>OU342746.1:418071915-419297994 GCA_910589775.1 Avena eriantha
CCTGAACCACTTCTTCCACGACGGCTTCGTCATTGCCGGTGGCCAGTAGCTACGTCGGTCGGTGGGGAGGGAGCTAGCTAGGATATTAGGTGGAGAGGGGTTTGACCGGTAGTGGACTGGGGAGTGGATGGGGACGACACAGTCCCATTAAAAAGGATGCGATGACGGTTCCCCTCTCCATCGGCCACTGACGGCTGGGCCCGTGGAACCGTTGGGAGGACGCACCCGAATGTAATAGTTGTCCGTCCTACCGCATTTCAGACCCAACTTTGGACCCGGTTTGCGCCAAAATGGACCACTTTGGGACTGCTGCTCCGTTTGCGGGTGCACGTTGGACTATGACTTTGGTCCAGTTGGACACAGATGGACGTGGCGGTCGGTTTGTGGGACGCCCACCATTGAGATGTCCTAAGGATTTATATGAAACAACTACGATCCTCCGCTCTACCAAGTGAGCTAAGAGCATCTCTAATGGAGCCCTTAAAAGGGCCAAACCTATGAAATTCCAGCGAGAATACAGGCCGTGGGCTGAGAGGCCGAGCTAATCGAGCCCGTAAAGACCCCGACCCGTATTCATTTTTCCCAGGCCCCCGTGAACACCACTGCGCAACCCCTACAAATAGCATGCGTGCAGGCAGATACGGGTTCCAACCCGCCTGCCACCGCCGCTGCGGTGACCTAGCATACCACTGCATGATGTAGTACACTATAGTCGTTGACATAACACCAATGAAACACTGTTCACTAGTATTACATCCCTCAGAGTGGTACAACAGAAACACAATAGGTCCAAGACAACACTATAAATTACAACTTGAGTCTTTACAAAAGATCTAGAGAACAGTCTAGGTAAAAGAGAGAGAAGGAAACTTCTTGCAAAGAAGAACCAGAAATTACATCTCAGAACTATCTAGTGCCTAAGACTAGTATCTAAACCATCAGGCTTGCAATTGTGGCTATTGCAATACTCTATAGAAGTAGGTTCTAGGGCTAGAGATTATACTCCTATCTACACAAAAGTTTCGTCTTCACTTCAGTTGATGTATATGTTGACTCCATTGAATTTATTGAAGAACTTTAGCTTTCGATGTCGATCTCCTAAGCATAAGATGGTGTTGATGTCTTCTGCATCAACTTTAGAATCTAGCAAGGGTTAAGAAGGTACGGGTGAGTACGAGCGTACTTAGCAAGTTCACTAGAAAAGGAGTGTTTGATGCACTAACTATAGCCATAGACCATAGGTCGTAGGCTATGCAAGTTTTCATAAACATTTCTTCAAAGGTTGCTTTTATTCTAAAAGGCTATGTCCGGCAACCTTCATAGGTTTACCAGAACTTTCATGGAGTTCCTTTCCTACCGCGTTCGTAGCTCCTTCCCGGAATAGGGAGTAACATGTCACAGTTCTTACACTCTATAGAGGTGGGTTACTTTACCCATGAGTGATCTTAAGCCTTGTTGCATATCCGGGCGCGCATTCCTGTTCACACTTCCTTTGTATGAGGCCCGGTCTAGATCCAAGCCAATCACTGCCGTTCTCTGCGACCCCGCATGAAGACAGGATCCTCCAAGCAGGAATACCTCCGTTAACCCCTATATAGGCAGATATAACGCTGGCAACCCCTTGGAGACTCCAATGAGCAGGTTATGTCCCTAGCAACCCCAACCGAAGTGGCAGAAATAACTCTGACAACCCCTCACGAATAATCTCGACACCAATATCGCGGGGCACTGAGGGTTCCCACCCATGTGCTGGATTCTCCACGAGAAATCTAGAGCCTCACGATAAGGTCATCCGTCCATGCGATAGGAGGAAGATCTAGCTGACTTCTCCATCCCATTCCAAATATCATGGTTAACGCGTAATATACGGCGCTAGAATCACTGGTGACATTGGTTGTTAAGTCCTAGATATTATGTTCCTTTACCACTAGAACTGTAATAGCGGATTATTACAATTTGATAAATAATCCGTAATCATATTATTATGAAAATAGTGTTTTCTGACCTTTTTGAAATGCAGGTGATGACAACATTTGAGTTACAAATATTTGATAGAAAATAACCAGAGGATATGAGAAAGTGTGAACTTGCCTTTTATGATTGCAAGATTATGCACTCACGGTCTTCGAGAAAATAGAAAATTCAATATTTGTAAATAACATTATTGGTCCGGTAAGGACTAATGTTTAAAGAAGGAATATGCTGATGCATATGTAATGTAATGCATTTTGTAAAATCCCATGATAATCCCTTAATAACATGAATGAGTTAAATTTAGGTGACACCTTTAAGATTTAGCTATTTCTAAAGTTTGTTTCATAAATAAATATATCTATAAAGAATTTTAAGTATTTGACATGCAAAGTACGCACGTGAAGTATAATAACATTTTAAGGTTGAGGTGAATGACTACTTGGTAATTATGATGGATGTTGGTGTGATAGGTTGTTAAGAGTTAAAGGACTTATTTATAAAATTGTTGTTTGAAGTGGCAAAACGAATAACCTTTGAAGAAAAGGTTTCTTTGCCAAGGTTTAAACCATCTGCCGGTTAGTAGAATGTGATCGACGTTGGTTGCATTTGATCGAGTTATTTGAATTTCAGATGCCTTATGATTTAATTGAAATAGACAAAAGTTAACTATAAAAACATAATTAAACTTTATACATTGTGTTTATAACCTTATGGACCAAAGTTAACTTTAAAACATGAATAGACCTAGGGTGTGATGTGTTTAGAGTATTAATAAGTTTCAAGTTTTGTAATAAGTATGTTTAAGACTACGAGATCATCCACTTTCAGTTTAAGTGAATGATGAGTTTAAATGTGACTTGTTATTATGAAATTGATTTGACTTAACAAAGACAACAAATTTTGCTAATATCATTACTATGTTAAGGTTTCAAAATCATGTTAAGCATGGTTGAGTTAAGAGGTAGATATCATTTAATTTTATCGTAAATGAATGATGTTTAAGGCTTAATTAAAATTATTTGTCTAACTTGGATTTATGATTTTAAGGGAGTTTTATTCGATTAATAGTTTTCCCTTTTGTTTTGCATGGATCCAAGTTATGATTTTTAAACTAGTGTTTGAATATAAAAGATTTAAGTTTTTCTATTAAATTGTGATTATTTCTCATTTAAGAAATATTTTTAAAGAATTTTACAAAAGAGGTATTTTATAAAATGGTTAAGGATTCATTGCTTTAAAAACTTAAAACCTTTGGAATAAATATATTTAGAATTTTTTATAGTAACTATATTTATTCAAGATTTCAAAAATGATTTTTATGTATTTTAAATATTATTTATATTTTAATAAAATTCCACAAAGGATTAAATGTCTTTGAATAATTGCTTTAAGTTTTTTTAGTGAAAATTTAAGTTAATATTTTTATAAGATGGTAGACTGATTTTAATACACAAAAATGATTTTTATTGATTTTTGGACTTTTACTTATTTTATGAAATTTCATTTAGGATTTAACAGTGTTAATATTTATTTGCATTTTATCTAACCAAGTAAGTAAAGTTATATTTTTCTTAGGTAGATATTATTTTTGTGATCATTTTGATATATTATATGTATTTTTAGGATTTTTCTATATTTTTCTAGAATTAAAATAAGTTCAGGGGTATATTTGTAATTTATACTTTTCTTAATATTAAACAATTCTTTAATCAGTTGGGCTGGACCCGAGGGCCAGTTCCGTCCTGGCTCATTCAGATCACTAGGCCCACTCGGTTGGGTTCAACCCTAACCCTTAGGGTCAGGCCAACCCATCCGACCCATCTCTCTCTCGCGAGCACCCCTCTCCTCTTATCCTCGACGCCTCCCTAGCGACGCCATGGCGATGCTGCCGTTGCTCGGCTAATTGCAACCGCACGACTTGTTGAGGTTGCCGCTACTGGTCGCCGCTGCTCCGCCACTCTCCGCTGCTTCTACTTATCTGGCTTGATTTGACTAATATGTCCTCACGCTCCCGGCCTCGACCCCCAAACCCTAGTTTCCCCTTCTGCTCAAACACAGGCGGGACAACGATGCTCGACCGCAACCCTAGTGACTCTCACGATGGTGTGGGTGTTCAGTGCTGGCGCCGTGCTAGTGGTGTGGTCCGGTGGTGTGCTTGGTGCAGGTTGCAGCGCTACCGACGCTCCCTATGCCACCAAGCCGCCGTGCCCTTTATTCTCCATCGCCGGTCTGCTTCCTCTAATCACGCTTGTGTGAGGACTCCGGGTACGTTCTTCCTTCTCCTCTCTTTGGTCTTCCTCTTTTCTTTCCAATAGTCAATCTTTGCCTCTCTGTAATTTCCTTTGGACGGTATGTTGAGCATGATTTTCTCAACAACGATTATGTGTAGGTTCTCTTGTGATTCAAACTATTTTAGATGGTTTTCATACTTTCCTGTCAAAGTTGTATAAGGTTATGGTTAGGGTTATTTGCTTGAATTTAGCTCATGTGTCTACAACATGATTGAAACATCTCCTGGTTACTATGGTTTTGTGCTTATGCTATTAAGGAACCCAATTGTCTCCTTACTGTGACTAGGACACACCCCTATATGCTATCTCAACATCTTCCTAGAATGTTTGTGTAACATTCCAAAACTTTAATCAATGTTATCAAGATCCAAATCACCCAATTTGGGGTTAACAAAAACTTTTTATAATTAAAAATAATTAGGAATGCATATGTGTGTTGCATTAATATAGAATTGTTTGGAAATGCCATGTTTGATTGTTCTAATGGTTGTAAAATGATTCAAAGTTGAATGCCACATCATCTAGATCATTCGAAAACAAAATCCGAAGAAAAAGAAATCAAATAAGATTAATAAATGCAAATGGTCACTTTGGCCATTTTAATCAACTAGGCCACTTTAGGTGTTCCTAGAAGTCAATTTTTAACAGAAATAATTCTAAAAAAATTCACCCCTTGCTAGTACAAGTAAAGATCTACCAGGGCCCACTTTGAAATCTTACAAAAACATTTAAACATTAATTTTAAATGGCAATTGAAAATAGAATCAAGTGTATGTGCATAGATCCCACTTTTTCAAAAACCACTCAAATGAGTTCACCTTGACAATCCCAAGCAACCACAGATGCTCAAGCATATGACTAACACACCCACCAAAATATTTTCAAAATTCAAAGTTTAGTTTCTTGTGGCCATTGTGTCGAACACCCTGTGATCATAGATAAACCTGCCTAACTAACACTGTTTTGATCAATGTTTTGTCGAGCCATTTAACCTCAATTCACTCCCCTGGTCTCCCCTAGTCCCAACCATGCCATAAACAAGCTACCTTTTAGCCTTTAGCAGCAGTGCCGCGCCACCCCGAAGCCATGCCCGCCGGTCGAGCACGGGCAGCTCCCAGGAGATAGCCCCGCCCTCTTCCGCCATACCTGGGAGGTAGGCGTGATAGCACCGCCGCCCACGGTCCCTTCCCCGGGCAATGCCAGCCCCTGGACCACCGAGGCACGCTCGCGCTCTCTGCCTCTGCACCGTGCACAGACCATGCCAGAGCGCCGTCCTCGACAGCCTCGCACAAGCCACGCCGTGCCCTCAGCTTGCACGTGAAGCTTCGCCTTGACCCCAGCACACTCCCGAACATGCCCATTTCCCACCGCGCGACCAGCACCCGCCGTGAGCCGCGTCGAACGTCACCTCTGCCGCTCCGACCACGAGCCGCGCCCGACCAAACGCCACCGCCCCTAGCCATACCATTACGCCGTAGATCACCGCCAGGAGGCAGAGCACCGTCCGCCTACCTCGCCCATGACATTAGCCCCCTGTACCATCGTCACCGACAAGTTCACCGTCGCACCTCATGGTCCCCTCGTCGGCCTATAAAAGGAGGCCTCCCCCAGCCTCCATTTCCACACTACCTCACTCCCCCTCACCACTGATCCTTCCCCACCTCTTGCCGGAGCCACTCGAGCAGCCGTTCGCCGGAATTGTGCCGGAGCTTGCCACAGCAGAGGAGAAAGGGGCCCGTCGATTGCAACCACCCCAGGAGCCGCCGCGACCATTCCTGAGTCCACCGTCGTCCACTCGTTCGATCGCCCCCATCGCCACATTAGCTGGAGCCCTGGTAAGCCCTCAATGGACCCCCACCGAGCCGCTAGGGTTCAGTCTCGCTGGTGACCTGTTCGTCGTCGATGATGAGCCACGGCCGTTGATCTTTGTTCTAATCACACGGTCCACATTGCCCCGTACCGCTTCGCGTTTAGTTGTGCCGCTGACATGCGGTACCCTGATGTGCTCGTCGTTCGACGTAGAGCTCGTTGGGAACCCGAAGAGGAAGGTACGATGAGCACAGCAGTAAGTTTTCCCTCAGTTATGAAACCAAGGTTTAATCGAACCAGTAGGAGCAAGGAAACACCCCAAAGGTGTTACTAGCTGAGCTTTGGCAGGGCGCACTACCGGTGCTAGTGGCAACGTGGAGACCTGCACAACACAACCACATAACTTTGTCCCCAACTTGCGATGAGGTTGTCAATCTCACCGTGTTTTGCGGAAAACAAAGGATTAAACGTATCGAATGGAAAGAAGTAAAAGTTTGCAGAAAGTAAACACAAAGCAGTAAAAGATTGTAGATTGTATGTAAAAGACAAAGACCGGGATCCATAGTTCACTAGAGGTGGCTCTCCTTAGATAGATAACATGCTGGGTGAACAAATTACAACGGGGCAATTGAAAAACACCGAGAAAGCAATACATGCATATACTAATCATCTTGACTCCTTTGAGACTTGATTGGGCATTACAACATAATACATAGACCGCCATCCAACTGCATCTATGACTACTAATCCACCTTGAGGTTATCATCCGAACCCCCTCCAGTATTAAGTTGCAAGCAATAGATTATTGCTTTACGAACTACGTGTAAAGTAAACAATACGATTGTTCTATGAACAAAGGATTGTTGTTTTCTCCCTAGTAGCAACAACACATCTAGTACCTTAGAGATTTCTGTCACTTCCCCAGATTACCAGAGGCATGAACCCACTATCGAGCATAAATACTAACTCTTGGAGTTGCTAGCATCTACTTGGCCAAGATAGCTACTAACAACGGAAAGCATGCAAGATCACAAATAACAAAGACATGATAGAATCAATAATCAATCTGAAATAGCACCTCAATATCCATCGGATCCCCACAAACACAACATGCAGAATTACAAATAGATGATCTTGATCATGAACGGAGCTCACAAGATCTAAACATGAAAGCACAAAGGAGAACCAGCCATATAGCTACTATATGGATCCGTAGTCCAAGGATGAACTACTCACGCATCACACCGGAGGCTTGTATGGTGATGAAGAAGGCCTCCAGGGTGAATTCGCCTCTCCGGCAGGGTGCCGGGAAGAGCTTCAGATCCCTCCCGATCTAGGGATGGAGATGACGGCGGCTACAGACTCTTTCGTGGATTTTTGATCGGGTACTTTGGGTTTTCGTCCAGAGGGAAATATATAGGCGGAAGGAGAGGCCGAGGGGGTGCCGGGAGCGGCCACACCACCCCCTGGCGCGGGCCAGGCCTGGCCGCGTGGCCAGGTGGTGTGGTGGCTCCCTGGCCCTTCTCCGTCTCGTATTCTGGCACTTGATCCCTTCCGGAAAAATAGGCACTTTGGCTTTTGTCCCGTCTAATTCCGAGAATATTCATTTTTTGACTTTTCTAGAACCAAAAACAACAAAAAACAGGTAGCAGGCACTGTGGCTCTCGTTAATAGGTTAGTCCAAGAAATCATATGAAAAGTACTCCAAAGTTGGAACAAAACACAAGAAAGTGGATAAAACCAAGCATGGAACATCAAACATTATAGATACATTTGCAATGTATCATACCCCCTTGTTAGTTTCCCGCTGTGCCGCTGAGCGTCACTGGGCCGGCCCATTTAGTTTCCCGCCTTAGCCCGCAGATTCAAATAAAGATTTTTCTATTTAGACTTAAACTCAATTCTGTCCACTAGTTTCAAAATCAATTCAGAGAGTTCTACTTAACCAAAATGAATGATTCAAATTTTGTTAGAAAGATAATTAAAATCTCTATCCAAGACCGTTGGATTTAAATCAATTGGAGTTAGAGATCTCACCTAGCGAAAATAACAAGACAAAGACTTTTCCACATTCAAACATTTTTCAAAAATCAACCATAATAGCTTTTGAGTTGATTCCAACTCTCAAAAATCACATTTGAAAATAGCTATCTGAATATGTAATAATATTTAGGTTTGCAGGCAGTGACTTTGGACTAGTACCAAAATAATGCTATATAGGCATTTCTAGTCACTTTAAATCATTTAAATATTAAACTTAAACTTATTAAAATATGATCAAACATTTAAATCACATTCCCATGCATTAGAATATGTGGTGATGACATGTGTCCACATGATCCCATATTTTAATTGGAGAATATTAAATCTTAGTTAATTTCAATGAGTAGAAATTACTTTTCTCAAATAAGATAAATGAAACTAGTTCATTAAATCTTGTGATGAATGTGATGATACTAGATCATCAAGTGTGTGCCTTAGTGTGCTAATTAGACTAGTTAAGTATAGTTTGGTGATTATGTATTCTGTATGTATTTATAGACGATAGTACCGACCAAGTCTACGAAGAGGAGGAGTTCTACCCGAGGAAGACGAGGAGAATTTCAACCACTTCACCAACCAAGGCAAGCTATTGTGATGAATGTGATGATACTCATTGTCTGCTTGCCTTGTCATTTTGATATGAGGATTCTTCCGTATCATCGGGCAAGGGGTACCCCGTTGGCGGTTCTCAATGATACGCACATACTTACGATGACAAGAACTTACCGGTAACTAAAGTTGAGTAGCATGAGGAGCGGCCCTTGTACTCAAGGAACTTGGGATTTTCAGTTTATAGTCTGTCAAGCATATAACTCAGATTGGACCTCACTTTCACCTTAATCACCTAAAGATGCCTATGAAAGGGGCAATGAGAGCTGAAAGCTAGTAAGTATCATAATTTTTGGGAGCTATTTATGAGACTTGCAATCCCTGCTTCCCTCTTTGAAGGGCCTTTCTTTTACTTTGTAGTTGAGTCAGTAAACATATTCCCTTCTATCTCAGCAAGTATTTTGAGTTGATGTGTTTCATTCATTCATATGATGATTTATTCAATCATGTTTCTTATGTTCCTTGTTTTGCACGTGGCTCTTATCCTGATGTTTACTACTTTGAAAGCTACCATTGAAAAACCAGCTATTTATAAACTCCAGCAAAATTATCAACTATTCTTTGACCAAGAGCTAAGTTTGCCATTACCAATTATGATTTACTCTATGTATCTTTATTGTGTTTCCTTTACTCATTGCAAGTTGAGTTATATAAAAGTGAGTTGTCTTCTATTGTGATCTATGTATTTGATGAATGTGATGCTTCTTGTCCGTATTCTTTTATCGACTCTTCACTCCATAAACCTGAGGTCATGTTTATTGAGCTCAGTTTCGCTTGGGGACAAGCGAAGTCTAAGCTTGGGGGGAGTTGATACGTCCATTTTGCATCACTATTCTATATCTTAATTCACTATTATTCATTGATATATTTCGTATTGAGAGGTGATACTTATGTTATTTCATCTATTTTTGCATGGTTGATGACTTTTGGAGCATGGACCGCTGCAGTCAGGATTCTGATGGAAAAGGTGCTGTTTGGAGGCAAAATTCGCGAAGATCAGAAAATCCGGGAAAATATACGGAAAATCCTGTTTTTCCAGAAGACTTAGGATGCCAGAAGATGGAGTGGAGGTGGGCCACAGGGGGCCCACACCACCCCATGGCGCGGGTAGGTCTAGGCCGCGCCTGGAGGTGGTGTGGCCGCCCTGGCCCACTCCAGCCTCTCTCCTCTGGCGTATATCATCCCCATGAAACCCTAAGACTCGGGGAGCGACCACAGAAAGATTCCGCCGCCTCTACGGGGCGGAAAACACCGAGAGAGAAAGATCTCTCCGGCAGACAAATTTTTGCCGGGGGAATTCCTTCCCGGAGAGGGGAGATCGTCGCCATCAACACCACCATCAAGCTGGACTTCATCGGGATCATCATCATCATCATCACCACCATCACCACCATCATCACCATCAGCACCCTCATCACCATCTCCATATTGCTGTAACAATTGAGTTGAATCTTGCATTAGTTCATAGGGGAAACTTTCCCGGTGTTGATTACTCTTTGTAGTTGATGCTATTGAGTGAACCATTGAATTATTGTTTATGTTCAGATTGTTATACATCATTATTCCATCTCTGATCATGATCCATATGATGTCTTGTGAGTAGTTCATTTTGTTCTTGAGGACATGGGAGAAGTCTTGTTGTTAGTATTGGAGTTGTGTTGAGAAAGATTCAATAGATTGTTATTTAAGTTGTGGTGTACTTCTTCTAGTGGTGTCATGTGAACGTCGATGATACGTCCAAAACGTATCTACTTTCCCGAACACTTTTGCTATTGTTTCTCCTCTATACTTGTGTGATTTGGATGCAACTAATGCGAACTGACGCTGTTTTCAGCAGAATTGCCTTGGTGTCCACTTTTGTGCAGAAAATCAACTATCAGGAAAAATCCCGGAAAATATGCCAAAAATCCTATTTCACCCAAAGACTCCAGGAGCCAGAATACGAGATGGAGAAGAGCCCTAGGGTGGCCACACCACTTGGTGGCGCGGGCTAGGCCAGGCCACGCAAGGGGGTGGTGTGGGCCTCCCAGGCACCCCCTCGGCCTCTCTCTTCGCCTATAAGGAGCCTTCTGATCTAAAAACTACAGGGGGTTCGACGTTTTTCCAAAAGGAGTTCCGCTCCGCCGCCACCACCAGATTCCATGAAACATCACCAGAAACTCCGTTCTGGCACCCTGCCGGGACGGGGAATTGGAGGAGATCATCGTCATCATCATCCCCATCGCTTCTCCATCGACCATCCATGTTTCCCCCATCTATGAGTGAGTAATCCCCCGCTGTAGGCTATGGTGATGGTAGGGATTGGATGAGATCGTTCATGTAATGGCATCAGATTGTTAGGGCATAGTGCTTAGTATCTTTTATTAGTGCTTTATGACTTTGTTGCAACTTGTTGTGCTTAATGCTTGTCACTAGGGCCCGAGTGCCATGATTTCAGATCTGGACTTATTATTGATTCATTATGATAGTATTGTTTCTGGTCTTATCTACAAGTTGTATACACACGTCATTGTCCGAAACCTATGACCCCGAAGTGACAGAAATCGGGATAACCCGAAGGGAAAGGCTTTGATGTGAGGATCACATGTGTTCACGGAGTGTTAATGCTTTGCTCCGGTGCTCTATTAAAAGGAGCACCTTAATTGCCAGTAGTTCCCTAGAGGCCCCGCTGCAAACGGGCTGGCAGGACAAAAGACGTTGTGCAAGTTCTCATTGCAAGCACATATGACTATATATGGAACACATGCCTAGGATTGTCTAGTACTTGGATGCTTTATCTTATTTATCTGCAGTTGCCCTATGTTCTGATTGCTATGTGAATTGTCTTGTCCATGCAACGCCCGTCCATCCATCCCAATGCCTACCGCACTCGAATCCCACTGTTTACTGCTTTTGTTACTACTGTCTTTGTTTTGCTACTACTGTTACTTTACTATTCCTACTACAAAACTGTTGCTACTGATAAACTGCTGTGAGCAAGATTGTTTCCAGGTGCAGCTGAATTGACAACTCAGTTGTTAAGACTAATAAGTATTCTTTGGCTCCCCTTGTGTCGAATCAATAAATTGGGTTTCACTTCCCTCAAAAATACTGCGATACACCCCCTATACTTGTGGGTCATCAGTCGACTACATGACACTTCACCTATATGGGCCTAGGGGAATGCATTGTGTATTTGGCTACTAATCGTAGGGGTTGCCGGAGTGACAGAAACCTGAACCCCCATTAGGAAACCATTGCACAAGGGACGTAAGGGTCTTAGAGTTTAAAGCTGTGGTTAGGTTTCTACCTTAATTACTTTCTTATACTAACGGATGTTTGCAAGGGGTATAATCACAAGTATGTATTAGTCTTGGATGGGGCGATACATTAGCATAGGTTCACCCACACAACACTTAGCAAGCTAGAGAAGATTAATCAACTATATGAAGCGAAAGCACTTGACAGTCTTCCCATGTGTCCTCGAGAACGTTTGGTCATCTTAAGAAATACAACCGGCTTGTCCTTTGCTGTATAAAGGATTGGGCCACTTGCTGCATTTATTCCTACTGTCTTTTATTTACTTGTACTTGGTTTACTTGCTTTATCGAAACCCCCTAAAAATCCGTTTGCTAAGTATTTGCAGAGAATTCCTGATCCATACCACTAGCCAGCACCTTCTGCTCCTCGTTGGGTTCGACACTCTTACTTATCGAAAATACTGCGATACACCCCCTATACTTGTGGGTCATCAAGACTATTTTCTGGCGCCGTTGCCGGGGAGTGAAGCGCTATTGGAGAGTGGAACTGGTAAAGGAAACTTCTACTGTGAGTATTGTTTATTACTGTTAGTTGCTTTATTTTCGTTATGGATAATTCGCTGAGTTTCTTATTTGGCAATTCTACTACCACTGCTAAGGTAGTAGATAAGCCACCACCTGGTGAGAAAGATGTTTTCAAAATACCTACAAGAATTATTGATCGTGTTATGGATAACTATTATGTTGGGGATGGAACTTTCCATCTCGGTGATCATTTACTCTTTATACACGAATTATGCGGGTTGTTCAAGTGTGCGGGTATTACTACAGATCAAGTTAAGAAGAAGTTATTCTCATTATCGCTGAAAGGAAGAGCTGCGGAATGGTATAAGCTATTGAAGAATGGTCAAGCTCTGGAATGGGAGGAAATAGTGCCTCTCTTATATTGAAAGTTTTATCCTCCTAGTGAGATTCATAAAGATCGGAATCAAATATACAACTTTTGGCCTCTTGATGGAGAGAGTACAGCTCAAGCTTGGGGGAGATTGAAGTTACTAATGCTCAGATGTCCCATTCATGAGCTCCCCAACAATATTATTATCAATAACTTCTATGCAAGGCTCCCTCTACATGATAAAGATTTATTGGATGCTTCTTGTGCTGGATCATTCACTCGCATGGAAGAAGAAGTTAAATGGGACCTTCTAGATCGTATTCAAGACAATGCTGAAGCTTGAGAGAATGACAAAGGTAGAAAGTCAGGTATAAATTATGATTATGAATGCATTGAATCTTTTATGGGAACTGATGACTTTCAAAATATTAGTAATCTTTATGGTCTTGATTTGCAAGTTATTACAAATTGCTTTAGAACTTTTGCTTCCTATATTGAAATTCCAAAAAGGGGATGGAACAAATACCATGCACCTTACAAAGATATTGTTGACTATGCCCCTATTGGAAGAGCTGAGTATTGCATCATTGACCCCATTTTACCTGAACCTTATATCGAGAAGATTCCCTTCCTTGAAAAGGTAAAGGACCATCCTATGATAACTAATGTAATCACTAAAAGTGAAAAAAGAACTGTAAAACCTGATGAACAAATAAACATTGAACTTGTGGTAGCAATTGTGTAAGACCTTGTCACTAAAAGCATGGAAAATGGGCACATAGTCTTTTGTGAGGATGCTTCTAATACTGTTTCACATCCCAATAGAACTAAAAAGGCTAGTGTTCCTGTGCTTTCTGTTAGAATTGGTGATCATTGCTATTATGGTTTATGTGATATTGGTGCAAGTTCCAGTGCTATTCCTTATGAGCTTTACAGAGAAATTATGCATGAGATCAGTCCTTGCGAGTTGGAAGAGATTGATGTGGTTATTCACCTTGCTAATAGAGAGACCATCTCTCCAATTGGTATTGTGCGAGACATGGAAGTTCTTTGTGGTAAGATTAAGTACCCTACTGATTTTCTAGTACTTGGTTCAGCTTCTAGTAGAACTTATCCTATCATTTTTGGTAGACCTTTTTTGAGTACTTGTGGAGCTATTATTGATTGCAAGAGGGAGAAAATTTTGACTAAGTTTGATGGGGAATCTTATGAGTTTAATTTTTCGAAATTTGCTAAAGGACCTTACGAAGAGGAAACCCATAATGAGGATTTTAGGGTTGAACAACTTGCTTCTATCTCTCTTGCTCCTAACAATGCTTTGCAGCAATTTATGGAAGATCATGAAAATGAAATCTTCATGGAAGAAAGGAATGAGATTGACATGATTCTCCATGATCAACCTATGATGCTTAAGCACGACTTGCCTATAGAAGACTTGGGTACCACGATGCCACCTAAAAATTATCCGGTTTTCGATCTAAAACCTCTCCCTGATGATCTTAAGTATGCTTATATTGATGATAAAAAGATATATCATGTTATTGTTAGCGCTAAACTTTCAGGGAAGGAAGAAGAAAGGCTATTGCAAGTTTTGAGGAAACATCAAGGAGCTATTGGCTATACTCTGGATGATTTAAAACGGATTTCACCTACTATATGTCAGCATTCTATCAACATAGAACCAGATGCGAAGCCAGTAGTGGAGCACCAACGACGTTTAAATCCTAGGATGAAGGAAGTGGTAAGGAATGAGGTATTGAAACTCCTTGATGCTGGTATTATTTACCCTATTGCTGATAGTGAATGGGTTAGTCCTGTTCATTGTGTTCCTAAAAAGGGAGGTATTACCGTTGTCCCTAATGATAATGATGAGCTTATTCCTCAAAGAATAGTGGTAGGCTATAGAATGTGCATCGATTTTAGGAAAGTTAATAAAGTTACTAAGAAAGATCACTACCCGCTTCCTTTTATTGATCAAATGTTGGAAAGGTTTTCTAAAAAGACCCATTTTTGTTTTCTTGATGGTTATTTTGGGTTCTCTCAAATTGCTGTTAAACAACAAGATCAAGAAAAAACTACTTTTACTTGCCCTTATGGAACTTATGCTTATAGACGTATGCCTTTTGGTTTATGTACTGCTCCCACTACTTTCCAAAGATGCATGTCTGCTATCTTTCATGGTTTTTGTGAGGAAATTGTAGAAGTGTTCATGGATGAATTTTCTGTCTACGGAACTTCTTTTGATAATTGTCTGCACAACCTTGATAAAGTTTTGTAGAGATGTGAAGAAACTAATATTGTTCTTAATTGGGAGAAATGCCACTTCATGGTTAATGAAGGGATTGTTCTTGGGCATAAAGTTTCTGAAAGAGGCATAGAAGTTGATAGAGCTAAGGTTGAGGCAATTGAGAAGATGCCATGCACAAGAGACATCAAAGGTATTCGTAGTATCCTTGGTCATGCTGGTTTTTATAGAAGGTTCATTAAAGACTTTTCTAGGATATCAAAACCCCTTACCAATCTTCTTCAAAAAGATGTACCCTTCGTTTTTGATGATGATTGTAAGGAAGCTTTTGAAACTCTTAAGAAGGCTTTAACTACAGCCCCTATTGTTCAACCACCTGATTGGAGTTTACCCTTTGAAATAATGTGTGATGCTAGTGATTTTGCTGTAGGGGCTGTCCTTGGGCAACGTATTGATAAAAAGTTAAACGTTATCCATTATGCTAGTAAGACTCTAGATGCTGCTCAAAGTAATTATGCCACTACTGAAAAGGAATTTCTAGCTATTGTTTTTGCCTGTGATAAGTTTAGGCCTTATATTGTGGACTCAAAAGTAACCATTCATACTGATCATGTTGCTATTAAATATCTTATGACAAAGAAGGACGCTAAGCCTAGGCTTATTAGATGGGTACTATTTTTACAAGAGTTTGATCTACACATAGTAGATAGGAAAGGTGCTGAAAGTCCTGTAGCTGATAATTTATCTTGTTTGGAAAACATCTCTTTTGATCCTATGCCTGTCAATGATAGTTTCCCAAATGAACAGTTAGCCGCAGTAGGGGTGAGCTCTCGAGGAAGTCCTTGGTATGCTGATTATGCTAACTTTGTTGTCTCCAAGTATTTGCCTCCAACTTTTACAGCTCAACAAAGAAGAAAGTTCTTTTATGATTTAAGGCATTATTTTTGGGATGACCCACACTTATACAAAGGAGTTGATGGTATTATGCGAAGATGTGTTCCGGAATATGAGAAAAAAGAGATATTGCGTAAATGTCTTGGTAGCGCCTATGGAGGACATCATGCAGGAGATAGAACTGCACAAAAGGTACTACAATCAGGTTTTTACTGGCCTACCCTTTTTAAGGATTCAAGAAAATTTGTTTTATCTTGTGATGAATGTCAGCTGTTGGTAATATTTCTAGACGCAATGAAATGCCTATGAACTACTCTCTAGTTATTGAACCTTTTGATTGTTGGGGATTCGACTTTATGGGTCCTTTCCCTCCTTCGAAGGGTTACACTCATATTCTTGTTGCCGTTGATTATGTTACTAAGTGGGTAGAATCCATTCCTACGAAAAGTGCTGACGGGGAAACCTCTCTAAAAATGCTTAAGGACGTTGTCTTTCCTAGGTTTGGAGTGCCTAGGTATCTCATGACTGATGGGGGTTCTCATTTCATTCATGGCGGTTTTAGGAAGACCCTCGCTAAATATGATGTTAATCATAGAATTGCTTCAGCTTATCACCCCCAAACTAGCGGGCAAGTAGAGTTATCAAATAGAGAAATTAAGTCTATCTTGCAAAAGACTGTTAATAGGTCTAGAAAAAACTGGGCTAAGAAGTTGAATGATGCTTTATGGGCTTATAGAACTGCTTATAAAAATCTTATGGGAATGTCTCCTTATAAAATGGTTTATGGGAAAGCTTGCCACTTACCCTTAGAATTAGAACACAAAGCTTACTGGGCAGTGAAAGAACTAAATAGAGATTGTAAGCTCGCTGGTGAGAAAATATTATTTGACTTAAGTTCTTTAGATGAATGGAGGAGTGAAGCCTATGAGAATGCTAGGATCTTTAAGGAAAAAGTTAAAAGATGGCATGACAAGCGAATACTTAAGAGAGAATTTCATGTTGGTGAGAAAGTTATATTGTATAGGTCTCGTCTCAGATTTTTTGCAGGTAAGCTACTATCAAAATGGGAAGTACCTTTCATCATTGAAGAAGCATACCGTTCAGGAGCAATAAAAATTTCTTCTCTAAGAGATAATACTACACAAGTAGTGAATGGACAGCGACTCAAACACTATATTGCTGGAGATTCTTACAATGAAGATGTTGATGCCTTTCAAGTTATAACTCCAGAGAAATTCATTGAGGACCAAATTCAGAGACCTATAGAGTCCGTTTCCAACTAGGTAACAGTTATGGTAAGAAAAGTTCCACGATAATACAATCCAACTATATTTTTGCAGTTTTCAGTCGATAAGGAAAGCTACGAAGAGAAAAGGGACGGAAACGGAGGCAGGGTGGCTCACACCACCCTGTGGTGCGAGCTCACCCTTGGCCGCGCCACCAGGTGGTGAGTCCACCCCGGACTCTGCCTCCGACTCGTTTTCTCCCAGTACCTTCCTTTTCATGTGAAACTTCGTAATATATAATACCCCGGATTCCCCGCGGTTTGTATATCGTGTTTTTCGTCGTGTTTTTGTTTCGATCTGTTTCTGCCAGGAACTATCTTTGAAAGCTTAGAACCACAATGGTGTCCGCCAAGGATAAAGGAAAGGAACCTATGGTGGAGGACCTCCAAGACCCCAGTCAAGAGGAGGAGATCAAGAGTGAAGGTGAAGAGGAGGCAAAGCACACCGGCACTACCATTGCAAGCATTGGAGTGGTGGCAAACTCTGCCAAGACTATGCCAATTGGAGGGAAGCCTCCTCATCACCGTTCAGATCCATGGCCACTTCCTCCGCGCACTAAGAATCCTTTCCATACCCTTATCCATGAGCATCAATACCAGAATATGCCCAAGGAGAAATTACCCTCCAATTGGGATTTGCCTCGTTCTAGCCATGCAGGAAAACAAGACTTCAAGGAGGAAGAGTGGGGAAAGAATAGCAAGAGCTGGAATTCTCAACCCGACATGATCATAAGCCGCATTGAGCAAAACTCACAGCTGATTCGTAATCTCACCTTCGAGATTGAGGATTTGCGGAAACTGATCAGAGAGCTCATCGAGAGGATACCACCACCACCAAAGGAGTAATTCGTCATTAGGTGTGGCATCCCCTTGGTTTGTTCCAAGCTTGGGGGAGTGCCGTGGTATCATATCACTATCTTCTATTTTTTTACCTTATTAGTAGAGTCATATCATGAATAGAGGAGTTCTTATGTAGTATGGTTTGAATTATGGAAGTGTCCCCTCTCTCGTTAGTATGTATCCCTTGGTGTGAGTTTCCGTTATGGAATATTAATGAGAAGTTCTATCATCCACTCTTTTGCATAGCTTATATTAGTTTTCAATTCGTGGTTATATGATTGATCTTGTTGTTAGTATTGGTATCACTTTGGGATCATTGAGTTAATTTAGTTGGTTTTGGCAAACCTGGCTCGGTCAGTAGCAACACTATTTTTGAGAGTTGAATGAAAAAGATAGAATTACTCTAGAGAAAAATAATTTCATCATCTTTATTTCTTGATTTGCTCATAAGTCTAGTATTCTCTAGTTAAGATCTTTTGTGCTTCCAAGGAAGATTGCATGTTTGTCTTTATCACTTGTATGTTTGTTTGTTTCCTTCAACTCTTATACTTGCTACCCAGCCTTGCTAGCCAAAAACCTGTACTGACAGGGTATTCTTCTCGTGCATCCACCTCCTTTAAACCAAAACCCTTGCCATTTGCGTCCACCATACCTACCTAGTAGCATTATTGCTATTCCAAGTAAATTCTTGTTTTGTCTACCTCACAAATTAAACTTGTTATGCGAAAATTAGTGATTAAAGCTCTCACGAACTTGATGGCACACTTTACTTTCTTGCATTTAATGAACCTGAACCATTGCGAACTCTCCATGAAAGTTAGATGCTTGCAAATTATAGGCTGGGGATTAGCAGAACCGTGCTGTCACGTGGAACGCTTTCAACACTTGTAAATATATACCCAGTTGATACCTTGCTCCTTTGTTTGCGGATGTCGTCGGTGTGAAATAAAAGGGGAGCTTGTAAGTCCATGGAGTTATGTATGTGTGTTAGAGAAACGCCTGGGCCGCTGGTCTAATCCATACTGACATGGTGGAAACCTGCAACGTAACCATAATGATATCTATGAAGCATTCTTCTTATAAAAAAAGAGAGATAGATATTGAGAAAAAGAAAAAAAGAGATACTATGAAAAGAGGAAAGAGAGAAAAAAGCACCATTTTCCCATGGTAAATAAGAAGATTGCTGAGATACTCATTGTCTGCTTCCCTTGTCATTTTGATATGGGGATTCTTCCGTATCATCGGGCAAGGGGTATCCCGTTGGCGGTTCTCAATGATATGCACATACTTACGATGACAAGAACTTACCGGTAACTAAAGTTGAGTAGCATGAGGAGCGGCCCTCGTACTCAAGGAACTTGGGATTTTCAGTTTATAGTCTGTCAAGCATATAACTCAGATTGGACCTCACTTTCACCTTAATCACCTAAAGATGCCTATGAAAGGGGCAATGAGAGCTGAAAGCTAGTAAGTATCATAATTTTCAGGAGCTCTTTATGAGACTCGCAATCCTTGCTTCCCTCTTTGAAGGGCCTTTCTTTTACTTTGTAGTTGAGTCAGTAAACCTATTCCCTTCTATCTCAGCAAGTATTTTGAGTTGATGTGTTTCATTCATTCATATGATGATTTATTCAATCATGTTTCTTATGTTCCTTGTTTTGCACGTGGCTCTTATCCTGATGTTTACTACTTTGAAAGCTATCATTGAAAAACCAGCTATTTATGAACTCCAGCAAAATTATCAACTATTCTTCGACCAAGAGCTAAGTTTGCCATTACCAATTATGATTTACTCTATGTATCTTTATTGTGTTTCCTTTACTCATTGCAAGTTGAGTTATATAAAAGTGAGTTGTCTTCTATTGTGATCTATGTATTTGATGAATGTGATGCTTCTTGTCCGTATTCTTTTATCGACTCTTCACTCCATAAACCTGAGGTCATGTTTATTGAGCTCAGTTTCGCTTGGGGACAAGCGAAGTCTAAGCTTGGGGGGAGTTGATACGTCCATTTTGCATCACTATTCTATATCTTACTTCACTATTATTCATTGATATATTTCGTATTGAGAGGTGATACTTATGTTATTTCATCTATTTTTGCATGGTTGATGACTTTTGGAGCATGGACCGCTGTAGTCAGGATTCTGATGGAAAAGGTGCTGTTTGGAGGCAAAATTCGCGAAGATCAGAAAATCCGGGAAAATATGCAGAAAATTCTATTTTTTCAGAAGACTCAGGATGCCAGAAGATGGAGTGGAGGTGGGCCACAGGGGGCCCACACCACCCCATGGCACGGGCTATGGAGGTGGTGTGGCCGCCCTGGCCCACTCCAGCCTCTCTCCTCTGGCGTATATCACCCCACGAAACCCTAAGACTCGGGGAGCGACCACAGAAAGATTCCACCGCCTCTGCGGGGCAGAAAACACCGAGAGAGAAAGATCTCTCCGGCACACAGATTTCTGCCAGGGGAATTCCTTCCCGGAGAGGGGAGATCGTCGCCATCAACACCACCATCAAGCTGGACTTCATCGGGATCATCATCATCATCATCACCACCATCATCACCATCAGCACCCTCATCACCATCTCCATATTGCTGTAACAATTGAGTTGAATCTTGCATTAGTTCATAGGGGAAACTTTCCCGGTGTTGATTACTCTTTGTAGTTGATGCTATTGAGTGAACCATTGAATTATTGTTTATGTTCAGATTGTTATACATCATTATTCCATCTCTGATCATGATCCATATGATGTCTTGTGAGTAGTTCGTTTTGTTCTTGAGGACATGGGAGAAGTCTTGTTGTTAGTAGTGGAGTTGCATTGAGAAAGATTCAATAGATTGTTATTTAAGTTGTGGTGTACTTCTTCTAGTGGTGTCATGTGAACGTCAACTACATGACACTTCACCTATATGGGCCTAGGGGAATGCATTGTGTATTTGGCTACTAATCGTAGGGGTTGCCGGAGTGACAGAAACCTGGACCCCCGTTAGGAAACCATTGCACAAGGGACGTAAGGGTCTTAGAGTTTAAAGCCGTGGTTAGGTTTCTACCTTAATTACTTTCTTGTACTTACGGATGTTTGCAAGGGGTATAATCACAAGTATGTATTAGTCTTGGATGGGGCGGTACATTTAGCACAGGTTCACCCACGCAACACTTAGCAAGCTAGAGAAGATTAATCAACTATATGAAGCGAAAGCACTTGACAGTCTTCCCATGTGTCCTCAGGAACATTTGGTCATCTTAAGAAATACAAGCGGCTTGCCTTTGCTGCATAAAGGATTGGGCCACTTCCTGCATTTATTCCTACTGTCTTTTATTTACTTGTACTTGGTTTACTTGCTTTATCGAAAACCCCTTAAAATCCGTTTGCTAAGTATTTGCAGAGAATTCCTGATCCATACCACTAGCCAGCACCTTCTGCTCCTCGTTGGGTTTGACACTCTTACTTATCAAAAATACTGCGATACACCCCCTATACTTGTGGGTTATCACGATACCATTCCAATTTTACCGTACAACCACAATATCTGAATTGGGTAAGGCTTAGCCGGTAGTTTATATGCATTAGTATGGGTTCCCTCGCGGGAGAGGTTTGAGCTGAGGCTACCTCTCAATGTTGTCCACCTATGCAGTGCCCAGGATGGCAGATGGCCATGGCTGGGAGGCCAAGCTCATAGGAGAGGTGCTTATACTAGGGTGTGTAATTGAAAGGTTATGATTGATTATCCGCATACTAAGTATGATGATTCAGGTTTATCCCTGACGGATGTATCAAATTTTGTGGTGAAAGTGTACCACCTCTGCAGAGTGTCAAACTATTCGAATAGCCGCATTCGCGTTCATGGACAGTTGGAGTGGCCATACTGTTCCGTTGTCAGATGTTTTCAAAATGACTTATGAAATGAATTGTGACATGACTTGACCATAACAAGGTTGTGACTATGAAAACTAAGTTCCCACTTAGGTGATTTTAGAACTTTATTTTAGCTTTCTTTGTTTCTAAACTCAGCTTAGGTTTCAAACTGAACTTTGCAAATAAACCTAGAACTTAGCATTCCTACTAGAACTACCTTACTTGTTAGTGATAGTTTGCGAGTACTTAAAGAGTACTCATGGCTTTGTCCCTGGCTATTCCCGTGGCCAGACTATGATGAGGACTATCCGAAAGAAGGACAACAAGACGGCTACGACAACTAGGATCATCTCCCATCGTCAGCATTTCCTATGACACTGAAGATGGAGCCCACCTCTACGCTTATTATTCCGCTACTTGTTTGTATTCAGACTAGATCATGAGATCCTTTATTTGTGTAAAACCTTATTATGGTTTGTAATGGATGATATACTATGATATCCAATCTATTATGTCTCACAAAAATGGTAATCCTGGGATTGCGATGTATGGCATAACAAGCATCTGGGATTAAAAATCTAGGTGTTGACAGTTTGATTATTTGGTCTGATATTATGCCCCAGCCTGACTTTATTCTCATTTAACAAAGAACTCTATTAAAATGATTCCTAGATCATCATCTCAGATATTGAGTTGTCACCTGTCAACATTAGCAACATAAACTTGATTCCTAGGTGATACTAGTAAAATGATATGATCATGTTTCCTGCTTACTAGCAGATGATTGAGAAAACTAGGATGATTAATTATAATGCTCCTGCAACCTATTATGGTTTTGCTTAACAAACTTCTCATGGTTGTCAATGGTACAATGGTTTCTACTACTTTTTGGCTCATTACTGTGGTGCCTCCTACTAGGAGTGAGCACAGTAATGATCTTAAAGCAGTATGATTTGTTGTTGTGACAAGGTTTGCCTAAAACTTCATTTATTTTGATGATTCCCCTTTTAAACAACTTCGCTTTACTTTAAATGATTCCTAGCAAACCATGGCTAGGGAAATGATTTGTCCAAATTATATGATGGTTTGAACTATATGTGAAGATACTATATCAAGTGGAAAATGATATATCAAGATAAAATAGAGCTGCTCGTTTGCTTTAGAACCCTATTGTGGTGCCTCCAAAGAGTGTGCACAATAGTGGTTCATAGTGACATGATCTACTGCTGCTTTTCACACTACACCTTACTATCCTCGTTTTGTGTGTCTAGGTTATGAGCTCCTGGTTACACCAGGGATCACCAACTCATCTAGTGGACCTAACTTCCCTCTCTACTAGTCTTGTTATCTCTCTCTATAAATTGATGAGAACATGTATTGTGCTTGATGGCTTGGCCTATCCTATGATACAAAGGCTGAGGCCATGATTTGGATAAGAATAGTTACTACTCCTTTGTGAAAAATATCCTGTGATGATCTGGTAGTCCACCTGAGTACAAATCTAAGAATTTTCTTTTGACCCCATCCACTTTCTAAGATAAAATGATAAGAATGGATGCTTAGGCAGGATCTTGATTTAACAACCTGCTATTATAGTAGGTGGTTGATGTTGGTGAGTATGTTGGCTTGGAGAAGAGTATTTGACCTTGCTCACTTCTTTTTGTGGTGATCTGCTCCTCCTGGTACTGATGTTCTGCTCTTCCTTAATATGCTAGCCTCCTCCCGGCTTGGTCTTCTCCTTGGCTTGGCCTTGTTTTGATGAACCTAATCTTCTTTGCTGCTAACAGCATGCTTCTCTTCAAGCTGATGCTCATCTTAATCTTCCATACCGATTTCTTGATCGGCTCTTAGATGGCTAACTAAGTAACCAGAGTTGTGATGTGGTGGTGGATCTAAGATCAGTGTATTCTCTTAGCATGGAAATAGAAAAATGGATGTGGCTGTGTAGAGTTTGGCTAGTGTGCTGTGGAGAAACTAATATTGAGCTAGTTAGCTTCACCTGTCTTCTCTCTCTATTTAGTGCTCATTTGTGGTGTAGGCAGCTCATTACTTGCATGTGGTGACAGTGCAGCTCATTACTTGCATGTGGTGATAGTGCAGCTGTCAAGTGGGCCTGATGTGGTGCAAGTTTCAAACCTTGAAACTTGTGCGTGTGGATCACATCGGCTGATTCAGATATTTTCTTATTTTGGCTTACCCTTTTTCTAAAACTGGTGAAATTTGCCCCAGCCAATGATGCATATGACTCAAGCATATAAACTCATAAGAACAGATTACTAATCTGCCCCAGATTTGATTTAAGCTCTATGATGTGCTAGCAATGCACTTAATTGCCATAATGAGAGCACAAATAACCCATAACCCCTCTTTTCTTTTCTCTTGTCTTTTGTCTTTGTTTTGCAGGATTTGAAGATTAAGAAGATACATAAATGAAGGAATAGTTTAGTAGTTAGTTTAGGATTTTTTTCAATTTGTTGTAATCTTTTTTGTTATTCTTTTGTAATTTATTCATTTATTTAATGTAAATACAATGTAATATTATTTGTTTTGATTAATAAAGTTGAATTTCCTTGTCTTACACTTATTGTAATAGCAATATATCCTTTTGGTATTTAAATATTTATTGTTTATTCTTTTGTTACTTCCTTTTTATTTGTGCATATATAATATATGGTAATATCATTTATCAAGTAATTAAGGCTTTCATATTTCTTTATTGTAATACTTTCTTTATATTGAAATATTTCATGTTACTCAATGATAATAGTAATTGTATTATCCATTATATAATAATTCAAATCCTTTTCTTTTTGTACTATAAATCTTGTAGTATTATATAACATTAATGAATTCAATAAATTCATTTTTTATTTATAATCCAATTTCAAATTTATTTTAAATTCAGATAAGTCATTTGAATCTTTAAATTTAAAATGATTTCCCCCAAAACACAAAGATACTCTAGAGGCCATGTTGAAATCGGTCACACTTGCTGGGATGTTTCCATCAGAGCAAGAGAGATCTCGATCCCTCTATAGCTTCTTTAGCTTTGCGCGAAAATTTTCCGGATTTTCTTTATGCGTGAATGCAATGCACACATATGTGTCCCGTCTATTTCTAGGTGCCAATCCTGGGATGTTACAGCCGCACAACAAACCCTATCCCCTCGCCACCTCCGCATAGCAAACCCCCTCCGGCGAGCGAATCAGGCCACGACGGTTGCGGATCGATGATGGCGCCCTCGCCATGTCAATGCTGCACGGTGGATGCGGGTAGGGAGGAGGCCGTAGCGGCGGAGGAGGAGGTGATGGCCGGCGGCCGCTCCCGTGGTCGTCTCCGCATCCCTGCTCTAACGAGGCAACCGCGAAGCTAGTGCGGTCCATCGGGGCGGTGCGCCGCTAGACCCACATGGGTCTACGGCCGCCGCCCTCGCTGGCGCCCTATGTCGCCGTCCTGCCTGAAGCGGAGGCGCCGCGAGCTCTCCTTTCCCCTTCCAGCGAGGCGTCGTCCTCGTCCTCCTCATGGCGCCCGAAGCGGATGCGCCACGGCGACGAGGAGGAGATGGAGGCGCTGCTGCGCACGCTCGCTGAGTCAAAGGCGGACGCGGAGGAGCGGGACTGGCACGAGCGGGAGGAGGTGGAGGTGGCCATCGCCGCGGTGACCTTGGCCCGACACGCCGAAGAGGTGGAGGCCGAGGCGGTCGCGGGCGGACCCGGAGGCGACGCCAATGAGGAGATGGAGGCCGGCGTCACGGACGACGAGATGGAGGTGGAGGTCGTCGTCCTCGACGACTAGATGGCCGGCGTGGAGCTCCGAAGAGCACGGAAAGGTCGATTTTGGCCTCACATGGACGCGCCGGCGTCTTTGGCGAGCTCTCCCCCTAATTTTTTTTAGGATTTTATGTATATTGTATGAACTGCTTGATCTGCCGACAAACTAGTGTGTTCGCGCGTAAATTGTCGCCGGAGTTGTTAAAATTCGAATTTACGGGATGATTCCACGCGCTCCGATCCGCGCCGACGAACTAGAACCTATAAATCGCGAGTGCGTTAGAGATACTCTAAGGTCGGGGGATTAATTTTTGTGTCGGTAAAATGTAGGCTCTCCGTGCTTGTTCCAGCCACGGGTGTTCCGCCGCCCAGCTTGGGTTGGGAGCTTCTTCGGTTATTCCACTCTTGTTTCTGTTAGCGGATAGGATCAGCACTCAGTACTTGTCGTGTACTCCTAGTATGTTAAGTTAGAATTCTTGCAATTGTGGCGGCAGCTTGTTCGGCGGCCACACATGTTCCATCAGGCAGCTAATCAGCCAATATTATTGAAGTGGTCATTCAATAGTTGATCCACTTGCGTCACATGGGATTTGGAGGACCGAGTGACATCTCTCGATCGTAACCTACGGCCCTCTACAATCTAAGTTGCCTATAAGATTTAGTCAAAGTAAAAATAAAATAAAATTTAACCAATTATATATAAAAAGTATTAAAATCTATAGTATCAAACTTATATCACGAGAACCACGATGAAATATACTTTCATGTTGTATGCATTAGATATTGTGAAGATCAATATGTTTCTCTTTATAAATAGTCAAACTCTAAAAAGTTTAACTTTGACTAAAAACTATATGCAACATATTTTGGGTGGCTAAACAGGTACCGCAGCCGCCGCTAGAGAGGCTCTCCCCAAGAGCATCCAAAACCCATCTAGGGTTCCATCCCTCTCGCCGGCGACGTCGCCGGTCCGCTCCACCTCCGGTGGCCCTAGGGCCTTGGAGGTGTGGCGGACCACGGCCTCTCGCCCGCGGGAGGTTTTCGTTTTTTGTTTAGTGCATTTTTCAGTATCTTCTTCAAGATGTTGAGGCGACGGCTACGTCTTGGAGTCAGAATAAAGTCCTCCCGCTCTATCCTTGCTCCGGGGGCGCTTCTAGCGCCGACGAAGGGCGTGTGGAGTCGTTTGTCCGGCGGATCTCCTAGGATTCGGTCTGTTTTCGTATTCGTTCATGTGTTTTCAAATCAGTTTCTTCGGATCTATAGTTGTCATCATTGGCATGGTTGCTGCTCTAGTGCGTTGGTCTTTTGTGGCCTTAGCACGACGACTTCCCGTCTGTCTACTACAACAAGCTCTACTACGACAAGCTTTGCCCGGCTCCGGTGATGGAGGGACGAAGACGGTGGCGCGCCTTCGGCTCGTGCTAGTGTTTGTAGTCGTCGTTAGGTGGTCCAATGACCAATTTGTAATTTTTATTACTTTTGATCCTCTTTGTACTGCTGTTGATGATTATTAATGAATCGGTGGAATTTCGCAAAAAAAAAGGGTGGTTGAGCTGTTTTTTTGGATGAAAGAGATTTCTCACCGATTTCTAAACCAAGAGTAACAAAATCTAATAATAACCATAACGCACCCACCTCAGCAACACAAACCCACCAAAGACTACTGCCAACAAAATACTCACTCGAAGCAAAACAGATTAGAGCTACTGGTAAACTAAAACAACAAAACGGCCGCCAACCAAAACCCGAGACTACAGAAACAAACAACCTAGCCAACCTCCTGGTATCCAAGAGTTACAGCTTCTTCCCGCCCGATAGACCTCAGCCACGACTTACCCCACAGTTCTTGCGCACCATTGCAGCTCCACCTTTGCATCCTCCAAAGCACTCCACTAATTAATTCAGAAACACAAATTATATAGTATATATAGTGGCTTAGCAGGCCATGTGTTTTGAAAGCAGGCTCTGTTCCTAGCTTTCCAAATACTCCACAAGACTGTTCCCAGCTTTCCAATACTCCACAAGACTGCTGCCACACCTATGGCTAATAGAGCTCCTGATTTTCTCTCAAAAAATTTAAACCAGCTTTTTAGGCACTGGTCTGGACTTTATAGCATAAAACTATCAGTTTACTATCCAAATTTACCATATAATACCACTTTACGTTTTCAGGACACAAAACTACCAGATTTTGATCCGTTCTTTGCAATTCGATCTAAACTACGGTTTGAGCGCGTTTTGACACGATTTCTGACCACCCGACCCCACATGTCAGTATGACGTGGCAAGCTGCAGACGACGCTCGCTCACGACCGTTAACGGCCACACGGGTGGCCGCTGACCCGGGGCCGCGTCAGTTCCAATTTCTTCCCCACTTCTCTTCAGCGCAGCTGGCCCGCCGCCACACACTCCTCGTCCTTATACACCGCCGTTGCAATGCCCTGTTGGGATGAAGGTTCTTCCTCGAGCTCCTACCTACTGGCAAGATCCATGTTCCTGTGCTTCCCCCTAATTTCCGATCTAGGGTTTTTATTTTTCCCTCCTTCTCATCGAATTAGAGAAGTTAAACTCACACTATCATCTATTTAGGAAATTACCGCCCTGGACTTTGCCCCTTGCACCGTCGATGATCCAACATACCATGGCATTGCTGTTGGATGCCCTGAGATCTGCCGTGTGCACAAGAAGTAGCCACGCAAGTGTGTTGCGTTTGAAGGGACAAACACTGGTCACAAATTCTTCTTATGTCCAGTTGTGAATGTAAGTTTTATGTACCTTTGTTAATTTGTTTTAATTTATGGCATATCTTTGCTTGTTTACATATGATGTAGTAGTAAATATTTGTGCTTGATTTGATACCTGGCTCACATGATGTAGTAGTAAATATTTCTGACACATCTTTGCTTGTTTTGACAATTCCTTTGTTGGTCATATTGTACAGCTTAAGTTAGAGTAACTGCCTGCTAAAATATCTTTATTAAAGACCAATGGCCCGCTTTTTTGCTTTATTGATCTGATGTAAGTTTCTTAATTAGAGACCAATGGCCTGCTTTGTTGCTTTATTCATCTCATGTAAGTTTCTTAATTAGAGATCAATGGCCTACTGAAACATAATCTGGATTAGTTATATATTCATTTATTTACACATGAAGTAGAGAACTGTGAGTTTCAGTCATGGGTAGATCAAGAGTGGCCTGAGACTCTACAAAATGCTCTTCTCGGACTCTGGGAAATGTATAATACTTGCAAATCATCAAGAATTGATGAGAGGTATGAGAGTACAATGATGTTAAAAGAAATGGTTCAAGAGAAGGATAAGTTTGAGTAGAAACATTCAACTCTCTTAGCTGATGTCAAAAAATTTATGGACGATTCTGAGGCTAAGGTGTTGGATCAAAACCTAAAGGCCCTGAACAAGGAGAAGGAAAAAGATCAGGATTATTTTTGGAGATGGTGAAGGAAAGGAATATGCAGAAGAAAGAAGTGGAGTTTCTTAAGAATGAGTTGGAAGAGCTGAAGAATGTTAGGAACACACAAGCAGAGATTATGAAGAGTAGGCAAAAGAGTTGGGAAGATGATAAAGGCATTTTGAAGGAGGACAAGAAAAAATTAGAGTATGCTCTTCATGATCTTTTCAAAGCCAATCTTGTGAGCAAGAATAAGTGATGGCTGCAAGTGCAAAATCGTTTGTAGCTAGTTTCGAAATAAAGATATCGATCCCACAGGGAGCAGGAGTCTGAAGTCTAATAACTCTTTGAACTAAATACTGAAATAGTAATGCTAAATAATGTTCTAAGAAACAAGATAAAATGCGAGTTTTGTGTAAACGATATTTTTGGGTTTTCAAATAAGAAAACAATAAGTAAACTAAAGCTGTAAGTAAACAAGAGCACGCAAGTAAGATTACAAAAGATAATGGAAAGAGTTCTCAGGGAGTCGTGGATCCACCGCTAGTAATTAGAAAGAGTGATCAAATTATTATAATGAATAAGAATATTTATGATATGTGTGGGAGGAGCTCCATATATGGACGAATATGTAGCAACCACTGCACACATCATCTGTTATAACCACATCAAACAGCAATCGGCATCAATCGAATGACTGTGCTATCAAGGGACTTTACCTCGTAGGATGTATCCCATGGCATGAACAATGTTCCATGAGTTCTCCTCGGTTCCCAAGTTGATACGTAAGGAATGACAATAACTTTATAGTCACCGTAAGTGCTATCATCCCTCCGTCTACCAACAAGTAGTTCCCTCCATCTAGTCCTCAGTGAGGCAAATATTGAGTGGCACGCTTCAGCCAGCATCAAGATGAAGGAAATCTAACACAGACACATAATGAACAATATCACATAATAATCTTTATCTCAATTCAATATCATACTAGGGTTTCTCCATCTCCCCAAGAACAAAGGAAAGTACTCACACATGAAGACAATCAACATCATGGATAGAATATGGATGAAGTATGATGATACAATTGAAGACAAGTGCAAATCCAAGATTCAATCTAGCATTACAACAAGTAACCAAAGGGGATCGGTGATGGAGACGTTGTTCATGAAGATGACGATGTAGATCGATGTGGAGGCCTTCAAGATCCTAGTCCCTTCTCCTCTTGTGTGATGGTGATGGTGTAGATATGATTGGAGGCAGCTATGGTGGTGGCACGATGGCAGGGCTCCGTCGTGGTGGAGGATATGGCTTGGTGGCTCTCTCTTGGGTCCTGCCTCCTTTATATAGGCCTTCGGGGTGCCCTAGGGTTCCCCCAATAGCGTCATATGACTTAGGGAAGGTTCTGGGGCTTCTCTGGGGTGAAATCCCGCCGTTTGCGACCTTTTTTGCAACTATACGGGCGCAACTATACGTCCAAAAAAATGCTTCCGATCGTATAGTTGCTCGTCAAACCTTCGGTGTTCCGCGGTGTTTTGACCATTATTTCTTCATACGAACTCCGTTTTTGGTGTTCTTGGGCTCGTTGAGTTCGTCTCGTCGAGGGCTACAACCTCATGGTCTTGGATATTTATTTTGATAAGTTGGAAAAATTCACTTTTCCAACCTCTCAAATGGCTAAGTCTGGTCCCTGCAGCTCCTCCATACTATGCTCTATTTGTTCCTTTTTATCCATAATCTTCACAAACACCTACACACATGTCATAGACAAGGAAAGTGATAAAATTCTATGTAAACTACTAAATGTGGAAAGCTTATATGAAAGTAAATGAGAATTGGAAGTCATGCATATAAGGCACAACAATAGCTAGAAGAAACATGATATGAGAGATAAATGGCTCATTTTATATGGCTAAAAGAGGTGGTATTTCACAGCCTTTAACTTCCCCAAGCTAGACCTTGCTCGTCCTCGAGCAGGAAGGGTCGATAATAAATTAATGGTTGTGAAATAGGTTACCATTGGAAATCAATGTCTTGCATCCTTATTTCTTCTACATGCTCGAAGAGAGAAAACATGTATTCATACAAGGCAACACAAGCTCAGTTATAAAGACCACTAAAGATTCATCAAAACTTATATGCAACATGTCAACTGTGAATCTAACTTGCAGACAAACTTGTGATCCTCTTATTGCACCTTTTGTATAACTTTTCGTATCATTATTTTTATGAGGCAAAACTTAGTCACAAATCATGTCATCTAGTTAAGCCTCTCAAGTGCAAACATCAGTTATTAAGTTTTCAAAAAGTTTATCTCTTAGTAATGAGATTTATGCCAAAAGGAAATGCGAGAACATGTCAAAAGAAGCATAGCATTAGAGTATCTATTTTGGTCATCCACATCAATGAATCATGGCTATCAAACACTCATTTTCCATTCTTTGTCTTTCTAAAACTTCATTTCATCAGTAATGAGATCATGCCAAAACTTAGTGTGTTTAATCAGGCTGTGTAGGCTAAGAATGGATACTCGTGACCATTACCAAGGTTTCCCTTTTTGGTATAATGATTTCTCATAACGGTCAGAGGAGTATTCCTTCTTTTGCTTTGAACGCAGGCCCATGAGAATACCAATGCATACCCGAATATAGCATTTCTGCTACATATGGTGGGCAACTCATAGCCAAACTCCAAGAGTTTCCTCTTTTTGGACTATTCAAAGGCCAGCGGAGTTTGTAGCATCCCATGTTGTGCGACAGTGGTGCAGACATGCATAAAGAAATATCATACTTTAATCAATAGGTCAAGATTTAGCATGCATCTCAATTACCGCTAAATATTAGTTTCTTCAAACAAATCATTTCAAAGAGTACTATTGTCGTGGAAATGGCCACGGCAGTCGCTGCCACTGGCAGCGATTGATTGAAACGGGGGCGAGAGCTGGCGGCCATTTGCGGTGCGAGATGGGGGCCGATGCACATGGTTTACCCAGGTTCGGCCCCCGGAGGGTAAAGACCTACTCCTTCTAGATTGGATTGATGGAGAGCGAGTTACAGGGGTGGCGGGCTCGGCGTCTAAGTAGCGAGTCGCTTGAAGGGGTGTATGATGGAACATCCGTCCTTAGGATACCCTAGGGAGGTTTATATATGGGGCACCTCGCTAGGGTTTATAGTTTACAACCGAACAGAATATGGATTCGGAGGATTTGACCTAATCCGACTGGGCTTCGAATATGTTGTTGGGCCTCCAGTCTCTAATCGCTAGGCCTTCTCCTTAGTCGCATTCTAGTCGCTGTCCTGCAGGCCCACTTGCAAGACCTTTGGCCCAATCGGAACGTCCTGTTGGGCATACCCCATTCGACATATCCCCATCTGTAGTCCCTGAAGCCATCGTTGATTCAGATGCAGGTGTCCTTTTGGCAGTCGGAGTAGGCGAGTCCAATTTGGACGCCCAGTCGAATCGGTGATGGACTCCACTGAGACCAAGGCAATTTTCCCCAGGTTCCCAGTCGCTGCTTTGGCAGATGCCATCGCTGTCAAGTCGCTGCTTCGGTGACTAGACATGGGCCAGTTGCAAGCGAGTCGAATGGAGGAGTTGGACCGTCAACCTAATCAAACTATCTGTTGGATATTCCAATGGTAACTTCGGCGTAATTACCGCGGGTAATGGCTACCCCGAGTTTGGCGGGTAGTATCTCCTTATAAGGGCAATAGCAAATCAGTCTTGTAGATCCTTCCCCGGATTCTTCATTCTTGCGCATCCATTTCTCCTGTCTTCCCTCGATCCACACCTTTCTAGACCAAGCGACTCCATTTTCCCTCTCACTAGCACCTCCGAAAGGCTTGTGGGGAAAGTTCAAGTGCTCCGCGGCGCAACTCAGGTCCTTCGAGGACACCGGGGTCCTCCGCAAGGGGAATTCGAGGATTCTCGCGTCTTCCGAGATCGAGCTGAAGCCATGCACTAGCGAATTCATCTGCTTTCCAAGCCATCTGGAGAGGGGCTTGGGATTTCCCATCTCGCTGTTCTTCCATCGATTCTGTGCGTACTACGCGATTAAGCCGTCAGATCTCGGCCCACACAGCATTGAGCAGCTGGCGATCTTCGTCGCCTTCTGCGAGTGCTATCTTGGTTGCAGGCTGTATTTCTCGTTGTGGCTAGAGCTTTTCCACGGCCGCATCAGACGAGAAGGGTCCGGCGGCCCGATCTTGGCGGCCGGAGGCATCACCTTTCCGCTGAAGCCGAATGCCAACTTCATCAAGCTCATGCTGCCGAAGAAGGCTGCGAGCGAGTGGAAGAGGAGCTAGTTCTATGTAAAGGAATCCACTCATCCCAGCGAGGTGGCACTGCCAGAGTTCGTCGCGGAGCGAAGTGAACCCCACCAGCTGGCGATGGACAGATTCCTCGACGACCAGAGGATGGCTATCACAGAGATGATGGACCAAATCTAGAAGCTGAAGGACCAACGTTTTTCCTCAATCAACTTGTACAATTGTTAGCTCAGGCGGCGACTGGTCCCACTAGCGGCTCGACCGCACTGGATGTATGAGTACATCGAGAAGAATGATCCTTCCTAGACCAGCAAGGAATCATGGGACGCCGAAGATTATAAGGAGGCCTTGAAGAAGATCACTGACGCGGAGTTTACAACCACGTCAGCCGGGCTCGCTCCGTATGTGCCGGTGAAGAATGAAGCCCCCATAGTAAGTCCTTTTCTCCAAATTTTATCTTCAGTCGCACTTTTCATGGTGCGATTCGCAACCGTACCGTCTAAAATTTGCTCGTGTCTGCTCTCAGCTGTTTCAGGTTTTGGAGGGCTGGCTCCCCCCACTCGACGAGGAGGTTCCCCACGAGCTCGAAGAAGGGGCCTCTGGAGAATCTTCTGCGGAGGAAGAGGAAGAGGCGGAGGCTCCTCTCCCAGCGCCTGCGGCTCGCAAGACCTGCATGCAGAAGCAACGCGAGCTAGAGGCGAGTCATAGCCTCGAGGAGCGCGAACAAGGCGACGAAGTCTTGCAGGAGCACACTTCTCGGCCAACGGCCATTTCGGCAAAACCCTCTCGCAAGCCAAAGTCGCCAGCGAAGAAAGCAGCATCACCAGCCAGGTCGGCGGTGGTCTTTGAGTCAGATGATGACTCTGATGATGACACCCCCGAGGTTTCGCACAAGAAACCGGAGGGCACGATTCCGATGATGGGGTTGGAGGCCAAGGAGATCGAAGTGGCGGTAGAAGTTCCTCTAGCTGTGCTCACGCCCATGGCTTCGACGACGCCCGAACAGGAGGCGGCCGAGGTCGTGGCTTCAAAGTCGCCACAACCTTCACGAGCGGCCACGTCTTCGTAGCCCGAGATTCCAGCGACCGCAGCTTTGTCATCAAGGAAGCCCGCGGTGTCATGGGCTTCAGATGTCTTCGAAAGAGGTCTCACGCACAAGCTGGGGCCGAAATTAGACAATCCCTCCCACATCAGCACCGGGTTGCGTGTTCTCCTAGTCGCCAAGTAAGCTTCAAATTCTCCCTTCCAAGTCATGTTTCGCTTTTGTGTTATTTCTGTGCTAACTTTGGAGGTTTGGCAGGTCTAGGGTCAAGAAGATTAGTCGCCCTTCGGTGGCGAAGATTCCGCCAGTCGCCACCACAGGAGAAGGAGATGTCCCCAAGAAGAGGAAGCATGTTGAAGACGTCGCACCTACGGAGGGCACGGAGAAGCATAGGGGCAGTGCCGACGATGATGCGGCGAAGGACAGAGACAAGGGGGGTGATCTTCCTGCAGTCGTTGAAGAGGTGCTGGTCACCCAATCGGAGCCAGCCACGGGCGCTCTAATGACGGAACCGTCGGCTCCGACGACCAGTGCCTCGGCTAGAGCCTCCGCGACGTTTCCTCACTTTATGGCGAAGGGGTTTCTGGGCGTGGCGGACAACCAGTCTCCACAGAGCCTAGAGATCGTCGACGAAGATGTTGGGCCTCGTCGTGGGCGTATCTCCTTCATGGTCCCTTCGATGGATGCCGGAGAACTTCACAAGATGCTTGGCGCCGCCATTCAGGTACGTCCAGTCCCCGAGTGTCTAGTCGCTGAATTTCAGCGATTAGGCACTAAGCTTCTTCTAGTCTCCAGTCCCCGAGTTCCTGGTCGCTGAATTTCAGCAGCTAGGAACTGAATTTCTTCTATTCTCCAGTCCCCGAGTTACTGGTCGCTGAATTTCAGTGGCTAGGAACTGAATTTCTGTTTTTGTAAATGCTGACTTTTTGCTCATTTTGTAGGGCTTGCAGAGGGAGTCGACAGGCCACAAAGGAGTGTCTAGAGCGGGATCAGCGCGTGGCGCAGGAGGCAGACCGACGACTCCAGGAGACTATTGGTGAGTACTTGATTCATTTTTCAGTTGTGAACTGTTGGTGTTCCATCGTGTTGATCATTTTTTTCTTTCTGATCAGATGGTCTTCCGGCTACGATTGCCAAGGCCCGTGAAGGGTACATCCCAATTGCCGAGCTGGACGCGGCGAATGGGCGAATCGCCTCGCTAGTCAAGGATTGGAGGAGGCGAAAGCGGCCTCGATTTCTTCTGAAGATAGAGCGAAGGCTATGGTTGCTACAGCTGAAGAGGAGCGGAAGGCCGCAGACTCGATCATCCTGGGGCTGCAGAGCGATCACGCCGCCCTGGAGAAGCACATCACCGAGAACTGCCGGAAGCTCCTTCGTGAGTCTCTGTTCTTTTGCTTAACATGTGTGGCGAGTCCCCAAGTGGGGGAATCCATAGTGTCACTAACATCTGATGTTGCAGCTGTGACAGGGCAAAGCGACCCGATGGTGCAGACCTTCGACGCCTCGTAGTGCGTGACTGCCATGGTGAACGCGGCCACTACCTCGAAGTTGTGCGTCCAAGTAGTCCTTCAAGGGATGTCCCCCACCGCGGTTATTCCTGGGGGACTGATGGAAGTGTGGCGCTATCTGGAGGAGGTGCACAACGTCTGTTGGAGATATGCCCAAGAGGCAATAATAAAAGTGGTTATTATTATATCTTTGTGTTTATGATGAATGTTTACATCCCATGCTATAATTGTATTATAAGGAAACACTAATACATGTGTGTTTTGTAAACATAAAAGAGTCCCTAGTAAGCCTCTTGTTGAACTAGCTTGTTGATTAATTGATGATCATGGTTTCCTGATCATGGACATTGGATGTGATTAATAACAAGGTTATATCATTAGGAGAATGATGTGATGGACACACACCCATAGTAAGCGTAGCATAAGATCAAGTCATTAAGTTCGTATTGCTATAAGCTTTCAAATGCATAGTAACATAATCCTTCGACCATGAGGTTATGTTAATCACCATCACCGGATGGATACTTTGATGACATCAAACACCGCTTCGTAACTGGGTGGTTATAAAGGTGTCATTGGGTATTCTGAAAGTATGTGTTGAAGCGCATGGACCAAGATTGGGATTTGTCCATCCATATGACGGATAGATATGCTCTGGGCCCTCTCGGTGGAATGTCATCTAGTTAGCTTGCAAGCATGTGACTGGGTCACAAGGGATGACATAACATGGAATGAGTAAAGAGTACTTATCAGTAACGAGGTAGAACTAGGTATGGAGATACCGATGATCAAACCTCGGATAAGTAGAGTATCGCGTGACAAAGGGAATTGGTTTCGTATGTTAATGGTTCTATCGATCATGAAGTCATCGTTGAGTATGTGGGAGCCGTTATGGATCTCCAGATCCCGCTGATGGTTATTGATCGGAGAGGTGTCTTCATCATGTCTGCATATTCACGAACCGTAGGGTGACACACTTAAGGTTCGAAGTTGTTTTAAGTAGATATGGAATGTGCGTTGGAGACCGAATGTTGTCCGGAGTCTCGGATTGGATCCGGGACATCACGAGGAGATTCGGAATTGTCCGAAGAATAAGATTCATATATTGGGGATCATTTTCTAAGTTAGGAAATGTTCCGGAGTATTTGTATGGGGATTCTAGAAGGTTTCGGAATGTTCCGGAAGGTTCTAGAAGATTTCTTGGAGTTTGCTTGAAAATCAAGGAATCCTTGTGGGGCAAGACAAGGAGTCGTGGGGGAGGAGGACTCCTCCCCCCCTCCCAATCCGCCGGCCAAGGAGGGAGGGGAGTCCTACTAGGACTCCCCCTCCCATGGCGCCTCCCTCCTTTAAATAGAGGGGTGGAGGCGCCACCCCCTTGTCCCCTCCACTCCTGCCCTAGCCGCCTCTCTCCTCCTCCTTTCTTCTGCTCTGGCTTAGGCGAAGCCCTACAGAATTCTCTACTCCACCACCACCACCATGCCGTCGTGCTGCTGGGATTCCGTGGAGAAGATCTACTACCTCCGCTGCTCGCTGGAACGGGGAGAGGAAGGTCTACTTCGACTCCGCACGTGTGACCGACTGCGGAAGCGCTGCCGGAACGCGGCGCCGGAAGGATCGTCCACTCGATCTTGAGATCAGAAAGTGATCGACTACATCAACCACGAGATCCAATCTTGTAACGCTTTCGGATCTACAAGGGTTAGTACAGATCTATCTCGTTGCACATGTCTAATAGATTAGATCTTGGCTTTTATCTAGATTAGATCTAGGTTTTGTTCGTTCTTGCGGTAGAAATTTTTTGTTTTCCCTGCTACGAACCCATCAGTGGTATCAGAGCCGTGTCTATGCGTAGATCTGTTGCACGAGTAGAACACAATGGTGTTGTGGGCGTTGGTGCTCGTGCCGTCTTTTGTTGTGTGTACTTTGCATCTTGTGGTATGGTGGGATGAAGCGGCTCGGGCTAACCTTACATGTCATCGCACATGAGACTTGCTCGACGCTTGATGTGTAACTTGCTTTGCACAAGTGGCTTTGCGGGTGTCTGTCTCTCTCACCATAGTATAGATCCAATCTACACTTTGCACTTGATAGCACTTGTATCAACGTTGTGGTTCAGTTTCGTAGGTAAGATCCATTCTTATTCGAAAGCCCCAAACCACGTAAAACATGCAAAGAAAATTAGAGGCGTCTAACTTGTTTTTGCAGGGTTTTTGTGATGTGATATGGCCATCATGTGATTGTGATTATATTTGATGTATGCAATGATCCTTGTTGTAATATGGCAACCGGCAGGAGCCTAATGGTTGTCTTTAATTCTGTTAAGACCTGCGTGTCTATTCATCTTGTAATAGCTTTATTCCAAGTAGTTGTAATAGTTGCTAGTGATGATGGACAACCATGAAGCGGCGCCACTGACCTTGACACAATGCTGGTGATGATGGAGATCATGTCCGTGCTTTGGAGATGGAGATCAAAGGCATAAGAAGAAAGGGCCATATCATATCACACTAATTATGAATTGCCTGTGATGTTAATCCTTTATGCATCTTGTATTGCTTAGATCGCGACGGTAGCATTATAAGATGATCCCTCTCACTAAATATCAAGTAATAAAGCATTCGTCCTTAGTTGGCACTGTTGCTAAGACTCGTCGTTTCGAAGCATCTCGTGATGATCGGATGTGATAGATTCTACGTGTGCATACAACGGGTGCAAGCCAGATTTGCACATGCGGAAACTAAGGTTATCTTGACGAGCCTAGCATGTACAGACATGGTCTCGGAACACGGAATACCGAAAGGTAGAGCATGAATCATATAAGTGATATGATGAACATGAAGATTGTTCGCCGATGAAACTACATCTTCTCTCGTGAAGATCGGACTTGGTGTAGTGGACTTGGTTCGTGTAATCACTAAGACAATGTGAGGGATGTTGTTTTGAGTGGGAGTTCACCTAGTTAATTTAAGAATTAAAATTGAACTCAATTTATCATAAACTTAGTCTAAACTACTTGCAAATTTGTTGTAGATTATGGCGAACCTCTCCATCAATTTCAATGCGTTCCTAGAGAAAGAAAAGCTTAAGAACAATGGAAGCAACTTCACGGACTGGTTCCGTGGACTGAAGATCGTCCTCATGGCTGGTCAGTTGACCTATGTGCTCGAAGCACCACTAGGTGACCCACCTGCAGAAGATGCCACCGATGACGTAAAGAATGTTTACGCCACTCGGAAAAATCACTACTCCACAGTTCAGTGTGCCATCCTGTACGGTTCAGAAGCAGAGCTTCAGAAGCGCTTTGAGCACCACGACCCGTTCGAGATCATTAAGGAGCTCAGGCTGATTTTTGAGACTCACGCGGCCGTGGAGAGCTATGAGGCCTCCAAAAAGTTCTTTAACTGTAAGATGGAAGAGGGTAGCTCCGTTAGCAAGCACGTGCTCACCATGTCTGGGCACGCAAACAAGCTCCAAGAGTTGGGGATAATGATTCCTAATGAGTTAGGGATTCACCGTGTCCTTCAATCACTGCCACCAAGTTACAAGAACTTTGTGATGAACTACAACATGCACTGCATGAACAAGACGTTACTTGAACTATCGTCCATGCTGAAAACTGCTGAAGTGGAGATCAAGAAGGAGCACCAAGTGTTGATGGTCAATAAGACCACCAATTTCAAGAAACAGGGCAAGCCTAAGAAAAAGGGCAACTTCAAGAAGGACGGCAAGAAAGCTGCCGCACCTGCTAAGAAGCCCAAGGCTGGTCCTAAGCCTGAAACGGAGTGCTTCTACTGCAAGGGTGCTGGTCACTGGAAGCGTAACTGCCCCAAGTACCTGGCGGATCTGAAGAACGGCAACATCAAGAAGAAAGGTATATTCGATATACATGTTATTGATGTGTATCTTACTAGTAATCGTAGTAGTGCTTGGGTATTTGATACTGGTTCGGTTGCTCATATTTGTAACTCGAAATAGGAGCTACGGAATAAGCAAAGACTGGCGAGAGACGAGGTGACGATGCGCGTTGGAAATGGCTCCAAGGTTGATGTGATCGCCGTCGGCACGCTCCCTCTACATCTACCTTCGGGATTAGTTTTAAATTTGAATAATTGTTATTTGGTGCCTGCGTTAAGCATGAACATTATATCTGGATCTTGTTTATTGCGAGACGGTTACTCTTTTAAGTCTGAGAATAAAGGTTGTTCGATTTATATGAGTAATATCTTTTATGGTAATGCACCTGAGATGAATGGTTTATTCTTATTGAATCTCGATAGTAGTGATACACATGTTCACAACATAGATGCTAAACGAATAAAATTGAATGATAATTCTACATACATGTGGCACTGTCGTCTTGGTCACATTGGAGTGAAGCGTATGAAGAAACTCTATTCTGATGGACTTCTTGAATCACTTGATTTTGAATCACTTGAAAGATGCGAAGCATGTCTAATGGGAAAAATGACTAAGACTCCATTCTCTGGAATAATGGAGCGAGCTACAGACTTATTGGAAATAATACATACCAACGTGTGCGGTCCAATGAGTGTAGCATCGCGTGGTGGATATCGTTATGTTCTCACTTTCACGGATGACTTAAGTAGATATGGGTATGTCTACTTTATGAAACATAAGTCTGAAACTTTCGAGAAGTTTAAGGAATTTCAAAGTGAAGTGGAAAATCATCGTAACAAGAAGATTAAGTTTCTACGTTCTGACCGCGGAGGTGAATATCTAAGTTATGAGTTTGGCATGCATTTAAAGAAATGTGGAATACTTTCGCAGTTGACACCACCAGGAACACCACAACATAATGGTGTGTCCGAACGTCGTAATCGAACTCTCTTAGATATGGTTCGGTCTATGATGTCTCTTACAGATTTACCGCTATCGTTTTGGGGCTATGCATTAGAGACAGCCGCATTCACTTTAAATAGGGCACCATCTAAATCCGTTGAAACGACACCGTACGAATTGTGGTTTGGAAAGAACCTAAGTTGTCGTTCCTTAAAGTTTGGGGTTGCGAAGCGTATGTAAAGAAGTTACAACCAGATAAGCTTGAACCCAAAGCGGAGAAATGCGTCTTCATAGGATACCCTAAAGAAACAATTGGGTATACCTTCTATCATAGATCTGAGGGCAAAGTTTTCGTTGTCAAGAATGGATCCTTTCTTGAGAAGGAGTTTCTCTCGAAGGAAGTGACTAGAAGGAAAGTAGAACTCGATGAGGTTGTTGAACCTTCTCTCGGATTTGAGAGTAGCGCAGCACCAGAAGATGTTTTTGTGCCGCCTGCACCAATTGGAGAGGAAGCTAATGATGTTGATCATGAAACTTCGTATGAAGTTACTACTGAACCTCGCAGGTCAACGAGGGTGCGTACCACTCCTGATTGGTATGACTCTGCCTTGAACGTCATGTTGGTGGACAACACTGATGACCTTGTGACGTATGAAGAAGCTATGGTGAGCCCAGATTCCGAAAAAAGGCTAGAAGCCATGAAATCCGAAATGGGATCCATGTACGAAAACCAAGTATGGACTTTGGTGGACTTACCGGATGGCCGTAAGGCTGTCGAGAACAAATGGATTTTCAAAAGAAAAAGAGATGTTGATGGTAATGTTACTGCTATAAAGCTCGACTTGTCGCGAAAGGGTTCCGACAAATTCAAGGAGTTGACTACGATGAGACATTCTCACCAGTAGCAAAGCTAAAGTCTGTGAGGATTTTGTTAGCAATTGCTGCATATTTCAATTATGAGATTTGGCAGATGGATGTCAAAACTGCGTTCCTTAATGGAGAAATTGAGGAAGAGTTGTATATGGTACAACCCAAGGGTTTTGTTGATCCTAAAGATGCCGACAAGGTATGCAAACTTCAGCGCTCCATTTATGGACTGAAGCAAGCATCCCGGAGTTGGAATCAACATTTTGATAAAGTAATCAAAAACTTTGGATTTATACAAACTTATGGAGAAGCTTGTATTTACAAGAAAGTGAGTGGGAGCTCTGTAGCATTCCTAGTACTATATGTAGATGACATATTGTTGATTGGGAATGATATAGAACTTCTTAATAGTGTCAAAGCCTATTTGAATAATAGTTTTTCAATGAAGGATCTTGGCGAAGCGGCATATATTCTAGGCATCAAGATTTATAGAGATAGATCAAGACGCCTAATAGCGCTTTCACAAAGTACATACTTAGACAAAGTTCTAAAAAGTTTAGAATGGAAGAGATCAAGAAAGGGTTCGTGCCCATGTTGTCAGGTAAGACCTTGAGTAAGACTCAATGTCCAGCTACGGCAGAAGATAGAGAGAAGATTAATAATATTCCCTATGCCTTGGCCATAGGTTCTATCATGTATGTCATGTTGTGTACAAGACCGGATATAGCACATGCTGTTAGTTTGACTAGCAGATATCAAAGTGATCCAGGAATGGAGCACTGGACAGCGGTCAAGAATATCCTAAAGTACCTAAATAGGACTAAGGATATGGTTCTTTCTTATGGAGGTGATGAACAGCTTGTTGTAAACGGTTACACTGATGCTAGTTGGAACACCGATCCAGATGACTCGAAGTCATAGTCTGGATACGTATTTATTTTGAATGGTGCTGCAGTAAGCTAGAGGAGTGCCAAGCAAAGCGTTGTGGCGAAATCTTCAACTGAATCAGAATACATAGCTGCTTTGAAGGCTGCACAAGAAGCCATATGGATGAAGGAGTTCATTACTGAACTTGACGTGGTTCCCAGTGCGTTGGACCCGATGGCCATCTACTGTGACAACACAGGTGCCATAGCTAATGCACAAGAGCCAAGGTCACATAGCAAGCTGAAGCACATCAAGCTACGTTTCCATGCTATTCGCGAGTATGTCCAAGATGGTGACATAAAGATTTGCAAAGTACACACTGATCTGAATGTGGCAGATCCGTTGACTAAACCTCTCCCTAGGGCAAAGCATGACCAACACCAGAACGCCATGGGTGTTAGGTATATTACCATGTAATCTAGATTATTGACTCTAGTGTAAGTGGGAGACTGTTGGAGATATGCCCAAGAGGCAATAATAAAAGTGGTTATTATTATATCTTTGTGTTTATGATGAATGTTTACATCCCATGCTATAATTGTATTATAAGGAAACACTAATACATGTGTGTTCTGTAAACATAAAAGAGTCCCTAGTAAGCCTCTTGTTGAACTAGCTTGTTGATTAATTGATGATCATGGTTTCCTGATCATGGACATTGGATGTGATTAATAACAAGGTTATATCATTAGGAGAATGATGTGATGGACACACACCCATAGTAAGCGTAGCATAAGATCAAGTCATTAAGTTCGTATTGCTATAAGCTTTCAAATGCATAGTAACCTAATCCTTCGACCATGAGGTTATGTTAATCACCATCACCGGATGGATACTTTGATGACATCAAACACAGCTTCGTAACTGGGTGGTTATAAAGGTGTCATTGGGTATTCTGAAAGTATGTGTTGAAGCGCATGGACCAAGATTGGGATTTGTCCATCCATATGATGGATAGATATGCTCTGGTCCCTCTCGGTGGAATGTCATCTAGTTAGCTTGCAAGCATGTGACTGGGTCACAAGGGATGACATAACATGGAACGAGTAAAGAGTACTTATCAGTAACAAGGTAGAACTAGGTATGGAGATACCGACGATCAAACCTCGGATAAGTAGAGTATCGCGTGACAAAGGGAATTGGTTTCGTATGTTAATGGTTCTATCGATCACGAAGTCATCGTTGAGTATGTGGGAGCCGTTATGGATCTCCAGATCCCGCTGATGGTTATTGATCGGAGAGGTGTCTTCATCATGTCTGCATATTCACGAACCGTAGGGTGACACACTTAAGGTTCGAAGTTGTTTTAAGTAGATATGGAATGTGCGTTGGAGACCGAATGTTGTTCGGAGTCTCGGATTGGATCCGGGACATCACGAGGAGATCCGGAATTGTCCGGAGAATAAGATTCATATATTGGGGATCATTTTCTAAGTTAGGAAATGTTCCGGAGTATTTGTATGGGGATTCTAGAAGGTTTCAGAATGTTCCAGAAGGTTCTAGAAGATTTCTTGGAGTTTGCTTGAAAACCAAGAAAGGATCAAGGAATCCTTGTGGGGCAAGACAAGGAGTCGTGGGGGAGGAGGACTCCTCCCCCCTCCCAATCCGCCGGCCAAGGAGGGAGGGGAGTCCTACTAGGACTCCCCCTCCCATGGCGCCTCCCTCCTTTAAATAGAGGGGTGGAGGCGCCACCCCCTTGTCCCCTCCACTCCTGACCTAGCCGCCTCTCTCCTCCTCCTTTCTTCTGCTCTGGCTTAGGCGAAGCCCTGCAGAATTCTCTACTCCACCACCACCATGCCGTCGAGCTGCTGGGATTCCGTGGAGAAGATCTACTACCTCCGCTGCTCGCTGGAACAGGGAGAGGAAGGTCTACTTCAACTCCGCACGTGTGACCGACTGTGGAAGCGCTCCCGGAACGTGGCGCCGGAAGGATCGTCCACTCGATCTTGAGATCGGCAAGTGATCGACTACATCAACCACGAGATCCCATCTCGTAACGCTTTCGGATCTACAAGGGTTAGTACAGATCTATCTCGTTGCACATGTCTAATAGATTAGATCTTGGCTTTTATCTAGATTAGATCTGGGTTTTGTTCGTTCTTGCGGTAGAAATTTTTTGTTTTCCCTGCTACGAACCCATCAACGTCGTGGAGTGGATGGCACGCTCAGCTTTCAGGCGCGGGGCCACCACGACATTGAGCCTGGGTCTTGCCCACTTCCTCGACGATTTTGACCTCAACAACGTCACTAGCGGCTACCCTTCGGCGACTGGTACGGTGGAGATGTTGGAGGTACTGAAGCTGACCGCCAAGGCCGCCCCCTTTGGCTGATCGGCTGTTGGCGATGGGGGACCTTCTGCCGTACCAGGAGACGATGGTGGCGCCTGGCGACCCCGAGCCGGAGAAGTCGGAGCAGCCCTTCCGGTCGGTGCTGTCAAAGTCGCTGACGACCTACCCGACGAACCCATGGCAACCTTTCATCCGTGTCAAGGCTGGTGGGGATGCTTCTTCGTCAGGTCCTGTGAAATAGATAGCATCTCTGGGCAGTTTGTAATATATGCCAAGTGGCAACTTTTGTAATATATGCCAAGAGGGGTCAATCGACTCGCAATGCAAGCTTGATTGTGTAGTGTGTTTTAACTTATTTGTTTGAGCGAGTCCCCGAGCGCGTCTGCCCTTTAATGGGGTATAACTCGTTTGTATACATATGTGTTTTCTTTGGATTGTGTGTTGTTTGTTCCTTGCGTCTTCTGAAGAGGCGAGTCCCCGAGCGCAGGTGGAATTTTTTGTAGGCGAGTCCCCGGCATAGTACTTAGCCGTTTTGGGCGCGTGCCTATTGCAAGTTACTGGTGCGCTGTTTGTAACGCGTTTCCTCCCCAGGCTCGGAAAACCAGTCGATGGGAAAGTCTAAGGCAGCTCTCTTACTTGGTGTGTTCCCGAGCCGTGTGAGGGTTTCCATTTTTGTGGAGTCCCCGTGCGTGGTACATAACCGTTCGAGTCGCTTTGCACGAGGATGGGAGGGACAGGTCGCTGTGAGAAGCATATACCGGCCGTCTTGACCCGGTGGGCAAGTCGAGCTAGGCGACTCCGATGGCAGCTCCGGGTTGGCGTATTCGTGGACGTCCTAAGGCCCGAATATATTCGGTGCCCTTAGGCCGCACTACTTAGCCGTGTCGGTCGCTCGACCAAGGGTTGACTTCCGTGGGTAGCGTATTGCTAATTGTACGAGTGCGAGTGGCACAAGGATATGGCGAGTAGACACAATTTGTGTGATCCGAATGAATTTCATTATACATGCCAGCTGAGTACAGTTGGAGTTCTATGTATAGAACTTTCGAAGAAGGTTTACATTCCATGGCCTCCCGACCTTGAGCTGGTCGTCGCCTCGTATGTCGATGAGGTAGTAGGCGTTGTTGCCGAGGACTCGCCCTATGGCGAATGGCCCCTCCCATGGGGGGGAGAGTTTGTGCATGCCCTTCTTGTCCTGAGCCAGTCGTAGGACCAGGTCGCCCTCCTGGAAGGTGCGAGTCCGGACTCGGTGGCTATGGTAGTGGCAGAGTCCCTGCTAGTAGATGGCGGTGCGGGACCGAGCGAGGTCGCGTGCCTGGTCGACTTGGTCGATGCTGTCTTGGCGGGCAATCTCGTTTGTCGCCTCGATGTAATTGGTGCCTCGAGGTGAGTCGTGCTCTAGGTCGGTTGGCATTACGGCTTCAGTGCCATACACCATGAAGAAGGGTGTGAACCCGGTGGAACGATTGACAGAGGTGCGGATCCCCCATATGACAGAGGGGAGTTCTTCGACCCAGCATCCTAGGGTGCGCTCGAGGGGCACCTGGAGTCGCGGCTTGAGCCCGTGGAGGATGCTCTAATTGGCGTGTTCTGCTTGGCCGTTCGACTCTGGGTGGGCGACTAAGGCTAGGTCGAGTCGTGTGCCATGTTCTTCGCAGAATTTCTGCCATGGCCCCCTTGGCAAAGTTGGTGCCATTGTCTGTTATGATGCTGTGCAGGTAGCCGTACCAGTAGATGAGCTCGTGTAGTAATTTGGTGGCCGTTTGGCCGTCGCACTTTTTTATTGGCTTGGCCTCGACCCATTTGGTGAACTTGTTGACTGTGACCAGGAGGTGGGTGAAGCCGGATGGGGCCTTCTTGAATGGGCCGACCATGTCCATGCCCCATACAGCGAATGGCCATGTGATGGGGATGGTCTTGAGTGCCGAACCAGGGAGGTGCGTCTGGTTGGCGTACTTCTGGCACCCGACGCATTGCTGGACGATGTTGGTGGCGTCGGCATGCGCGGTGAGCCAGTAGAAGTCGTGCCGCATGGCCTTGGCGACCAGCGACTTGGCGCCAGGGTGATGGCCGCAGTCGCCGGCGTGGATGTCCTGGAGGATCTTGCGGCCTTCTTCTGGCTATACGCAGCGCCGGAACACGCCCGTCACGCTGCGTTTGTGGAGCTCGCCGTGATGATGACAAAGGACTTACAACAGCGCATGATAATCCGTGCCTCCATCTCGTTGCTTGGAAGGATCTTGTGCTCGAGGAAGGCGACATATGGTGCGGTCCAGTCGCTGGGCTCCACGATCATGGCGACTAGGGCCGGATCGGGTTGTAGTGGTATCCCAATGTCTATCTCCTTCGGTGGGCAGACCGAAGGTTTGTGGATGATGTCGAGGAAGACGCATGCGGGTGGCATTTGCCGAGCCGATCCGATGCGGGAAAGGGCATCTGCCTCCTCGTTCTTTTGCCTGTCGATCCACTCGACGGAGTAGCCATCAAAGTGTCCTCCCAGCTGGTCTACCGCTTGGTGGTACGCTATCATTGTTGGGGAGACAGCATCGCAAGTCCCGGCGACCTGGCCGGCGACTAGGTCAGAGTCGCCGTAGCACCGTAGGCGGTTGATGTTCATCTCCTTGGCGGCCCGCATGCCGTGGAGGAGGGCCTCGTATTCTGCCATGTTGTTGGTGCAGGGCTTGAAGTTGAGGTGGAGCATGTAGCATAGCTTGTCTCCTTTGGGGGAGGTCAATATGACCCCGGCCCCTGCACCGTCGACGTTCTTGGAGCCGTCGAAATGGAGCGACCAGTAGTGGAGGTATGGGAGCTTCTTCGGCTGATGTGCTTCTTCCCAATCTGTGAGGAAATCTGCTAGGGCTTGTGACTTGATCGCCTTGCGGGGTTCATATTTGATGTTGTGGACGCCGATTTCGACGGCCCACTTGGCGACTCGCCTAGTTGCCTCACGATTGCGTATTATATCCTGTAGAGGTGCGGAGGAGACCACCGTGATTGGGTGCTCCTGGAAATAGTGGGGAGTGGTGGGCAGGTCACGGCGTTGGCGATGGTCGGGTGGCCGCTTGAGGCCGCCCTGCTTGCCGAGGAGTGGGAGTACATCCGACCCCGCGGGTCGACTCCCATGGCTTGTTGCTCGACAGCCCTGGCGAGTAGGGCCTTGGTGTACTGGATCTGCAGCATGCCTTCCCCCTGGACGTCGAGGTTGGCCACCGCGGCGTCGGCCACGACGACATTGTCCATCGGGGTGGAGTAGAGTGGGAGTCCGTTGGCGTCGTGGGCCTATGGCGAGATGATGATCCGCGTCTGGTCCGGCAGGGGCGCGCGGCCAATGGGTGGTGGAGGGGCCCCGGTCGCCCGGTGCGCCGGGTGGTGGTCGGTTGCTTCCACCTGGTGGCGCGTTCTCGCAGTACTCGCGCTCGGCCGCGTGTGCGGGGTCACTTTCGTAGTTGAAGTTTAGGACACGACCCTAGACGTTGGAGTTCAGGCGGGTCCTGATGCGGCGCTGGTGATAGAGCGATAGCTCCCGCACCGTTTCCCGCTCGAGGTGGTATCTCTCGCGCTCGGCGAGTTCATTGCGCTATGCCTCCACGAGTCGCCGGCGGGCTTCCTCCACCTCTGTGGTCGTGACGGTCAGCGGGATCGGTGTGGAGAATGGATCTGGCGGGGCGGCCATGTTGCTCGCCATTTAGATCGCGTTGAAGCGATTGGATCTAGCATGGAAATCCTCGGGGGACTCCGAGCCGGAGTCGGAGTCGAAGATCCCTAGGATGGAGGAGTCCTCGAAGTCCTCAGGGTTGGAGACTCGCGTGATGGAGTCCTCCCGTGATGCAGCAGTGATAGATCCATCGACCGAGGCAAGGGTCACGGAGTCGGCGTCGTCATGGAGAGCCGCGTCGTCCGTGTCAACGTTGGTCCCGGCAGCGCTGCTAGCGGCCGAGTCGTACTTGGTGGTGAGGCTCCTGATGGAGCGAACCTGCTACTCCGAGAGCAGATCGCGGTACGGCGGCAATCCGCCGATGATCACCGTCGCTGCTGGGTCGACCACGCCGGTGAAGCCGACGAAGAGGTTGATGGAGCCAACCGGCATTATCGCGCCGTGGGTGATCGGGCGCGACACCGGGATGTAGTTGCTGGGCAGGATCTGTAAGATCTCGCCGACGGTGATCATCCGGCCGGTGGCGAGCGGCCGATCGATCGGCGAATAAGGTCTCGCCGCAGAACTCAGGCCAGTCCGGCTAGGCCCCACGGTGGGCACCACTATCGTGGAAATGGCCACGGCAGTCGCTGCCACTAGCAGCGATTGATTGAAACGGGGGCGAGAGTTGGCGGCCATCTGCGGTGCGAGATGGGGGCGGATGCACATGGTTTACCCAGGTTCGGCCCCCCGGAGGGTAAAGACCTACTCCTTCTAGATTGGATTGATGGAGAGCGAGTTACAGGGGTGGCGAGCTTGGCGTCTAAGCAGCGAGTCGCTTGAAGGGGTGTATGATGGAACGTCCGTCCTCAGGATACCCTAGGGAGGTTTATATATAGGGCACCTCGCTAGGGTTTATAGTTTACAACCGAATAGAAAATGGATTCAGAGGATTTGACCTAATCCGACTGGCTTCGAATATGCTGTTGGGCCTCCAGTCTCCAGTCGCTAGGCCTTCTCCTTAGTCGCATTCCAGTCGTCGTCCTGCAGGCCCACTCACAAGACCTTTGGCCCAATCGGAACGTCCTGCTGGGCATACCCCATTCGGCATATCCTCATCAACTATCAAGTCCATCATCACATCTATGGTGTTGAGTATCTTTAAGGATAAACTCTTAAGACAATTAAATAACACCTTATTAAGCATAGAACTCAAAACTTTGAAAAATCATTTCCAATTGACAACTCCTTCCGTAAGCAAACTATCAAGTCTATTGTTTTGATATTATGGGGTCGAGCATAAACTATTCATTTAAGACAAAGCTATTTAGTGACAACCAACAAATTTCAAAAGATTTTGATCAAGTATTCGTTATTTCCAAGTGTAGAGATTGTGGCAATGTTTTCTAGAGGATCACAAATAGTGTCACAAGTTTGATAAACAATTTGGCAAGATGCATACAAGCTCTAAGTCAACTCCTATGGTGCCTATCATGAGCAAGTGTATCTCCATATGAATACAGAACTAGACTCACTTAAACAAGCATTCAAAAATAGTGGGATACATGATTGCATTAAACCTTCATCAAATACGAACATTGCACAAGAATCTACACATGCAAAAGTAACCTCCCCAAGCTTAGAACTTTGCAAGAACCAAACTTAAGTATATCACCAAAAGAATAGAGAAAATACAATTTCCAAAAGAGAGTGTGACAAGTGGTTACCTCCCCAAGCTTAGTTGAAAACAAGGGTGACACACTTCACCGTTCAGGTACAAGTAATCTCTTTTTTGATGGACAAAGAACCTTTGCTTCAACATGTATTTATTGATATGGCCCGGTGTGCCTTTCTTGAGGACCTTCTTAAAAACTAAAAAGAAAAATAAATATTTTTGTGTTTCTAAAGACACGAGTTTAGCTCACAAGTGATAAAAATACAAGTCCCACTGAGTCGGTTCATCAACCTAAGCACCACGCTTAAGTAAACAAACTAGTTCTTAAAGATGCCTCTCCTAGATTGTGATGAGGTGCAAGCGAAACAGGATACGAGACACGAGTGTGCATCCCCTATGCGCTTATTAAAAGAGGTTCGAGTTGGAAGGTTTTACCAGACACTGATTGTCGAAGCGTTGAATTGAAGCAACCAAGTGGCTCATGTGAGTGTTTGCACGATCGGCACTACCATACACGTCATCACACAAGGTTCAAGTTCCTGTGAAAATAACACACAAAATAAAATGCATCAGTTTGGTATAGGAACATAGCTCGTTTACCCCACCAATAAAAGCAAAGTAAAAAAACAAAATATGAACTTCTATAGAGAATTACAGTCTAGGAGGTTTTTGTGGTAGAAATTTATTGCTTACAAATGCTCGGCTTCTCTAGATCATGGGAGAAGCTCCTAGGTGGTGTTTCGAAGTTTTTAGAAGAAGAAAAAATAAAATTTTGATGAATGGTTACCTTCCAGTTGACGTTTGAGGGGTTTTCCCAACTATATGGGCGCAACTATACAACCGGACCAAAAAGGTCCCGCCGTATAGTTGGTCGTCAAACCTTCTATATCCTAAAAAAGAAATTTTACAAAGGCCTTGATAATTATACAACCAGAATTTTTATTCCTGCCGTATAGTTGGTCATTAAACCTTTAGTACCTACGAAAGAAAATTCGTCGATGGCAAAGATATCTATACAGCCAAACTATATGGCTGGAATTTTTTATTCCCGCCGTATAGTTGGTCGTTAAACCTTGTACCTCTAAAAGAAAATTCTTCGATGGCAAAGATATCTATACGGCCAAACTATGCGGCTGGAATTTTTTATTCCTGCTGTATAGTTGGTCGTTAAACCTTCTTTAGACATCAACAAAATTCTATTTCTTCGAGAATTCTTTCTTAAGCTGAAACTTAGCAAAGCACCATCTTTAGACAGTAAAATAAAAACTTTAATTTTCGACCAACAACAACATGTATAAAGCGGGATTTAAGTACAACCGAGTTACGCAATACATAGTAATAATAAATTCTACCTTTTGGAAACTACAACAAGATAACTCTAATCGCAAATCATGCAAAGAATAAAAATGCCAATACAACATGAATGCATCAAGACACAAGACACAAAACTAAGAAAGACACCTAATGACTTCTGGGTTGCCTCCTGGGAAGCGCTTTCTTATAACCAAGTAGCTAGGCTTTTCTCCAATATGATTTCAATAGATAGGATCCAGAGAATTATTTATTCTTACCTCCAAAAGAGGTTTGGAGCACTTACTATTATTGCCTGGTCGAAGTCTCACCCTCTTGCGGTGCATCGGAGTCTTGTAGATAAATGTGTTATTGCTCACAAGTGATAATTGATGCGCCAGGTGTGGTGAGCATACCTCCCTAGATAGCTTCAACAAAAGGATTAGATATTTACATGTAAATTCAAACATTTTACCTTTGATAGCATCATCGGGATACAATTCATAGTACTCTTCTTGGGCAATACTATCATGAGGCAACACTTCATAATACTCATCTTTAGCAGCAGGGAAAAATTCAAAGGTGTCTATTATCTAGTTCATCCCCCTTGCTATCAAGTTCATCAGTTCTAGAGTTATCAATCCACTCACAAAAATAAGTATCATCAACAAATATTTCATCAAAGATGTGTTCTCCCAAAACCTACTCATTAATACTACAAGGATTTATCTCCAGTTCATAATTATTGGTGTTCTCCAAATGAGTATCTAGGCATAAAGCCTCCGCAGATAAATTATCTTCAGTTTCAACACAATAAGAATCATTACTAGAGACTGAGGCATCATAAACAAACTTATTATTAGTAGAATGATGTTTGTCTTCAACCTCACCTTTTTGGTGTTCCTCCTCGTTATCCAGTGGTTCCTGCAAAATGTTAGTTTCGGGAACTATTGTTTTACATAGCTCCTTCCTCTTTATTATAAGTGCATTCCCACTAAAATGTTCTTGACAATAATTGACAATATAATCCATAATATTATGATACCTTGCTAAATCCTCATTATCGCTACTTTTCATAATAATACCAATTTTCCTAAGCAGCTCATGAGACCCTTCATAAACTATGTATTCCAAGAGTTTTACATTATTACTGTTTATGTGAGTATTGGTTGATAAAAATTCTTTAAAGAGAGGAATGCATTCATAATCATAAAGCTTGTTAGGCTTACCATTATATTGCCTCATCCCTTCGAATAAATTTGACAAATTACCATAACGGTAATCCACCTGCTCCCACATGTCCATTAGTTGCATATCCTCAAGGATTAGTGGTTCTTCTTTGTGTTCATCCTCTTCTTGGGAAGGAACTTCATCCTCCTCCAATGGGATTTGCAGGTCTTCTTCGTGTTCATCCTCTTCTTAGGAAGGAACTTCGTCCTTCTCTAATGATATTTCCTGCAAACAAGTAACTTTGTGCGCTACGGGTTTTCTCCGTGCCTTACTCCTCATAATAAGTGTATTCTCACTAAAATATTCATGAGAATACCAAGAAATACATTGTAGGATTTCATAAGCTGTTTTTATGAGAACACTATCTTTACTATTAATACGTGATATGACATGTATTATCAACTCATGGGCACCTTCAAAGATAATATACTCTAATACTTCACTAGTAACATCACCATTATTATAAGACACTGAAGATTGATTAAAGGTATCAGAGCATTGAAAACGAAAGTAGTGCCCAAGTTTCATACACTTAGGACATATTATTGGATCATCTATCGTATCCGAAGAAATTAACTTTTTAGCATATTCCACTATTTGGGAATACATTTCTCTTACTGTCATATTGCTCACTTGTTCTTCAAAATACTCATCCTCCATTTCCAATGAGGATTCCTGTCCCATGTTAATAGCATCACAATATTCATAGAAAGATTCATCTTCTAGTCCCTCACCAAAGTCCCCAAAATCACTGTCTAGGCACGAATCTCCTCAGAACAATCATCATAAGTTTGGGACTTATAGAAATCATTACTAGATAATGAGATATCTTTTCATGCATACTATTTGTATGTGGAAAGTTATTTTCAGAAGTAGGAGATTTAAGTGGCTGATCAAGTTGCTGCTCTTCATTCTTACTAAGATAATTCGCAAGTAGCTTAGCGATAGTCTTACCTTCGGGCTTACCTTCCACTAGTTGAGAGGGTGCAACATCAAGCACCACCTCTTTATTAACAACATGTTCTGGTGGTTTAGGTGGAGGATCTTTGAGTGGAGTTCCCTCCACATTATATTTTGGAGCACCCTGCAAAAGGTTAGATTCTTCCATGGCAGCTTTTCGCCCAACAATAAATTCATTATCATGGAAGTTATCTTGGCAATAGCAGAATCTAGGGTGAACTTCTTTATAGATCATATCAAGTGGTTTACTTTATACCTATATATTTCTTAAATAAAATAACAACCGTTTGCAACCAGTAAAAAGCACAAATTGTAATGTGTGTTGATGACCCACATGTATAGGGGGTGTATCGCAGTATTTTTGATAAGTAAGAGTGTCGAAGCCAACGAGGAGCAGAAGGTGTTGACGAGTGGCTTGGAGCGGGAATTCTATGTAAATACTTAGCAAACGGATTTTTAGGGGTTTTTGATAATGCAGATAAATAAAGTACGAGTAAATAAAAGACAATAATAATAAATGCAGCAAGTGGCCCAATCCTTTCTTTAGCAAAGGACAAGTCGGTTGTATTACTTAAGATGACCAAACATTCTCGAGGACACATGGGAATACTATCAAGTGCTTTCGCTTCATATAGTTGATTAATCTTCTTTAGTTTGATAAGTGTTGTGTGGGTGAACCTGTGCTAATGTACCAACCTTCCTAGGACTAATATATACTTGTGATTATACCCCTTGCAAGCATCCGCAAGTACAAGAAAGTAATTAAGATAGAAACCTAACCACAACTTTAAACTCTAAGATCCTACACCCCCTTGTGCAAAGGTTTCCTAATGGGGGTTCAGGTTTCTGTCACTCCGGCAACCCCTATGATTATTAGCCAAATACACAATGCATTCCCCTAGGCCCATAAAGGTGAAGTGTCATGTAGTCGATGTCCACATGAGACCACTAGAATAATAACACCACAACTTAAATAACAAACTATTGAATCTTTCTCAACACAATTCCACTACTAACAACATGACTTCTCCCATGTCCTCAAGAACTAAACGAACTACTCATGAGACATCATATGGATCAAGATCAGAGATGAAATAATGACAAGTAACAATCTGAACATAACAATAATTCAATGGTTCCACTCAATAGCATCAACTACAACAAGTAATCAATACCAGGAAAGTTTCCCCTAAGAACTATGGAAGATTCAACCCAATTGTTACAGTGGTATGGAGTGGTGATGATGGTGCTGGTGGAGATGATGATGATGATCCCGATGAAGTCCAGCTTGATGATGGTGTTGATGGCGACGATCTCCCCTCTCTGGGAAGGAATTTCCCCGGCAAATTTCTGCCTGCCGGAGAACTCTTTCTCTCTCTGTAGTTTTCCGCCCCGCAGAGGCGGCGAAATCTTTCTGTGGTCGCTCTCCGAGTCTTAGGGTTTCGGGAGGATAATATACGCTAAAGAGCAAAGCCAGAGGTGGGCCAGGGTGGCCACACCACCTGGCGGCGCAGCCTAGGGTAGCCTGCGCCAGGGGGTGGTGTGGCCCCCTGTGGCCCATCTCTGCTCCCCCTTCTGGCTTCCTTCGTCTTCTAGAAAAATAGGATTTTCCATGTATTTTCCGGGATTTTCTGATCTTCGCGAATTTCGCCTCCAAACAGTGCCTTTTCCATCAAAATCCTAACTTCAGCGGTCCATCCTCCAAAAGTCATCAACCATGCAAAAACAGATGAAATAACATAAGTATCATCTCTTAATATGAAATATATCAATAAATAACAGTAAATTATAATATAGAATAGTGATGCAAAATGGACGTATCATGTCCTCCCCAGCAAGGCATTTAAACTTATTATAGTCTGCTAGTACGATATCAAAATAATTATACTTACATTGATAATTGAGGTGATCTCGAGATCCTCAACAATCAAAATATAATTGGTAAGAGGCACATAGTGTGGATGAATACTTGTGCACCCAAGTCAACCATTATTTTAATTTTCCTTGCCTCTTATGAATATCTCCCAAAGTCATTCCCATTGACTCCTCCATTATAGATTTCATTTGTTGGAAGGTAGTTATCTCGGAAGACATGATTAGTAACAAATATTTCATGGGTTTTTGGTTTGTAAACAAATGCAAAAATACAAATGCATAAAATAAAGAAAGCTTAAAACAAAATATAGCAAAACTAAAATAAATAAACAAAAGCTAAAAGACCTATAACGCTTAGCTCCCGGCAACGGCGCCAGAAAATAGCTTGATGACTGCAAGTGCACATATCATTTGTAGCTAGTTTCAAAATAAAGATATCGATCCCACATGGAGCAGGAGTCTGAAGTCTAATAACTCTTTGAACTAAATACTAAAATAGTAATGCTAAATTACGTTCTAAGAAACAAGATAAAATGCGAGTTTTGTGTAAAAGATGTTTTTGGGTTTTCAATAAGAGAACAATAAGTAAACTAAAGATGTAAGTAAACAAGAGCATGTAAGTATGATTATGAAAGTTTGCAAGATGATGGAAATAGTTCTTACGGAGTCATGGATGCACCGCTAGTAATTAGAAAGAGTGATCAAAATTATTATAATGAATAAGACCATTTATGATATGTGTGGGAGGAGCTCCATATATGGACGAATAGGCAACAACCACTGCACACATCATCCGTCATAACCACAGTAGACAGCAATCGACATCAATCGAATTACTGCGCTACCAAGGGACTTTACCCCGTAGGATGTATCCCATGGCATAGACAATATTCCGTGAGTTTTCCTCGGTTCCCAAGTTGATACGTAAGGAATGACAACAGCTTTATAGTCACCGTAAGTGCTATCATCCCTCCATCTACCAACAAGTAGTTCCCTCCATCTTGTCCTCAGTGAGGCAAATATTGAGTAGCGCACTTCACCCAACATCAAGATGAAGGAAATCTAACATAGATACATAATGAACAATATCACATAATAATATTTATCTCAATTCAATCACATACTAGGGTTTCTCCATCTCCCCAAGAACAAAGGAAACTACTCACACATGAAGGCAATCAACATCATGGATAGAATATGGATGAAGTATGATGATACAATTGAAGACAAGTGCAAATCCAAGATTCAATCTAGAATTACAATAAGTAACCAAAGGGGATCGGTGATGGAGACGTTGTTCATAAAGATGACAATTTCGATCGATATGGAGGCCTTCAAGATCTCCCTTCTCCTCTTGTGTGATGGTGATGGTGTAGATCTGATTGGAGGCGGCTATGGCGGTGGCACGGCGGCAGGGCTCCACCGTGGTGGAGGATATGGCTTGGTGGCTCTCTCTTGGGTCCTCCCTCCTTTATATAGGCCTTGGGGGTTCCCTAGGGTTCCCCCAATACCGTCATATGATTTAGGGAAGGTTATGGGGCTTCTCTGGGGCGAAATCCCGTCGTTTGCGACCTTTTTCACAACTATACGGGCACAACTATACGACCGGAAAAATGTTTTCGGTCGTATAGTTGCTCGTCAAACCTTCTATGTTCCGCAGTGTTTTGGCCTTCATTTCTTCATACGAACTCCATTTTTGGTGTTCTTGGGCTCGTTGAGTTTGTCTCGTCGAGGGCTATAACCCATGGTCTTGGATATTTATTTTGAGAAGTTGGAAAATTTCACTTTTCTAACCTCTCAAATGGCTAAGTCTGGTCCCTGTAGCTCCTCCATACTATGCTCTATTTGTTCCTTTTTATCCATAATCTTCACCAACACCTACACACATGTCATAGACAAGGAAAGTGATAAAATTCTACCTAAACTACTAAATGTGAAAAGCTCATATGAAAGTAAATGAGAACTAGAAGTCATGCTTATAAGGCATAGCTATAGCTGGAAGAAAAATGATATGAGAGATAAATGGTCATTTTATATGGCTCAAAGAGGTGGTATTTCACAGCCATCAATAAGATCAACAAGATTAAGACCATATGTGATGAGCCATGAAATGTTTAGTGCTACTATGTGTTTCTTAAGTTGAACCATGTTTGTGTGTCATGTATTGAACCATTGTGTTTGGTGTGGTAGTGTCTGTGATATGTTGAACCATTTGAACCATATGCTTGTAATGTTTGCACATTTGAACTATGTGCTTGTAATGTTGAACCATTATTTTATGAACCATTTGCTTGTCATGTTTGCCCATTTTGTTATTAACCATTTTCTTGTAATGTTGAACCATTATGTTATGAACCATTTGCTTGTACTGTTTGAACAGTTAAATTGTTCAAGCACATACAAACATCATCTTTTTTTGAGATTCATACAAACATCCTCTTGTATGCACATAGTTCAAGCACATACCGAGCATCATCTTGTAAGCACATACAGAAATATATTGTTCAAGCACATACAGAGCATTATACATCCCATATGCTTAATGCACATAGTTCATCACAAACATCTTGAAATAGGTTCAACTTAAACATCCCATATACTTAATGCACATAGTTCATCACACAGTAGTTTAAAACAAACATATGTTTAGCACAAACATAAGTAGTAGGTCTTTAGAGCAACACAAATAGCAATGTAAGACAGATCCAACATCACATAATCTTCTTCAGGTCTTCAACTGTCATGTTGTCAATCCCACTAGCACTCAGGTATTCTCTCACCTTACGAGTGGTTTTGATTGATCTTGCTGGCCTAGAAGTTCCCGGAGCAACTGTTCTTGGTGCAATAAAACCTGCTCTTGCCCCTTTCTTGGCAACAAATGGAGTTGATGCAGATGTACCTGTTTCTATTGGCCTTGCAGATGATCCTCTCACTGTTGCTGATGCAGATGGCCCAGTTGCTCTTGGTGCTGCATGAGGATTTGATGCAGAAGGCCCAACTGATGCTCTTGGTGTAGTTCTTGAGCCTTCCTCACCATAGTCATGTCTGTTAGCTTGCATATGTAATGGTTGCATAATTTAGGCTCAACGGAAAATAATATTAGGTATCAATGCAAGAAGGAAGGCAATGGTGTACCTTGTGTTTCTCTTTCCTTATCTGTAGCTTAGGCCTCAAGGCAACATGGAAGGAGGTGTACCTATGCCCTATAGCTTTGCAGTTACTGCAAGTGATAGTACCTATCCTAGAACTGTCTCTAGGACCTAGAACCTCAAATGCACTCTTCCTCTTAACTATTTGCTTTCTCCCAGGCTTTTCCCTGAAAACAAGAGGTTCTATGTCATGTGTATCTGTTTTTGTCCAATCTTCTGGTCCAGGCACAGGGTAGACAACACCAGAGTATGCTAGCTTGTACATTGGTTTTTTTGAAAAAAGGCATTTACATAATCTTCTGGATGCTGCTTCACTTTCATGATTGCAGACACAACATGGCTGCAACGAATGCCTGTCACATCCCATTTTCTACAAGAACATGTCTGTGCTATCAAGTTAACTGTCAAGTTTCTCTTTGGACTAGAAACTTTCCATAGTCCAACATCTGAATTCTTAGCAGTGTAGTACCTAGAAAACTTCTTTTCCTCTTTTAGTTTCTCAAAATAGTGAGGTGTGATCTCCCACATTGTGTTGCCAACCTTAGATCTTATTCCACTATTCTTTACCATGATATTGTTCCTAACTCCTTCTAGCATTGTCTGAATAGGCTTGTTCCTAACATCTAGAATCATTTTGTTGAACACCTCACTGAGATTATTAACTACCAAATTTGTCTTGTAGTTAGTGTCAAAGGCATACCTGGCCCAAGTTTCAATAGGAATTTGCATCATCCAATTGTAGACCTCCTCACATTCTGCCTTCAGAGCTTCCATTGCAAGATCTTCCTCTCCAAGATCTTCTTCTGGAATGTAAGTGACTCCATCAGTGTCCACTGAGAACACAACTGGTTCTTCAATTTGACAAGGAGCTTCTACTTCTACACTGTTCAGTCCAACTGGCCATGCACATTTGTCCTTGATTACTGTCAACTTAAGAACCTGCTCATTCTCATATTGTTCAAGCATCTTCACAACCTTTGCCATGCTATCTACTACCTCCATCCCTTCCTTGCATTTTCCTTCCTCTCTAACATAATACATGTAATCTCTAATACCAAACCCATGCCCTTCTATCATAGCATACAGGTTCGGTACAGTTATATCTGACCTGCTTACTGTTATTTCTAGATTATCCCCCCTAGGAAAATTGAACTTAACCTCCCAAATTGTATCATCCAAACTACACAAAACAATAAACTGGTATTATGCACTGCTAGATTAACTTCCTCTAATTCAGATCTAGCTAGGACAATAAAATTGACAGGGGGCAGAGAGTATAGGGTAGAGAGGAAGGAATACTTACTCAACACCGCCCAAAGATGATCCCCATCGGTGGTTGTTCGACGACGGTGATGCGAGAACGGCCTTGGAGAAGGCAGCCGCTGCTCTGTGATCCAGCGAGGCCAGCGCTGCCGCCGCCACCGACTTGTCAGGACGAGGAGGAGAACTGGAGGAGCCATCTACGCCGCCACTAAATGGATCCAAGTAGTCACCGCTGTCGGGGTCATGTTTGCCGCCGCCAGGATTCACCGCCACCATCGCCGGGGAGTGGAGGGAGATGCGGAGGCGCGCGTGGGGGGAACTAAAACCTAGACGACCAGTTCCCCCCTATTCAGACAGCGAGCTAACGGCTATGAGCGAGCGTCGTCTGCAGTTTTCCACGTCATACTGACATGTGGGGTTGGGTGGTTAGAAATCGTGTCAAAACGCGCTCAACCGCGGTTTAGATCGAATTGCAAAGAACGGACCAAAATCTGGTAGTTTTGTGTCCCAAAAACGTAAAGTGGTATGATATGGTAAATTTGGGTAGTAAACTGGTAGTTTTATGCTATAAACTCCACTGATCTGCATTATCAAACTGATAGCTCTCCAATGGTGGCACTCACAATATTCCAAAGGTAGCTGGCCAAAGGACATGCAGAAAAGATGTGATGAATCGACTCATTTTCCCCACAGAACATGCAAAGCTTATCACAAGCACCGCCTCCGAGAAGTAGAACATCTTTGATTAGAATGCTTTTTTGAAGGAATAGACAAATAGAAGTTTTAATTCTGGGGGGAGTTTGGTTTTCCAAAGAAAATTATGCGGCACAGTACATAGCCATGTAGAAGGATTTAACACTAAATTCTCCTGTGGTAGAGAGAAGACATTTCAGCTTGTCTTTCCCCCACGCACGGAGATGGTGTTACAGATCTGGATCAAATTATTCCATTGTGTTAATTTCTCTCCAACTAGATGTCTACGAAATTTCAGAGACTGCACTCCACCAGTAAATACTTTATGAACTAAGATATTCTTGTCCAAGGTAATATTGTATAGCTTTGGAAACATTTTTGCAGAGCAATTTCTGTCAATCCAGTCATCTTCCCAAAATCTTGTTTTTCCCATCCCCTAAAACAAAGCTGCAACAAGATAGGAACACAGGTTTGACTTCCACTAGTCCCTGTCAGAACTGAGAGTCTTCTTTTCTAGCAGCAACCTGTCCTAGAGTTTTTTTGCTCAGATATTTAGCACAAAGTAAAGTAAATCTTACCATTGTCCTTGTTCGAAAATGACCTGATCGTTACCATGAGCGTTCGAATAATGTCCGCTGCCTTTGCATTCGTCCATCCATGTCATGCCAGCACCTGTCCGGATCAATTCACCACAGCAGAAGTCAACGAAGATCGTCATTCCCTGTCTTACCAAGAAGTCGTCCGACACACGCGCGCGCACGAAAATTTCAGCGAGGATAATAAGTCCAACAGAAAAGGCTTTTCTAGTTCTGCCGTACAGCTTGAGAGCTTCTTCCCTTATTCCACTCTTGTTTCTAGTTAGAAAACTAGCAAACTAACCAACTAAGTTGTTGTGGCGGCAGCTTCTTCGGCAGCCACACGTGTTCCATCAGGCAAGTAATCAGCTAATTATTCAAGTGGCCATTCAATAGTTGATCCACTTGCGCTTGCGCACATGGAATTTGGAGGACCGAGTTGCTTCTCTCTACGTACTCATATATATCATGCACATGGGCTAAGCTAGGCTAGAGCAGACAGCAGGCACGCAAAGCGAGAGGGAGAGAGGGAGATGATGTTGCGCATGCTCCTCCACGACGCGGCGCTCTTGCTGCTGCTTCTTGCGGCGGTTGCGCATGCTCAACAGACGGCGAATACCCATCCGGGCGACGGTGAGCATGCTCCACTTCGTCCTCCCTAAATCTTTCTACTCCCTCCCACCCAAATTAGTTAAATTGCACACCAAATCAACTAATTTAGGTCGGAGAGTACATCCATTTCAAAATAAAGGTCTTAGCTTTGTCTAAATTCATTTCAAAATAAGTGCCTCAACTTTGTCTAGATATCTATGAATCTAGACAAAGACGAGACACTTATTTTAAAACGGATGTACGTACAAGTAAGTGTTATTAGGTTTTCCGCTTTCTCCATTCCTAAATCAATCGCCTCCATGCTGGAGTCATGAATGGCCCACCTGATGATCTTCCAAATCACCAACCATGTTCTTTCAAAAAAAAAAACACCAACCCTGCTACATTCGCCAAGACTATCCAACCTCTCGATGTGGACGACTGGCTTTGAATAGATGACGAAAAAGAAAAGGTTCTGTTTGCCACCCACTATCTCACATGCCAAACTAGGTATTTGTGGGGTACAATCAAGTGGAACCTAGATCAAGATCAGAATGTCACATGGGATGACTTCAAGGATCGTTTCTTCCCAGGGGCTGATGAGGGACGAATTTCTTCAGCTGAAGCAGGGAAGTATGCCCGTGATGGTGTACTTGGACCATTTCGAAACTTCCGATCCCCGTTCCCGTGACGATACGTGTCCTCTAAAAAAGTCTCAAATCCAGCTTTTGCTACAATAAATTTCGTTTTTGGGACATAATATCCCACTTCTGCTACGTTGTTGTCAAAAAAAGTCTTCGCCCAATAAATAGAAGAGAAGACTGTCCTTGCCGGAGAACTCACCGGAGACATGGTAGCAATAAGGGTATACTAATGTAGCAAAACCAATTTCGCTGGAGACATCGCCGGAGACTTTCGCCGGATACTAATGTAGCAAAATCTCCCACCGTCGGTAGCAACATTGCACCTAGGTTGGCAGAACCCGCCGGGTTGGTAGCGATGCGATGCAACTGTAGTGGAGGAGGTCAGAGTCGGAGCATGGCGGCGACTCCGACGAGGTGTTCTCCGACAGGACCCTGCGCGACAGCGGTTGATTCAGCGGCGGAGCTTGGAGCAGGCACGGTGGCCCGAGGTTAGCGAAGCTCGGAGGGGCACGGTGTCTGCATGAGGAGGAGGTTGGGGTGCGGTGGCCTGAGTTCGATAGAGCTCGGAACCGGCATGGCGGAGCCCATAGCTCCTCCATGGCATGCGCGATTTGCGGTCATGGCAGAGGCGTGAGGACGCGAGCTCCGACGACCTGGTCAGGCGGCGGTCGAGTGGGCTCCAGCAGACCTCATCCGGCGGTGACAGTTGCCTTCTCCAGCAGGCCTAGTCCGGTGGTGGCGACAGTTGCGTTTCTCCATGCGGGAGCAGAGGCACGAGCGACATCCGGGGAATTGAGGAAGGAGACGTACATGTCACCGTGGTCATGTCACTGTGCCGCATGCATGTCAAACTTGAGGGTCGCGGACACGATAGCCGCTTTCGTGTCACTGTGCAAACTCATGAGCGAAAATCGAACCGGAAGTATGCATAGGGCTTCAAAACCAGGTGGCTTAGAGCATCTCTAACGGTACCTGTAAACATGGCAGAACTGTAAAGGTCCGCGAGAAAAGCGCTGCTCTAGCGGTGCCTGTAAAACGACCCGGCGTGTTCTTTCGTTTATCGTGGCCCGTTAAACACCTAGCTCGGTCGGTAGAAGTAGTGGCCACTCGGGCGAGTGTGGGTCGAAACCCTCTCATTCGCCTGCACCCAACCCTAGCTCCACTGCCGCCGCCAGCACAAACTCTAGCGAGCAATTGCGCGCGCACCACCGCCAGATCGGAGCTATGTCTTGTCGCCGCTGCCATTTCGATGTTGGGGGAGGGCGAAGCGGAGGCGGGGGGTGACAGCGACCGCCCCCCGCGCCGTTGCAGCGAGCTCACCTAGGAGGACCGGAGGAAGATCGTCCACTCGGAGGGGCAAAGAAGAGGGTGGTGAAGAAGTGGACGAACCACGGTGCTTGGCCTCCGGCGTCGCTCGCCCGCTACGTCGTTCCCCTGGAGCGCTACCGACCGCTATCCCCAGAGCACGTGTCGACGATCCGCAGGTACGCGTACGCCGATGTTCCGCCCTTTGGAGAGGGAAGCTTGCACGCCGCTCCTTTGTCCCTCCCCTCCTCCGACTCTGACTTCGACGAGTGGAGCGAGCCGCCCTCTTGCGTGCGGCCATCGTCATACACGAACAACTCCGACAAGGAGTGCCTCGCGTTCGAGCTGTTCGAGCTTGCGGGCGAGGCGGAGATCATCCGCGAGCAGGCGGAGCTGCGCCAGGCCATCGAGCTCGTCAACACACACATCACCAGGGAGAGGGTGGAGGCGCGCACCACCACCAGCACCAGCACCGTCGTCAAGCTCGAGCAGGACGACCTCTCCAAGGAGCGAAGCTCCCACCGTCGTCACCGGAGCTCTTTTTGGTATAGGTCACCGCCGCGCTCCAACCCTAATTATGTAAAGCGCAGCTTTTTATGTAATAATGATCAGACTTGTGTTCTTCGTCCAATTTTGCCGCGAGTGCACAAATTTGAATTATCAGTTTCGTTTACCGTCACCGTTCTGCGCCAACGATTACGAACTTGCAATTTGCGAGTTCAGTTCGCATGTATCGTGTTTTTTCAGTTCGTAGTTTTACAGATAGAAGATGGTGCCTCTGGGCCTGTCAGATTACAATCGGACGGCTGAGCGGCGACGTGGATATCATTTTTTCACCCGTTATTTTTGTTTGTCTCGCAGCGGCGGCGCTGAACGCGGTGTTCGCCAAACTCGGCCAGAAGGCGGGGCCGTCATGGAACATCAGCGGCGACCCCTGCACCGGCGCTGCCATCGACAACACCAACATCGACAACAGCGACATCTTCAAGGCCGCCATCAAGTGCGAAGCCTGCACAGGCGGCAATACCTCCGTCTGCCGCATCACCAGGCTGTAAGTGCACCTCTTAGGCCCCGCCCCGCGCTCAGCCTGTTCGATGGAATGCCAGATCCAGCGGCGGCTTTGTTCCTTGGATCAATATGATCGATTGGCAGATCGATAAGGCGTTAGCTGATCGGATGCTTGCAATGCAGGAAAATATATGCCCTGGACGCGGTGGGGCCCATACCAGAAGAGTTGCGGAACCTCACAGCCTTGACCAATCTGTATGAACTCTCAACTTGCACACCTGAAATGAAATGGTCATATCTGTATACTCGATTGTACTATCTTGAAACTGACATTCTGTATATAATTCCAATCTCACACCAAATTTACTCTTCTATCTGATTCAATGTTGTTTCAGAGATTTAGGGCAAAATTACTTAACAGGGCCTTTACCATCGTTCATCGGGGAGTTGACTGATATGCAGTACATGTGAGATTCACAACTCAAAACATGATTGCAACAAATGAATACATTTATTCCCTGGCATTTAATCTCACACTTCCTCTCTTCAACATATAAGGACTTTTGGTATCAATGCATTATCTGGACCTGTACCAAAGGAGCTCGGGAACCTTAAGAATCTTATAAGACTGTAAGAAATATTTTTTATAACTTTATGATTGTATTTCATCATACAACTGTAGAGTTAATTTCGGTTGAAGGATAGGTATGCTGATAGTCTTCATGCTTTTTGGAATATAAAGTTCACATGCCTAACCTCAAATTTTTGGTGTATTTGTAGGGGCCTTGGCGCAAACAATTTTAGTGGCTCACTTCCTTCGGAACTGGGAAACCTGACAAAACTTGAGGAACTGTACGTATTTACTGAATTCTGGGGACACTATTTTTCTTCTGCCAAGCCAGTTTTCTTTTTTGCTTGGATTAGTCAGCTTCTTATCTAATGTGTACTGTTTCTGTATTTCTCAATTACAGGTATATTGACAGTGCTGGCCTTAGTGGTCCACTACCATCATCACTTTCCCAGCTTACGAAAATGAAAAAATTGTATGCCTATAGTTGACGTGTTGTTGATATATTACAATGTTCCACACCATTCAATCTTATGTACTTCTCTTATCTTTGTTTAGATGGGCATCCGATAATGATTTTACTGGGAAAATACCAGATTATATTGGGAGCTGGAGTAGTTTAACAGAGCTGTAAGATTACTACTGTTCTCAGTCAAAGTAATTCCGTAAAAAATGAAAATACAATTTCGAAGTATTATTTATGCACAGTGAGTTTTGAAATAATATTTTTGCAGTTTGCTATAGTTATCTGCAAGCTGAGCTTTAGTTTTTGCTAAGCATAAATTCGTGTGGTAGTGGAAGACTCATTTTAAATAGTAGCAGTTTTAGTTACTAGAGCCTATCTTGAATGTGCTGAATCTCCATCTGTGGCCTCTTAAGAAACAATCCATTTAAGTTGTAAGATGTTAGATTAGTACCCGATAAGCATTGCATGTTCCTTCCCCCACTATGTGTTAGATGGTTTCTAGTTTCAGATAAGGTGATAGTATCACTGAGCATTGAATTCACTTTCTTTTTCTTCCAAGGAATAGAGATATCTATTCTTTCACTACTTGGTTGCTGCATTCGTCAGGAAATGATGCTTTAAACGACTAACTAGAACTATGGAACTGTAGGAGGTTTCAAGGCAATTCTTTTCAAGGTCCAATTCCAGCTACTCTTTCCAATCTTGTCCAATTGGCAAGCTTGTAAGTGCCTATTGCCGGTGTAAGAGCTAAATGTCATTCTGAAATGTGAAGGTTGCAGCAGTGAAACTTAATAATCTACTTCTGTGGTGCAGACGAATTGGTGATATATTAAATGGGAGCTCTTCTTCACTGGCTTTCCTCAATAATCTGACATCTTTGAACACCCTGTATGTGTAACTTTTCTTTCAGTTAATGGCTCAAATTACAGTTGTAAATCTCCAAGTTCAATCCTAAAACATGTAATATATTTTCTTTGCAGGGTTTTGAGGAACTGTAGAATATCTGATAAGCTCGTATCCATGGACTTCTCAAAATTCACGAGTTTAAACTTACTGTAAGCATTTTATTGCGATGATAAACTACAGTCAAGTGCCTTCCGTGCAAGATACTTAAATGCACTACTATGGATTATACACTGGCTGATGACATCTTTTCCTTCTCGTTCTATTATTATTATAGGGATTTGAGTTTCAATAATATCACAGGACAAGTACCCCAAAACTTGTTGAATCTGACCTCACTGGCCTTCTTGTATGGACTCTCTTGATTTGCAAAGCATATTTCTACGGAAGGAAGAGTTTTGTCATTCTTCTTGCTAATCTTTATAAATTTTGTTTGTGACTAGATTTCTTGGGACTAATAGCCTTTCAGGAAGTCTACCAAGCTCAATAGGATCATCACTTAAAAATTTGTATGTGATGCGGTTCAATTTTATTTACCCAATAAAAGCAAGCCGGTGTTTATGTAATTTGACTAGTTTCTAATGGTGCTTTCATTCTATTATTTTGTAGAGATTTTTCTTACAACCAGCTCTCAGGAAGTGTTCCATCTTGGGCTAAAAATTCTCAATTGTAAGTTCCAAATTATGAAACTCCCATCACTGGCTGAACCAAATCCCGCCTAAGGGCATGTTTCATCTATATTAGGCTCTGGGAATGACTTATTAGGCTTATATGTACATATGAAATAAACTAGATTTCCTATATAAATCTGAAAGGCTGTTTTGGTGCATCTATCTTAAGTATTTATAAAAGAAAGTAAGATGCCTATGGCTCCTAGTGTTTATGGAGTAAGATATCAATCTTACAGTCTAGCACAAAATTGAGCCAACTATTTATGAGTACGTCAAGTTTTCTTATTTAAGTTATAGCAAAGAAGTCCTAAATATGCTATGAAAGTATGAACAGTGCATTCTAATTTTTGCCTGTTGTTCATCCTACTTAGGAATCTGGTGACAAACAATTTCGTGGCCGATAGTTCCAGCGACAGGTTCGTCCATATTTCAGTATCTCCTCAAGACTTTTAAGTATGATTAGTATGTTCTCCCACCTTGTATCTTGGGTTCAAAACGTCACTTTGTTACATTTGCAGTGTCTTACCTACGGGGTGGGGGTGCCTTCAGCGGAATACACCATGTTTTCTTGGTTCTCCAAAGTGTGAGACTTCTGCATTTTGAAATTTGAAGAATGTGACTGCTCTAGTCTAGGAACTAAAGACCCAACAACAGTTTTACTAAATTAATACCAATATTAAATAGTTTAACCTGCTTGCAGCTTCTTCCTTCGCTGTGGACTGTGGCAGTACGCAATCCGTATCAGGGTCAGATAATTCTGTGTATGAACCTGATGGTGCCAGTCTTGGAGCTTCGTCATTTTATGTTACTGGAGCACCAACATGGGGTGTTAGCAACGTTGGAAAGTTCATGGAGGCAAATAATGGAAGTTATATAATCCACAGTCCATACCAGTTTCTGAATACACTTGATACAGAACTGCTCCAGAATGCAAGGATGTCACCGTCTTCCTTACGATACTTTGGTATTGGACTAGAGAATGGAAACTATACAGTTACACTTCAATTTGCAGAGTTTGACTTCCCAGACACTCAGTCTTGGAAGAGTAGAGGTAGAAGGGTTTTCGATATATATGTCCAGGTATGTTCTCGCTGTTAAGTGACAAACAGTACTCTTAGCTTATAAGCCAGTCATATTTTTCTTCTTATTTGTATAGGGTGAACGTAAGGAGCAGAACTTTGACATAAGGAAGGCTGCAGGCGGGAAATCTTACACAGCTGTTAGGAAGCAATACACTGTTCCTGTCACGAAGAACTTTCTTGAGATTCATCTCTTCTGGGCTGGCAAGGGCACTTGCTGCATTCCTTCTCAAGGCTACTACGGGCCTGCAATCTCAGCTTTGAGTGCAACACCAAGTACATCCCTTGATTCGAAATACTGCTTTTTTTACTGGCTACCATATAGCATATATATATTAACTTGGTAGAAACACATATTAAAGTTATGCTGAATGCAATCTTATGCGTCTTGAAATAAAATCAACCGAAAACTACCTGAGCATCAATATGAAAAGGGCATGACTATGTGGCGATGGTTATTTATTTAGGGGCAACTACCGAACATCCACAGCAAAGTAGTTCACATTGCATGCATGTCATCAGGATTTGCTCTAATTCTGAAAATTCAAAATGTTTTAATCTCTAATGGCACATCCGACTTAAGATCCCTTTTTACCACTAAATCTGTTGTGACGAGATCTTCGGAACTACAACCCATGTTGATATTTTCTGACAACTTGTTTTTGTTCGAAAGTTATCAACCTGCAGTGTGTGAGTTGTTAGGCTGAACATAAGTAATTACCAGCTTAAAAAATACATGTCATTTGAGATGTTCTGATGTCTTTTTTCAAGCTCATAAGCTTTCATCCGGTAATGTGTGAGTTAACGTACTATTCGCGTGTTGTTACCGGCTTAAAAACTAAGCTAGGTTAGATGTATCGTCAACTTTTTTTTAGCAACTTAGAAGTTACAAAGATACAACATGTGAGTTGCCGGGCTAATTATAAGTAGTTATTAGCCTCAAAAGTATGTCATTTGAGATGTTTTAGTAATATTTTTGAGCCCATAATTTATCACTAGATAATATGTGAGTTACCATGTTGTTCACATGTTTTACCCACTTTAAAATCTTATCTCAATTTGGTGTCTTGACGTCTTTTTTTTGGAGCTCACAAGTACCAATTCTAACTATTTACTCAATACATTGGTAACTACACCGTCACCACGGTGATTACTTTTTGCTCGACACCGACACCCTGATAATTAAATCATTATCATCTTGGTAACTATGTACTCCCAACACCCATCATCACCACAGTGGTATCTATTTATCCAACGCCTTTGGTAACTACATAATACCTAGATAACAACATCAAGACCATGGTGATAGAATTACTGTTTAGAGTTCTGTGAAGGAAGTTTTAGAGAAGTGAAATACCTAGTGCAATATATAGTCTGACATTTAAGATGTAATACACCAACCTCTTTGAAATATACTGACTCTGCTGACATCACATTTTTAACAAGTGAACTTTGTGTCAGATTTCACCCCTACAGTGCGTAATGCCGCGGCAAAGAAGAAAGGTAGTAAAACAGGTGTGGTTGCAGGAGTTATAGTTGGTGTGGCAGTTTTAGGATTGTTAGCATTTGCTGGAATCTTTGTTTGGAGGCAGAAAAGAAGAAAACTATCGCTGGAGCAAGAAGGTATGTGATACACTAGGACCACATTGTGTTCTAACTGAGCAAAGGAGTCGTCGAAGTAAACTCGTTATATCTTTTGTGATGTGTCTTGCAGAGCTGTACAGTATTGTGGGAAGACCTAATGTCCTCAGCTATGGGGAACTGAGGTCAGCTACTGAAAATTTCAGTTCTAATAACCTTCTCGGTCAAGGAGGATATGGATCAGTTTTTAAGGTTGGTTTCCCATAGTCTTGAATTTTATTTTAAGTTTTCGTTCTGGAAGTAATTTCCAATAAGCCAGTAGTACAAGTAAATATCAGAAGGCAGACTTGTCTATATGAGTTGTTTTTCTATTTTTAGTTTCTCTACACACATGTTTATAAAATTCCTAAAATGAAGAAGGTGGCAAGGGTGGTTATTACAGTGTATCTGGAGCAAATGACGTTTGCAGTGTGGTACCTGAATGAAACTTCTTCTTTGTTGAAAAAATGTTGCTCTTTTTTGCAGGGGAAGTTAACTGATGGTAGATTTGTGGCAGTGAAGCAGCTGTCTGAAACATCGCATCAGGGGAAAAAGGAATTTGCGACGGAAATAGAAACTATATCTCGGGTGCAGCACCGTAATCTCGTGAAGTTGTATGGTTGCTGCCTTGAGGGCAATAAGCCATTGCTGGTTTATGAGTACCTGGAGAATGGGAGCCTGGACCGTGCTCTGTTTGGTACAAATTCTGTTTATTGATGCAGCTACAAATCGCAAATTCAGGCTTAGTATAGATAACTAAAAAGTTAAACCCACATCTGCAGGAAAAGGGAGGTCAAACCTAGACTGGTCAACGCGTTATGAGATATGCATAGGCATTGCAAGAGGTCTGGCCTATCTTCATGAAGAATCTAGCATCCGTGTTGTACACAGGGACATAAAGGCCAGCAATGTCTTACTTGATGCCAATCTCAATCCTAAGATCTCAGATTTCGGGCTCGCGAAACTTTATGATGACCAGGAGACACATGTCAGCACGAAAGTTGCTGGTACATTGTAAGTGCTCTATTTTGCTAACCTTTATGTTTACATACTATTTTCATATGTATGCTAATGGTGTTTATCCTCTCCTTTGTCAAGTGGTTATCTCGCACCTGAGTATGCCATGAGAGGCCATGTAACAGAGAAGGTTGACGTGTTTGCATTTGGTGTCGTGGTATTGGAGACTTTAGCTGGACGACCAAACTATTACACTACTGAGGACCAAAACAAGGTTTATATTTTCGAATGGGTAAGCTCACTGAGGAACTCATTCTCTGTGTAATCGGTAAGACCCCTAGTGAAATTCCTACTGAATATTGGAAATGTAGAGCTCACATACCTTCAAAGACTTTTAAATCAAACCTCTCGACACAGTTTTCGCATATGTGAGTGCTTGCATCATGTAGAAGAGCTGCAGTCGACTAGTCCAAAATTTACTACGCTCAATTTGTCTATAGTACTTGAATGCAATGTGCTGCATTTTAGCTTACCATCTCGATGCTTTCAGGTCTGGGAACTGTACGAGGACGGCCACCCTCTGGATATGCTAGACCCCAGGCTCGAGGACTTCGACAGTGCGGAGGTGCTCCGGGCCATCAAGGTGGCGCTCGTGTGCACCCAGGGCTCACCCCACCAGCGGCCGCCCATGTCAAGGGTGGTGGCGATGCTGACAGGCGACATCGAGGCGCCCGACTGGGTGCCGAAGCCCAGCTACATCACGGAGTGGCAGGTCAAGGGCGGCGGCGACACCAGCTACATGAGCTCCAACACCAACGGGCAGTCGAGCTCGGCGCGCGCCTCGTCGCTGTTCCCGGGCTCTGTCATTGACGAAGGCCGTTGATATGATTCTCGTGGCCGATCGATCAGTCCATGTCGGCGCAATTTGTTGAGAATGGTGTCAGTACAGTCAGTTTTTTCTGAAGTGTACATTCGATTTCATTTGCTAGGGTTCATACTTGCATTGGCGCTGGAACTGTATAGCAGTAGTAGGTAGGAGTAGCAGGTAAAAAGTTGTATGCGTACACGTGTGTATTCTTTGGTCTCTTTGGACGAGCATAAGATTTTGCAATAATTGGCTTTTGGCTCAGTATTTCTAGATTTTAGACTGGTGGTGATGGCTACCTGGTCTCCACGCAGATCTCTCGAGTCTCTTTCAAGGAAACATAATCTTTAGAGAAACATAGCTGAGCATGTAAAAAAATAGAGGGTCTGAGATACTGAACAGTTAGGCTGTAGCCCAGCTAACAACATTTTAGGCGGTCTCGATCCACCCCCAAGACCAGCATGAGTCGGCTTGAGGGCCCTCAGCGCTCCGGCGCAAACATACAGTCGCACGTCATCCACCATTTTCCCCCCTCCTTTCACCATCAGATCCGATCCATGACGATGGCTGGAGCTTCTTCACCCTCGAGCACAGCGACGGAGGTCATGCTGGCTTCTCCCTCGAGCAGGGCGGCAGTGATCATATCGGCTTCTCCCTCGAGCACAACGACGGTGGTCGTCGGCGTCCTACCGACTTCTTCCGCTTCCCCGACCTCCATACTGCATCCTCGCATCTTCTTCCTGTGGATGTAAGAAACTTCTTGCTGCGGTGATCCAACACACCACGTGCGCAAGTCGTTGACATAACACACACATAAAATACCGTTTTGCAAATGTTACACCCCTCCGTGGTTTAACAGAAACATTGCGAGTCCAATTTCTTCTTTATTCATATCACAAGCCAACAATATACAAAAGTTTTGAGATCCTCTTCGGTCCAATGAGGATTCAAGTTTGAATTTATATTTAAACTAACTAGCTTTAGAACCAATCGCACCACTACATTTAGTATCATTAGAGCTCAACATCTTGTTTAATAAAGTTTTAAACGGCTCTGCTCATTTAACTTGTTCTAGTCTCTTATGTTTAAGGTTCAGCTTTAAGTTTTCAGTTTTTTTGCCGTATTCCATTCCATAATCTATGCCTTCAATGCTGCGGTGACCCAGCATACCACTGCATGATGTGGTACACTATAGTCGCCGACATAACACCAATGAAACACCGTTCATTAGTATTACACCCCTCAGAGTGGTACAACAAAAACACAGCAGGTCCAAGATATGACTATAGATTACAACTCGACTCTTTATAAAAGATTTAGAGAACACTCTAGGTTAAAGAGAGAAAAAGAACTTCTTACAAAGAAGAACCAGAAATAATAACTCAGAACTATCTAATAACTAAGACTAGTATCTAAACTATTTGGCTTGCCATTGCTGCTATTGCAATGCTCTACAGAAGTAGGTTTTATGGTTAGAGAATCTACTCCTATCTACTTAAGAACTTTGTCTTCACTTCGGTTGATGTATATGTTGACTTTATTGACCATGTTGACGAACTTGAGCTATCGATGATGGTTTCTTGAGCAGAAATTGATGTTGGCGTCGTCTTCAACGACTTAAAACCTAGCAAGGGTTAAGAAGGTACGGTTGAGTACGAGCGTACTCAGCAAGTTCACCAAAAAGGAGTGTATGATGCACTATCTCTACAGCCACAAACCATAGGTCGTAGTCAATGCAGGTTTTCGTAAACATTTCTTCAAAGGTTGCTTTTATTCTGAAAACTATGTCCGACAGCCTTCACAGGTTGACCAGAACCTTCGTGGGGTTCCTTTCCTACCGCGTTTGTAGCTCCTTTCCAGAACAGGGAGTAACATGTCACAATTCTTACACTCTGCAGAGGTGCGTCACTTTTCCCACAAGAGAACTTAAGTTTTGTTGCACAGTCGGGAGTATGTCCCCATTCAAACTTCCATGGTTTGAGGCCCAACTTAAGATCCAAGTCAATCGATGCCCCCTTTGCGACCCCGCATGAAGACACGATCCTTCGGGGCTGACTACATCTCAGTTAAGCCCCCTTTTGGGCAAGCTACAATCCTGATGAGTTCCCAAAGACTCTGTAAACAGCTCTGGTTGGCGGTCACCATCAGCTATGGTGAACTCTGACCCAGACAGCCTGCACAGATAATCTAGACACCTAGATCACAGGGAACTAAGGGGTCCCACCCATGTGCTAGATTCTCTGGAACTCCACGAGAAATCAACAGCCTCACGATAAGGTCATCCGTCCATACGAAAGGAAGAAGATACAGCTGACTTCTCTATCTCATTCCAAATATCATGGTTGACGCGTAATATACAACGCTAGAATCACTGGCGCTATTGGTTGTTAAGTCCTAGATATTATGTTCCTTTACCACTAGAACTATATCAGTAGATTATTACCATCTAGTAAATAATCCATAATGAAATTATTATGAAAATAGTGTTTTCTGACCTTTTTAAAATGAAGGTGATGACACAGTTGATTTACAATCATAGAAAATAATCAAAGGACATAAGCAAGTTGTGAACTTGCCTTTTGTGATTGCAAGATTATGCACTCACGGTCTTCAAGACAATAGAAGATCCAAATTCTGTAAACAACATTATTGGTCCGGTAAGGACTAATGTATAAATAAGCAAGATGCAACGATGCATAAGTAATATAATGCAATTTGATAAACACGAATCCCCGGAATAGTCGTAATTGATCTAGGGTTTGGAGTTTGTGATGATATCTTTAAAATGTGTTCCACTTTTATACCAGTTTCACACTTGTGCTTCTTGTTAAGGTTTGTGAGAGTGTGTGAGACAATATGTAAATACAACAAATAGTATACAATACTAAAGCATTCAAATAGAGAATGGTATCTGAAAGATTACTTAAGCAAGATTATTAATCAATGAGAGATTTTATATGTAAATGCTTAAGAATTACCTGGGAGATTTCCTATTTAACTAAGATTATCAAAGGGAAAAAACATTACTACATTAAACAATCATAGTATAAGTGGATGCATTTACCTTTCTATCTTAAAAATTAATGGTTATATTTACTAAGTAAATAATAAGTAAAAGTATTACTTCAATTACTTTGGAATTTGGTTTAAATCTTTAAGTGGTTTTCTCAAACTGGTGAAAGAATTAGTAAATAAGAGTTTGATGATTTTATAAGTGCATAGGATTCTTGTGATAGACAATATACTATTTTAGTTGATTTTATAATTGGTAAAATCTTTTAGGAAAACTAAAATACCCTTAATTTGAGATGATAGTTTTAGTGGATATATTTGAAAAGGGTTTGGCCTATTTTAACTTCACTTAAACATTAATTGACTTGTTATTACATTTTTAGACTTTAAATAAATAATACTAAAGGCAATAGTAAATTTTTATATATTTTTAAGGAATTAAAATAAAATAAAAGGGCTTAAACAAGATTTATTAAACCTTTACCTTTTATTTTACTTCAAAAGTGATAGTTGATATTTTTAGTGTGTAGATTTCATTTTTGTAGTCATTTTGGTATATTATAAATATTTTTGTGATTTTTGTATAATAAGATATGATTTTTGCAAGTTTTATCACTTTATAAATACTAAATAAATAATAATTATTAACTAAGTGATACAAAAATATATAAAACAAACTATATTTTGTTTGTCTATGACTTTTGATGTATTATACATATTTTTTATAGATTTTAAATAATAAAATCCTTGATTTATCCCAAATAGCTTATTTACTAATAGTAATTATTATATTATTTAAGTTGGAAAATAAAATGTGATAATAGGTTTATAATATAGAGTTTATTTTTCTAAACATTTTGATATATTATATGTATTTTCTGACTTATAAAACAAAAGATATTGAATTAATAAGATTTAACCATTTTATTAATTTCTGGAAATTATGTTTATATTTGAATTTATAATGTTTTACTTATTTATTAAACAGGTAATACTTTTTATACTAGCACTAACCCTAGACATAGTCACAGACATGTGGGCCTGTGGCCATGTTGGCTGCCATGCGAGCAAAGACCAGTCCACCCGGCGACGTGGTAGAGGTGACGTGGGTCTAACGTTGACATGACGTCAGCCCGACCTCCACCGCCAAGGAATGGTCGCCGGCGGCGAGCCAGACCACCCCGACAAAAGCGGATGGTCGCGCTAGAACCACGGGAAGGTGGGGAACCTACTGGTACTTAAGCCGCCTAGTTTTTGCTACCAGAGGTCGTCCAACGACGGCGGACAGCGGCGACGGTGGCGGGTGCCCGTGGCGAGACCGACAGAGAGGAAGAAGAATACGGTGGAGATGTCCCTAAGGACCAGTGACTCACCCTGGTTGTCGTGGTGGTGACGGTGAGGGTAGGCGCGGCCAAAATCAGTGGAATTGACGGCGGCCGGCGACGGGAACGGAGGTATGATGACCCACAAGTATAGGGGGTGTATCGCAGTATTTTCGAGGGAAGTGAAACCCAATTTATTGATTCGACACAAGGGGAGCCAAAGAATATTTATAAGCCTTAACAACTGAGTTGTCAATTCAGCTGCACCTGGAAACAATCTTGCTCACAACAGTTTATCAGTAGCAATAGTTTTGTAGTAGAAATAGTAAAGTAGCAGCAGTAGTAAAGTAAAGACAGTAGTTGCAATAGCAGTAAACAATGGGATTCGGGTGCGGTAGGCATAGGGATGGATGGACGGGCATTGCATGGACAAGACAATTCACATAGCAATCAGAACATAGGGCAATTGCAGATAAATAAGATAAAGCATCCAAGTACTAGACAATCCTAGGCATGTGTTCCATATATAGTCATATGTGCTCGCAATGAGAACTTGCACAACATCTTTTGTCCTGCCAGCCCATTTGCAGCTGGGCCTCAAGGGAACTACTGGCAATTAAGGTGCTCCTTTTAATAGAGCACCGGAGCAAAGCATTAACACTCCGTGAACACATGTGATCCTCACATCAAAGCCATTCCCTCCGGTTATCCCGATTTCTGTCACTTCGGGGCCATTGGTTCCGGACAACAACGTGTGTATACAACTTGCAGATAAGACCAAAAACAATAGTATCATAATGAATCAATAACATGTTCAGATCTGAAATCATGGCACTCGGGCCCTAGTGATAAGCATTAAGCATAACAAGTCGCAACAAAGTCATAAAGCACTAATAGAAGATACTAGGCACCATGCCCTAACAATCTGATGCCATTACATGAACGATCTCATCCAGTCCCTACCATCCCCATAGCCTACAGCGGGGGATTACTCACTCATAGATGGGGGAAACATGGATGGTCGATGGAGAAGCGATGGTGATGATGATGGCGATGATCTCCTCCAATTCCCGGTCCTAGCAGGGTGCCAGAACGGAGTTTCTAGTGCTGTTTCGTGGAATCTAGTGGTGGCGGCGGAGCGGAACTCCTTCTGGAAAAACGTCGACCCCCTCCCCCGGAATTTTTAGGTCAGAAGGCTTCTTATAGGCGAAGAGGGAGACAGAGGGGGTGTCTGGGGTGGCCAGACCACCCCCTGGCGCGGCCAGGTGGTGTGGCTGGGCCCCAGCCCCTCTCCGTCTCGTATTCTGGCTCCTGGTGTCTTCTGAAAAAATAGGCACTTTGGCTTTTGTCCCGTCCAATTTCGAGAATATTCATTTTATGACTTTCCTGGAACCAAAAACAGCAGAAAACAGGCAGTTGGCACTGTGGCTCTTGTTAATAGGTTAGTCCAAGAAATCATATGAAAAGTACTCCAAAATGTGGACAAAACACAAGAAAGTAGATAAAACAAAGCATAGAACATCAAAAATTATAGATACATTTGCAATGTATCAAGGTACCAATCCGAGCGCCAGGGGCTCCTTCGGCTTCAGTGGAATGGGGCATTTGAACGAGAAGGACAAGACCTACTCAACAGTGGGCTCATATGGTCATGGGATGGCCAGGAGCGTCGGTGACGAGTGGCTCGGGCGAGGTAGGGTTTCGGGGTGCAGTGAGAGAGAGAGCTCTAGAGAGGGAATGAGGATGAGGATGAGCGAGAGCGTTGCGGTGGCATTCTTATCCCCTCCTGGTGACGACGGCGGGCATCGCGACGCGCGGCTGATGTCGAAGATGGCATCGGGCGGCGGCAGGTCCTCCAGCCAGCTGCTTGTGACGTACAGAGGTAGACGACAACGTGGTTTTTGCAGAAAACCCCTTGGAAATAGTTTGTCCCAACCCGCGGTCCTTCTTCTGGTCCCACCTACCAGTCATAGAGAGAAAGTAAGACGGCCTGCTGTTGGGCTTCTCCTGGACCACGGCTGAGTGTGCGGATTTTGACTGTTGCTGCTCGCGAGCGTTGAATAGGAAGATGGGCCTTGGGCCGGTTCACTCGATAGTTCTCCTCTTTTTTCTTCTTTTCTCTGTTTCTATTTTCTCCTTTATATTTCAGTTTGAATTTGAATTCATTTAAACTCTAAAACTTTTGTATAATACTACAAATATTTCAGGGGTCCTGACATTAGTTGATTGTCCTATTTTTTATAGTGCATTCCAATATCTACTATTATATAAGTAAGTGTTTATTGAATAAGGTAACTAAGGATTAAGGTTTTAGGAGTTTGTTTCTTATAATAGGGTTTCATAAAGATGATCTTATTTCCATTTAATGATTATAATTGTAAAGATTTAAAATAGTGAATAATATATATAGAATCCTATTAATGCTTGACTTCCTGAAGGAACTATAAATATTCATTATAAGGTATTAAACCTTGTGGTTCTTAATATGATGATTTGTTTTTATGGTTCTCCATATTTGGGAATTTCTCTCATTCAAATCCTCCTTGATTGATAGTGTTTAGGATTACCATGGATAACCATGGTGAAGTCAAGAAGCATAATTAGCAATCATTAATAACTTCCATTGGTTTTAGGAAGGTTTTTAATAGACTCATATTCTATTATGGATACGTATTAAGATCAAGGTTCAAGGACATTACTTCTAGATCTATGATTAAGATTGGTATCTCCTCTTTGAGTGAGATATTAGAACTACTTCCTAGAGTAATATGTTATTCCATGGATCTAAGTTTCTATTAGAGTTCAAGACAATCAAATGGACAAGGATTTCACCAATACACTCTCAACTGATATTCTACTTATCTCTTGTAAACCTTACTTGACTAAGAGCTACTTGAAGGGAATATGCCCGAGAGACAATAATAAAGTTGTTATTATCTTATTCCTTGTTTATGATAAATGTTTATTTTGCATGCTATAATTGTATTAATTTTGAAACGTTAATACATGTATGTTTAATAAACAAAAGGAAAGTTCCTAGTTATGCCTCTCTTATAAACTAGCTCGTTGATTAACAAGATGATCAGGGTTTCCTGATCATGGACATTGGATGTTGTTAATAACGAGGTCACAACATTAGTGGAATAATGTGATGAACATTCATCCGAAGTATAGCATTACGATCAAAGTCATTGTGTTTATATTGCTATAACATTATACGAAGTAATCCTAGTCCTTAGACCATGAGATCATGTCAATCACTAACACTGGAAGAGTATCTTGATAACATCAAACGTCACACCGTGAAAGGGTGATTATAAAGGTGGGTTCAGTGCTACGAAAGTGTTATATAGAGGCTCATGGATCAAGAGTGGGATTTGTCCATCCCGATGACGAATAGATATACTCTGGGCCCTCTCGGTGATATCACATTGGTTAGCTTGCAAGCAAGTGATATGATCACTAGAATGTTATATCACGGGAACAAGAAAAGAGTACATGTCGGTAACAAGATCAAACTAGGTATGGAGATACCGATGATCGAATCTCGGACATGTAATATATCGCGAGATAAAGGGATTTAGTTACTAGCGTTAAAGGTTCTCACGATCATAGAAGTCATTGTTGAATGTGTAGGAGTCAGTATGGATCTCTAGGTGACATGGGTATACCCTACAGGTACTCGAGTTTGGTATATATGGCCTGAATACCTAGAGGACCATGGTGTCGCCAAGGCCCAAATGAAGAACTCGAGTAATCTACGGACTCTCGGTTGCTTGAAGAACAAGAAGAAGCTAGAGATAGAAAGTTCAAAGGGTAAAACCCTAACCTGTAACCGACTCGACCTGCTACCCGAGACCTGGCCTATCTATATAAAGGCTAGGAGGGCGCGGCGAGGAGGACACATGCAACCCTAGTTTCCACAACCCTCGCCAGATTGCATCTGCGCACCATTGTAATCCTCGATTCCTTTGATAATTCCACGAGCAGACAAGCAGGAGTAGTGACCTCTACGAGGCCTGAACCTGGGTAAATCTTCGAGTCCCATGTGTGCTTGTTTTGCTAGCTGATAGATGTCTCTAGCGCTCCCTCCTTCTCCAAAACCCAAGTCCATAACAATGGGCATTGATGAGTTAAACCCTCGTCAATTGGCGCCGTCTGTGGGAAGTGGGAGTGCTGATGTTGCGGCTTCTTCGGCCCCATCAACCGCGATCTACAACTCCGCAACAGCGGAGATCCGCCAGCTCTTCGGCGTGTTTGACTTCACCGTCCACACGCCAGCCACTCGCCCGGCTTTCGAGTCCGTGGGCGACGGAATCAGCCTGGTGATCGGGAGCTTCCGCTTCCAACTTGGTCAGATGGGCACGCTTCGCATGCCTGACCAGCCGACGGTGCCATCGATTGCCCCAGCATCATGGTTCCCTCCATTGATCGGTACCCTCAGTGAGCTCAACGCCCCGATAGCAGTCGCGAATCTGATCTGAGCGATTTGGCAACTGAAGATGGGGCCTACGGCTCCGAATCTGAGAGTTGTGGGAGCAGCAACTTCCCCAATCACTTCATGTGCGCAGTCATCAACGCAGGCGACACCTTCGCCAACCGCAACAACACGGGCAACCCTGGTAACGAAACCGATCCGCCTAACGGTGGTAACGGTGGCAACGGTGACAACGGCACCCCCGTTAACAACGGAGGAGCAATCGAACCTCCAACTATAATAAATGAGCAAACCGGCGAACGCGTCGTGATTAGGCTCAACGAACAAGAGTGGGCTCGCTGCCGTGATGCTTTACGAGGAAACCCTCTACCCTTCGGGTCTCCGCAAGAACTGATAATGGGCTACCATTAGCTCCTGAAGGAAGAATTCAAGCGCCAAGTGCAAACAATCGCGCAACTCGAGGCGCGCAAAAAGGTGGCAGATGAGTCGAGTCTTCGACGTTCTGGGCTCTCCTCCCACGGAGGATCCTCCTCGAAGGGCAACGAGTACATCGCAAACAAGAGGCAATCATGGATGGCCCACCTCACCGAGCAAGAGCGCATAGAAGCTGCAAAAGTCCTCGACTTCAGCTCTATGACAGTCGATACATGGGGCAATGTGGTCCCCAAGACGCCGCAGGCTGCGGTGACAGCAGCCACCATGTACCTCCTCAACAACAAGCTGCCAGTTGGAGATCCCCGAGCCACCATGCACCGATCTACGATCGCGGGCTTGAGACTAGTCGAGGCTGCTCTCGACAAAGAGCCAACACCGAAGCCGAAAAAAGGCAAAGCGCTACTCCTCGCCCTCATCCAGCGATGACATTCACGACCTGTCTCGATGCCGCCGCTCACGGCGACACGACCACGACTATGATGCACGCGATGACCTCACGCAGCGCAAGATCGACAAATCAAGGGTGCGACGTGCTCGGTTGACTGACTCGGAAGAAGAAGATGTGGAACTCTATGGCGCCAGATGCTTCAGCAGGGCCATCAGGCAAAAGCGAATGCCCAAAGGGTTTAAACTCCTGTCGGAGAACACAAAGTTTGATGACCTGCAGGACCCGAAAATCTGGCTGGAGGACCACATCTCCTCCATCAGGCTCCACGGTGGCAGTCGAAGCACGGCCATGCAATGCTTATAGCTACAACTGCAAGGCTCCGCCCGAGCATGGCTCAACAACCTCCCATGCGGATCCATTCGCAGTTGGGAAGAGCTGGTTTACAGCTTCATGCGCAACTTCAAGGGCACATACAAACGACCCGCATCAATCAAAGAACTGAGATGCTGCCAGCAAAGATCGGGTGAATCGCTACGCTCCTACATCCAAAGGTGGTCCATCATCAAGAACTCCACAGAGAATATCTCGGAGGATCGCGCGATTGACGCATTCAACGGCGGTGTGCATCGCATAGAGCTCAGGGAGGAGCTGGGCCGCTCAAAGCCCAAAACCATCGACCACCTGATGGAAATCGCGAATCGCTGGGCAGATGGAGAAGATTCGGTGAAAAATCACGCTCACTCCAACGATGAGGCAGAACTCGAGCACAGACGCAACCGCCGAGGCAAACGTCGCATGCGCATGTACAATGACCGTGACGATGTCAACATGGTCGCAGCCGGCTACGCCAACAGACGCGACGATAATCGCAACAGCGGCTACCGCAACGGAGGATACCGCGACTCCGGGAAAACCACGCAAGTGTGGCAACGCCGCAATCGTGATGAGGTACCCGCAACATCCATTGAAGACAAACTGTTCGGGCCATGCACCGTGCACTTCTACATCGACAAGCATGACGGAAAGAAGAAGTCCAGCCACCTCCTCAAGGACTGTCGCGAGTTCCTCAAACTACATGAGGGACTGGTTCTGATGAATCGCAATGCAGTCGAAAGGGGCTACGGAGCCGCCCTAGGTGTCGTGGCACATGGTGCTCCACCACCACCGCCTGGACTACCCCCAAATGCAGTTGCGCCGGACCAGCACCAGGGAGGCGAACCATACCCACGAGCCATGGGTACCATGATGATCCAAAAGGGACTCCCCTCGAACAGGGCGCAGCAGGACATCACTCGCCAAGTCAACTTGGCCACAAACTCGCCACCATCTACCACTGAGTACCTCAGCGGAAGCGAGTCCTACATCACCTTCGACAAACGCGATCATCCGCCTCAAGTACCTCGTCCAGGCCATTGTCCCCTCGTACTCGAGGCACAAATCGGAGCTTTCGACATGAGTCGCATCTTCATGGACGGCGGAAGCAGCATCAACCTTATATTCGCGAGTATCTTGCGAGCAATGAGGATCCCTCTGACTTGCTTAGAAGCCTCGGACACAACATTCCACGACATCGTCCCAGGCAAAGGAATGTATCCCCTAGGCAAAATCAACCTCGACGTCATCTTCGGCATGCCGAAAAACTTTCGGCGCGAGCGGATCGACTTTCAGGTCGTCGACTGGCCCTCATAGTACCACTGTATCCTCGGATGTGTCGCGTTCGCTAGGTTCATGGCAGTGCCACACTACGCCTACCTGCAGATGAAAATGCCAGGTCCCAATGGCGTCATCACAGTCAATGGGAGCTTCGAGAGATCCGACAGTTGCGACAGGGATTCAACAAAAATTCCCAGTCCTTCGGCATGCAGGAAGAACTCGCGAGACTAAAGGAGTAGACAGACAACAGTCTGCCTCCCCTAAGCCGGCCAAGTTCGCCCGACCTATCTTTCGAGTCATCGGTGCACACAAAGAAAGTGTAGGTCCACCCATCGGATCCTGCCAAGATGGCCCTCATCGCCAACAACTTGAGTCCCGCATAGGAACTCGCGCTCGTCGAATTCCTCCATGAGCACTGGGAAATCTTTGCCAGGTGTCCAGCAGACATGCCAGGAGTTCCCAAGGAATTCGCCGAGCACGCACTCAACGTCAACCCAGACGCAAGGCCAGTCAAGCAAACAATCCGAAGATTATCTAAGCCAAGAGCAAAGGAAATCGGAATGGAGATCAACAAACTCCTCGACACCAAATTCATACGCGAGATCAAGGAAAGCACTTGGCTCGCCAACACTGTGCTAGTACCAAAAAGGGACACGGATATACTGCAGATGTGCGTGGACTTCACCTCTTTGAATAAGCACTGTCCAAAGGACCACTTCCCGTTACCGCGAATCGACCAGATCATCGACTCCACCGCAGGATGCGAGCGCCTCTGCTTCCTTGACGCCTACTCAGGCTATAACCAGATTCGAATGAAGGAGGAAGATCAAGAAAAAACAGCGTTCACAACGCCCTTTGGTGTGTTCTGCTACAACACAATGCCCTTCGGGCTAAAAAACGCAGGAGCCACCTACCAGCGGTGCATGCAGGCTTGCCTCAAGAATCAACTTGGTCGCAACATTCAAGTCTATATCAACGACATAGTAATCAAGACCAAGGAGGAAGCCTCCCTAATCGATGACTTGCGCGAAACCTTCGCCAACCTTGACCGCTACTGGATCAAGCTCAATCCGGACAAATGCGCCTTCGGTGTACCATCTGGGCAACTACTCGGGTATCTCATCTCCGCGAGAGGAATCGAGGCAAACCCGAAAAAAATAAAAGCCATACTGGCCATGGAGAAGCCGAAAAACATAAGGGGCGTCCAGCAGCTGGCTGGGCGAATCGCGGCCCTCGGTCGATTTATCAGTCGGATGGGTGAAAAGGCGCTGCCCTTCTACAAACTCCTCCGCAAAGCAGACAAGTTCGAATGGACCAACGAGGCGCAAGAAGCATTCGAAGACCTCAAGCGCCTGCTATCCACTTTGCTAGTACTGGTGACCCCACGAGAAAGGGAACCGTTGTTGTTATATATCTCCTCCACCAACCAGGTGGTCAACACAGTGCTTGTGGTCAAACGAGACGAGGAAAACAAGGTCCACGGGGTACATCGCCCAGTCTACTACCTCAGCGAGGTCCTCACGCCAACAAAACAGCGGTACCCGCACTACCAGAAGCTGGCATATGGCGTCTTCATGACCGCCCAGCGACTGCGCCACTACTTCCAGGAACACCCAATCGTGGTGGTCAACGACGCCACGGGGCGAGTCGCGCTTTGGGGGATCGAATTGTCTCCACGAGACATCACATACGAAAAGCGCGATCCAATCAAGTCGCAGGTTCTCCCTGACTTCCTCGTGCACTGGATGGAGAACCAGCTCCCCGAAAAACCAAATATGTCCTACCTCTGGACAATGCACTTCGATGGATCTAAGCGGAAGGACGGAGCTGGTGCAGGCGTCATACTGACATCGCCCCAGGGGGACAAGCTGAAATATATCCTGCGAATGCAGTTCACTGCCTCCAACAATGAAGCTGAATACGAGGCCCTGCTACACGGGATGAGGATGGCAAAAGCCTGCGGCGCCGAGAGGCTCATTATATACGGCGACTCCAAGCTGGTCGCCAACCAAACAATGCATGAGTGCGACGCACAGAACGACAACATGATCGCCTACCGCGACCTCTACGACACACTCGAAGGGGATTTCGATGGCTGCAAGCTGCGACACATAGGACGCGAAAGCAATGAAGAGGCAGACGCACTCGCCAACATAGGATCTACCTACGCCCCCATACCACCTGGGGTATTTCTCGAGCGCATCTGCGAACGCTCCATCAAGCCAAAGGCAGCAGAGAAGAAAACAAGTGCAACAACAGACTCGGGGGCTACGCCACCCAATGAGCCAATGGCACTCGACGACCTGGAGCCGGATACAAGACTCAAAGGACCAATGAGTGTCATGATGATCGAGTCATCCTGGACTCAGCCGTACATCACGTACCTCCTCAGCAAAAGGCTACCGGACGATCCGACTGATGCACGGCACATTGTGTGACGATCCAAGGCATTCGCTGTTATCAACGGCGAACTATACAAGCGCAACATCACAAGAGTACTCCAACGATGCGTCTCCACGGCCGAGGGAAGAGCTGTTCTCCTCGACATCCATGAGGGAACCTGCGGACACCATGCTGGCAGTCGCGCCCTTGTGGCCAAAGCTCTACGAGCTGGATTCTACTGGCCTACGGCCATGCGCGACACCAAGGACATCGTCCAGAAATGCAACGCGTGCCAGCGATTCGCGGACAAGCCGCACGCACCTGGCGCAGAGCTCCGGCCAATTCCATTGGCCTGGCCCTTCGCGCAATGGGGACTCGACATGGTCGGCAAGCTCCCCAAGTCCTCATGAGGAGGCTATGTCTACCTCCTGGTCGTAGTTGACAAGTTCACCAAGTGGATAGAGGCCATGCTAGTGACCAATCAATCAGGGCACAACACAGTCAAGTTCTTAGAATCCATCGTCTATCGCTTCGGAGTGCCACACAACATCATCACAGACTATGGGACGAACTTCACATCCAAGGAGTTCCAAGAATTCTGCGAGAATCTAGGAATCAACATCAGCTACGCCTCGGTAGCGCATCCACAGACCAACGGTCAGGTCAAAAAGGCGAACGGGCTCGTCTATGGCGGCATCAAGAAGCGACTCCTCCGTCCACTCGAACAAGCCGCGGGTTGCTGGCCAGACGAACTACAATCACTACTATGGAGCCTTCGCACAACCCCAAACAGTGCTACAGGCTACACCCCGTTCTTTATGATGCATGGGGCTGAAGCGGTGCTACCCGCTGAAGTATGGTACAAAGCACCGCGCGTGGTCGCTTACAGCGAGCAGGAGTCAACCCTTGCACTTGAAGACTCCGTAGACCTCCTTGAAGAGGCAAGGGAAATCGCCACGAAAAGATCAACGATCTACCAGCAGAACCTGCGCAACTACCACAGCAGGAGGCTACGCCCCAGATCCTTCGTCGAAGGCGACCTGGTCCTGTGACTGAAGCAGCAAGGCCATATTAAGCTCAAGTCCCCCTAGGAGGGACCATACGTGATTACAGAAGTAAACCCAGGTGGCGCCTATCGCCTTCAAGATTTAGAGACAGGAGTCGCATACTCCAACCCCTGGAACGTCGTGCAGCTGCAACGCTTCTACCCTTAGTCGTTTTTACTTTTACATTGCAAATAAGGCTACTCAACCAAGGCTACTTAGCCACACATTGTACTTCGTACTATCCCGCGGATAAATAAAGCTAAGTGCCCCAAAACTCTGTGCTTTCCTTTACTTTTCGCAACTTATCCACTCGGGGGCTGCGCCACCCTACACACATCTGTTCTACGAACTAAAACGCGATATCCTGAGTAGCTGGCACACCAATTGAAACCCTTGACACACATCAACCCAGTTGCAACGCACCTGACAGGTTGACAAGGGACTCAGATAAGCGCATGGCTAGGCTAACGAAAAGGAGTCGCATAGTGCAACGCACTCATGAAACATACACGCTAACAAGCTCTTTATACATCATCGACAATCAATTATACACAACATATATACGAACTTTACAACATCGGTACACTTATGTGCAGGATACAAACTAAGCTACTATTGCAACAAGAGAACGTTGGTTTGCTCCCCGAAGAAGTCGACGATCTCTTCTGCTGGGCGATCCACCTCCTGATAGTGCGGCACCATATTCCAAGCAGAACCCGCTGGTGTCGCAGGTGGTGCAGCTGCAATCGCCGCAACGTCTACATCATGCCTATGCAGTCGCACCAGCGACAGAGCGGCCTTGGCACCAGCCACCAACTGTTGTCTTACACACTCGCGAACCGCAGTCAGGTCTTGGAACTTGGCAAGGAGGGCCAGCAGGCTCGATGGCGCAACATCCAGCAGAAACATCGTCCGATAAATGTTCTTCAAGCATGACTGCGACTTCTTCAGGAAGTGCAGCACTCGTGACGCACGATCCTGCAGGGTCGCCAGTGCGATTGCACGATCATGGTCCACCCAGAAGTATCCACTCTCCTGAAGTTGCTCTTGGGTCAGGTCATGCATGCGAATGGCAATCCTATCCTTCTCATCCTGCGGATGGCGCGTGCTGACAACTATACAAAGCAACAACGAAAGTGTGAGGACAACACACCATTGCGAGTGACTACAAGGAAAAGATAAGAGTAAGCAAGTTAACATTTAAATTGGTTGCCCAACTGCGTCACCTCCCCCAACAAATATTGTTCTCGGGCGGTGGCCTTCTCTGCCTTCGATTTCCATACATCCGCATTACCACGGAGTACGGGCAATTCACGCTCCAACTGCTTCACGCGATCAAAAAGTCGCGAGAGCAGAGACAGCTCGTCCACCCTTGAGCGCGACGGTGCCAAAGTGTCATCAAGGGTTGGCGAATCCTGAGGTTCCCTCAAAGGATCACTTGAAGTGCCCATCACAAGCCAAGCAAGAAGCAATAAGAAGACCAAATCGACGCGCATACAAAAGATTCGAGTGCATTGAAGATTAGCAAAAGTATCAGCAGATACACTCGCCAAAAGGCATGTTTTCGACAAAAAGACATAAGCTATCCAACTATTACAAAGCTACTGAGGAGCAACTGGTTTCTTCGACTTGGATTTTGGCTTTGGGGGCCTCATCGAGTCCGTGGCGGTATTAGATGCCACTGACTTTCCACCGGCCCCTGACGCCGCAGCCTTTGCCGCCTTCTTGGCTCGCTGCAGCTCCTTAGAGTACTTTGCAACTGTGTTGATCAGCTGCGGCCCATACTTGCCACAGGCAGACACGAAAGGAGCAAAGACTACCTGCTGGCCGTCCGCGCTAACAGGCATCGCCCTGGAGATCGCTGCAGGATCAACATCGACTCCGTGGGCCTATACCATGGCGAGTGACATTGACGCACCAGCCGCACAGAGCGAATTCTTGAAGCTTGTAGGGACGCCCCCGGCAAGGGACTCCACCAGCTCGTCCATGTTCTCGATCAACTCAGCCTTCGGCACCAGCTCTTCCTGGAGGCGACTGAGCATGCCCTTGGCCTTGGAGAGCACATCTTGAACAGCGGCGCTGCGGTCCTCGACTGTTGACAGAGCACCCGCCAAGGCATCGTCATGACAGAGGGCCTAAGGGTCGAAGCTCAAATCGCCAGCATCTGTACAGAACCCACACATGGGCACGAAAGTCAGCGCCAATGACAAATTCGAACAGAGAACAATAATGATATCCAAGCAAGGTACTTGAGAGAGCCTTGGCAATCGAGAAAAGCTGCTCCTCGAACAACTTCTCCCTAGCTGTGATGGAGGCACGCAGATCCTCTTCGCGCTTCTGCGCCTCGTCACGCGCCGCGATTGCCTCATTGCGGCTCTTCACAGCCGCGGCGAGTGTCTTTTCCATGGTGGCGGCGTTGCGAAGAAGGGCATTATGTTCAGCTACAAAAACAAAACAATAGGGACAGGCCATCAGTCGACTACATAATAGCGATCCAATCGAAGAAGAAGTAAAGGGCACTTACTTTCCACCACGCGATAACACGTATCCAGCATGGCATGCTGGCGACCCATCGCAAGCACCTGCTCCGCCAGGTGAGCGGCTTCCTTCATAAGGAACTGTCAAAAAAGGGAAAACACCAGAGGATCAGCACATGACATAGATAAAATCAATTGCAATATCAGCAGAAGAGATGCTACACTCACATGATCCTCCAATGACTCGGAAGTCGATTGATGAGCAGTCATCCGAGCAACCATCTGATGCTCCCCATTGTGCGGGGAGCTAGATGAGTTGTGCCCGGAGTGGGCCGCCAATGGAGGGAAAGGAGCACGCTCAACCTCTTTCTTGGCCCTCGAGGTCGCGACTCCAGATTCTTTCAGAAATTGGACGTCGCCAGAATATGACGACGCCTGCTGACTGCAAGACCAAACCAACATCAAGAAAGGGCAACTCCAAAGAAGAACCAAAAAGGAAGACTCAAATACTTACCAATCAAACTTATCAAAGTTGAAGGTTGGATCCCCTGACTCTGACGACGATTCCTTCGGCAGCCGCATCTTCTTGCGAGAGGATGGTGCCATGGCACTCATAGGAACGGCAGGGATTGGCGACTCCACACCAACGCCTGCACCTTCTGGAGTCAAAGGAGACGACGCATCAGAATCCTTGTTGCGCGAACGCTTGCGAGTATCTGGACTATCCGACTCGGGGGCTTCCTCCTCCACATCAGATGGGACGGTCGACTCCGACTCGTCCTCTTCCAAGGCTTCACGAGGGATAAACCCCTCAGGAAGAGGGGGCATACAAGGTGATACCGCCCAATCCTGCATACAGACAATAATTTAGCGCAAAGCAAGACACAACAAATAAGAAATCGACAAACAAAGCTACTACGTAGCACAACTGTACCTCAGGAGGAGGGTTAGTAGCATCGAACAGAGGAACAACTGGTTCACTAGGGAGCACATCCTTGACGGTGTACTTGGTGACCAATCGCACCCTTTTGTCTACCTCACTCGCGGACATGCCATCGGCAGACACGCGAGTGACATCGTCAGCGCCAGCCCACTGAAACATGGGGTGGACTCTGGCCTGCAGGGGCTGGACGCGACAGCGCAGCCATGTGCGAATGAGGGCGCATCCTCCCTCCTCTTTACCCATGCGACTCTCGAGGTCACAGACGCGCTCGTACAAAACATTTGTCTCCACGGACTCGCCGGGCATGATCACATTCTTCCAGGAGTGCCTCCTCTTGCACGGCGTTGCGGGGTCGAAGGGCGTGAGTCCGAAGTGGTCTCCGTCCGCCTACTCGTCGTGGACGTAGAACCACTTGTCCCTCCACCCTTGGACGGACATCGTCAGCTTGATGTCGAAGTACGTGGCGGATGGATCGATGTGGATTCTGCAGCCGCCTACATCATAGACTACGGAGCCAGACGCCGATTGGTGCTTCAACTTGAAGAGGCGCTTGAAGATTGATACATTGCAAATGTATCTATAATTTTTGATGTTCCATGCTTGGTTTTATCCACTTTCTTGTGTTTTGTTCCAACTTTAGAGTACTTTTCATATGATTTCTTGGACTAAACTATTAACAAGAGCCACAGTGCCAGCTGCCTGTTTTCTACTATTTTTGGTTCCAGGAAAGTCAGAAAATGAATATTCTCGGAATTGGACGGGACAAAAGCCAAAGTGCCTATTTTTCCGGAAGTGATCAAGTGCCAGAATACGAGACGGAGAGGGGCCAGAGGGCGGCCACACCACCTGGCCACGCGGCCACGCCAGGCCCGCGCCAGGGGGTGGTGTGGCCATCCCAGGCACCCCCTCGGCCTCCCCTTCCGACTATAAGATGCCCTCGGGACAAAAACCCTAAGTACCCGATCAAAAATCCACGAAAGAGTCTGTAGCCGTCGTCATCTCCATCCCTAGATCGGGAGGGATCTGAAGCTCTTCCCGGCACCCTGCCGGAGAGGGGAATTCACCCTGGAGGCTTTCTTCATCACCATGCAAGCCTCCGGTGTGATGCGTGAGTAGTTCATCCTTGGACTACGGATCCATGTAGTAGTTAGATGGCTGGTTTCTCCTCCTTTGTGCTTTCATGTTTAGATCTTGTGAGCTCCGTTCATGATCAAGATCATCTATGTAATTCATACATGTTGTGTTTGCGGGGATCCGATGGATATTGAGATGTTATTTCAGATTGATTATTGATTCTATCATGTCTTTGTTATTTGAGATCTTGCATGCTTTCCGTTGTTAGTAGCTATCTTGGCCAAGTAGATGCTAGCAACTCCAAGAGTTAGTATTTATGCTCGATAGTGGGTTCATGCCTCTGATAATCTGGGGAAGTGACAGAAATCTCTAAGGTACTAGATGTGCTATTGCTACTAGGGAGAAAACAACAATCCTTTGTTCATAGAACAATCGTATTGTTTACTTTACACGCAGTTTGTAAAGCAATAATCCGTTGCTTGCAACTTAATACTGGAGGGAGTTCGGATGATAACCTGAAGGTGGATTATTAGTCATAGATGCAGTTGGATGGCGGTCTATGTATTATGTTGTAATGCCCAATCAAGTCTCAGAGGAGTCAAGTTGATTAGTATATGCATGTATTGCTTTCTCAGTGTTTGTCAATTGCCCCGCTGTAATTTGTTCACCCAGCATGTTATCTATCTAAGGAGAACCACCTCTAGTGAACTATGGATCCCGTCCTTTTTATTTACAACAATCTACAATCTTTTACTGCTTTGTGTTTACTTTCTGCAAATTTTTACTTCTTTCCATTCGATACGTTTAATCCTTTGTTTTCTGCAAAACACGGTGAGATTGACAACCTCATCACAAGTTGGGGACAAAGTTCTGTGGTTGTGTTGTGCAGGTCTCCATGTTGCTACTAGCACCGATAGTGCGCCCTACCAAAGCTCAGCTATTAACACCTTTGACGTGTTTCCTTGCTCCTACTGGTTCGATTAAACCTTGGTTTCATAACTGAGGGAAACTTGCTGTTGTTCTCATTATACCTTCCTCTTGGGGTTCCCAACGAGCTCTACATCAACACCGCCATCAAGCATTTTTCTAGCGCCGTGCATTGAGCCATCAAGCATTTTTCTGGCGCCGTTGCCGGGGAGTCAAGGACATCTTCACAAGGGGAGTCCCTCATAACCAATCTCTTTACTTTGTTGTTTTTGTTTTGCTTAGTTTTCTTTTTTGCTTTGTTTGCTTGTTTTGTTCTTCAAAAACACAAAAAAGATAGTTTTACTTGTTTGCTTTCTTATTTGAAAAATACAAAAAAAATTAGTTCCTTTCTTAAGTTTCCTTTATGACTAGCTCTGCTCCAATCACTATTTCATTATGGACAGCTCACTCAGTTTCCTATTTGGGAACAGTTTTATGACTGCTAAGGTAATAGATGAACCGCCGCCTGCTAGAACCTCCATGGAAGAAGAAATTGCTAAACCGGAAAGCTCATTAGATGAAAAAGAGGAGGAGAGTGATGGACAAAAGGAGGAATAATGGTCTACCCATGCCTACCTTCTAATGAGAGTAACTCTTTATCCCTTACATTATTTGATTGTCCCCCATGCTTATCAAAGGAGGGTGAATGTTATGTTCCCGAGGATTCTTTTGAAAATGTTTATAATAAAGCTCAAGTTCTTGTAGATCATGAAAAGCATGCTTTATGTGATAGTTATATTGTTGAGTTTATTTATGAGGCTACTGAAAATTATTATGAGAGAGGAAAATATGGTTGTAGAAGTTTTTATGGTAATGAAACACCTCTCTTTGTGCTGAAAGTTTTCAAGTTACTTTTGTTTTATCTTCCTATGCCTGTCACTTTATTCTTTGTGCATTTATTTGCATACAAGATTCCTATGCATAGGAAGTGGGTTAGACTTAAATGTGTTTTGAATTTGCTTCTTGATGCTCTCTTTTACTTCAATTCGTATTTCCTATGAGAGCATCTTCTCAAATTTTCATGCCTAACTTAAAGACGTTAAAGAAAAGTACTTGTTGGGAGATAACCCAAGAGTTCTAGTTGAGTCTTGGAAGTTATTATCTCTGTAATAACCTCTCCTTATCCTTTTTATTTGCTTTTTGTGCCAAGAGTAATCTCTAATGAGAGAGAAGTAATGATTGGGAAGGTTGCTGTCCCGAAACAGATTTCTGTGCTTCACCGTAAAAATTCCTGAGAGAGCTCTGTACGTCGGATTGAGCTGTAATTGTTTGTGCTTCTGCCCCAGGTTGTTATCTAACTTTCGTTAGTTCAACACCTTTTGATTTGAGCAAGATAAGGTCTTCGAAAAAATTCGTGTTTACCTGTTGGTCTGTTTTGACAGATTTCTGCCATTTTCTGCATTTGCTTCTTGTTGGTTCCTTCTTGAGTTCTTTTGGAGAATTGAGATTTTTGAGGGAATTTCTATAGTAGCTAGTGTTCTAATGGAAGTTTATTTGGTGTTGGAACTGAACCTTAAGACTTATTTATCTTGAGTGCGCTAATGTTGCTAATGAGATTGTGTGAAGTTTTGTATGAAGGAAAATTTTCAGGTGTATGGAAGGAATGAGTAATGAGATGAAGGATGGACTAAAGCTCAAGCTTGGGGATGCCACGCGTGTCACCCCAAGAAATATCCAAGAAGTACAAGCGTCAAAGCTTGGGGATGCCCAATGCATCCCCTTCTTTATCAATAAAAATCCCAGGTTTCTTCCAAACGCTTCATTTTTATTGTTTCATGCACAGTTGTGTTGTTCTTGGAGCGTCTTCTTTTTCGTTTTGGTTTTGGTTTTTAGTTTGCTTGGTTTGCTTAGTGTTCTGAATAAATTGGTTGGACCCCCTCTTTCATACATTGGTTTGCAAATAGTTTGGTTTGGTTTGGAAAAGAGTAGGAAAGTTCATGCTTATGTGGTAAAAAGAGCTCGTTTTTGACTGTGGCCTATGCTTTGTCATGCCATGCTTGATATTGTTTTGGATTTATGCTTAGTATTCTTTGTTGTAGCATGACTTGTTATAAACAATTGAGATTGCTTAATGTGCCTTGGATGAATCATGTGTTGTTTTAGCATATTAAAGCATAGTATATTGTGGTATTCTCCTTTGATGCTTTATTTGGGTTGACTTGGCACATGCTCACGCCATGTTATGACTATCTCAAGTCACCATAGCCTTTATGATCCTTTAGTTTTCAACTTGTAGTATCACTTTATGCTTTGACCAATGATGTTTTGTCGCTCTCCATGATTATGGCCATTATTGCTCTCTTAGTTTGTCGCTCCCAGTCTTTTGCTAGCCTCCACAACAAAGTATGAGTTCCACTCGTGCATCCAACTCCCTAAACCAAGTTATTCCAAAGAGTCCACCATACCTACCTACTAGCTTATGATATTCCAATTATATTCATGCTTTTGTTTACCTTTCACTTGTTATGAGAAAACTAGTGATTAAAGCTCTCACGAACTTGATGGCACACTTTACTTTTTGCCTCTAATAAACTTGAACCATTGGGTCCTTCTTTGTTGTGTATATGCTTGCGCTTTATAAGTTGAAATTAGCAGAACCATGTTTCATGGGGAACGCTTTCAACATTGCACTTGTACTTTGTACCCCGTTGATATCATGTTCTTTTGCTTACGGATCTCGGCGGTGTGAAATAAAAGTGGAACTTGTAAGATCATGGAGTTTGTATGTGTGTTAGAGAAACGCCTGGGCCACTAGCCTAAGCCATGCCTAATAATGGTGGAAACCTGCAGCATCACCATAATGAGCACTCTATGAAGCATCCTCAATAAAAACCTATGCACATAGCAAATAAAAAGATCACTGAGATGCTCATTGTCTGCTTGCCTTGTCATTTTGGTTATGGGAAAGCTCCCGTATCATGTGCAAGGGGTACCCCGTTGGCGGTTCTTAATGATACACATATACTTACAATGACAAGAGCTTACTCGTGACTGAAGTTGAGTAGCATGAGGATCGGTCTTCGTAAGTAAGGGGCATGAGATTTCGGTTTATAACTTGTCAAGCATATCCTCTTAGTTGTGTCACTTTAACCTTAATCACTTCAAGATGCTTATGGTAGGGGCAATGAGAGCTGAAAGCTATAAGTACCATAATTTTTGGAAGCTCTTTATGAGACTTGAATCCCTACTTCCTTTTACAAAAGGCCTTTCTTCCACCATTATATTGAGTCTCCACCTTCTAACTTTATGCACCTACTTTGAGAGCGTAGTGGCCATTCTTAGTTCTATGTGCATTGTCCCAAGACTAGTTGATTGATGCATAACTTGTTATTTCTTGTTTGAAACTATTGTATCTAGTCACTCTTATGAACTTTGAAGGTGTCATATGCATTTATATTTGCTGCTCTATGAGGGACAAGCTGAATACTATTATGCTATGCTTTCTTTATGTGAAACAAACAAACGCCTTGCAAAGCATTGTTATTCATGAATCTTTTGTTTGTGCCTTTTCATGTTGCATCATAGTTTCTTTGCCTATTGCTAGAACTTTGTCTTTCATGTTATGATTGAAGTACTATGATCCCAGCTTTGAGTTTTGCAAATACTTTGATCAAGCCTTTGATGGTGCATGTCACCTCAAAAATTATTTCTTTTTATCACTTACCTACTCGAGGACGAGCAAGAGTTAAGCTTGGGGATGCTGATACATTGCAAATGTATCTATAATTTTTGATGTTCCATGCTTGGTTTTATCCACTTTCTTGTGTTTTGTTCCAACTTTGGAGTACTTTTCATATGATTTCTTGGACTAACCTATTAACAAGAGCCACAGTGCCAGCTGCCTGTTTTCTGCTGTTTTTGGTTCCAGAAAAGTCAGAAAATGAATATTCTTGGAATTGGACGGGACAAAAGCCAAAGTGCCTATTTTTCCGGAAGTGATCAAGTGCCAGAATACGAGACGGAGAGGAGCCAGAGGGCGGCCACACCACCTGGCCGCGCGGCCAGGCCTGGCCCGAGCCAGGGGGTGGTGTGGCGCTAGCCCAGGCACCCCCTCGTCCTCCCCTTCCGACTATAAGATGCCATCGATACGAAAACCCTAAGTACCCGATCAAAAATCCACGAAAGAGTCTGTAGCCGCCGTCATCTCCATCCCTAGATCGGGAGGGATTTGAAGCTCTTCCCGGCACCCTGCCGGAGAGGGGAATTCACCCTGGAGGCTTTCTTCATCACCATGCAAGCCTCTGGTGTGATGCGTGAGTAGTTCATCCTTGGACTACGGATCCATGTAGTAGCTAGATGGCTGGTTTCTCCTCCTTTGTGCTTTCATGTTTAGATCTTGTGGGCTCCGTTCATGATCAAGATCATCTATTTGTAATTCATACATGTTGTGTTTGCGGGGATCCGATGGATATTAAGATGCTATTTCAGATTGATTATTGATTCTATCATGTCTTTGTTATTTGAGATCTTGCATGCTTTCCGTTGTTAGTAGCTATCTTGGCCAAGTAGATGCTAGCAACTCCAAGAGTTAGTATTTATGCTCGATAGTGGGTTCATGCCTCTGATAATCTGGGGAAGTGACAGAAATCTCTAAGGTACTAGATGTGCTATTGCTACTAGGGAGAAAACAACAATCCTTTGTTCATAGAACAATCGTATTGTTTACTTTACACGCAGTTTGTAAAGCAATAATCCGTTGCTTGCAACTTAATACTGGAGGGAGTTCGGATGATAACCTGAAGGTGGATTATTAGTCATAGATGCAGTTGGATGGCGGTCTATGTATTATGTTGTAATGCCCAATCAAGTCTCAGAGGAGTCAAGATGATTAGTATATGCATGTATTGCTTTCTGAGTGTTTGTCAATTGCCCCGCTGTAATTTGTTCACCCAGCATGTTATCTATCTAAGGAGAACCACCTCTAGTGAACTATGGATCCCGGTCCTTTTTCTTTACATACAATCTACAATCTTTTACTGCTTTGTGTTTACTTTCTGCAAACTTTTACTTCTTTCCATTCGATACGTTTAATCCTTTGTTTTCCACAAAACATGGTGAGATTGAGAACCTCATCGCAAGTTGGGGACAAAGTTCTGTGGTTGTGTTGTGCAGGTCTCCACGTTGCTACTAGCACCGGTAGTGTGCCCTGCCAAAGCTCAGCTAGTAACACCTTTGAGGTGTTTCCTTGCTCCTACTGGTTCGATTGAACCTTGGTTTTATAACCGAGGGAAACTTGCTGCTGTGCTCATCATACCTTCCTCTTGGGGTTCCCAACGAGCTCTACATCAACACCGCCATCAAGCATTTTTCTGGCGCCGTGCATTGAGCCATCAAAGAGGCCGAAATGCGGCTCGATTTCGAGGCAGCACTCGCAAAGGGTAATGTAGCAAGCTACCTAGAGGATGGAATTGGGGGACAGCTGATGGAGCTGGAGCTCGTAAAAACAAATAAGGCCCCTGAAGAAAGGATGCAGGGGCAGAGAGAGGCCGTGGATGATGAACGCTAGGAACATCACCCGAAAACCGGCAGGAGGAGAGGGGATTACCTCGCCGCCAGGGACGCGTGCGTCAGCGACTACGGAGGACAAAAATCCGTCTTGGCGAAGAAGACGAAGTTCTGAGGACTTAATCACAGATGGACGCCACGCGCCATTCGTGACGCGAGTGCCCGTGCCCTTCTTCTTTCCGCCGCCGGCGGTGCTGGTGCCCGCAGCGGCGGAGCCGCCCTTCTTCTTCATCGCAGCAGCGGCAGCAGCGGAATCGGCCGCATCACCTCCCTTTTTCTTCCCCATTCCGTGGCGGCGATGTGACCGAAGGAAGTAGCTGGAAAATACGCGGAGCTGGTCCAGCGCCGCGGAGGAAAAAGAGCGCAAAAGAAGCAGAGGAGCAGCGGCAATGGCGATGGAGGCAAAGGATGAAAAGAAGTAGATGTGAATTTTACCGTCACCGCATCGCTACTTAACCCCTTGAAAGATGCAATCCAACGGCTCAGAAAAACCCTACCAAACGCGTGGCGTTCAACGCGCTCGACACGTGGAGGAGCTGAAGCGCGAACCGTCCCCCACTACTCCCGTTACGCGTGAAAATCGAGGAGGCGCAGTTAAAATAAAGATTTGCAGCGATTTGCAACGATGTGATCGTTGAGACTTTGTTTTGTAACGCCCAGACTATTTATGTTCGGCTATGCGACTGGCGATCGCCCGTTCTACCCGCCATATTATTTTTCTTGCTCGAATTTCAAATTTCTAATTTGAGGGCCGATTTGAGGGTCACGTCTGGAGACCGGCTCCTCCCCATAGCCGGTTTTTGCGCCGGCGCCCCCCATATGGTCTTACGCCGGGGTTAAATTGGGGGTTGCGAGTGGAGATGCTCTTACCTTGATCTTCTTTGTATTCTTCCCACTGCTCGATTCCATGGCGGCGTCCTTTGTAGTGAGATGTGGGTGGAGTGATGGTGAGGAAAAGGGAAAGGGGTGGTGTTGTGGCCAGAATACAATTTGTATGGCTGGTAAAAGGAATCCATGACGACACTGAAAACAAGGCTCCACGCCGGTCTAGAGCATGCATCCATGCCCCTATTTGGATTTGACGACTCGAGCTAGGGTGGTACGGTGCATGTTCGTGGTCAGCGAGTTTGGTGGTGTCGAGGCCTCGACCTCGCGAGGCTCCTGTGCAACAGATCATTCGGGGGTTGGGGATAGGGATTCAGGAGAAATTCTTGTTGGCTTCCCTGACACCGACGCGGTGCCGCCTTGGGTGGCACCATTCTTTCATGGGGAGCGTCGTGGCTACCCTATCAACTTCCCTCTGTGTGCCGAAGGAAACCCTAGGACGAGTGCTCTGATCTGGACAACAACGTCGTCGCTTTGCTTCTTAAAGGTGTTGCCTGATGCTTAACGACTCGGAGCGTGGTGGTACTTCTCCACAGGGCACAACGGTTGCGGGTCATTTTCGTTTAGTTGTTCCGCCTCTATCTTCATTTTTTTGTTTTCTATGGGCGTGTGGTTGCTGCTGTCTTGATATTATCGTTCAGGACTATCATGATTGTATGGTGTGATTTATGGGCGAAAGATTTGGAGGAGGAGCCCATCGATAAAATCCTGTATCATCAATTCGTGTGATTCTTGTCGATCTGCAACTGCGATCTGACACGGCCTCCGTTCGCGCAGTTTTGGCCAGAAGCGATCCGCGCCTGAGAGTATCCCGACCGTCCAGACGAAACCACGCTGAAGCATCATAACCTTCCACGTTAGCGATCCGCAGCACGCACCGCTCCACCAATCATCGCCCACCTCTCCGTCGCTATAAATTCAGCCCAGCCCTCGTCCTCATCCACATCGCATTCCAATCCCCACCGACCGACTCTCCTCGCTCTCCCAACCCCACCACCGTTCCCCTCTCCTCCAGAAGCGCATCGTCGATGGCACCCAAGGCGGAGAAGAAGCCGGCGGCGAAGAAGACTGTGGAGGAGGAGCCTGCGGCGGAGAAGGCCCCTGCGGCGAAGAAGCCCAAGGCGGAGAAGCGGCTGCCGGCGGCGAAGACCGCTGCCAAGGAGGGCGGCGAGGGGAAGAAGGGCAAGAAGAAGGCGAAGAAGAGCGTCGAGACCTACAAGATCTACATCTTCAAGGTCCTCAAGCAGGTGCACCCGGACATCGGCATCTCCTCCAAGGCCATGTCCATCATGAACTCCTTCATCAACGACATCTTTGAGAAACTCGCTGGCGAGTCTGCCAAACTCGCCCGCTATAACAAAAAGCCCACCATCACCTCCCGGGAGATCCAGACCTCCGTACGCCTCGTCCTCCCTGGCGAGCTCGCCAAGCACGCCGTCTCTGAGGGCACCAAGGCCGTCACAAAGTTTACATCCTCTTAGGTTCTGGTAGTTTAGGTTGCTCTCTCTGTTGGATTTCTGTAAGATGAACTGCCAATCTTGAATAGAATTGGTATTGTGTTTCCATCTCCATGTGATCTGTCATGTGGTTGTCTTTATTATCTTCTAGATTGAATGTGTTCAATGGGGAACGTGGAGAATTTGCTTGTCCTGAATGCCTTGAACTGTGGATTTTCTTTCTCCAACATGTTCTCCTATGCCCTATCCAACAGAAAACGAACAAGTCGTATGATCAAAAGTCAAATCAAATAATAAGTTATGCGATTTGGTCTGCACTAAAAACTTCCATCTGTTTTTAGTTACTACCTGAATTGTGTAACTTCATAGGTACTATTGCATATTATCTCCTGTTTTACAAACCTGTAGTCATTATAAATGGACAATGTTGTGCATGGAGTATAAATCTTTGCCTAGACTATATTCAGAATAATGATTCAGTGGTACCTACAGATGCCCTGGTTTTGGAATGAGAGAACTTTGGCACCATTTGGTTTCCAGAATCTTCTTTGGAAGATGTATATGGCAGTAATTGCTATTGTACCATTGTGAACTGCTTGGGCATTCAGAGTTAAGCTGATATCTGAAGTTGAATTTGATCTATGTTTTAAATTTAATAACTGATACTAACCAAAAGTCTGAAACATCATATATAGGTACTAACCAGAAGTCTGAAACATCATATATAGCTTCTGTCATCTTGCTTCTACACTGCTGTTCTAAATGTCTTGGATTCAATCTTATTGTTGCTGTATCTTGCCTGTGTTTCCTGGAATGCCTCATTGGTATGTTTCCTTCAAAGGACTTCTTGTGCAGTAATATCCTTTTGTAGAACTTGTAATCTCCTATGCTATTATGTATTTTGCTAGACAATTGGCTCCCTGATAGTATCAAACTATCAACTCTTTGATTTTAGTCATGCCACCAACTTTCGATACATAGGGTCCAGACAGAATCTTATGATAAATCGAAGTGCCTTAAGTTCTTTGCTATGCCAGAGTTGTATCATGTGGAGATCTCAGATTAGCGAACATATGGTTATAATAACGCCCTTTTACTTCAGAGTCTTATCATGTGAAAACCCCAGGTGCACAATTGTAATTAGCGTGTGTATATTAATTAAAAAGGATGTACAGTTTTTCCCTAAAGTGTCAAGTGTTAATTGGTGTTTAGAATGCATGTTAAATACATGCTCCATGTCTTTTATTCATATGCCAGTTCATAATTTTTTTGATGTCCTGAAGTTATGGTCCTAAAGGTACACCGTGATCATTTTGTAGAAGATAAGTATGCTGTTTCTGCACTTTATTTGAATCGTGCCATGTGCTTTGGAGAATTCAGGTCCTTGAAGTAACTAGAGAGAATTCAGCATCTAAATGTCTGTTATTCTTCCTCTGACCTCTCTATATGTATGTCTGCGGCACTGTAGTACTACTAGTAGTTAGTGGAACTGAAAATTTTAGCAAAGAATGTTTTGCTATTTCTGTGCTTTGGTTAGCTAATTCTTAAATTTAATTAAGCGGCATAACTATATTATCTCTATTTTGCAGTATTATAAGCCAATGGAGATTGGTGGATGATAACTTAATGATTAGTTGGTGTTTGGTCTGCATTGAAAATTTGTATCCGTTTGTAGTTACCTGAATTCTAAAATTTCAGAGGTATCTACTATTTCTATCATATTATCTCCCTGTTCTACACATCTATAGCGATTACATTTGGACAGTGTTAACTGTAAGTGTAAATCTTTGTCTATAACTTGATACAAAAGTAATGATTAAATGGTACCTTAGGGATGTGCTCATTCTGGAAAGAGAGAAATTGGGCACCATTTGGTTTTCAGAATCGTTTTGCACATATCTATATGGTAATATCTACTACAAAGCTGGCACTTGGAACCACTTGGTGCTTTCAAAGTTCAACTGATATCTGAAGTTGAATTTGATTTACATTTTTAATTTAACCGATATTGTTGCAATGTTCTGAGAACAACTACTAACTGAAACAACATATACAGCTTCTGCTATTTTAGGAGCACCTCTTGTGCCAGCTTGCTTTTCCACTGATGTTCTATATGTCTTCGATTCAGGCTTCTTGTTGCTGCATCCTCTTGCCTGTATTTCCTGGAATGCCTCATTGAGGCATGCTTCCTTCAAAAGACTTCTCATGCAGTAATATTATCCTTTTGTAGAACATGTAATTTCCTATGTTGTTGGGTATTTGCCAGACAACTGGCTATTTACGTTTAGTCATGGAACCAACTTATGATGCAAAGGGTCCAGATAGAGTTTTATGATAAACCCTAATGCCATAAGTAGGATAGCAGGATATTGGGGATCTATGCATTTGATCTGCAACAGAAACAATTATCGAAATACCAGATTCTTTGCTATGCCATCATGTGGAGAACTCATAAGCTGAGGTGAGCAAGCACATGGTTGCAATAATGCCCTTTTACTTCAGAGTCTTATGATATGAACACCCAGGGCACATAATTGTACTAGCCTGTGTATATTAATTTAAATCCATGCTCAGTTTTCCCCTAAAATGTTAAGTGTTAATTGGTGTTTAGAATGTATATTCAGTACAGTTGCTGTATCTTTTGATCATATGACAGTTCATAAAAAAACAACGTCCTGAAGTTAGGGCCCTAAGGTTACACCATTTTGTAGAAAATAAATATGCTAATTTCTGTACTTCACTTTATTGTTGCCATGTGGTTTGGAGAATTCAGCGTGTAAACGGCTGTTATTTCTTTCTGTGGTCCACACATACGTATGTATGCGACACTGAATTTTAGCAAAAGAGCATTGTGCTATTTCTGGGCTTCGCCTATCTGAATATTTTTTCAACGATTCATACATTTAGTTGAGCTGCATAACTGTATTATATGTAAAATGGCTATGGGACACGTGTTAAAACTTGTGGACCGTTTGCCCCCCTTGGCTGCATTACCCAGAGTTTGAGTGTTTAATACATCTGCATTACCTTGAAGCCATTTTTCAGGTTGCTGTACAGTTGGAATGCTTCCTTACAGGCTACAGCGTAGTTCCCTGACCCTCTGCCTCAGAGCTCACAAGGACAAGTTTTGAAGAGAAGGTGGAGGCATGCCGGAGAGAATTTTGGCCATCATATCAAGGTAGTGATGTGGAAATGGCATGCTGCTGAATTTGAGCCCATGCGTATTGATGCAGCAGCAAAAGTTACGACCAAAAGAGGACTGTTTTCCTTGTCTAAATGAAGTACCCGGAAGACGCCACTACCCCTACTCTAAAACCACTCAATCATGTTTGCTGACAAAAATGAGCATTCAGAAGAAGTCCAGAGAACACCTAAGGGCTGAATGGTAATCCTAGTTTCCGATATTACCGGTTGTCTGCATCTTCAACAGAAACGACTGTTGAAATACCAGATTCTTTTCTATGCCAAACTCTTATCATGTGGAGAACCTGAGATTCAGCAAACATTTGGTTATGATAATGCACTTTTACTTCGGAGCTTACATGTGAGAACTTTAGGCGCATAAATGTAACTAGCATGTATATATCGAGTTAAATCGATGCTCAGTTTTTCACTCAGGCCTTGTTTTGCACCGAGGGTTTTTGGGAGATCAGGGAGTATTCCCCGGCCCAGCCTGAAATTCCCGCAAATCTCCGTTAGACTGTTTTGCAGTCCGGTTTTTCACGGGCTGAGCCCCAGATTACCCAGCGAATCCCCCCCGAACCATCTGATACACGCGTGTATTGAAAAGCTAGGCTTACCTCGGGTTTCTATCGCTCGATTGATCGTCGGACGTCGGGTCAGCGCTCGCGTTTTGGGATACCCGTGGGATAAATACTCTCTGTTCCACGTAAATACCCCTGTACAAAACAAGCCCTTAAGTGTGAACTGCTAATTGGTGTTTAGAATGCATGTTAAGTGCAGGCACCGTGCCTTTTGTTCATATAAAGAATTTAATGCCCTGAAGTTAGGGTCCTAAAGTATGCTATTTGTGCATTTCACTTGGAAAATTCAGGTCTCTGATATAACTGTAGTGAATATAGCATGTAAACGTCTGTTGTTCTTTCTCTGACCTGTACTTGAACTGGAAACTTTAGCAAAAGAGCATTCTGCTATTTCTACTCTTCTGTTGGCTGAATATTTTTTTTCCATTTGAGGAAACCGTTTTTTAGGCTACAGAGCAAAACTCTGCATTTGACTTTTTGAGGAGTTACAAAAATTAAAAAGGGACCATTTTCAGAGGAATGGCTTATAACCAAAAAAGACCATTTTCAGGGGAATGCCGTATAACCATTTTCAGGTTTCATACAGGATGGTTGCAAAAATTAAGACCAAAAAACGACGCGATTCTGTGTCTATCTTCCGCTTGTCTCAACGAAGATCGAAGAGTTCCTCTACGCTAAAACCTCTCAAATCGTGTTCGCCGACAAAAAATGATCATCATTCAGAAGAAGTCCAGAGAGCAGCTAATGGCTGAATGCAGATCTTAGTTGCCGATCATCTGCAACCATCATCCATCGGCAAAAATGAAGCAACCGCACGTAATTAAGCGGAATCACGGGGCTGCTGTTCGGTAGCGGCGGAGCGCGCTTCGGCACGCTCGGCGCGTCGGGCCTTGGCGGTGGCGCGGATGGCAGCAAAGGTCTCCTGCTCGCTCTTGCGCCTACGCTTGCGCACGCGGCGGCGGGACACCAGGGAGAGGGCGGGGCTGTCCGCCGGTGGGCGCTCCGGGAGCAGCGGCACTTCCAAGGACTCCTCGCCGTGGCAGGCCTCGGCGGTGAGGCGATCGGCCGCCGAAGTCTCCTCCTCGAGGACGCGGCAGAGGGAGCTGTAGTACTGCTGCAACGGGGAGGAAATGGGGCCGTACGCCGGTTGGCTGATAACCTCGCTGTGCACCTCGCCGGTCGCTGAGGTCTCGTTCTGGCTGTAGTACATGTTGGAGTGCAGCAGCGGCGAGAAGGTGGGGCTGTTCGCCGGGCGGTACTCAGGGAGCAGCCGCCCATTCTTCCTGAACACGATGCCGCGCGCGTTGCACAGCGTGTGGCCCCCCTCCGGCCCCTGGCGGTGCATCTTGAGCGCACGGCGGTGTGTGTTGGAGTGCAGCAGCGGCGAGAAGGCGGGGCTGTTCGCCGGCCGGTACTCAGGGAGCAGCCGCCCATTCTTCCTGAACACCACGCCGCACGCGTTGCACAGCGTGCGGGGACCCTCCGGCCCCACGCGCCACTGCGGCGTTTTCTCCGTCGCGCAGTGTGTGCACCGGCGCACGGCCTTCTTCTCGGCGCGTAGGTCACCGTGCAGCGGCACAGCCGTCACACGCCGCCGCCCCTTGGTCCTCGCCCGTGGCTCGTCAAGTCCCGGCGCCTCCTCCACCTCCACCGCCATGGTCTCCACCGACGGGAACGCGTCTTTGTTCGAAAGCCATTCCAGCTCCTCCTCCTCCTCCTCCGCCTGCGCAGGTCCAGCTTCTTCCCAAGACACCCAAGGGAACGTGTGGTCAAAGAAGGCATCCAAGCTGGCGCCGACGCCGCAAGGCAGCGCGTCAACCAGCGCCGCCACGTTGACGTTGTCGCTGGCTGCCGAGTTCTCCTTGCTGCTCGAATGGCGCTTCTTCGATTTGGACTGCAGCAGCCGCCCTTTCAAGAACCGTTGGCCACACGCATTGCACAGGGTGAATGGGCCATCCGGCCCTCGGCGCCACCTTCGCGTCTTCTCCGACGCGCAGTGCATGCACCGGCGCGACGCCTCCTAAGGCAGGGGCGCGAGGCTCCATGGCGCCATCTCCATGTCATGAACGGCAGCTTCAACCAAGTCGTTGCCGTTCTCCTTGCTTGGACCGCGATTCTTCCAAGGGTGGCCCTGGCGGCGACGGCGCTTCTTCGATTTGGACGGCAGCAGCAGCCGCCCTCTGTAGAACCGTTGGCCGCATGCATTGCACAGCGTCCCAGGGCCATCCGGCCCCCGGAGCCACCTTGACGACTTCTCCGACGCGCAGTGCGTGCACCGGCGCCTCCGTTTGCGAGTTGGGGGCGACAGGACCGGCGCCAGGCTCCGTGGCGTCGCCCCCACAGTCAGATGGGCCGGCGCCAGTTCCACCTCCACCGCCATGGTCTCCAATGTCGGGAAATAAGCGTCGTCTTCCTTGTTCAAAACACACTCCTCCTGCTCTGCCCCCTGCCCCCCTTCTCCCGCCGCCACCTCTAATCTCTGCAAAAACCACAAACGCAGAAACAAGACAATGTTTCTAAGCTTGCTGTCAGCTCTGAAATTACTAGAATCACCAGTAACGTACCAGTACAGTAAAGCACTTTGCTGCAATACCATGGAGCTTGGTTGAGATACTAAAGGACAGTGAGTTAATCTGCAGTCATGAAGTTGGATTTAAATTAGAACTCCACATGTAGAACATGAAGTGTATATACATATTAAATATGAACAGATTATTAGTACAAGATAACTTTGCCAATCTGAGATTATTTTCGACTAAATGCACAGAAATGCATATGTCTACACATTCCTGTTATATCTAGCTTCATCTCTTGATACAATGAGATGTTCTGTTCATAACCATAAGCCATGGAAAGAGTATTCATCAAGCTTAAACAATACTACTACGGTTTGGAACTTCGCAAGTTAAAGGCTGTGGGATAAGCATTAGTTATGCAGAAATAATATTTTCTTATGTTAATCCAATCACCCAACTATATCCATTCCAAAGAAACACAAACAAGCTAACTAATCAAGCTTAAACGTGCAGTTCCGGCGACCTCTAGGCATAATCTGTTGTGCTCTTCCTCTTGGACCACCTGAGATTGGTCAATAGATTTGGCAGACCACTGGAGGTGTTTCCCACACCATGAGCTAGCCTGGTACAGAATCCATCGATTTAGGAAGAAGAACAGCATACATGCAAAGACAGTTGGCAAATCTTTGTCTAAGAAAAAGAAGAAAAAAAACTGCTACCTTTGCAGAAAGAGTAAGAAATTGGCCCAGATAATCAGTCATATCCAAATCAGAGCATTTCAGAGCAACCTGCAGAATTGACTTGTGTAGCGTGCAGTGTGACACACCTGAACATGTGCAATCAATCCAAGATGCCTAGAATGCTGTGTTAAGGCAACATACAGATAGCACCATTAAGACAACAACAGGGAAGCAACAATCAACAAAAGCCGAAGTGAATCAGCAACTACTTCTAACGGCAGGTAATAAAAGGGTACGCTTTTATCTGAAAATAAAGAGGATCATATTACAAGCTAAAATCAAACATGGGGTTGGGAAAAAGGATACAAGGAGACCTTGGAGTATGAGGCCCAGATCATCTGCAGAGAACTCCTCAAGTTGCTTGATCAGGGGAATCCTCTTCTCCAGAACCTGTCATATAGGATGATCACTAGAACGTTACTGTCTGATCGGAATCCAACACACAAAAGCGAATCAGAATATCTATCCACTAATGGCCGGATTAGAGAAGCACAACACACGGAATCGAAGGGTAAACAAGGCGATAGTTAGAATGGCACCACGATGCGAACGGCCCACACCGAAATTAGCTTACTTTACTGAAGAGCATCCACGAACACTGAACCCCACCTAAAAACACCACCTTGCGGAACTCTAGTTGGCATCCCCAGCCGGATTCCACACCCATTGCGGCCCCGAATAAGCGAGCACAGATTCAAGACTTGGAGCTTGGAGGCCTCGGAGCGAACTGAACCCTAGGAAACAGGGAGGGGGTAGGGGGGGAGGGGGCACGGCGATGGACCGGAGGAAACGGATTTGCGAGGTCGCGTGGAGATGAGATGACGCACCTCGGAAGATTCGATGGCTTTAAGGAGGCGCCCCAGCTCGATCCTCCCCGACCTATCTGCCTCGCCGCCGTCAGGCTCGCCGTCGGTTTCCATGCTCTCTCACTCTGCTTCTCTGGCACACAAACACACACGCTAGGTTCTAGATGGTTCGATTCTTTTTTTCCGGAGGCTCTAGGTGGTTCTTGGTCTTGGCCTCTTGGGCGCCGTGTCCAGGTTTCCGTTTCCCGCCACGCCGGTGCTCCCTTACGAAAAAAGGAGTTCGAATTTCCAATACCATGACAGTCAAATAAAATTGGTCACAATTTGCCACAACTTATATCAAATAAAATTGGTCTAGTGTCTTGTTTTTAGTCATAATTACGCTCACCGTATAAACACAATATTTTAGCAAGGTACTCTACCATAAAATTGGCGCCCCCATGTGTTGGCCATGATATTAAGAAAAACATGTTTTTTTAGATAAAAGTATTTTTATTAGTTTGGCCATATTTTTAAAAGTGTATTTTTTAAAACAAGTGTGTTTGGTATCACTTATATCCAAGAAAATTGTTCTTGTTCTAGTTTGGTAGTTTATTTTTGTATGCTCGCTGTAGCAATGTACTATGTGGCCCTTTTGGCCTTCTATTGGCCATAATACCTGACGAGGCGTTTTGGCTCCCAGGGAGCGTATGCTTCCGGTTTTTGAATTGAATTTTAAAACACGAGTTAAAATTAAAAAACAACAAAATATTCCATGTGTACATCTTAATATTATATGTGCTCATAAAGTTGTTTCATGGAAATACGATATGTTTTATGTCGTGTGTAAAAAAGAAATAGTTTGACGCTTAAAAATGCGGGCAATAAGACATTTTTTGTCCTTTTTATATATGACACAAAACATATCGGTTTTCCGCGAAACGACTTTGTGAGCACGTAGAATGTCAAGATTTACGTACCAAGTTTTTCCCGAATTTCTTGACATTTAAAACAACACCTAGCAGGGAGCATATGCACCCGAAATAAAAAGTGGATTTCCGCATAGAGAATGGATTTTGTGGATTTTGTGCTTGTATAAGCGGGTACGATACCTATCCTGTCCATCCATGAAACCATCGAGATCCGTGCACGTTATGTCCCACACATATTCGTAAATTCCTGTTCGGATATTCCCTCCGCGTCCATTCTGACTTACTCCGGTCTTTACGGCGCGCGACGCGGCGTAGAGCTGGTAGCCTTTCTCTCCTCCAAGAGTCCTAGTCCCCTAGTGATGCGCCAGTGCCCATCCCGTTGACTAGGAACAAAGTAGGCCTCTATCCCTCCCCTTCAGGCCTTGTTTACCTCTCATGTATTTCCACCCCTAGAGGTTTGGGGATTGGAGACTATTTGGTGATCCCCTCGATTTCACCCAATCCCCATATTTCCCCGCATTTCCTGGTCCCTCCTGGTTACTTTGAATAATTTTGGGGTGGAAGGGGATGGTAGAGGATTGGGATCAGGTACTAAAAGCAGGAACTTTACATCGACAACTTGATAATGTACATAGATGCTCAATTAAAAATTAAATCTTTGCAGTAAATATATAGAGTCTATCAAACTTTGCACGACAATACACATAAAACAAGTACACCAGCTCAATGTCATGCAGATTCTCTATTCAGTTGCAAAATAAATTTGCATAAAGTTTAAACATCTACTTGCACCGAGCTTAAATATATCCTATGAGCAATACATCAAATTGTGCAATTGAAACATTATTACAACCCAACCATGGGCCAATTTGCAACTACGAAGTCTTGATCGAACGCTAAAACACCTCATTGCCTCGATAATAAAACAAGAGCAGCACTCAACCTTCTTTGTCTTGCCCTCCGAGTTCAAGAAGTCAACTACTTGTGCTAGGTTCATGAAATGAAAGCTGCAGTGCAACAAACAAGTAAGATGAGCTAGCATACTGAGCCAGCCATGCTGACACAACGTAGCATTCTGGACACTAGTGGTGATACCCAACCAGAAGATATAATGATCAACAATGAAATGTACTGCATGACTGGATCTCTAAGCTCCAGAGCATAAGAGTAATAATCACTCCCAACTGAACCATCTCAGTATGATTTTGCCACATTATACATAAAAAATAAAAATAAAAAAATAAAATAAACCCCTTGGACGAGTGAGGCATTTAACTAAAGAACATTCAGATTAACTTGCGGTATTACATTAGTTCAAGATATAGAAATGTATTCTTGTACAACACTATCAATGAGATGGACCTCTAGATAGCTCTCTGTCAAAGAAAGAAAAAAAAGAACCATGAATTTAAAATATCCAGTTGATCTTGGATGCATATAACAGGTACGATCTATTAAATCTTGGTATCAGGTAAACACACCACTCGATTCAGCAGCAAGGTAAATGGATAAAATGGTAAAATGACACTATTACTATACAAACTTCAATCCTAGATCACACCAAAGCATCTAGTAGGAACTGTACAGTGTACATGAGACTACCATTTGGACAAGCATTGTACCAACATAACATTCTATAACAAGAAAATTAATTTTAGTATCGACAGACTACAAAATTGATTGACTTGAAAACAACACCAAGCAACATGTATCTAGGGAACAAAATAGAAGTTGTGTGTATCAACCGAAGGAACATGAGACATTAGAAATTTCTTGCAGGTTACATATACTGACAAAAAAATCGCTGATAATTTAATAGAGCAAGATATGAAGATGTAATTTATACATTAAAACTACACCAACTCATTGTGTGACTAGCAATAGAAGTGTTACCTCAATATAACTCCCTCAATTCCCCTAGAGCCACATGATAGCCGACTCCTCGTCCTCAGCAGCCCAAGTAAGAAACATCTCTCGGTTTGCGGCAATTTTGAACACTTTTGAAGCATTGACAAGATCACTGATGAATTGAAGAATCAACCGAGGGAAATACTCAAGAAATCACTCTGAAACCTCAATTTTATTTCTGGGCATAAACGTACAATGGAGAAGGGGACTGAAGCTTCTACACAGCTCCATGTCGTTCCCCTTCCAGATATACACTTGGCTATTTACATTGGTGTCCCTTAGCTATTTTATAATTATAATCCAGTACTACTTACAACAATCACCAAACAATAAACCACTCTGCTATACTGCTTGACCATTACGAATTGCTTCTTTTCACACCAAAGAATATAAAGTGCATCATAAATTTTAGCGGAGCAGTGTTGCGGTATACACTAGCATATACTAGGCTATATGGATTAACCATTACCAATTGCTTCCTTTCACACCTAGCATGGTCAGGTACACAAAAAAAGTTTCAGGAATAGCATTCTAGACAATGAACATATATGAGACCGTGAACAAATTGGTGCTTTCAATCAAATCATACAAGTTTAAGAAAACACCACAGAGTGCATTGAGCTTCCACTAACCAAGCATTAACTACTTCAATAGGTTGTGAAAAAACAAATGCATATCAAAACATGCAGAACACCAGAACAACTACGAGTGTACAACACTCAGACGACTTCAGTAACCAATAGAAGTATAGAACACCATTCACAGCTGCTCATCCCCTCTCCTCCCCAGATTCTTGGTACTTCACGTTCTTGCAGGGGGTTCGTCTACCTAGGCACCATGAACAACGGCTCATACCCTCTCGTCCCCCTTCTTGCTAAGCAGGTAGTGAATCCATGGGGACCTACGTGCGCCTGTACGCCGTGCTAATGGGGTCCAACGGCCTCACCAAGAATCAGACCGAAACGACAAGATTGACGGGATACGGACGGCGGCGGCAATAAACCCTAGAAAAGAGGGGAGGAGGGACGAGCCACGAGAACTACCTGGAGAGAAGGCCATGCCCTTTTCGATGGAGGCCTCTTTCGGCAGATTTCCCAGGTCGGTGTCCTTGCCATCGCCTCAAGTCCGCGCCGTCGGCCGTTGCCTTCGTCCTCGAGACGCAGTAGAGCTTTCTTCCCCGAAGAAACACGAGGTCTGGGTCGCGTGTGGAAATCTCCGGATGGGTTGGGTTCGGTGGGGGGGAATCTGGGTATGGGCCGGGATAAAACTCGCAAATACCTGACAAGTAAACGGGCCTGCGGGAACGTTGGGGATTACCGGGTGGACCGGGAAAATACTCGCCGAGCCCAGCAAATACCAGATAAGTAAACGAGGCCTCATGGGTGAGAAATCCTCCCTCGCGTGCAGGGCCTCGAGGCCGAGTAGCATCTGGCGCGCGACGGTGTCGATGGGACGCTCCCCCATGGAGCAGTCGAGGCCGCGGAGGAGGTCGGCGAGGGAGCCGCCCAGCACGAGCTCGAGCGCCAGCGCCGCCGGCTGCACCGCGGCCGGGGAAGGGATCACGGCGTGGAGCCAGGCAACATATGACATGTCGACGGCGAGCATGAGGATCTCGGCCTCACGGGCGGCAGAGGGCTCCTCAGTGGCGAAGAGCTTGAGTGCGTAGGGCTGCAACATCCTGCGATGGCGCTCCTTGTAGATGGTACCGTCGTTGCCCTAGCTGAGGAGGGATATCTTCTCGTAGTCAGAGAGGTGGGGGGAGGGGAGGAGGGGGGCATTGGAGGAGACTTGCGGCACGACGGCGATGTGAGGGGCCAGTGGTGGGCGCAGGGCGAAGTGGTCGATCGGGAGGGTGAGCTGGGGTAGCTGGCGGCGCTGCCGGACGAGAGCCATGGGGGGTTATGGGTGGTATTGGAGTTGGGAGCGCGAGATGGGTGGGTGAGGTGAGCTCCGGCCGGGGGCAACTAACTAATGATAGAGGCGGAGTTCGGGGGTGTGCTAGTTGAGAATGGATTTTGTGACAGACGCTGGGATGAAGGAGAAGCACGGGAGAGGATAGGGAGATGTCGCGCGTTAGATGCTAGGTGCTCAGAAAAAAAAGGCTACGCCGCCTTCTCTTTTTGGTCTTTCCCGGAAACCTTTTCCTCTTTTTCTGGATTCCCTCAACTTTCCAGAATTCTCAAAAATATATAAATCCATTCTCTAGAAAGCATCTCTTTCCGAATCTCGGATCTCAAAGCAAAGTCCATACCCTAAATGGTCGGATAGGTCCGTACCCGCTTGTACAAGCACAAATGTATTTCCCTTTCCGCATAATACCATACTAAGAAAAAAGTGTATTATGTTAGATAATAAGTATTTTAGGCTAGCCTTAATTTAATAAAGGCAACATGTCATTTTTTTAATAAAGGCAAAATGGCCGAACCATACATGGGCCAAAGAAACCTCTTACAAACCATACCAAAGATCAAACTAAATTAACCTCTAGTTACACAGACCGGCAATCGATCGAGTTTTATTTTTACGAAATTCCGCTGATCTATTAATAATTAATCAACATCAGTACAAATAGTCTCCAAATTAATAAAAACTACAAATAGATTATTAGACCACCTAACAAAAACTACAAACACTAGCACGAGCCGAAGGCACGCCAACTGTCCTCGCTTATGCGCTTGGAACTCGAGAAGCATGCGTGGTCATAGCTTTTTTATTGTGATTCCTCTTGTCACGCTCTCATTGCATTATGGCCACATCCATATTATACATGATATAGTTCATAAAATGCACCCCAAATTTGCATACATGTGCATATTGGTATGGCAAACAATATTTCTAAGGGGTTTTCAACAAAAAACTTTTTTTTTTCAATTTTAGGCAAAAAATGGGTTTATATGTGTTTTTTTGTAAAGCAGCTACCATAAATAAGATGCAAATGCACCACTCCAATTCTCACACTAAGTCGACCAAATGGGATATCCAATTCTTGGGAATATCATTTTTTCTCAATTTATAACTAATTTTACCTATTTAAATGAGTTTTGGCCAAATTTCCAAAAGTAATTCGAATTTGAACTATATGTGAGCTATAATTTGGTCCAATAATTTGGCGAAAATCATCTTTAAAGTACCCAAGTTGGATTCACATGGGCCACAAAGAAAGTTGGAATTTTCAACCATTTTATATGAATGGCCAAGCCGACAATTTTTACCCTGTTTTGGAAACTACCAAACTAATTTAAAAAATGAAAAATGGAAAAGTCGGTGCAAAGTGTCATTTTATACCAACTATTTGCCATGAAAAATACTAAAGTTGAGTTATGTCAATGTGTAAAAAAAATCTTCACAAATGTTGCTACATGTATGATATATCTTGTCTCTCAACCCAAATGACCAAGAAATGGCCACATCCATGACATAGTTCATGATAGTGCACCCCGATGTTGCACGTAGGTGCATATTGGCTTGGCAACAATATTGCCAAATGGAGTTTTCAATTTTCTGTTAGAATCTGTTTTCTATTTTCTAGTGAAAATGGGTATAAATAGTTTTTATTAAGCAGCTACTACAAATAAGATGCAAAACGGTACCACTCCAATTTTCCTACTAACTAGACTACATGGGATGACAAATTCATGGACATGACGATTTTGCTCAATTTCTAACTACTTTTACCTATTTAAAGGAGTTTCAGCCAAATTTGAACTCGAGTTGTGATATAGTTTGGTCGAGTAATTTGGAAAAAAAAAATCATTTTACGGTATTCAAGTTGGATTTTACTCATGAGCCACAAAGGAAATTAAAAATTCAACCATCTGATATGAATAGCCAAGCCAACAATTTTGATCCCACTTTGAAAACTAGCAAACTAACATCTTTTGGGAAAACCACAGAAAAATTATCCTTTATACCAACTGGTTGCTTGAAAAAATACCAAACTCGAGTTATAACAATACGTTTAATTAACTGTGGCTATCATGTATGAATTATCTTGGCTTTCAAGCCAAATGACTAAGGGATGATCACGTCCATGAAATACTTAATGATAATGCACCAAAATTTGCACAAAGGTGAATATTGGTATGTCAAAAAAATATTGCCAAACCGAGTTTCCAACTTTTTGTTACAAAAATGATTTTCCATTTGTCTAATACCAAATATTAATTTTAAATGGGTATTTATGAAGCATCTATGACAAATAATATGCAAAATGACACCACTCCAATTTGACACTAAGTAGACGATCGGACATGCAGATTTTTTTTTTGATTCTAACTATTTGTACCCACTTAAATGAGTTTTAGCCAAATTTCCAAAAGTAATTCAGATTTGAACTACAGGTGTGCTATGGTCTAGTCCCGTAATTTGGAAAACATCATTTTAAAGTACCCAATTTGGAGTCTACACATGAGCCATAAAGAAAGTTAAAAAATCCAACCATTTCACATGAATGGACAAGCGGGCAATTTAGACCCGTTTTGAAAACTATCAAAATGACTTACAAAAGAGAGAAAACCTGTGCAAAATGGCTTTTTATATGAACTAGTTGCCAGAAAAGTACCAAACTTGAGTTATGACAATGTTCTAAAATAAGACAACTATTTTGATCACAAGTCATCGACCATTTCTTAACTTCGAGAATGTTCTTTGACTTGTTGCATGTTCATACTGGCATATTTAAATACCCTAAACCCGTGCCAAACTTCGGGAACCTCAATCTTATTCCCTCGCAATCGTGTTTCCTCACCATCATCTTCCCTCACCACCAACAACCATGTTCGATGACGCGCATACCACCGCATCATGCTTCGTGGGACCTAGTCCCGGTCCGCATCGCCGTGCGGCTGTGGCCAAGGATCTGCTTTTGCCGTCAAGGTGGAACGTTTCTAGGAAGCGTGGTCACAATACAATAGGCGCGTCCGCATGGCGCTCTATCGCAAGCCCGCAAAGGCCCATGGCCATGATGGCATCAACTATGCGAGATATGTGTGTCTTTCATCACCGACCACAATTACGTCCCTGAGTACGACCACTTACTCGTTCTGGAGGCGTGGAACTCGCTGGCCCGCGACGAGGGATGATGACGACGACAACTTTGTCCATAGGTGCCCATGTCCGAAGAAGCACTACAACATGGACGTCGGGCCCCGGCGTTTATAGACGCCGAGTCACACGTCTAATAACTGTGCTCATGCTGACGTGACAAAAAAAATGCCAGAGATAACTGCGTTCAGAAAAAGGTATCAACAGTGTTTATTGGCTCGGCATAACGTCATCCATCAACCTAACGCTTCCATCGAGGATGCATCTCGATACATTATAGACGGCGATGAAATTTTATTGCCGTGTAAGGGTGAGGTGTGGCGCATTTTACTGTAGTGTTCGGTACACATATCAGTGACACAACAGTTAATGATTATCGATATACTAATTTAATTTCTCCATGTCATTCATATTTATTATGAGCCTATTTTTTAAATAAATAAATATATATATATTTGTTTACATATTATGAAAATTACAAATAAAATTTATTAAAACAAAAGCAGAAGAATTCATAAACACTAAATCTAATTTCGAGAGCCTCTCTATTATGTGAATTCCTAAACAAAGCCTAATGCGAACGAGCGTGATGAGCATGGCGACATTCAGCGGACCTGTCTCGTCCACTACGATGGCGATAACTTATCTGCTTCGCCCACCGCTAGCGCGGCGATCTTGCGCGGATCAGCTTCATCCACCGCAAGTGTGATGACCATGCGCGGATCAAATTCGTACACCGCAAGCGCGAGGACCACGCGCAGATCTGATTCGTCCACCGCGAGACTAGATGACCATATTGGCATGGTTCTGGAAAAAAGTTTGCTGATGGAGCACCCGTGTCGGATCTCAAGAGTAAGTGGAGAGTGCGGAAGGAGTAGTGGAGATTGGTAGGATACGTGGGCGTATGTCCTAACGAGAAATATGGTTTGGGACCGGAAGGATGAGTGAGAGTGAGGCTAGTGAGATCTAGGGTTTGAGTCCCGGTGTAGGGAACAGGGAGTGTGGCGACGTTGTGGTAGTTGGAAGGAGGGGAAAGGGTTGCTTCTATTTAGGGCCAGTTCTTTTCGGCTGAGGCTTGTGCAGAAACGGCTTAAGCTTAGCTGCCCCTAAGAAACTGCTTAAGCTTAGCTGCCCCTAAGAAACTGCAGTGAAAAATAAGCCCGAGACAAACTGCAGTCCAGTTCTTTTCAGCTTATTTCGTACGAGCTTATTTTATCATTTGTATGAGAAAAAGCCTATAATACCCCTCGATCGTAATATTGTGATAGATAACTGACACTACATAATTAGCTAATCTGTTCAACATTAATACAAGATCAAAAATAATTTACGGACATCATAAATACGAAATATTACAAGAAGGAGCGGCCGGAGGGGATGACGAACGCGGAGTGGGTGTTCGACCTGCAACGCCGGCAGGTCGAGAACGCCAGCCGCCGGCAGAGAGAGCTCATGGCGAGGAAGAAGCGGGCCTCAGAGGCTCTGGCCGCGGAGGTACTCATGGCGCAGAGAGCCGCCCACATGGCGGGCATGCCGAGCTTCCCCCCGCACCCGTAGGGGAGCCAAGGGAGCGTCTCGTCACCATCGCCGTCTTCGGCAACAACCCAGGCTGGGCCGATGTCCCAGGACAGCCAAAGTACACCCAAGCTATCTCGCTTCTCGCCGTGCAGGCCACTCAACGCGGGTGGCAGCTTCAACCCCAATGCCTTTAGCACCGTCGACCTCAACACTAGCTTCAACCTGTGCCGCCCCCTGTTCCACGGCGGTATTCCCACCACCGCTGTTACCAGCGGCAGCAGCCATGGGGTGCTCGACGGAACGACACTGGGCACCGACGCCATCATGACCGACATGATCAACGGTGGGGGGCTGCCACCGTTTTACACGCAGGTGGAGGCGAAGGCCTACGACGGCTGCGACGACAGCCAAGAACCTTGGGAGAACGAGGCCTACGCGTTCACCGAGGACGACGACGAGGAGGTGCAGGCGTCCGCCCTGGTGCCTGTGGTCAAGAAGAAGAAGAACGGCGCGTGGCCCGAAGTGGAGCTCACGGGAGGACGAGTGCCTCGCCGATGCTTGGAAGTCGGTCAGCATCGACCCCTTCACTGGCGCGAACCAGAGCTCCGAGGCCTACTGCCTGCGCGTCAAGGCGGCGTACGACGAGCGGCCAGGTTTGTTCGCTGCATTGCATTGCTTTCGTAGATGCGCGCCATGATCACCGCCTACCGCGAGGACAACGACGACGTCAAGTTCAAGTTCATCCATGTGTTCGCCAAAATCGAGATGTGCGACAAGTGGACCGAGACGCGCACGACGCTCGCCAAGGGCAAGTACGACCCCGACGCGCCGCCATCTCTCTCCCCCGAGGCCGTCCGATCAAGCAGAAGAAGGCCAAGGCGGCGAGGGATGCCGCGCCGGCCATCGAGAAGCTGCACAGCTCGATCATGGCCTGCATGGCGGATGCCGCCTCGCACGTTGCCGAGAGGGCGGAGCAGGCCGCCAAGATGGAGCAGGTTGCCGCGGTTAGGTGGGCGTCGGTCATCGAGAGGCAGGACTCCAAGCTCGAGCTGATCAGGGCCAATGTGGCCGCGAAGAAGAGGAGGGAGGACCTGTCGATCCTCATGGTCGACACTAGGGACATGGACGTCGACGTGCGAGCGTGGTGGGAGGCCCAGCGCACCGCGATCCTGTACGAGGTCCGAAGTCCACCGGCATCCACTTCACCAGCACCTGTGGCATCCACTACGCCATCACCTGCGAGCGCACCGGCGACAGGCACTCCCCCGCTGGTCGTCGATGTCGCCGCCGCCGTCTGATGCGCCACTATGCTTTGTGATGCCGGCGCGACTTCTTTTGATCGCTAGACTATGATGATTTGCAGCGATTCACGACGATGGGATCTTCGAGACTTTGTTTTGTAACCATTAAACGCCCAGACTATTTATGTTCGGCTATGCGATCGGCCGTTCTATCCGCCATATTTTTTCTTGTTCGAATTTCGAATTTCGAATTTGGAGGCCGATTTGGGGGTTACGGCTAGAGACCGGCTCCCCCAATAGCCGGTTCTTGCGCCGGCGCCCCCTCATATGGTCTTACGCCGAGGTTAAATTGGAGGTTGCGAGTGGAGATGCTCTGAAGCACTCTCAACATGAACGTATTCATTGGTACCAAGCTTGTCAAAATGCTCATCACGTAGATTGTAGATATGTAGGCACATGCATGCAGTTACGATGGATTCCAAGACGTGCTGCTGCTAATAACAATATCTATCGACAAGAATCATCAGTACGTACCAGGTCCAGGAGAACATTGGTGCCGGACATAGAAAACAAGAATCATCTACTATTCAGGGGTAGTAGTGAGCAGCTCCTACCTTCTTCCAACCTGGTGGCCGTAGAGAAGCGGCCTACAACGATGAGGCAGCGTCGGGAGGGCGAGCTCCGGCATTGTGGCGTGGTATGGGCGACGTCTGGCGGCGTGGGGCCGGCGAGCTGTCGGAGAGTTGCCTGGCCGGAGAGATATGGTAGCGGCGGCGGGCTGGGCTGGAACCCTAGCCCAGTCGAGTCAGGATATTTCTCTCGTATATGCAAAACCGATCGTTCCTTTTAAAGAGAGAATATGTGAGATGAGATACGGGAGATGTGGTGGAGTGGCATTTTTCCCGTAAACACGATTCAAGGGAGGGCTATTTTCGGAAAGGCATCCGATAGCTTATTCCAACTACACAGAAATGGACTCGGTGTCCCTATCCTCTCGTCCCTATCCTCCTGCGCCTGACCTCCTCTGCCGCCAGCGACTCCCCGACGCCTCCTCTTCCCTTCTCCTCAGCTGGCTTGTCCGACCGGAGAAGGGAGGGAGAGGGGCTCGGCGCCGCCTTCCACTTTGTCCATTCCTTGTTTCGTGGCGTGTCCCGGTCTATCGGCTCTATGCCGTCTTGTTTGCGGACTGCTCCGTCGACGCGGAGAAGCCAACGAGCTTGCTTCTGGTCCTTGCTTATCGTCGCTGCCGTCCTCGTCGTCGTCAGTCACGGAGGAAGGTGTTGTCTCTTTGCTGTTCGGGACAAGCCGGAGGTGGATGACAACCCCTCTGCTGCGGTTTCTCAGATTTAACGGCGGAGACCCTCCGAGTTTGAGCTCGGTGACACAAACACAAAAACTACAGCTCAACTCATCAATACCTCTTGTGCAAACGCCAGAAAGACCGCCGGATGAGCCACCGGGGGGGGGGGGGGGATCAACTGGTATGCAGCACGCTAGAGGCCCTTGAAGATCGGAGATGCAGTATCTTCGAGTTCGAGTTGTCGTCGGATAAGCGAAGGCTGATTGGCTCCATTTGCGATCTTCAGCGACTTCGTCATGAGTGGACAACGATTCTCTCTTTTGTGTGGTTATGCACATTTGTTTCCATCTCTGTGGTCTGTAAAAGGGACTATATGTCCCTCTCCTGTATCCGTTCAGACTATGTTTAATACATGGAGTTCTTTGCCAAAAAAAACTACACAGAAATGGGTGGTGGCTGATAAGCTAAGCTGGCATCCGATAGCTTATTTCAGCTTCTCAGAAGGCTTAGCTGCACACAAAAGAACTGGCCCTAGCGCTCAAGAGCATCCAGGGCATTTTTTCTTTGGTCTCCGCCATGTTGTGACTCTTCTCGAGAGAGTCCAATTTGCGAAGCACCTGCTTATTATCATCTAGAATCAAAAGAAAAGGCAATCAGATGAATTCATCACAAGATATTCAAATCATCGACAGTAAGGTCACTCACCTTGGGGCTACTGGAAATCTGCCTCTAGACGCACATGTTAATGGCCCAAATGGGACATTTCTCATAGAAACGGCTGAAAAAGGAAGCTTAGATCAAAAGAGAAGGACTTCAGGGCTGGTCAGAGTAGTTCGAGACCACTTACATGTTCAACCGAAGACTCCGAAGGTCCACTAGTGGTCTTCCGAGCAATAATCCTATGACCCCCCCCCCCACACACACACACACAGCTTTGAGGAGCTCGAGGAGCTGTCGTTAGAGTAGGCTGCTGTCTTCGGGGAGGGCACCGCTGCCTCAGCACTCTGAGCCTTGGAGTCCATAGCTCCCTCATCATCTTTGTCCTTGACAGAGTCGTCAAGAGTAGACCCCCTACCAGATGGAAACAACAAAGCATACTCATCAAGCAAAGAGTCAAGCATCACACTCGGCAGAAAAATATCCAGAGCACTCATGTGGCTATGGAGGAGAGGTCGAATATCTCTGCCTTCTTTTGCTTCTTGGCCTGCAGCTCAGGAGTCATAGCCCGGATCAGCACTGCCGGAATTGTCCCTGTGGCACCTGTGGTAGGAGCAGGTCGTGACACCCCCGGGATCAGAGCTAGAAAAATCTCAGACCTCCGTCTGACATAAGCCTAACCTAGAGCTCGAGGATATCCAGTGAGAGAATCGGTAACACAACATTGACCCTACGACACAAAAATTATCAGAGCAAGCTCATAACTGAGCAAAGAACTAAATTATTACAAGAAGAGGTCACTGGCCACAAACATCAAACAACGGAAGGAAAATTATGTTATTAAGTACAGAAAACTTAACAAATGGCCTAAGAGGCCTGAAGCATAACGATGACGTCCCAACCCATAGATTGCAGGCTGCCGGCCGGGAACCCCAAGATACTCATCAGTGTCGATGTCGTACCAAACTCGTCTTCAGGAGAACACCTACTCTGCTACAAAAGTATCAACAAAGTAAGGGTGAGGACAGGGTATACTCAGCAAGACTTATGGCTGGTGGAGCTATTTTTCATAAAGCTATCTTTGTTTATAAAACAAGAGGGAGAAGAAGCTCGTCTATCACCAAGTCATCATCATCGAACCTCATCTAGGATCACCCCCTCATACCCATGAGGAAGCATCGTTAAGCACATGTGGATCTGCCAAGTTTTCGGTTAGGTTTAAGTTCTCTATGATCTTAGAATATGGTCACCAAGCGTTCATAACTGTGAAAAGATTTAACCCTACAAGGGTGTACAAATTTACCCACACGTACCAACCAACGCTTAATGCCAATCTATTAGCCCTCTTTCTTGGAAGGCTGGCAGATGGTGGTTGGCCATGACCTTTACCGTGCTTTCGCCAAGACCATGAGTCACGCCCTAAGGATGGTTCCTCCGTAACGGGTCAAATCCCAAAGCCGGTCCCAAGAGATGTGAGGCAAAGTTGGTTTACCAGGGGCGCTATCTACCCCAAGCAACTGCGCCCACGCTTCCCTACCTGTTATGATGCATCTCCTTCACCTCCTCTTTCGAAAATGTTTTCAATGCGTTTGTCGAATGGAACGCCCGAATTTTGTGAATCATGGAATCTACTAGGCAAGTTAGTCAGTCGAGGGGTTCCCAAGCCCCGTGTGGCTATACGCTTGTCTCGGTTCCAAAGGCAAGAACTCAGTTCCTAGTGGTGGCGAGCATGGTACTACAAAAACCACATCCCACCGTGGCCTCCCATATAAGCCTTAGCATATTTAATCTCATATCACCTTCATACCTTGTTCTCTTGCCATACTAGATTCTCTGCATTCGATAGATCATCTGGATGGACCAGAACTGACAGCTAAGCATCGCTAAGAAAAACACAGGTATAAGCTCTAGCACTACACACAAGCCAAACCTAGTTATGCTAGGAGCAGTGGATCAGGTAATATAAGCTCAAAGGGAGTAATACAACAGATAGGATACTCTATCTATTGATAAAAGACCACAATAGAATCGTATGCATCATGGCAGGAATTAAAATGCTTTCGAAATCGTAGGATCGTATAATGGTGAGGCTATGCTTGCCTTTGCCCGTTGATAACATATAAGAAGATCTTTGGAAGCCTTGGGATTGACTTGATTATAGTTGGTCAAGTATTGATCTTTGCTGGTGTTGATCTCCGTATTCGATCTTGATCTCGATATCGTATTCTATCGGGAAGAACCAAACACCGGAAACAAAGTGGGAAAATTAACACATGGCATCGATGCAATGCTGAAACAAGGATGATGATATGACAAATTAAATTTTATTGAAATGTCACCCTAAAGCATGCTTGGCAATTTAAAGGGGGTCCCGAGGGGTATAAACCCTAGTTCGGAGAAACCTCCGATACATATGAGAGGGTTACTTTGTTCTTATAATTAAACTTGTCACTAAAGTTGCTTAGCAATGCATGATTATAGCTTTAAAAGATAGATCTTATTTTTTTGAACATTTTGATACATTATACATATTTTTCTAACGTATAAATAATTAGTTATTAGATTTACAAGATTATATCAGTTTATGGAATTAATTAGAAGAACAGGTTAACTTTTTATACCGACACAACCCCTAGCCGAAGTGGCTGACAAAGGGGCCCCAGGCCACCTTAGCTGCCACGCGGGCAGGTGGGACCCAGCCCGGGTTTGACTGGGATGACCCACGCTCACTGACGTCATGCTGACGTCAGCGTGACGTCAGCACGACGGTGGGCTTCAGATCAGCGATGGGGATGGTGAGTGCGTGCATGCAGGGCTGCGAAACTATGCGCATTTGACTCGCACGCGCAAGGCGATCCACCTAGAGGCGACGCCACCCTTTTTTGGGGCACCAGAGCTTCAACTATGGTGCGTGGCAGCAACGGTGCTTGCAGGCTTGCGGCGCAGGCACAACACAAGACGGGAGGAGGATGTCGGAGAGGTGCATGAGCACCGTGAGCTCACCCTGATCACGCTGGAGTGGTTGGTGAGGCCGGGGGAGCTTGGTATCAACGAGAAGGGTGGTGGCCAGCGTCAAGATCGACATCTCGATTCCGTCGATCTAGAGCTTCGCCATCTCTACTGCTTGTACAAGTAGACAGAGGAGATGACGGCGGTCACGACAACCATCCTGATCGAGCCCGGGAAGACCTCTAGCGGCAGGACACGGCGGCGCCTGGGAGCTAGGGTTCGGAATCTCGCGTGAGAGAGTGAGAGAGAGCACGCGGGGAGGGGATAAGATCAGGGAAGGGGAGAGGCGTGCATCGCTGGTTCTTATCCTCCTTCGAATGGCGATGGGTGGCCCGAATCCTGGAGCGTGGCGACGAACAGCATCGGGAACGACACACACATGCTTGCCGTGCACGAGGAAGATGACGAGGGGAGGGTCGAACCGGTACTGGGCCATGAGTGGCCCGCTACGGGGTTGTGTGCTGCGTACAACGGCAAGTATGAGAGGAGAGAGATGGGCTACGACCCAGCCGGGTGAGAACTCCGTTTTTCTTTGCAAATTCTTTTTCCCTTTTCTGTTTTGATTTCTCTCTTTTGCAAACCATTTTCAAATCTATTTTTGGCATTTCGAAAATACCAGAGGCCTTACAAAATATATGAAATATTGTGGGGCCCTTTTATTCAGTTTGGGCTCCACACCTTTTGTGTTTTCAAAATTCAAAAACCATTTTGAATTGCTTTTAAAAAGAGGGGAAAGATTAGGGTTTAGGGTTTTGCTTTATTCTTGTTTACATGCATTTTTAAGTGATGATGCTCATGAATGTGAAAAAAAACCCTAAATACCATTTAAGTAAAACCGGGGCGTTACGCAGGTTCCTTCAGAGACACGGGTCCTTTCGGCGACATGGGCGTTGAGGCGTCCGAGCCTTCGCTTCAGTTTTCTCTTACGAGAATTGTCGGCACTAGACTTGGGGGCTTCGCGTTCGGGCAACTGCGAAACAGGGACAGTCGACTCCGACCATGTCTCCACCATCAGGAGTAGTCTTCAACTCCTCAGGCAACGGAGGCATCATCTTATCCACTTTTAGATCCTACAAGTACAAGGACGCCACATCAGTCATGATCACATAATACAATCACAACATCACAATGGAAAAGCATATCAAGGAATTTACCTTTGGCACGGGGTTGGCTGCGTTGAACGACGTGGTCAACGTCTCCACCAGAAGAGACTCGTTAGCGGTCAAGCTTGTCAAAGGCCTGATATTCCTGTCAAACTCTATCAATAACAACTCTTTAGTAGAAACCCTCATCGGATCACTGATGCCGGCATACAAAAACATCAGGTATGCCCTGGCTTTCAGGGGCTACACGCAACACTTCAAGAAGATGCGAATGATGTCAAGGACGGTGACCTCCTGATCGCGCCTTAGCTGAAGGCCCTTCACTCGTTCGTACAATGCTTCAACCACTTCAGCCTCACCCGAAGGAACTTCGTACTTCCAGGATCACTTCCTCTTGGTATCTGCACTCGCATCAAAGGGGGGCAAGCCATACACTTGTCCGATAGCTTCCGGTCACGAATGTAGAACCACTTGGTCCTCCACCCTTGAGCTGACTCGATGAGATTGAAGTTGAATTTTTTTTGGTTGGGGCGGATGTAGATGCCATACCCGCCAACTTGGTAGACAGCGCCGCTGGCACCTGAGTGTCTCTTTAGAGCATAGAGCTTCTTGAAGAGGCCGAAGTGTGGCTTGATTCTGAGCTAGCAATTGCACAAAGTGATGAATCAGGCAATGTGGAGGATAGAATTGGGCGATAACTAATGCATTTGAAGCCCATAGAGAAAAAGGAGGCCACGAACAAAATCATGGAGAGGAAGAGAGAGAGGCCCCAAAGAACAAACGCAGAAAACATGACGCGATATCTGGCAGGGGATCAGGAAATACCTCTAGGCCCGGGAGGACGTAATACTCCTCCTTTGAAATCAATCTGGCTTCACGAAGTTGCCGAAGATCCGCAATCTTCATGAAGGAACGCCACCACCCGCCATTGGTGACGTGGCCACCGGAGACCTTGTTCTTGGGGCAGCTACGCTTGATCCAGCATCAGCAAATTTCTTTGTTTTTCCCATCGCGATGAGGCGTCTCTTATGTTGCACACAAATAATGGTGGATGGAAAGATTTGAAAGCCTTTCAGTGCGAGGATAAAACTACGGGGAGCACGAGGCGGTGCGCAAGAGGAACAAGGAAGATGAAATAGATGAATAGCAAAGAATAAAAGAGGAAAATTAATAACGCCCTAGGTGTATTAATCGGCGGAAGACAATGAAGGAGAGCCGTTGATCTGCCGCACGTTACGCGTGGCGCTCATCGAGGCAACCACGTGGCAGCGTCTGCTCGAACCGTCGTCGCTCCACTTCTCCATTACGCATGGAAATCGAGGAGGCACAGTTAAAACATCGAGTCAAATTCTTGTCATACTGTGGGACCCACAGTCGTCCAGTCCCATCGACGCTGCTCTCGCTGATGGATGAGCTCACCAGTCATCATCAGTGACGTCATCAACACTCATACCTTTAGCAAAAGGTGGAGCAAAGCAATGGCTACCTTGTTCGAGTGACTACAAGTTTTTGCTCGAGTCTACGACTCGACCAAATAGTCGGGGACTACTCCTAATAGGAGCGCTAGTCGCACACCCGAAGTATTTCCGGATCCAGTGAATGCCTAAAGATGACAAGTACTGATCATATACCTCGACTCCTTCTTCGAATCAATGATTCGAATACGGACTCAAGGGCCACTCCCATCAGGAGCGCTGGCTATAATCCGATAAACTTCGGCTATTAATATCATTCGCAAGATGAGCATGATAAAGTCTCTGCTCGAGTCTATGACTCGAACAGACACACAGGGGCTACTCCCATAGGGAGCACTGGTCGCGCACCCTATAATAAAAACTACCACGATCCTTCAGATCCTTTATGGCGACTACATCATGATGTCTACGCACTTCTATTCTTGTAGACAGTTGTTGGGCCTCCAAGTGCATAGGTTTGTAGAACAGCAGCAAGTTTCCCTTAAGTGGATTACCCAAGGTTTATCGAACTCAGGGAGGAAGTGGTCAAAGATACCCCTCTCAAGCAACCCTGCAATCAAGATACAAGAAGTCTCTTGTGTCCCCAACACACCCAATACACTTGTCAGGTGTATAGGTGCACTAGTTCGGCGAAGAGATAGTGAAATACAAGTGGTATGGATAAAAGACAACGGTGCCAGAAAATAGCTTGATGGCATGGAAGAGACTAAAGGCAAACTGAAATAAAGAGCAACCATGTAACAGATCTAGTTGCAAACAGTGTTTCAATGCTTAGAAACAAGGCCTAGGGATCATACTTTCACTAGTGAACACTCATATAAATATCTTCTCTTTATGATACTACTCTGAACTACTCTCCGGTTGGACACTCTAATCCATGGTAGGGCTATAACAGCAACCTCAAAGTTCGCTTTCCCCATCTAGATAACCCACACTGTCACCTTGAGCTCTAGATAGTTCCAACAAACACGACAATTTCATAGAGACATCCAACTCCAAGTATAACTCATAACAAGTATTTGTATTCTGTAGCCTAAGTGCCACCATGGTGTGCACGCTGTCACTTTCACATACATGGAGAGAGCAGAGATCTATTAAAACACTTGAGTAGCAAGGTAGATCTACTTGATTACAAAGCTCATGATCACAATATGTTCATGCACAGAGAGAGAGAGAGAGAGAGAGAGAGAGAGAGAGAGAGAGATGGACACATAGCTACCGGTAGAACCCTTAGCCTTGAGGAAGAACTACTCCCTCATTATCATGGGAATCAGCAACGGCGATGGAGATGGTGATGGAGATGGCTCCGGGGGCACTTCCCCGTCTCGGCAGGGTGCCAGAATAGAGACTTTCTATCCCCCGAATCTCCTCTTCGGTGGCGGCGGTGCTGCGGAACTTTTTGTGGCTGAAGGCTTGAAGATTTAGGTTTTTGCATCAGGAGGCATCTTATAGGCGAAGAGGCAAGGTCGGTGGGCAGCCAGGGGACCACACCACCTGGTGGCGCGGCCAGGGCGAGCCCGCTCCACCATACAGTGTGGCCACCCTGTGGCCCCTCTCCGTCTCGTCTTCTGGCTCCGTGAGTCTTCCGGTGAAATATCAATGTTGGCTTTTGTCCCGTCCAATTCCGAGAATATTCATTTTCTGACTTTCCTGGAACCAAAAACAGCAGAAAACATGCAACTCGCATTGTGGCATCTTATTAATAGGTTAGTCCAAGAAAGTGTATAGAAATACTCGAAAGTGTGGTCAAAACATAAGAAAGTAGATATAAAACAAGCATGGAACATCAAAAATTATAGATATGTTAGCAACGTATCAACATCCCCAAGCTTAACTCCTACTCGTCCTCGAGTAGGTAAGTGATAAAAAGAAAGAATAATTTTTGAGGTGACATGCACCATCATAAACTTGATCGAAGTATTTGTAAAACATTGATAGCTGGGATCATAGTACTTTAACATAGCATGAAAGATATAGTTCTAACAATAAGACATAACAACTATGTTGTAACATGAAAATGCACAAACAAAAGATTCATGAATAACAATGCTTTGCAAGACGTTTGTTTGTTTCACATAAAGAAAATATAGCATAGTGGCATTCAGCTGTCCCTCATAGTGTAGCAAACAAATGCATATGACATTCAAAGTTCATAAGGGTGACTAGATACAAATAGTTTAAGAACAAGCAATATCAAAGTTATGCATCAATCAACAAGTCTTGGGACAATGCACATAGAACTAAGAATGGCCACTATGCTCTCAAAATAGGTGCATAAAGATAGAAGGTGGAGACTCAACATAAAAGTAAAAGAAAGGCCTTCATAGAAGGAAGCAGGGATTCAAGTCTCATAAAGAGCTTCCAAAAATTATGGTACTTTAGCTTTCAGCTCTCATTCCCCCTATCATAAGCATATTGAAGTGATTAAGGTTAAGGTGAACAAACTATGGAGTATATGCTTGACAAAGTATAAGTTGGAAATCTCATGTCCCTTGAATACGAGGGTCGCTCCTCATGCTACTCAAGTTTAGTTACCGGTAAGTTCTTGTCATCGTAAGTACATGTGTATCATAGAGAACCGCCAACGGGGTACCCCTTGCACATGATACAGGAGCTATCCCATAATCAAAATGACAAGGCAAGCAGACAATGAGCATATCAACAATCTTCTTATTTACCATGGGAAAATGGTGCTTTTTTCTCTCTTTCCTCTTTTCTCATCTTTTTTCTCTTTTTCTCAATCTCTATCTCTTTTTTATAAGAAGAATGCTTCATAGATTGCTCACTATGGTGTAGCACCCCAATTGTATAACAATTGTAATGCTACTTGTCCTAGTAAGATGTTGGCTACTCCATAGAGATTATTGTTGCATCATAATTATATCATGCTCATGTCATCATGCCACCTTGCATTTGAGCATCATATAAAAACTCCTTTCCTTTTGGTTCTTCTCTCACATGCATTATTAATTGTATTTGCCTCTTGATATTGTATTTGGTTATTGATATATTGTATAAATGCCCAAGTTGAGTTGGGGGCATATCTTTTATTTCAATTCCACCACCTTTCTCTTCCATCACTTTATAATTCCACCATCCTACTAGATCATGAGCTTGTTTGTTTATTTGGGGTTTCATTTAGCTCATGGGCAATAGGGTGGATCTAGTCCCTTAATTCTTTTGCATGGTTTTATTCCACTTCTTGGAAATGCATAAGATTAATGCCATCATATTATTATTGTTGTCACAAAATAAATAATGGCATTATTATTTTTGCATGGGCCATGCACATCTCTCCACCACCTTTCTACCCCTTTGGATTTTCTTTGATTTAATGGAGCCTAGCTTGGGAGGCCATCTACCACCATTACACCATCCTCATATTATCATTCATATCATCTTCTTTATTATTATTTCTCCATGCATGGACCATATGAGGCTTACCCCATAATTATTTTCTTTTTCTTTCTCTTAGAATTCTTTTCACCTCCACCTTATGATCATTCTAGCCTCCACCATGCTTCAGTTGGGATGATCTTATCCACATTCCTTTCTTTTCTTTTATTTTATTCTTTTTCTACATATATGATCATATGAGCCTTATTCCACCTAATTCTTTTCTTCTTCTTTCTTTCTAGTTTCTTCTCTACATTAGCCCATGCAAGATCAAGCCAAGGTGTCTTCTTGGTTTAGCTCCATACACAAGATACAAATCTAAATATCTACTTAAATCTAACCTAGCCACTTTTACTCTCTCTCTCTCTAAATTCTTCTAAACCCTAGACCCTCTCTCTCTATCTCTAGCTTGGCCTCCATGCCAAGCCCCTCTCTCCACCTGGCCCCACCCTAGCTAGCCCCTCCTCTCTCTAAGCTAGCCTAACCCAAACCCTAACCCTAGCTAAACCTAACCCGAGGCCACCATCTAACCTACCCGAGCTATTTTCCTCCCTCTCTTCTCTCTCCCTCGTGCCTGCCCCACCCTGCAGCCTCACTGCCTCGCCCTGGACCAGCCCCAGCCAGCCCAGCCAGCCGAGCACGTGCTCGGGGAGGAGAAAAAGGTGGCACGAGGCCACCTTTATCTTGCCGTGCCCCAGCTGCCCTCCTTCCCTCTCCCTCCTTTTCCCCCTCTCCCACGCGTCCTCTGGCCTCTCCAGATCTGCCCCGAGACGCCCTCCTCTCCTCCTTCTTCCTCCCCGACGACTGCCACCTGCCGCCGGTCGCCGCCAGCAACCACCTCGCCTCGACGATCCAGCCGGCGTGCTTGACCTGGAGATGGCCTAGGAGACCGAGGACGTCCCACTGCACCACCCCGACCGCGCCTACGCGAAGGAGAAGCTCCCCAGCAACCCCGTGCCTCGCCGCCCTGCAGGGAACCCTAGCCGACGGAGCGTCTGCCTCCCCGACGCTTCGCTGCTCCTCGCGCCGATCCAAGCCCACCAGCGAGCCCGCGGTGAGCATCTTCCCCTCCCTGACAACCTCCGCCTCGCCGTGCCGCCCTAGCGCCGCCGAGCGTTTTGTCGAGCACTCTCAGGGCACGCCGTCCGTTGTAGTCTGCAGCCTCCCCGCGCCGCGCAAGCCCTAACTAGCCCGCGCCCTCCTCCCAGACAGCTCGCCTAGCACTACCGCACCGGCTCGCACCCCCAGCGCGAACGCCCGCGTCCCAGGTTCGAGTCCCCGCCCCGCGCCGCGCACCGGATTAGCGCCAGACGCGCGAAGACGATAAACAGTAGCCACTCGTGGTCATCTTGCAAAAATCCCCCCACCTTTTAAATTCTCGCAACCCGCGCTCCTAGTGCCCCCCCCAGTCAGCCGCGCTAGAACTCTTGCAGAAAACCCCTCTGTTTTTCTCTGACGCAACCCGCGGTCCAGCTGGCGCCCCACCAGTCAGCCGCTGGAAGCTTTCCCACTGGCACGTGGCCCCTTCCGCCGCTGGCCCGCCTGTCAGCCGCTGTGGGTAAACCAGACCCGCGTGCAAAACGTGTTTTCACGCGCGTGTGGCCCCAGTCCGCTGTGTCCCCACCTGTCAGTGCCTGTGTGTAGATTTGCCTGGGTGTAAAAGAAAATTTCCTGAGTCTGTTTTATTTCAAATCTTTTCAAATTGATTTAAATTCAAATTCTTTTCAGATTCAAATAATTTTTAAAATACAAATCCAAATAATACAAATAATATATGTTTTGGAATCAGAAAGATGTGAGGAATCCAAACATGCACTTCAAAATATATTTTGAACACTTTAATTTTCGAGATGATTAAAATTACAAGAAAATGCCCTTTGCCTTATTTAATTAATAACTTTTGTTTTATAACTCCAAATTTGACAAATAATATGTCTAAATCGATCAGCGCGACGAGCCCGTTCTATTTATGCAATCCTTGTTCTGAATTGAAGCATGCATCATGTCAACTTTTAAATTCTGAACTGTTTATGACAATAAAACTTGGGCAAATAAATAATAAAGTGCTTTATTTATAGTATCCACACCTCACCTTTGCCATGCTACTTAAATGCCATGCAAATTGTGCATCATTCATCATGGCATGCTTGGTTGCTTGTTGCATTTCAATTTATATGCTTGCGCACTTTATTTATGTTGGCCCTTGTTTGTTTGGTTCTTCTTCGAATAGACGCCCAGCAGGAGAATTACCAGGAATCACAGGAGTATTACCCAGATCCATCTCTCGCTTCAACTGAACTGTCAGGCAAGCACTACCACATGCTTGCATACATACAGTACCTATTGCCTCTATCTTCTTCTTGCATCATTGAGTCGCGATTGCATTAAATTGAATCCCAAGTACTGCATAGCCTTTACTTTTAAACCACATTAAGCCTGTTCCGGTCCCATGAGCCATTACTATAGGAGTTGTTTGAGCCATGCGAGTCGTAGAAAAGCATGAGTAGGGTATGTGAGTGCCTGATGGATAATGAGGTACCTAAACAACATAACCTGAGTAGTAATGGGATAACTAATGAAAGAGGCACCGGTGAGCAATATCTGCTATTTGGTTTTCCTGCTCACTTGTGTCCCGTAGGACCCCGAGTACTTGATTCCTGTTCCTTGACTATTCGCACTATCCACATCCGGGAGGCCTTATGGACCCCCCTGAGCCAGATCTTGATTCATTCTTATTTCTTGGGGCCACAATTAGTTTGGGGTTTTATTACTATCCTGTACTTATGCCATGTTACTGTTTTATTTAAGATTGTGCGAGGAGCACCTGTACTGTTTTGGATCGTGACACGTTTTCGCTGTATCGACAAGCCCAGTCTCATTTTCGGGTTCCCAGTTGTTTACCGCCGTCCACACAAACCTTGGGTCCGTCTCGGAGCCGGCCAACTTCGTTGCGGGTAGCTTAATGGGGTGGCCCCCTAAAATATTTCTGAATCCTGTGATTGCTTTGTCGTGAATGCCTCGTTGGGTTTTGATTTGGTTTTTCCGAGGTTGATCGAGTGTGTGTTGCTATTCGTGCACCCCTGCAGGGTAAATCTTTCTGAAAGCCGTGTCCGCGGTTATGGATGACTTGGAGCACACTTTCTCGATCATAGACAAGTATAACTAAAGTACCACTTTTAAATTGACTAAGTACTTGACTAGTAAATAGTGCAATACTCATGGAATGGTTAATAAAACTGCCAACGGATGATGGGGGTTGTTCGTACGCTTCCTCGTTGGTAAGCGAGGAAGAGGATGGATCTGTTAATTATACTGTTATAACTGTTGTTCTTAATTCACGGACTTCCGTTTATCATTGGTTAGGCGGAAGGTTAGCGAGTCTCTATAGAACTGTTAGGTATTATCTTTTGCTGCAATTGCGTCACCCCAGGTTGTGTCCCCTTTAGTGGCATTAAGACTTGCTGAGTACCCCTAGGGTCTCACACGATAAATTGTTTGATTCAGATGAACAGGTGTACCCGCAAGATGGATACTGGGTGGAAGAGACAGATGATGTTGGCAACGATCATTCGGTGTAGAGATTCCGGGAACGGGGATCCGTGTGATCTGTGGGCGGGATGTGTTTATTTATGGGGCATCTTATGCCAATTTGCTTCTTATCCGTACTCGGATCTTGTTTTCCGCTTCCGCCTGATACTCTGATGTGTGATGTATGAGGAGCTATCCTAAATTATTATATCTATCTAGGATGTTTGGATCTTGCCGTATGGCGTTGCACTATTTCTATTTCTTTTAGATGGAATGGCTCTGATGTACTGTTGTATGTGGCTTGCATACATACTCACTTGTGTATGTAGTTGATCCCTTCGCCTGCCGATTACGCCGCTCGTTCTTGTCCCGTTGTCTGAAAGTGGTTAGGACGACCGAAAGGTCTACCGTGAGTGGCACTGGGCCCCACCGTACTATTTTAACCACTTTCGTTCATCCAGGCATTAACTAAGAGCGTAATTCACCGAGGTAGTTACATATGGTGATGCTGCAAGTTTCCACCATGATTAGGCATGGCTTAGGATAGCGGCCCAGGAGTTTCTCTAACACACATACATAACTCCATGGACTTACAAGCTCCCCTTTCATTTCACACCGACGACATCCATAAACAAAAGAACATGATATCAACTGGGTACAATGTACAAGTGTAATGTTGAAAGCGTTCCCCATGACAACATGGTTCTGCTAATCCCCAACATATAAGTGCAAGCATATACAACATAGATGACACAATGGTTCAAGTTTATTAGGGGCAAGAAAAGTAAAGTGTGCCATCAAGTTTGTGAGAGCTTTAATCACTAGTTTTCTCATAACAAGTTTAATTCGGAAGGTAGATAAAACATGAATATACTTGGAATAGCAAATGCTAATAGGTAGGTATGGTGGACTCTTTGGAATAACTTGGTTTTATTTGGAGTTGGATGCATGAGTGAAACTCATACTTGGTATGGAGGCTAGAAAAAGACTGGGAGCGACCAACTAAGAGAGCAATAATGGCCATAATCATGCAAAGCGATAAAACATCATTAATTAAAGCATAAAGTGATATTAGAAGTCGAAAACTAAAGGATCATAGAGGATATGGTGACTTGGTATAGTCATAACATGGTGTGAGCATGCGCCAAGTCAACCCAAATAAAGCATCAAAGGAGAATACCACAATACTATGCTTTAATATGCTAAAACAACACATGATTCTTTCAAGGCACATTAATCAATCTCAATTGTTTATAACATGTCATGCTACAGCAAAAATCACTAAGCATAAAGCTAAAACAATATCAAGCATGACATGACAAAGCCTAGGCCACAGTCAAAACAAACTTCCTTTTGTACCACTATAAGTATGAAACTTCCTACTCTTTTCCAACACCAATCGAAAACTAAAGCTAAACGCAGTGCTAGCAAAGGAGAACACTCATAGAACAATAAGAGTGAAAATTAGAGTGTTCTAGGCAATGAATAACATGGTGTGTCTCTCTCCAAAAGAAGTGTGTTGGGATCCAACCAACTTATTTAAGCAAACCAAACAAAATAAAACTAAGGACAAAAACGAAGACGCTGCAAGAACAACACAATTATGCATGAAACAATAAAAATGAAGTGTTTGGAAGAAACCTGAGATTTTTATTGATGAAGAAGGGGATGCCTTGGCCATCCCCAAGCTTTGACACTTGTACTTCTTGGATATTTATTGGGGTGACACGGGTGGCATCCCCAAGCTTGAGCTTTTGTCTATTCTTCATCTCATTACATCATTCTTTCCCTACACCTGAAAAATTCCTTCATACAAAACTTCACACAATCTTCATTAGCAACATTAGTGCATTTAAAATAATAAGTCTTTAGGTTCAGTTTCAACACAAGTAAAACTTCCATTAAAACACAAGCTATGGTAGCAATTCCCTCAAAAAGCTCAATTTCCCCAAAAAGAACCCAAAAGGAGTCAACAAGAAGGAAATACAAATAATGGCAGAAATCGATCAAAACAAACCAGCAGGTAAAAACCATTTTTTCGAAGACCTTATGTTTCTAAAATCGAAAAGTGTTGAACTAACGAAAGTTAGATAACAACCTGGGGCAAAAGCAAAAAAAATGACAGCTCAATCCGACGTACAGAGATTTTACAGCGAAGCACAAAAATCTGTTTCAGGACAGCAACTTTTCCAAGTCTTACTTCTCTCTCATTAGAGGTTATTCTTGGCACAAAAATAAAAAAAGGATAAAGGAGAGATTATTACATAAGTAATAACTTCCAAGACTCAATACAACTATTGGGTTATCTCCCAAGAAATACTTTTCTTTAACGCCTTTAAGTTAGGCATGATAGTTTGACAACATGCTCACATAAGAAATATGAATTGAAGTAAAAGAGAGCATCAAGAAGCAAATTCAAAGCACATTTAAGTCTAACCCACTTCCTATGCATAGGAATCTTGTAAAGAAACAAGTCATGAAAGGACAAAGCAACAAGCATAGTAAAGCAAAACAAGTGCAACTTCAAAATTTTCAACATAAAGAGGGGAAACTTAATATTGTTGAGACACATAAAACCATGTTTCCCTCTCTCATAATAACTTTCAGTAGCATCATGAATAAAATGAACAATATAACTATCACATGAAACATTCTTATCATGAGCCACATGCATATAATTATTACTCTCCACATAAGCATAGTCATTCTTATTAATTGTGGTGGGAGCAAATTCAACAAAATAGCTATCATTATTATTCTCATCACCATAATCATCAAATATAAGAGGCATATTGTAATCATTAATTTTCTCCTCAATAGTAGGTGGACTGAAAATATCATATTCATCATTGTAATCATCATATATTGGAGGTTTTGTATCATCATAAGCAATAGAATAGCTATCTTCCAAAGCTGGGGAACTAAAAAGATCATTTTCATACAAACTAGCTTCCCCAAGCTTATACTTTTCCATAGCATTAGCAATAATGGTGTCCAAAGAATTCATACTAACAACATTGCTATTAACATGCAAATAAAGTTCCATAGGTTTTTTAATTTTCTCTTCAAACACTTTATGTCCTAACTCAAGATAAATACTATAAAGCTCTCTAATTTTTTGTTGTTTTCCATTAAGCCTAACTAGTGAAAACAAGAAACAAAAAGACAAAATTGCAGAATTTAAAGGAAATAACTCCAAGCACTCACACACCAGCAACAATGCTAGAAGATAGCTTAGTAGCTAGAGGATGTGAGTACCTTTTACCTTACCTCCCCGGCAACGACGCCAGAAAATAGCTTGATGTCTACGCACTTCTATTCTTGTAGACAGTTGTTGGGCCTCCAAGTGCAGAGGTTTGTAAAACAGTAGCAAGTTTCCCTTAAGTGGATTACCCAAGGTTTATCGAACTCAGGGATGAAGTGGTCAAAGGTATCCCTCTCAAGCAACCCTGCAATCAAGATACAAGAAGTCTCTTGTGTCCCCAACACACCCAATACACTTCTTAGGTGTATAGGTGCACTAGTTCGGCGAAGAGATAGTGAAATACAAGTGGTATGGATAAAATACAACGGTGCCAGAAAATAGCTTGATGGCGTAGAAGAGACTAAAGGAAAACTGAAATAAAGAGCAAACATGTAACAAATCTAGTTGCAAACGGTGTTTCAATGCTTAGAAACAAGGCATAGGGACCATACTTTCACTAGTGAACACTCTCATATAAATATATTCTCTTTATAATACTACTCTGAACTACTCTCCGGTTGGACACTCTAATAAATGGTAGGGCTATAACAACACACTCTCATACAAAGCTCATGATCACAATATGATCATGCATAGAGAGAGAGATGAACACATATCTACCGGTAGAACCCTTAGACTTGAGGAAGAATTACTCCCTCATCATCATGGGAATCAGCAACGACGATGGAGATGGTGATGGAGATCGATGGAGATGGCTCCGGGGGCACTTCCCTATCCTGGCAGGGTGCCGGAACAGAGACTTTCTGTCCCCCGAATCTCCTCTTCGGTGGCGGCGGTGCTGCGGAACTTTTCGTGGCTGGAGGCTTGACAATTTAGGGTTTTTGCATCGGGAGGCATCTTATAGGCAAAGAGGCAAGGTCGGTGGGCGGCCAAGGGGCCCACACCACCTGGTAGCGCGTCCAGGGCTAGCCCGCGCCACCATATGGTGTGGCCATCCTGTGGCCCCTCTTCGTCTCGTCTTCTGGCTCTGTGAGTCTTCCTGTAAAATATCAACTTTGGCTTTTGTCCCATCCAATTCCGAGAATATTCATTTTCTGACTTTCCTGGAACCAAAAACAGCAGAAAACAGGCAACTGGCACTGTGGCATCTTGTTAATAGGTTAGTCCAAGAAAGTGTATAGAAATACTCCAAAGTGTGGACAAAACATAAGAAAGTAGATATAAAACAAGCATGGAACATAAAAAATTATAGATACGTTAGCAACGTATCACATCACAAGAACTAACATGAAATCGAACAACATGGCGACTCTGCCCAAAAATTTCTAAGAGAGGATGTCTCCTTGGCCAGTCGAATCCTCTGCTATGATAAACATTGAGATGCTGTGTTTATGACACAAAGTTAAGACCTACAGACATTGTATGATGGCCTGGCAGCGCACCTGTTGCGCTCTACAAGAAATATACCATGCCTACAAGTACGATGAAAAATCCTGACGGATGTGTTGGTTCATATCTAATATCACTGGAATTCGACTTTTGTAAGGCCTCCACAACATGAGTCAAATTACGCCAACATTTTTTCCAAATTCGAGTCCAGGGACTCGGGTTTGAGTATATAGCGTTGTTTTTCCCGAAGGCAGTTAACTAACCCCGATCCGTTAGGCGAGTCAGGCACACATATCAACTATACCCATGTACCAAACGTTGTAACCCAAGAAAACCATCGGATGATAAGCACTCGAAGACTCTATTCGAATCTATGATTCGATTGGGCACTTGGGGGCTACTGACATGGGTATGCCCTATGGGTACCCCAAGATTGGCCTATCCAATTTGGCCCAGCAGGAGCCCATGTGAAGATCCGCACCTGACAATGAAGCCTAGGAAGGATTCGGGTGGCCTAGGCCCATTAAGGATGCGACTTCCTTGGAGGATATGGCTAGCTCTAGATAGAAAGTTCAAAAGGGAAACCCTAATCTATAATTGGATCGGCCCTATCCCGAGACCTGGCTTTCTTATATAAAGGCCAGGAGGGAATGGAAAGACGAACTACAAAAAACCCTAGCATACACACCTGCTAGATCTCATATGCGCACCCCTGTAACCTTTGGTTCCTTTGGTAATCAAGAGCAGACAAGCAGGAGTAGGGTTTCCCTCCGGGGGCTTGAACCTGGGTAAACCTCGTGTCTCGTGTTGCTTGTCTATTAGGTGAACGAGATCTCCACTGCACCCCTCTTCCTTAAACCCAAGTCCATCAAGTATGGGCATTGACATAATCACACCATGTCACCGTCGGAGCCCCCGGTCGTAGGAGGCACATGGCTGCATCGCTCTGTGGCGGACCCATGAAGGCCAATGGCACGAGTTCGACATGCTCGAGGAGAACATCCTGCCTGCGGTCCTTCGTGAATGCATGGTGCGGGCGGGCCTCCTCGCCTGCGAAGTCAAGATGGGGAACAACGAGAGAAAGTGAAGCACTAATGCATACATGAGGTGCAGGAGGAAGTGGAACTAGCGGAGGCCCTGCGCAAATCCGTTGTCTCTCATTACATCGACTACATCAAGTAAGGTTATTGAGGCCGCCTGCTGGGGTTAGAGTTAATCATAGTTTTAATCATAGTATGATTAGTGTATAGTCTAATGTTGAACTATCCAACTAATCATGAAGTTTTTCTTAATCAAGTTTGTTTATGTTAGCGTGTAAATGTCCTTTTAGTTTGCCTGCAATGGTACTGGAATTTAATTTCCTCTCCATTTAGTTAAGTTGGTTTATAACGATTTCTAAATTATCCCTAAAGCATCGACTGAAATCAAGATCCTGATTTAGTCACCAAATTATTACAACATGTGTGGCGTGGGGAGGGGTGGGTGGGCCATGAGGGGAGGGGAGGGATAGTGTTTGAATCTCGACTGTCACGACTCTCTAAATCATCAAAAGACCTTGTTTAGTCACCAAATTATTACTATATGGGAGCTCCTTCATCAACTGAAATTGTGATCATGATTTAACCATCAAAACAAACACTATATCGGTCAGGTAATGTTGGAATGTTGACTATCACTCTCTAAATAGTCAAATGAAGAGTTGATCATGATGTAATCATCAAATTAATTTAAATCATCATAAAAATCCAGCTCGAATATACTAGATTGATAATGGATCATGATGGTATATCCAAGCTTGGAGTGAATCCCCGCTTCACTTTGGGGTTTATAATCTACTTCGACGTTTTGTAAAGTGGTGAGGTGAGAATAAACATGGTATCATATGAAGAGTGTGTTGGGGATATGCTGAATGGCTATCACCATGGCATGTCTCTAATCCGGCTAATATGGGGGGCTCATAGTTGGCAGCAGGGCCCATGGCCTGCTGATGACTGGATTCCTGCACCAACAACAGGGTTATTGCAGTACTTGTAGCAGCAAATATTTAAGAGTTTGTCCCGATGGAAGACCGTCGAACGGAAACAACACGACCCCGCAGCCACGTTGTCAATTCGGCCATGTTTTGCACCCAAACCGTGGTTTGGAAATAGCCTACTATTCTATAAGTTACTAGAACATCGATAATTGAGAGAGGTTTAAAATATCTAATAACAAAGAACTTTTAACAAGAACAAAACAAACTAAGACGGAAAGTAAACAGGAATATGAACTGAATTAAAGAGATTGTAGTTGTAGGATTGAATGGAATGAGAGAGGGCTTCTAGGCTTCGGTCTCACTAGTACTAGATGGGCAAATATATGTGTGATCTATAAGAGATTACTCAGACAAATAAACGTTCCCCAATTGATTACCGGCTGTCACACTGTGTGCACTATGCATGGTTATTGCGCGTCACCGCAAGGCAAAAGGCACTTTCGGACCAAAGGATCACATAAACTCATCTTAGATCACAATAGATTCTAACTTAGCGCACTAGATCATACCTTAACCTAGAATTGATTCAATCACTCACACATGGATGAACAGCAAAACATATATAAATATATAATGATATCACAACCGTGTTCAATCTCACAATTACTAAACACAAGAGAGAGAGGGAGATGGAGTCAATGCGTGGTGGTGGTGATGTCATCCTTCTCCTTCCCTTCTTCTTGCTTGGATGCCTTGATGGTGATGGTGTTGAGGGAGATCTAGATCTCGGAGGTGTGGTTGAGGCAGAGATCCGCCGCAATGGAGATCGGAAGGTGGCGGTGGTGGTAGAGCTCCGCCCCTGAAGGGCTATGGCTTGGTGGCTCTCTCTTAGGTCCTCCCTCCTTTATATAGGCCTTGGGGTGCCCTAGGGTTCCCCCAATGCCGTCATATGAATTAGGGAAGGTTCTGGAGCTTTTTTGGGGCGAAATCCTGTCGTTTCCGACCTTTTTGGAAACTATACGAGCGGAGCTATGTGACCAAAAATATATCTCCGGTTGTATAGTTGCTCGTTAAACTTGCAGATACTTTTAGTATTTTGGCCGCCATTTCTTCATACGAACTCCGTTTTGGGTGTTCTTGGGCTCGTTGAGTTCGTATTGTCGAGGGATAAAACCCTGTGGTCTTGGATATTTATTTTGAGAAGTTGGAAAAAAATCACTTTTTCAACCTCTCAAATGTCTGGTCCCTGCAGCTCCTCCATACTATGCTCTCATTGTTCCTTTTGCCTTTGTTTTGTCCATAATCATCATCAACACCTACACACATATTAAAGACAACGAAGAGGGATAAAATTATACCTAAACTACTAAATGTGCAAGGCTCATATTGAATTTAACAAAAACAAGTAATCATGCATATTAAGCATAGCAATGGTTAGATGGAGCATGATATGATAGGCAAATGATACAATTTATATTACTAAAAAGTGTTGTATATCACAACCATCACCTGTTGGGCGACCCAGTTAGATGGATCCAGAAGGGAGGCCCATGCCGGATAAAGGAAGACTACGGTATAGTCAAAGACTAACCCATAACCTTGGAGTGCAAGGCACGAAGATTAGTTAATATTAGTGTAGGACTCTGTAACCTGTCCGACTAGGAATTTTCCATGTAATCCTAGGTTCTAGCACCTTTATAAACCGGACCTCTGGGAGCCTTTAGGGCATCGATTTACACACCTCGCACAATGAACCAATCTCTGAAACTCGGCGTATCACCATTATAGTGATTTATAGCAGGAGTAGGATTCCGTCACCGTTCTGGGATATAAACCTGGGTAAGCTGTGTTACCTCGTACCATCTAACTCACCGCCTCCCCCACCTCTCTAAACACACTATGTGAGGACCCCTACATGGCGTACTCGTCGGCAATACCATGACAGAGTGGTATCATGGTGCCATGACATTAGTCTGAGGGTTCCACGTGCTAGTACTGTAACCGTAAAATGGGTTAAGGCGCGAGTAAGGGGGGTGTGGGTGAAAAAGTGAAAAAAAGTTAGAACCCATAGGCAAAGCTTATTAGTGCAAGTCATAGTGGAGTAAAAAACTAGTTAACCTTCATTTTACCAAAAGCGCGTTTCACTATTTCGGTGCTTTCCTTTGCTGAATATTTTTTCATGACTAGTACATTTAATTTAGTTGCATAACTATATTATATCTAAGCTGGCATTCAGAGACTTATGTTTAAAGTGATGGGTTCTCCTCATAAAGAAGTTGATAATGTATTATCATTGTTATGTTGCATTACCCAAAGTTTATCCTGTTCAATACACCTGCATTGTATTAAATCCATTTTTCAGGTTGCAATATAGTTGAAATGTTTCCTTAGGACATCTCCAAATAGCTGTTGTAAGCCAAATTTGGTGTCCAAAAAACTGAATTTTAGAGCATGAGAGGCAAAAAACAGTGCACCAGCAAATGACCTATCCCTATTTGGAGCCGCACTGTTTTTGGGCATACCTAAATTTTGGCCTCTTGTGTTGCATATTTGGGGGTATTCAATAGCTTCCCCAAAGCAAAACACAACCTTGCACGGATGACTAACTACTGTGTTGGAAATTCACACAACATGACAACTGCCACCTCTGTCCTCTTCCTTGGCTACCGCTGACGACCAAATTACCTCGAATCTCTCTGCAGCCACTCATCCCTCCTCCCCTGGCCTGGCCCCGCCTCACCGCCCTTCCCTGTAGCTCGGAATGGCCATCCACATCCCATCGTCGGGATAAATTAGGATCAACGACCACGGTCAATCCCAACTAGTCGCCTCTCCATTGTTCGTCTCTGGGCCTCCGCCGCCTTTAAACGACATGACCGCTGAGACGTCCCGCACACCGACGAGAAACCGTCCACCATTGTGACTTCCGTGCCCCAACGAGAAGAAATAGACCATGTACGAACCTCCTGCAAGCTATTTTCCCCTACTGCTGCATCCACCTAGCCCCCGACTGCAGCCAACCGATGAGCAACACCTTGCACACAAAGTATTTGATTTTTTTTGTCAAAGTTAAATATATTTCATTTTGTAGTTAATTATTTTCTGAAATTTATTATTGTGGTGTAGTACAAGTTTGAAACAAATGTTATTATCTTTTATATGAGTTTGTTTGGTGATTCCTTGACTGAAGAGGAATTTGACATGGACAAGTATGGGGAAGCTGCTACAATTTTAGCATTGTGCGAGAACAAACGACCAAAAAGGTGGTTCCGTTTTCGGTTGTGAGAGTCTACTAATGAAAAGAATTGATGGGCACAATAGGTTGAGGCTCAACTACTTTAGTCCTAATCTGGTGTATCTAGAGAGATACTTTAGACGCTGGTTTAGGATGGGAACCAATTTATTCCAACACATTTTCGAGTGTATGAAGTTACATGATCGGTTCTTTAAGCAGAGGAGGAATTGCGCTAGAGAACTTGGACATAGCACCATCCAAAAGGTGACTACCGCATTGCGTATGATGTCATATGGTATTCTAGAAGATCTTGTTGATGATCACTTAGCAATGGGTGAGAGCTAATCCATCAACTTTTTCAAGCGCTGTCAATTTGCTCCTGAGTATGAGACATGGCTAGGGGATTTTGGAGATTAACAAAGCACATGAGTTTCTAGGTATGCTTGGCTCAATTGATTACATGTGTTGGAGGTGAAAGATTTGTCCTGCATCATGGCATGAACAATTCAAAGGAACAAGAAGGATTCCACCATCATTCTTGAATCCATGGCTGATCAAGAGACATGGATTTGGAATGTTTTTTGGGATGTCTGGTTGCAATGACATCAATGTTATCCAACGATCATGACTTTTTGCAAAGTTATCCATGGGTGAGTCACCTCGGTGGAGTTTCAAGCAAACATCCACACATAAAATATGGGCTACTACCTTGTAGATAAAATATATCCGAGGTGGGCTACTTTTGTGAAGCCAATTCCAAATCCCAAAGTTGAAAGAACTTGATTTTCATAATGCTCAAGCGGCGATTAGGAAAGATGTGGAGAGAGCATTTAAAATTTTGAAAACCCAATTTCCTACTGTGAGAGATCAAGATATCCTTTGGTACGTCATGAACCCTTGTGTGGTCATGCACTATTGAGAACAAGTGTGAAAAAATCTAGACTATGGATTCTACAAATTGATGGGAGAACCGGTGCGGCCGCATGGAGGCAAGACCGAATCATCACCTTTCTTGACTCGTACCATGACATTCGAGATTCCGATATGCACGACGATCTTCAAAAAATCTGGTCAAGGAGTAGTGCTCCTGGTTTGGCCAACAAAATCGCTAATTTCATCTCTATGTTTCATGTCATATGTGATGAACTCCATGTTGTATGTGATGAACCTGGTTTATATGTGTGTTGATTTATGTGGTACTTGATGAACTATTTGTGTAAGAATTGATGAACTTTTGGTACAATTTGTGTTTTATTTGTTTTAGATTCATTTAAGATGAGTTTGATATTTTTTGTTTCATATATGTTAGCAACTGTAGAGAAGAGAGACAAGTTTGAGTGCCGTATTTTACATCATCTAAAATTTGGTCATTGGCCTTTTTTTGGATGAAAGGGATTTCCTCCTTATTTCTATTAAAGGAAACAAAAGGTATTACAGAAGTCTCCACCAAAAAACACCACCACCAAAAGGAACATGCCTTAGGGCTGGACTAGTCTTTAGAGCATCTCCACTAGCGTTCCCAGGAGATCACCTTTCAACGACCTTTTCATCCGGATGGGAGAATTTCGCCCCACTTGCATTCTCAGGACGCTAATTTCGCCCAGATTTGGACTTTTTTATCCGGCATTCCCAAACCAAACCCAGGGCACTGGGAATCGTCTGAAAACACCGGATATAACTTTTGCATGCAACGGGCCCACTGTCAGCCACTCCTCCTCCCTCTCCTACTTTTCTCCCCCACCCACAAGCCATTCTCTCTCCTCCTTTCCCCCCACCAATCGCCCACCTCTCCTCCTCTTCTCCATGCATCGGCGAGCTGGGTGGGAATACGGCTGAGGAAAAGCCCATTTTCAGGCGAAAATGTACATCCATTTGGCGATTTTTACCTCCGGATTTTGGCTTGAAAACACCGAACGAGTGGAGATGCTCTTAGAACTCCGCATATAGAACTCTGCATTTTGAAAGAGGACAAGCATTGCAAAGCTATAAAAAATAAAAAAGGTTTGCTCTCCTAGCAAAAGCATCTTCAGCCTCCCACGTGCTCTCACGATCTCTCTTCCATTTCTTTTATTATATCTAGGGTATGTTAGGATTGTAGCCGGCGGCTGCCGTACCAAAAAATTGGCGTTGCCTGCTAGCAAATGATTGCCTTTGGATTGAAGCCCAGCTAGCGGAGCCACGCCAAAATTTTGGTCGCTGGCTAGACACGGGCGGGCAAATCCTTCGCCAAAATATTGATGTGCCCATGTATTGGCGTGGCTAGCATGGGGAGAAACCAAACAGACCCTCAATCACGGTGCCCATGGCACCCAGCTTCTTTTTTGCCTCGTAGACCTTAGTACCGACTCGATCCAGAATTCTGTACCGTGACAGCGCAGACGTTGTTCCTAGCCTTCCAGATTCCCCACAGCACAGCTACAACACCTACTGTGAATAAATTCATTTTTTTCCTCCTAAAACCCCTAAGCCATGTGTTGAAACAGCGACCGATATCTGCAAATTTGCAATTAACCCCAATCGTCGCACCGACTATGTTCCAGATATAATAAGCTAGGGGACAGTGAAAAAATATATGATCAACCGACTCATCTTTATCTTTATCTCTATCTCTATCTCTACTCTCTACTCTCTACTATTTAAAAAGGACGAATTTCCTCTGTTTCCTCCGACTAGGCAGGAACAATTGATCTCGGCCAAACAATCGATCAGATCTAACGCTCCAGAACTTTCCAATGACATTGCACGACGTTCCTGTTTTGCACAGCCACTAATTACGCCTTTGTTTTGCATGTCCACCAATCTCGGAATGAGTCAATTAATTACGGAGAAAAATCAGGAGCCTTAAAGATTGCTTTAAGGAAATCCTGTTTTGCAGGCAATTACTACCGTCACAAAAGGAAGCGGCCGTTTTCTGCCACTCCGTTCCTAGCTTCGTCAATTCTCTTGCCTAGGACACCGCTATGTACCGCACGGAGAAATAAATCCAGTCGATTAACGGGACTGGTCCCGTTCACCACGCCTCTACTTCCTCTCCTCTGCGTTATCGCCTCCACCAGTCCACCTTTTCCTATACACGGCGCCTCTGCTCCCTCGCCCCCAACCGGAGAACGCGGAGCAGGCGCGCCGCCGGAATCGTGCGGAGGAGGGTCCGAGCGAGACCTTGGAGAGCGGTCAGGGGCGAGACCTAGGAGGAGGCGCACCGCCGGGATCGCGCAGAGGAGGGTCCGAGCACGCGACATCCAGCTGATTCATGTGCATGTCGTGATGGCAGAACTCCGGCCCGGCGTTCGACCTCGCGCGGTTGGACGACTGAAACGACACGATGCCTCCTTCCACCTCCGCCTTGACGACGATTCGGACACCCGCAACATCGTGTGCCCCTGACACGACACGGTCGCCCTCCACTTGCGACCCGATACCCCGGCGGCGGTGCGTTACTCTCTTTGTTCCTGATGGAATGATAGTGCTTACATTTTTTTATCCCCTTCTCTGAATTGAGTGCATCCTCATGGGCACCGTCTCTGAATTTGCGTGCTCTTCTCTTACGCGGATGGTAACTACAAACTAAACGTAATCAATCAGCTGAAATCAATTGGAACCAGCGCTAATATTTGCCGCAATTCGTGGGTGATGAATATGAGTGACACTTCGTGACGAATTAGAATGGTTTGGAGTAAAGTAGCAAGCCTGATATAGTGTGACCAAGTTTAGATGACACTGGCCAAGATTATTATGTGACTGCTTTGCTTGGTTGTTTCTAATAATGAGAGAGTATAACCAAATTTAGATGACACTCACCAAGTGTATTATGTTATTTTGCAGGGCTTTCCATTAGTCCCTCCCTCGCTTTAGCTAATCCATGCATGCTTAATTATTTCCTAAATTTTAGTCTGATGATGATGGATCCAAAATTCTGATGAAATATCCGGAGAGGATGAAGTACAACATGTACCTCTTCAAAACGTACATGCATCAGCCTGTATATTCCATCTCGAGACCATTTCTTGAGGCTTTCCTCTATTCAAGAGTTTTATTTTCAAAGTAAGGAGACAGTATGACAGATATAAAATTGTTGATTGACTTTGATCAAACTGTTTTAAATTCTGATTTATAGTTCTCATATTTTGGGTGGTGGCCTGCCATTCTTTGATATGGATGACCCAGCAGACATCGTCGACCATGCCATGACAGCCTTGCTATCAGATGGTTGCTACCATCAACCACTGAGGGACTTCTCCTGATGTTGAAGTGCATGAGCTTGTCAAGTTTGGTATGACATGCGCCAAACCTGCACATGCAGATTAGGGGAAGTGCCTGGTGTCCTCTCCCTATTTTGCATTTTTCAACACGATTTTCTCTAGCCAAATGCGATCAGCACCATCGTTTGAATTGTCATTCGCTCTCCATTTGCTCGAGCACTTCCCTTTGCTACTTTTTCTGTTCTTCACAACCTCGAATTGCATATTCAGCTGCGTCGGAATGGTCAGCGTGATTCCATTGTAGGATAGGCGAAGATCTCTTCGTGATATAGGATAAAATCTATGCATTTGCTTCAAAACTTTGAACTCATTTCTATTTAGTATTTACTAGCATCGGTTATTTTTTATCTGTAGCATAGATGGAGTAGCATAAAAATAAATGAAATGTGAGTAATTTACTTGTCCATCTGTTAGCTACATGTTGCCTTACTTGCATAATATATTGGCTTATCCAAATGGATTTCTGAATATGCTTTGTCATATGAACTAACAAGATACATATATCTTGTATGGCAGCGCTCACTCAGAAATCAGCAGGGAATTGGAAAAAATATGTCAGGAAGAGATGATTGAATGCCAATAGATATGATCGTTCGGTGCAGATAGACCTAGATACTATTGAGGTCATGAGGATCAAGTGCGATGGATTTTGGACGCTCCAAATAATTTGTAAATTTTCTATGGAGCTTTACCAAAATGAACTATAGAATTTGTGTCAGTACTCACTGGCTGGTGCTCGGTCCCGACTCCCCGTGCTTCGCCCTTTCTTGTTTTTGTCAGTGTGCGTGGGCAATGCCACCGTCCACAACATGCCGCCCGCACCCTCCATAGACACTCCATAATCATGTAGTCGCAAGCTCGACAAGTGCAAGAGGAGTAGCGGTTGAGCAAAGAAGATTGCATGTCACATTCAGCTGAGCAGTTTGATGAATCCCATGGGCGTTCTGTGCTAGCTTCCCTGGATGCAATTGTCGACTCATTAGATACTCACTGCCAATTGTGCTAAGGTTGCCTCTTCCAGGTTTGATGGTCTCATGATGTGTTGCGGTGCCGTTGGCAATGGTGAGGTGACAGGGATGAGCTCCTCAGCACCATAGCAGCTGCCAAGCTACCTTGATGGCATGGCATTGAGACTTCCCAGTGAAAGCTTCCACCTAAGTGGGATTCGCGTTGGTGCTCTTGCACCTTTATATGTCTTAGTTTCGAAATATGTGGTCTCCCACTTTGAAATGGCTTCCCATGTTCTTACTACTTTCCTGGTGCAACCTATGATGTGTACATGTAGTGATGTAGGTCATAGTTTGGTCTGAGGTGAGATAATTAAAATTAACCAACACTTCAACCGCTGTTGATTAAAATTTCTTGCCAACTGTAAGTCTAGAGCAAATGACTTTTCCTACCTATCATGTTATGTACTTCAATTTTCAGGGGAAACTAGGCAATATTTCACATTATTAATATGTAGTCCTTATTTTTTGTCTATTCAACTCCAATTTTAACTTAATTGACTGGTTTATTCGTGTTTCTTTTAGGTTTAAATCTTCAAACAAATTTAGCTTCTGAGAGTGCCTCACATTGCAAGACCTACAGAAGATTGATATCCATTTTATCCAGGTAGGCAATCTCTTTGGTCACCAGGTTAGGTTGGTGATAGTTGTTTATGCAAACGACCAAAACAATATTTTTTATCCTTTAGATTTTTTGTAAAAATGCATCTTAGAGAAGTCAATTTATTTTAGATGGACATATACATGTTATTCACGATGTGGTAAAATGTGTTGTCAAGTCCATGGGCAAGTTTGCTTCACAAGACTAAATCTAGAGGAAAAATATTCTAAAGTTGATCCTTATTTTCCTGTAGCAGTGAGGTAATCTTGAATACCTAAAGGATTGTCCGTACCAGGTTTCCCACAGTAGCTATTGATTTATACATGACGATGATTTTCTTATGTGGACCACATTTAATGGGAACTTTTTTGGTAAGTTGCACGAAATGGTTTTTCTCTTCCTGGTTTATTGGAAACTTATCATCACCTTTTTTCAGACAAATAGGCTCGAACTCATCATCACCTTTTTTTCAGACAAATAGGCTCGAACTTATCATCACCTGCAAACTTCACTTACCATTTCTGTTCAAGAGTTATATGTGATTCAAGTATCTAAAAGACACAATTTCTACTATGTTTGCACAATCTTTCCTGTATTTTTAAATACTATCACTTATCTATTTGGTGAGGGATATTCATTTGCAAAATGTTCTTATCGTCTCCCATTTATTTTACAAGCAACCCAATCTTTTGGGAATACCCTGATACCGGTTTATATTTTAAACCAGCATAAATTAATTCATCATGTAGTAAAATATGTGGTCAAGGTCATGGGCAAGTCTACTTAACTGTATCAATGCATCTGTTCCTTTTATCATCCTTAGTATTAGAGAGCGGATGGATATATTTCTTGTTTGAGATGTTAAATCTAGATGTAATGACCCAATCCGGCCAGGACCAAGTAATAAGAAGGTACGTGAAATTTATTTGGAAAGGATGAGGTCATTAGCCCATGATGCATGATAACTAACCCAATCTGGCCATCCTCAAGATAATCTAATTTTTGTTTAGGTACTATCATATTTCTCAAGATAATCTAATTTTCGGCATGGACATCCCGACTACATCTTCAAGCATCCTATTCTATTCTTAGGTTGATGGCACCTTTAGGTTCTTGTTGTTTTTTGGAATCAATTTCAGAAGATGAAATCATGGTAATTTGTATTTTTTTTCAAATTAACTGTCTGGATTGAGATATACGTCAACCTTCAGATTCTTGGAGTTTTTTCAAATCAATTTGAGACGATGAACTCAAGGTAATTTGCAACTTTTTGAAATTAACTATTCTTAGGGTTGAAGTACCAACAGACGTCAGTGGAGGCTACTTTGTTCCGCAGTGAGCCAGCGATGCTCCTTCTATAGTGGTGTGAGCCAGTGATGTTCCCACAGTGGTGCCGTCTGCCACGTGGCTTGTGGACTCATCGTCGCCCACTAGGCTTGTGGACTCATCGTCGCCCACTAGGGAGGCACCCAGCATAGAGCTCTCCTCGGAGCTTGCCATGCACACCACATGGAATAGGGGATCACCGGCCGGGGGGTAATAGGAGGAGGCTGTTTGAAGGAATGAATGAGCTGGTAGTGAGTAAGGGTCAAAGGCGTGGCGCTGGTGAGCTCGCCGGAACAAACAAGCTAGAGTCCATGGTCGGTGGTGCGTGGAGAGATCGAGAAGAAGCTAGGAAGAGACGGGAAAACAGCGATTGGTTTGTCTCGGTCTGTTTGCTCTGTCAAGAGATATTTTTTATAATGTGGTCTTTTATAATATAATCGGTGAGTCGTGTTGTTCACTGTGTATTTTATGTATAGATTCCAACAAGTCGGCAATGGTTTTACAGTCTTAGCTTCCTTCTGTAGTTGAACATCTTCAAAACTGGAAGTGATGCTTCCACAAACAGTAATCATTACATGTTAAATTCTTTTTATTTATTGTTACTACGAATAACAATAAAATGAATTTATCATCCGGCAAGTTGGATCAGGCTTGCAGCAATATGGCCATCTTATCTTTGTCGAGGCTTATAGCAATATGGCCATGTTATCTTAGCCGAGATCCCAGAACCGTGCATGTCAAACATCACTTCGGTCTAGGATTCAACGAGTCGTCCCGTGGTGCTAAGATTCCAGAGGAATGCTATTGATGTTTTTTTTTCTATAGGGATGATATTGATGTAGAAAATTTGCTTGGATAATATACTAAAAAGTGGATCCTCTTACTGAAATAAAATGAAAAATTGATGTTTCCAGTGATTGACTAATATTACTATTGTGTTTAGGAGCCTGCAATGTCTAAGAAATCATTTACTTCACTTGAAGAATTCACTTCACAAGAAAACATGGTTCTATACTTCTACTGACCATATAGTAATCTGTTAGATTCATTTACCTACCATTCTCATGAGCATTTCGATACAATAAAAAGAAGCTGCCATCAACGTTAAAATTCAGTTATTCAGGCTGCTATATGGGATTGAGCATGCATTTTTTATCTTTTCTACGACGTTTGGTACTCTCTTTGTATGCGCCATCAGTTGCACCTTATATGACCCTATACGGAAATGATGTAAAACTTTTGTTTTAGAGAAGGAAGCAAAATTTTAAATTTTCTTACGCATACATCTAGGAAGGAAAAGAATAATAATGGATATATTGTATGCCACACAACGAAAATGGCTAAGAATGTTTTTTTTTTGAAAAAATATTACTCCATGGCAACACACTGGCATTTAACCATGAAGGTCAAAAGCATGTCAGTCTTCGAATATGTACGAGGTGAAAAAAATACAGTAGACATGAAAAATCACAAGAAAAAGCAAATATATATATATATATATATATATATATATATATATATATATATATATATATGTATGTATGTATAACGACACGGGCATTTTACTAGTACCACAGAAAAGGCAAAAACTGGTGCCGCCTAAATTTTGTTGTTGCCCTATTTCACATCGTCTGGATAGGACCCCTAAATTTGTGCCCTAAAACCCAAAAAATGATGCCCTAAAACAGTTTTCAGGTGCAATATTTTACATCACCTGAGCATAGTTCTCCGACCCTCTACCACAGAGCTAACAAGGGCAAGTTTAGAGCGAAGGTGGAACGATGCCAGAGAGAATTTTGGCCATTATACGAAGGTAGTGCTGTAGAAATGGCGTGCTGTTGAATTCTGTTAGGATCGAGCACATGAGTATTGCCGCAGCAGCAGGAATACCAAAAAAGGACGCGTTTCCCTGTCTATCTTCTACGGTTTTACTTGCCCCAACGAATAGTACCCGGAAGAGTGGAAGACGCTACTACCCCTCTACTCTAAAACCTCTCGATCAAAATGAGCATTCAGAAGAAGTCGAGACAACAGCTAAGGGCTGAATGCTACTCCAACTTTCTGATCATCTGTTGTCCATAGCGGCGAGGCGAGCCCAATCGAACGCGGCTGCCGGCTCATCAGTTGTCCATGGCGGTGGCGCGGATGACAGCAGGTGTCTCCTCGCTCACGCGGCTACACGCGCACGCGACGGTGATACACCAGGGCGAAGGAGGGTCTGTCCGCCGGTGGGCGCTCCGGGAGCAGCTGCGCGTCCATGGACTCCTCGCCACGGCAGGCCTCTGCAGTGGCATGACCGGCGGCCGAGGTTTCCTCTTCGCTCCGGAGACGCCCCTGGCGGAGGGGGCTGTGGCGCTGCAGCGGGGAGGAGGAAGCGGGGCCGTTGGCCGGTGTGAGCAGGTGCCCTTCCGTCAGCTCGCTGCGCGCCTCACCGTGGTAGGCTGAGGTGGTCCCGTCCTGGCGGTGCATCTTGAGTGCACGGCGGTGTGTGTTGGAGTGCAGCAGCGGCGAGAAGCCGGTGCTGTTCGCCGGGCGGTACTCAGGGAGCAGCCGCCCTTTCTTGAACACCACGCCGCACGCGTTGCACAGCGTGCGGGGACCCTCCGGCCCCACGCGCCACTGCGGTGTTTTCTCCGTCGCGCAGTGTGTGCACCGGCGCACGGCCTTCTTCTCGGCGCGTAAGTCACCGTGCAGCAGCACGTTGGCTTGCCGAGAAGACGTTTCGGTAGCCGTCACACGCCGCCGCCCCTTGGTCCTCGCCCGTGGCACGTCTGCCGGCGTCTCCTCCGACTGGAACGCGGCCTTGTTCGAGAGCCGTTCCAGCTTCTCCGCCCGCTCAGGTTTCCGAGCCACCTCCAAGCCCTGCAAGAATCACCAAAACAAGGACGCATTCTTAGCATTCCATAACCAACCCCAGCCTGTCCATGGGCGGGAGGAGGAACAGGGTCTACCGTGCAGTCAAAGAAGGCATCCAAGCTGCCGCCCACATTTTTGCCGGCAGCCGAGTTCTCCTTGCTGCTCAGACGGCGCTTCTTCGAAGGGCGTCCCCTGCGGCGGCGGGAGTTGGACCGCAGCAACAATGTGTTCTTCGAAGATACAGAAGCAGCAGACGCCAAGTTTTTCGGAGGATAGCGGCACGCATTGCACAGTGTACTGGGGCCATCCGGCCCAGGGCGCCGCTGTGGCCTCTTCTCCGTCCCGCATTGCACGCACCAGCAGCGCTCCGCTTCCTGAGGTGGGGACGACAGGGCGCCTTCTGCCGCACCCCTTTGGTCCTCCGCCCCACCGCCAGATGTTCCACCTCCACCGCCATGGTCTTCAATGTCAGGAATTCGTCGTCGGCCTTGTTCAAAATACACTCCTGCTCCTCTGCCCCCTTGCCGCCTTCTCCCGCCGCCACCTCTAATCCCTGCAAGAACCACAAACGCAGAAACAAAAATGATGTTTTTAGAGTTGCCTCGTAACTAACCAAGCTTACTGTCAGTGCTAAATCATCTGAAATTAACAGAATCACCAGTAACGCACCTGCACAGTAATGCATTTTGCAGCAATGCCAAGTAGCTTAGTAGAGATACTTAAGGACAGCGAGTTAATCTGCAGTCACGAAGTTGGAGGACTTACTTCAGAGAACTCCACATGTAGAACATGAAGTATATACAGTAAAATGAACAGATTAGTAGATAAGTTTGTGAAGTTTAGGTTTATTTTCAAGTAAATGCACATGAAGGTTCTGACTTGACAGGATTTGTCTATACATTTTCTTTCAAGAGATTTATTTTCAAGTAAATGCACATTGAGGTTCTGACTTGGCAGGATTTGTCTATACATTTTCTTTCTATATCTAGCTTCATTTCTTGATACAGTGAGATGTGCTGTCCATAACCATAGGTCATGCAAAGAGTACTTCATACTCCCTCCGTTTCAAAATATAAGATGTTTTAGGTTTGTGAAGAAAATGTATCTAGACTTCTTTTAGTCTGTAGATTCACTCCAAACCTAATTGAACCTACATACTAAAAGAAGTCTAGATACATCTTCTTCACAAAGCTAAAACATCTTATATTTCGAAACAGAGGGAGTAGGTCCCAACAGCTAAGGCGAAATTACATATAATAAGACAGGGTTCAAGTGGTTTAGAACTTGGGAAGTTTGAGGCTGTAAGAAATATGGATGTGAGAGAAACATTACGCATCCAGAAAGATTTTTCTTATGTTAATCCAGTTATCCAACTCTGTCCAAAGAAACACAAACAATCTAACCAGGGACCTCTAGGTGTAATCTGTTGTGTTCTTCCTCTTGGACCACTCCAGATTGGTCAATGGATTTGACAGACCACTGGAAATGTTTCTCACACCATGAGCTAGCCTGGTACATAATTCATTGATTTAGGAAGAAAAACAGCATACATGCAACTATAGTTGGCAAATCTTTGTTGAAAAAAAAGGATACAGATGAAGTACCTTTGCACCAAGAGTAAGAAATTGCCCCAGATAATTAGTTATATCCAAATCAGAGCATTTCAGAGCAACCTGAAGAGTTGACCTGTGTAGCCTGCAGTGTGACACGCCTGAACATGTGGAATCGATCCAAGATGCCTAAATTATAGTTAAGGCAAGGTATACACACTCCAGAAAAGGCATCAACAGAGAGTAACTGAAGCAGCAATCAACTAAGCCAGAGTGAATCAGCAGCTACTTCTACCGACAGGTGATAAAAGGGTATAAATTTATCTGGAAACAGAGAGGGGCATATGAGAGTGGGAAAAAGGATACAAGAAGACCTTGGAGTATCACGCCCAAATCATCTGCAGAGAACTCCTCAAGTTGCTCGACAAGGGAAATCCTCTTCTCCAGAAACTATCATATGTGATCAGTAGAACGTTACCGTCTGATTGGATTCCATCACACAAAATTGAATCGGATTATCTATATCCAGTAATGGCCGAGCGGAGAAGTGCAACATACGAAATTGAAGGGAAAAAGTACAGGAAAACAAGGCGATAGTTAGAATCGCACCACAATGCGTACGGCCCAAACCGAAATTAGCTCACTTTACTGAAGAGCATCCACGAACGAACACTAAACCCACCTATAAACCCCCGCTTCCGGGTCTCCGATTGGCATCCCCGGCCGAATTTCACACTCACACCTGCCCTGCCCGGTATAGGAGAACGCAGATTCAAGACCTGAAGGCCTCCGACAGGAGAACTGAACCCTAGGGAGTACGGAGTAAGGGGGACATGGAGACGGACGGGAGGAAAGGGATCTGCGAAGTCGCGTAGGGGATGAGATGACGCACCTCGGAGGATTCAATGGCTTCTAGGAGGCGTCCCAGCTCGCTTACCCCCCCCCCCCCCCCCCCCCTCCCCGCCTCGCCACCGCCCCCCTCGCCGCCGACTTCCATTGCTCTCTCGCTCTGCTTCTCTAGCACAGAAAAAAAACACGCTGGGTTCTAGACGGTTCGGTTTTTATTTTTCGGAGGCTCTAGGTGGTTTTAGGTCTTGGTCTCTTGGGCGCCGTGTCCGGGTTTCCGTTTCCCGCCATCACTGGTGCTCCCTAACGAAAAAAGGAGTTCGAATACCTGCCACTCTTTGCCATGATTGCCAAATAAAATTGGACACCGTTTGCCACAATTTTTCAAAATAAATTGTGTTCTAGTCGCGGGTGCGACCGAATTAAAACCGGGCGTTATCTAGCGCGTATTAGTCTCATATATGTAGCAACGTATAGCCAAGTAATTATTTCCCATTAATCAATGTTTTTATAATTACCAATTTGATGTTATATACTCCCTCCGTTTTAAAATATAAGATATTTTAGTTTTGTAAATGGAGTGTATCTAGACCCCTTTTCAGTGGCGGACGCAGCAAAAAACCGTGGGGTGGGCACACTTTAAAAAAAATCAACAATAAAATTTATACGATAAAAAATTGCCAAGCGAATAACATAAGTAGATAAGCGATTCACAACATTGTAGTTCAATGCAAATGTTTCAAATATTCATCATTCTGATACAAATAGTCCAAAATATCAAGAGAGTCTTACGTGCCAAAATATAACATAGTAGTCTTACATGACATCAGGATAGCTATTTGGTTTTTTCTCTTCATATTCAATTCTACAATTACCATATAAAATATATAAACAACATGGTAAAAAAACATAAACACAAATTTATAGACAATTTAATTTAGGGATCAGATCGGACAAATTTAGAGACAATTTAGACTTTAGAGCATACAAATTAGGCATCAAACAAACTCTTCCCATGGGGAATTTGCCAATTTGGGATTAAATAGGAGGGGAGGTGGGAGCATAGAGTAGCAATTTATACCTGATGAAACCGGGCAGCAGCCAAGCAACGAGCAGATCGAGCGGGTCCAGCGGGAGAGCAGAAGGGAGCAACTGCGGCGGTGGCTGGAGGGGTGAGTGGTGGAGGCCAGCCAGGCAGCCGGTCAGGGATGACCCAGACGGCCGGACGGGGAGTCGGGGAGGGGGTGAGCTGAGGCTAGGGCGCCAGGCCACCAGGGGGCCGCCGCCCGCCGCCGCCAGCGGAGCAAATGGCCACCGACCCGCCGCCCTCGCAGGCGTTGCTGGTTCTGCTCGGTGCTGAGACGGACGGGACGAGGACGACCACTTGAGTCTGATCCTCTCGCTCGCTACGCTCGACCCGGTAAGCAAATGACGGGTCAAAAAAATTCGCTAAAACTCTGAGTGGGCCGTAGCCCCTCCGGCCCGCCCCTGCGTCCGCCAGTGCCTCTTTCAGTGTATAGATTTATCTAGATTTGAAATGAACCTACACACTAAAAGGGGTCTAGATACACTTCTTTCATAAAGCTAAAACATCTTATATTTTAAAATGGAGGGACTACTACTTTGTTTCAATTAACTTGGTTAAATTTAAAAATATTTGACTTAGTACAAACTTAGAATTACACGTATTTGAGAACGGGGTGGATAATTGTGAAATAAGTGCTTTCTAGATAAAAGGATTTTCTAGTTTCTATATTTTTCATAATAGTGTTTGGCCATAACTTTTATCAAATAAATTTTCCCTAGTACTATCTAGTTTGGTAGTTCAAGTCATAATTCTACCGAGACCCAACTCTTCCTCCCGTGTCGTTCCCGCTCGGGGGGGGGGGGGGGGGGGCACCGGAGGACCCTAAACCCTAGCTGCCTCTAGACCCCTCCCTACCTCCCTCTCCCTCACAGTTGTTGCCGTGGCTAGGAAATAGGGAGGAGCATATGGAAGTGGAAAAAAGATACGAGAAGGCCTAAATCATCTGCAAAGAACTCCTCAAGTTGCATGACAAGGGAAATCCTCTTCTCCAGAAACTATCACATGTGATCAGTAGAACATTACTATCAGATTTGATTCCGTCACACAAAATTGAATCGGATTATCTATTATCTATATCCAGTAATGGCCAAGTGGAGAAGTGCAACATACGAAATCGAAGGGAAAAAGTATGGGAAAAACAAGGTGATAGTTAGAATCACCCCAGTAGCCTAGTGGTTGGGTCGCAATTCGCGCATCGCAGTGACCGGAGTTCAATCCCTGTGATAGTTAGAATCACACCAGTAGCCTAGTGGTTGGGTCGCATGTTGGGGATATACTTTCCAGATATCCTTACTGTACCTCACTGACTAGGGTGGCCCACTTCGGGTTAGAGCTTTACTTCACTGGCGGCCCAGTCAGGGAGAAGAGACGGAGTCCAGTCCGGCTACGGGAAGGCCCAGAAGACTTACCGACATAGGCCCATAGTGTTACTTGTAGTTCAAGATGTACTCTATAACCGACTTTTAGTCGTAGCCGGATAGACCTCTCCTGTAAACCTTAGGACGGATATCTATATAAGTCGTCCTAGGGAGAGCCTTTAGGGCACCCTCACAATAGTCCACAATCTCAACTCGCACAGGCGAAACCCTTGTAACCCATATTCCGGCTCTGCTGTATTATTGGATTGCTAGCAGGAGTAGAAACCGTCCAAAGTCGGCGGATTCGAACCTAGGTAAACTTGTGTGCTCACCGTCCCGGAATACCGTACGTCTCACACCCCTCTCTTCCACACGCCTCGAGGATCCCCTCATGGCGTACTTGTCATCAATCCGACGACAGTTGGCGCCCACCGTGGGGCAAGTGAGCTTTGGATCTACGTTCAGAGTGGAATCTGCAAGTATCAGAATCGGCGAGACTATCACCGTCGGTCGCATCCTCTAAGCCAGCGACGTCCCTCTCATCGTTCTCAATGAGACCTGGATTCTGGCTAGGGAGGCCGTGACTACCTACACCATTATGTCTTTCGGCGAGATCGATGTGTACATCGGATTCGCTAAACCTGTCCCACCCACCCCAGCGGGGATGATAGAGGCAGAAGAAATTTCTGGATCCCCTTTGTCCGTGTTGCTTCTAAGGAGGCCAATGTTGCTTTATCTTCTCTCTTCTTCTCGAGTTTGGGTGGTGGATCATACTTGACCGGTCCCTCTTTCAGAGCTTTGATATGTTCTGTAAAAACTTTAACAACTTGCAACACTAGATCTGAGTCCAAATAAAGTTCTTTAGATAATTCTTTAACATGGCTTTTTTATTATAGTCATGAATACAATCATGTTCTATTTCTACGCCTCCTTCACTTCCTAGACCAAAATTCCATGAAACTCTATGATCACGAATTCCATTAAGTAAAGACCAAGCTTTAGGTATAGGAAGATTCATAAAGGCTCCTTCCGCGAAAGAGTCTAGTTAAATTTTATTAGGTTCAATTAAACTGCCATAAAAGATATGCAATAAATACCATTCAGGTAAATCATGATGCGGACATGGTCGTAGTAAATCTTTAAATCTGATATAAGCTCTTACTAGTCCTTCATTAGAAAGGTTGTTCCAAGTCATTATAAGACGCCTGATTCCAAAAGATTTTGATAATGGATAATATTTTGCTAGAAATTCACAGGCTAGATTATCCCAAGTAGTAGTGGCTTCAGGTGGTACAGATCTATACCATGAGAGAGCTGTACTAGTCAAAGTCTGATTAAAAAGTTTTGTAACACCCCGTCCACTCCTGGGCCCGGGGGGTGTCACTCCTGGCAGCTTAATAGGATATCTAGACTAGCCCCACAGACCAACACTAGTCTTTTCTGCGCACTTTGTCCTCACTCGTGCGCACCCGGTTACCCACTTCCCGATCGGTCACCCATCCTAGAATTGCTCTAGGCCAAGCACGCTTAACCTTAGAGTTCTTTTCGAATGAGCTTCCCGAAAAGAAGTTGCAACTTGTTGATATGGGTATCCTATTAAGCCATGTGCCTAGATCTCACATACACCCACCCTTTAGAAGATCGATGCCCTCATCGATCAAGCACACCTCAGGAACGTTCCCTCTTGGCACGCGTCTGTGCGTCTAGTGCCGGCACATGTGCCATGCCGTGTCCACTCCGGGCCACACGCGCCATGCTCCACATTTCCCGCCACTAACCCGCACACACCCGTGTAATCGCAAGGGTCAGCTCTGATACCACTTTGTAACACCCCGTCCACTCCTGGGCCCGGGGGGTGTCACTCCTGGCAGCTTAATAGGATATCTAGACTAGCCCCACAGACCAACACTAGTCTTTTCTGCGCACTTTGTCCTCACTCGTGTGCACCCGGTTACCCACTTCTCGGTCGGTCACCCATTCTAGAATTGCTCTAGGCCAAGCACGCTTAACCTTAGAGTTCTTTTCGAATGAGCTTCCCGAAAAGAAGTTGCAACTTGTTGATATGGGTATCCTATCAATCCTATTAAGCCATGTGCCTAGATCTCACAAGTTTAACCCTTACCTCATCAGCGGTATATCCCATCAATAGAAAAGTGCCCCATATATCTTGGAAACATGCAATATACTCATATGGATAAGGATCTTTTTCATCTCCAGTAAATTACTTCTTGTGTAAAATACCAAGTAGTAGAGGATTTATTTCAAACCCCCTTGTCTTCTCATTAGAGTTGTCTCTTTTATAAATATCACAGGGCTTCCCAAAGCATTTGAGTGGGTTAGAACTAGTCATATGCTCAAAACTCCATCATGTTGGTGGAAACCTGTCGGAACAAAATTTAGCAAGACTAAATAAGCAAAAACTAAAAGACCTACAACGCTTAGCTCCCCGGCAACGGCGCCAGAAAATAGCTTGATGACTGCAAGTGCACAGATCGTTTGTAGCTAGTTTCGAAATAAAGATATCGATCCCACAGGGAGCAGGAGTCTGAAGTCTAATAACTCTTGAAATAAATATTAGAATAGAAATGCTAGATAAATTTCTAAGTGACAAGATAAAATGCGAGTATTGTGTAAACAAGTGTTTTGGGGTTTTAGGTATATATAAGAGCAATAATAAAGTAAAGTAAAATATCTGAATACAGAAAGTAAGTATAGCGTGTGTAAGAGAGATTGGAACTGCAATAGAGAAAAAGCATTCTCAAGGAGTAGCGGATACACCACTAGCATTATAAGGATCTAAGATAAAGATTATCATCATGAACATTCTCAACTATTTATGTGCGGGAGGAACTCCATATTTGGACAATTAGGCAGCAACCGTTGGTCACATCATCCTTATAACCACATCAGTCAACAATCACCATCAATCGAATTACTGCGCTATTAAGGGACGTAATCGCGTATGACGTATCTCATGGCATGGATAGTGCTCCATGAGTTTCCTCGGTTTCCAAAGTTGATACGTAAGGGGTGCCAACAGCTTTATAGTCACTGTAAGTGCTAGCACGCCTCCATCTACCAACTAGTAGTTCCCTCCATCAAGTCCCCACGAGAGGCAAATATTGAGAGGTCGACTTCTCTCAACATCAAGATGTAGAAAATCTAACACATGGTCACAACGATGAATATCATAATAGACTTTATCTTATTTCAGTCTCATACTAGGGTTTCTCCATCTCCCCAAGAACTAGAGATCTACTCAGACATGGAGGCAATCAACATCATGGTAATAGTATTGGAAACAATCATAGATGAATAGTACTTGTATAAATCCACAACGAGTACGAGAACTACAACAAGATCTAGACAAGATGTAGATGGGATGGATGGAGATGGTGACGATGCAGCGGTGGATGATGAAGATCGATTCCTTAGCCTCCCGGATCTGCGCAGGGCGAAGATGGATCCCTGATGGATGAGTTCCCCCTCCAGATGCCTTCCGGAGGTGAGGTTTCTACGATTTCTGGGTTGTTCTGTATGTCGTCTCCCTGGACCATTTGCACGGGGTGAAACTGTTTGAGGAGGCGGAGGCGGCACCAACTATACGGCCGGAGCTATATGGCCGAAAAATTTGCTCCCACCATATAGTTGGTTGTTGAACCTTCTGCCTCCCTTGTTCGCTTCTAGTTTTCTTCTGGTATTATTAATATTTCCCAAATAAGCGATTTATGTTGTTTTTAACTCCTTTTCTCCACAGTACAACTGCTCTAAGAATTGTATCCATTGGATCCATCATCTGTCCTGATCCTGGTGAAAACAGACATAAAATATGCGCGCGAGCGCTGTAAAATACTAAGATCCTACATCTACAATGCAAAATAATAATGGAAAACATGATGCAAATATGCACTCATCAGCAACCCACATAGAAAAGTTTGATCCATCTAGTTTGAGCTTTTCTCCATCTAACCAATCGTCAACAGAGAAGGTAGCATCGGGGAGAACCATTTTCTACATTTATAATTGCAAAAAGGAATTTACACTAAGTTTATAATTATATGAGTTAAAACAAGAACTCAACTAAAAAATCCTAACACTAGAAGGGTTTTAGCGATTACACAATCCCTATTCACTACACCGCCTCGATGGTCACAGTCGGCGATATAGTTGCAAAGGTAGACCCGAAACGTCGATCACATCATTCATGCGACTCGTGCTCGATCTTTCGATCATCCGTGTTCTGAGGCCATGTCTACACATGCTAGGATCGCCAACTCAACCTTAGTGTATTCTCTATGCAACATGGCTTACACCCACCATATGAGAATGCAGATATGTTTGACCCCGATCATCACGGCCTGCCTCATAACGGAGAACTTTCTTGGTGGTGCAGACTAAGGAGAACACTTTCATTGGTATTTTGATTAGGGGTCATCTTATTAGGCTACCGTCGAGTATCTAATACTAGCATACAATAAGATGCACAAATAATAAATATTGAATGTAAGTGTGATGTGATATGGTCCTTCGCGCTATGATCTCCATCCCGTGCCTCCAGATTCCGGCACCAGGGTTCCGATGTCGTAGGAACCAGGGTGTCGGTGCCTCCGGCGTGGTAGTCCATCGTCTCCATGACCACCTACTACTACTTAGCAACATAATGTAAACTACTTTACCTTTGCCACAACCATATCACATCACAACGCCCCTGCAAAAGAAAGTTAGACGCCTCTACTTTTTCTTTGCATGTTTTACGTGACTGATAGGGCTTCTGTATAAGAACCGTTCTTACCTACGAACTTCCACCACAAGCTGATCAAGTAGTTGTCTATACTACACCCCTTTCGTGGTCCCTCCTTTGCAAATGATATACCAACTAATACAAGAGAGACAGAGACCCCCCAAAGCCACTTTATACGGTACAAGCCGTATGTCAAGCGTGGACCAGTCTCGCGAATGAACGCGTAAATTCGGTTGGGGCCGCTTCATCAAGCATTACTGCGGTATGCACAAGTACACGTGGGAGGGTAACAACTAAAAGATCAACGCCCACACGCTACAACTCGTGTGTTCTACCCATACTAGCAATACTACACATAGATCTATCTCTGATACAACTATAGGGGTGCGCGCATGAAAATAATATTTTTTCCTATGTCAAGAACCTAATGTCAGGACCTATCTATTAGTAATGCAGTAACGGGAGGGGATTTTTGCAAACTTACCCTTGAAGACCGAAAAGCGTTGTCAACGCTCGGGAGAGCGTGGTTGATGTAGACGAACCGAAGCCGACCTTAAGGTCGTGTTGAAGTCTCGTCAGCTCCTGTGGCTCCAACGACTCCTAGTGCCCCAAGTGTTGCACCTCGCAGGGAGTTACACACGTCCGGTGTCTGATGATGACTCTCGCTCCTCTGATCCAGCAGCAGTTGCGGAAGTAGAGCTTCTGGATCTGAATCCCACAGCGCGACGGACTCCACAGTGAAGAAGTCTCCTACTCGCGCGATCCGGACTTGGGACCATGGTCACGGGAGAGAGAGAATCAAATTAAGGTCTCCCCAAAAGAGAGGGAATATTTTATTGATTATTGTGTATTTAATTTGTCAAAATACCTCTCTTTATATAGGGGGAAAACCCCCACATAGGCAATTGCCTTAGCCATGTGGGACTAAAAAAGGAGAGGGGAGAGGAGGCTGGCCACCGCTGGCCAGGGCCCAAGTGGGCCCCATGTGGGGTGCCTTAGCCCATCCGGCCACCACCTCCTCCTTCCTCCCTTTGGTCTTTCCCTCATGGGCCCTTTTCCCTCCGGATTTGGCCCAATTTGGTATTTGACATTTTATAATTCCTTTTCTTTTATTGAATAATTATAAGAATGATTAAATCAATATTCAACATTCACTTACATATATTCAATCCCCGTTGATGTGGAACTCGTTCCATCCCATTCCGGACATCCTCCGAACTTACCGAAACTCTTCCTGTTTTCTCTCTCTTTTTCTTTCGAGGATTCTGCCGATACCAAAACACTCTCTGAGCATCATCAATCCCTTAAGCGTGACACCCCATGGTTTGGGAACACTCTAGACATGGTTGGTACCCTCGCGTACCAATGATCACCAGAGGGACCTAGATGGCCATATTGATCCATGTGCATTCCACGAAATCTTTCGTCGTTGAACCATGAACGTCGTGTCGCATTCCTTTTGTCTCTCGATACTTGCATTGTCCGAGATTTGATCAATGACATCACCATGTTGTGTTCAACCTCGTTATCAACAAATGCTACTTGACTCGTTCTGACAAGTGATATCCCTGTGATCAAATCACACGCTGCGCAACTATTGGATATAACTTCTCCGAGTGGGCCCTCGAGTATATTTTCTGTCACGTGGATGGACAAATCCCACTCTTGATGCATATTGCCTCAACTATTCCTCCAAATACCTAAACACACCTTTATGATCACAGAGTCACCAGATGACTTTTGATGCTATCAAAGTATCCTCAGGTAACAATGATTGATATGGTCTCATGGTCTAAGAAATAGGGCACTAGGTCAATTCTAATCATCGTAACTTGAACTTCATGACATGATCAGGTCACGATGCTTAAGTTGGGTATAGCTCATCATCTCATTCTTGTAATGAGGTGACTCCATTGTCAACTGGCATAAATGCCACATGATCAGGAAACCTTGATCATCTGTTGACCAATGAACTAGTGACTAGAGCTTCATCGAGAACTCCTGGTTATTTATATATCACACATGTATTAACGTTTCCTATCAATAGGGTTATAGCATGATATAAACACAATCATATACTTTATGAAATATGATAATAATTGTTGGCTCAGTGTTGATGTAGAGCTCGTTGGGAACCCCAAGAGGAAGGTATGATGAGCACAGTAGCAAGTTTCCCTCAGTTATGAAACCAAGGTTTAATCGAACCAGTAGGAGCAAGGAAACACCCCAAAGGTGTTGTTAGATGAGCCTTGGCAGGGCACACTACCGGTGGTAGTAGCAACGTGGAGACCTGCACAACACAACCACAGAACTATGTCCCCAACTTGCGATGAGGTTGTCAATCTCACCGTATTTTGCTGAAAACAAAGGATTAAACGTATCGAATGGAAGGAAGTAATAGTTTGCAGAAAGTAAACACAAAGTAGTAAACAGTTTATATATTGTATGTAAAAGTAAAGGACCAGGATCCATAGTTCACTAGAGGTGGCTCTCCTTAAGATAGATAACATGCTGAGTGAACAAATTACAGCAGGGCAATTGACAAACATCGAGAAAGCAATACATGCATATACTAATCATCTTGACTCCTTTGGAACTTGATTGTGCATTACAACTGTTGGAGATATGCCCAAGAGGCAATAATAAAAGTGGTTATTATTATATCTTTGTGTTTATGATGAATGTTTACATCCCATGATATAATTGTATTATTAGGAAACACTAATACTTGTGTGTTTTGTAAACATATAGGAGTCCCTAGTAAGCCTCTTGTCGAACTAGCTTGTTGATTAATTGATGATCATGGTTTCCTGATCATGGACATTAGGATGTGATTAATAACAAGGTTATATCATTAGGAGAATGATGTAATGGACATACACCCATAGTAGGCGTAGCATAAGATCAAGTCATTAAGTTCGTATTGCTATGAGCTTTTAAATACATAGTAACCTAATCCTTCGACCATGAGGTTGTGTTAATCACCATCACCGGATGGGTACTTTGATGACATCAAACACCGCTTCGTAACTGGGAGGTTATAAAGGTTTCATTGGGTATTATGAAAGTATGTGTTGAAGCACATGGACCAAGATTGGGATTTGTCCATCCATATGACGGATAGATATGCTCTGGGCCCTCTCGGTGAAATGTCGTCTAGTTAGCTTGCAAGCATGTGACTGGGTCACAAGGGATGACATATCACGGAACGAGTAAAGAGTACTTATCAGTAACGAGGTAGAACTAGGTATGGAGATACCAACGATCAAACCTCGGATAAGTATAGTATCGCGTGACAAAGGGAATTGGTTTCATATGTAAATGGTTCAATCGATCACGAAGTCATCGTTGAGTATGTGGGAGCCATTATGGATCTCCAGGTCCCGCTAATGGTTATTGATAGGAGATGTGTCTCTGTCATGTCTACATATTCACGAACCGTAGGGTGACACACTTAAGGTTCAAAGTTGTTTTAAGTAGATATGGAATGTGCGTTGGAGACCGAAGGTTGTTCGGAGTCTCGGATTGGATCCGGGACATCACGAGGAGATCCAGAATTGTCCGGAGAATAAGATTCATATATTGAGGATCATTTTCTGAGTTAGGAAATGTTCCGGAGTATTTGTATGAGGATTCTAGAAGGTTTCGAAATGTTCCGAAAGGTTCTAGAAGATTTCTTGGAGTTTGCTTGAAAATCAAGATAGGGATCAAGGAGTCCTGGTGGGTCAAGACAAGGAGTCGTGGGGGAGGAGGACTCCTCCCCCCCTCCCCAATCCGCCGGCCCTAGGAAGTGGGGAGTCCTACTAGGACTCCCCCTCCCCAGGCGCCCTCCCTCCTTTAAATAGAAGGGGGAGGCGCCACCACTTGCCTCTCCTCTACAAACACCCAATCTTCGCCGTCTCTCTCCTCCTCCTTTCTTCTGCACAGGCATAGGCGAAGCCCTGCAGAATTCTCTACACCACCACCACCACGCCGTCGTGCTGCTGGGATTCCGTGGAGAAGATATACTACCTCCGTTGCTCGCTGGAACGAGGAGAGGAAGGTCTGCTTCGACTCCGCACGTGTGACCGACTGCGGAAGCGCTGCCGGAACGCGGCGCCGAAAGGATCGTCCACACGATCTTGAGATCGGCAAGTGATCGACTACATCAACCACGAGATCTAATCTCGTTAACGCTTTCGGATCTACGAGGGTTAGTTCCCATCTATCTCGTTGCACATGTCTAATAGATTAGATCTTGGCTTTTATCTAGATTAGATCTGGGTTTTGTTCGTTCTTGCGGTAGAATTTTTTTTGTTTTCCATGCTATGAACCCATCAACAACATTATACATAGACCGCCATCCAACTGCATCTATGACTAATAATCCACCTTCAGGTTATCATCCGAACCCCCTCCAGTATTAAGTTGCAAGTACCAGATTATTGCTTTACGAATTGCGTGTAAAGTAAACAATACGATTGTTCTATGAACAAAGGATTGTTGTTTTCTCCCTAGTAGCAACAACACATCTAGTACCTTAGAGATTTCTGTCACTTTCCTAGATTACCAGAGGCATGAACCCACTATCGAGCATAAATACTAACTCTTGGAGTTGCTAGCATCTACTTGGCCAATATAGCTACTAACAACGGAAAGCATGCAAGATCACAAATAACAAAGACATGATAGAATCAATAATCAATCTGAAATAGCATCTCAATATCCATCGGATCCCCGCAAACACAACATGCAGAATTACAAATAGATGATCTTGATCATGAACGGAGCTCACAAGATCTAAACATGAAAGCACAAAGGAGGAGAACCAGCCATCTAGCTACTAAATAGATCCGTAGTCCAAGGATGAACTACTCACGTATCACACTGGAGGCTTGCATGATGATGAAGAAGGCCTCCAGGGTGAAATCCCCTCTCCGGCAGGGTGCCAGGAAGAGCTTAAATCCCTCCCGATCTAGGGATGGAGATGACAGCGGCTATAGACTCTTTCGTGGATTTTTGATCGGGTACTTAGGGTTTTCGTCCCAAGGGCATCTTATAGGCAGAAGGAGAGGCCGAAGGGGTGCTGGGGTCGGCCAGACCACCCCCTGGCGCAGGCCAGGCCTGGCCGCGCGGCCAGGTGGTGTGGCCGGCCCCCAGCCCTTCTCCGTCTCGTATTCTGGCATCTGATGACTTCCGGAAAAATAGGCACTTTGACTTTTGTCCCGTCCAATTCTGAGAATATTCATTTTCTGACTTTCCTGGAACCAAAAACAGCAGAAAACAGGCAGCTGGCACTTTGGCTCTTGTTAATAGGTTGGTCCAAGAAATCATATGAAAAGTACTCCAAAGTGCGGACAAAACACAAGAAAGTGGATAAAACCAAGCATGGAACATCAAAAAGTATAGATACATTTGGAATGTATCAACATCCCCAAGCTTAACTCATGCTCGTCCTCGAGTAGGTAAGTCATAAAAAGAAACAATAATTTTTGAGGTGACATGCACCATCAAAGACTTGATCAAAGTACTTGTAAAACATTCGAAGCAGGGATCATAGTCCTTCAATCATAACATGAAAGACAAAGTTCTAGCAATAAGACAAAGAAACTATGATGCAACATGAAAAGGCACAAACAAAAGATTCATGAATAACAATGCTTTGCAAGACGTTTGTTTGTTTCACATAAAGAAAACATAGCATAGTAGCATTCAGCTTGTCCCTCATAGAGTAGCAAACATAAATGCATAGGACACCTTCAAAGTTCATAAGAGTGACTAGATACAAATAGTTTAAAACAAGCAATATCAAGATATGCATCAATCAACTAGTCTTGGGACAATGCATATAGAACTAAGAATGGCCACTATGCTCTCAAAGTAGGTGCATAAAGGTAGAAGGTGGAGACTCAATATAATGATGGAAGAAAGGCCTTCATAGAAGGAAGTAGGGATTCAAGTCTCATAAAGAGCTTCCAAAAATTATGGTACTTATAGCTTTCATCTCTCATTGCCCCTATCATAAGCATCTTTAAGGTGATTAAGGTTAAAGTGACACAACTAAGAGGATATGCTTGACAAGTTATAAACCGAAATCTCATGCCCCTTACTTACGAAGACCGAACCTCATGCTACTCAACTTTAGTCACAAGTAAGCTCTTGTCATTGTAAGTACATATGTATCATAAATAACCGCCAACGGGATACCCCTTGCATGTGATACAGGAGCTATCCCATAATCAAAATGACAAGACAAGCAAACAATGAGCATCTCAGCGATCTTTTTATTTGCTATTTGCATAGGTTTTTATTGAGGATGCTTCATAGAGTGCTCATTATGGTGATGCTGCAAGTTTCCACCATGATTAGGCATGGCTTAGGCTAGCGGCCCAGGCGTTTCTCTAACACACATACAAACTCCATGATCTTACAAGTTCCACTTTTATTTCACACCGCCGGGATCCATAAGCAAAAGAACATGATATCAACGGGGTACAAAGTACAAGTGCAATGTTGAAAGCGTTCCCCATGATACATGGTTCTGCTAATTTCAACTTATAAAGCGCAAGCATATACGCAACAAAGAAGGACCCAATGGTTCAAGTTTATTAGATGCAAAAAGGTAAAGTGTGCCATCAAGTTCGTGGGAGCTTTAATCACTAGTTTTCTCATAACAAGTTTAATTTAGAAGGTAAACAAAAGCATGAATATACTTGGAATAGCATAAGCTAGTAGGTAGGTATGGTGGACTCTTTGGAATAACTTGGTTTAGGGAGTTGGATGCATGAGTGGAACTCATACTTGGTTGTGGAGGCTAGCAAAAGACTGGGAGCGACAAACTAAGAGAGCAATAATAGCCATAATCATGCAGAGCGACAAAACATCATTGATCAAAGCATAAAGTGATACTACAAGTTGAAAACTAAAGGATCATAAAGGCTATGGTGACTTTGGATAGTCATAACATGGTGTGAGCATGCGCCAAGTCAACCCAAATAAAGCATCAAAGGAGAATACTACTATACTATGCGTTAATATGCTAAAACTGATGGGTTCGTAGCATGGAAAACAAAAAAATTCTACCGCAAGAACAAACAAAACCTAGATCTAATCTAGATAAAAGCCAAGATCTAATCTATTAGACATGAGCAACGAGATAGATAGGAACTAACCCTCGTAGATTCGAAAGCGTTAACAAGATTAGATCTCGTGGTTGATGTAGTCGATCACTTACCGATCTCAAGATCGTGTGGACGATCCTTCCGGCGTCGCGTTCCAGCAGCGCTTCCGCAGTCGGTCAAGTGGACAATCCTTCCGGCGCCGCATTTCGGCAGCGCTTCCACAGTCGGTCACACGTGTGGAGTCGAAGCAGACCTTCCTCTCCCCGTTCCAGCGAGCAGCGGAGGTAGTAGATCTTCTCCACGGAATCCCAGCAGCACGATGGCGTGGTGGTGGTGGTGGAGTAGAGAATTCTGCAGGGCTTTGCCTATGCCTGTGCATAAGAAAGGTGGAGGAGAGAGGCGGCAGAGATTGGGGTTATGGGAGCCGGGAGGAGGGGGCGCCCCTGCCCTTCTATTTAAGGGGGGAGGGCGCCTTGGGGAGGGGGAGTCCTTGTAGGACTCCCCTCCTCTAGGCCGGCGGATTGGGGAGTGGGGGGAGGAGTCCTCCTCCCCACGACTCCTTGTCTTGACCCACCAGGACTCCTTGATCCCTATCTTGATTTTCAAGCAAACTCCAAGATATCTTCTAGAACCTTCCGGAACATTTCGAAACCTTCTAGAATCCTCATACAAACACTCCAGAACATTTCCTAACTCAGAAAATGATCCCCTATATATGAATCTTATTCTCCGGACCATTCCGGATCTCCTCGTGATGTCCCGGATCCATTCCGAGACTCCGAACAACATTCGGTCTCCAACGCACATTCCATATCTACTTAAAACAACTTCGAACCTTAAGTGTGTCACCCTACGGTTTGTGAATATGTAGACATGACAGAGACACATCTCCTATCAATAACCATCAGCAGGACCTGGAGATCCATAATGGCTCCCACATACTCAACGATGACTTCGTGATCGATTGAATCATTTACATACGAAACCAATTCCCTTTGTCACGCGATACTATACTTATCCGAGGTTTGATCGTCGGCATCTCCATACCTAGTTCTACCTCGTTACTGATAAGTACTCTTTACTCGTTCCGTGATATGTCATCCCTTGTGACCCAATCACATGCTTGCAAGCTAACTAGATGACATTCCACCGAGAGGGCCCAGAGCATATCTATCCGTCATATGGATGGACAAATCCCAATCTTGGTTCATGCGCTTCAACACATACTTTCAGAATACCCAATGACACCTTTATGACCACCCAGTTACGAAGCGGTGTTTGATGTCATCAAAGTACCCATCCGGTGATGGTGATTAACACAACCTCATGGTCAAAGGATTAGGTTACTATGCATTTAAAAGCTTACAGCAATACGAACTTAATGACTTGATCTTATGCTACGCTTACTATGGGTGTGTGTCCATTACATCATTCTCCTAATGATATAACCTTGTTATTAATCACATCCTTATGTCCATGATCAGGAAACCATGATCATCAATCAATCAACAAGCTAGTTCAACAAGAGGCTTACTAGGGACTCTCATATGTTTACAAAACACACAAGTATTAGTGTTTCCTAATAATACAATTATAGCATGGGATGTTGTAACTACCTCGGTGAATTACGCTCTTAGTTAATGCCTGGATGAACGAAAGTGGTTAAAATAGTACGGTGGGGCCCAGGGCCACTCACGGTAGACCTTTCGGCCGTCCTAACCACTTTCAGACAACGGGACAAGAACGAGCGGCGTAATCGGCAGGCGAAGGGATCAACTATATACACAAATGAGTATGTATGCAAGCCACATACAACAGTCCTTAGAGCCATTCCATCTAAAAGAAATAGAAATATTGCAACGCCATACGGCAAGATCCAAATGTCCTAGATAGATATAATAATTTAGGATAGCTCCTCATACATCACATATCAGAGTATCAGGCGGAAGCGGAAAACAAGATCCGAGTACGGCTAAGAAGCAAATTGGCATAAGATGCCCCATAAATAAACACATCCCGCCCACAGATCACACGGATCCCCGTTCTCGGAATCTCTACACTGAATGATCGTTGCCAACATCATCTGTCTCTTCCACCCAGTATCCTTCTTGCGGGTACACCTGTTCATCTGAATCAAACAATTTATCGTGTGAGACCCTAGGGGTACTCAGCAAGTCTTTATGCCGCTAAAGGGGACACAACCTGGGGTGACGCAATTGCAGTAAAAGATAATACCTAACAATCCTATAGATATCCGGTAACCTTCCGCCTAACCAATGATAGACGGAAGTCCGTGAATTAAGAACAACAGTTTTAACAGTATAATTAACAGATCCATCCTCCTCCTCCCTTACCAACGAGGAAGCGGACGAACAACCCCCATCATCCGTTGGCAGTTTTATTAACCATTCCATGAGTATTGCACTATTTACTAGTCAAGTACTTAGTCAAATTAAAAGCGGTACTTTAGTTATACTTGTCTATGATCGAGAAACTGTGCTCCAAGTCATCCATAACCGCGGACACGGCTTTCAGAAAGATTTACCCTGCAGGGGTGCACGAATAGCAACACACACTCGATCAACCTCGGAAAAACCAAATCAAAACCCAACGAGGCATTCACGACAAAGCAATCACAGGATTCAGAAATATTTCAGGGGGCCACCCCATTAAGCTACCCACAACGAACTTGGCCGGCTCCGAGACGGACCCAAGGTTTGTGTGGACGGCGGTAAACGACTGGGAACCCGAAAATGTGACTGGGCTTGTCGATACAGCGAAAACGTGTCACGATCCAAAACAGTACAGGTGCTCCTCGCACAATCTTAAATAAAGCAGTAACATGGCATAAGTACAGAATAGTAATAAAGCCCCAAACTAATTGTGGCCCCAAGAAATAAGAATGAATCAAGCTCTGGCTCAGGGGGGTCCATAAGGCCTCCCGGATGTGGATAGTGCGAATAAACAAGGAACAGGAATCAAGTACTCGGGATCCTACGGGACACAAGTGAGCATGAAAAACCAAATAGCAGATATTGCTCACCGGTGCCTCTTTCATTAGTTATCCCATTACTACCCAGGTTATGTTGTTTAGGTACCTCGTTATTCATCAGACGCTCACATACCCTACTCATGCTTTTCTACGACTCGCATGGCTCAAACAACTCCTGTAGTAATGGCTCATGGGACCGAAACAAGCTGGGTGTGGTTTAAAAGTAAAGGCCATGCAGTACTTGGGATTCAATTTAATGCAATCGCGACTCAATGATGCAAGAAGAAGATAGAGGCAATAGGTACTGTATGTGTGCAAGCATGTGGTAGTGCTTGCCTGGCAGCTCAGTTGAAGCGAGAGATGGATTTGGGTAGTACTCCTGTGATTCCTGGTAATTCTCCTGTTGGGCGTCTATTCGAAGAAGAACCAAACAAACAAGGGCCAACATAAATAAAGTGCACAAGCATATGAATTAAAATGCAACAAGCAACCAAGCATGCCATGATGAATGATGCACAAATTACATGGCATTAAAGTAGCATGGCAAAGGTGAGGTGTGGATACAAGAAATAACGCACTTTATTATTTATTTGACCAAGTTTTATTGCCATAAACAGTTCAGATTTTTAATGTTGCCATGATTCATGCTTCAATTCAGAACAAGGATTTCATAAATAGAACGGGCTCGTCGCGCTGATCGATTTAGACATATTATTTGTCAAATTTGGAGTTATAAAACAAAAGTTATTAATTAATTAAGGGAAAGGGCATTTTAGTGTAATTTTATTCATCTCGAAATTTAAAGTGTTCAAAATATATTTTGAAGGGCATATTTGAATTCCTCACATTTTTCTGATTCCAAAACATATATTATATGTATTATTTGGATTTGTATTTTAAAAATTATTTGAATCTGATTTGAATTTGAATTTAAATCAATTAGAAAAAGGTTTAATTTAAAACAGACTCAGGAAAATACTTTTCTCACCCCGTCAGATCTAGCCACAGCCACTGACGGGTGGGCCTGGCGCTGATTGGGCCACGCACGCGGAAAACACTTTTTCCACCGCGGGTCTGGCTAGCCTGCTGAGACTGCGGGGTGGGCCAACTGGCGCAGGCCCACGTGACAGCGACGAGGGAGACAGGGGCTGACAGGTGGGGCTGGGGTTGGAGCGCGGGTTGCGGCCGGGAAAAGCCGAGGGGTTTTCTGCAATACTACCAGAGCGGCTGACAGGTGGGGTCTCTAGGAGCGCGGGTTGCAGGAATCAAAAAGGTGGGGGGCTTTTTGTAAGATGACCACGGCCCGGGTACTGTTTCTCTTCTCCACGTTCTGACGGCAAATCGTGCGCGCGGCGTGGAGCGGGGATTCGATCCCGGGTCGCGGGAGTGCACGCGGAGGGGCTAACCGGAATGGCTGGCTCGGGTAGTTGTCAGGAGGGTGGCGGGGGCCTAGGTAAGCTTGCTACGGCGCGGGAAAACCTGCAGACGGCGGTGAGCTCTGGCGCACTACGGCCGTTCGACGAAACGGTCGGCGGCGCTAGACGTAGATGGCGAGGCGGAGCATGTCAGAGAGGGAGAGTAGCTCACCGCGGGCTCGACGGCGGGCTCGGATCGGACGGGGGCGCGGCGTATCGTCGGGGATGCAGGCGCTCCGGCGAACTAGGGTTTCAGGGATCCGCGAGGATCTGGCGGCCCTGGGAGCTTCTCCTTCGCGTCAGCGGGTACGGGGCGACGCAGAGGGACGTCCACGGTCTTCCAGGCCTCTTCCACGACAAGCACGTCGGCTGGATCGAAGAGGAGCAGAGGGAGCTGGCGGCGACCGGCGTCGGGTGCTGTTGGTCGGAGAGGAAGAAGGAGAAGAAGGGGGCGGCTCGGCCAGATCTGGGAGAGGCCAGAGAGGCGTGGGGAGGAAGGAAAAGTGAGAGGGAGAGAGAGGAGAGGGAGCCGTGGCAGGGGAGATAAAGGTGGCCTCGGTGCCACCTTTTTCCTTCTCCCTCACGTGCTGGCTCGAGCTGGGGCTCGACCTGGGGCTAGTAGGCACGGTGGGGAGGGGCTGCAGGTGGACCAGGACGGCGAGCAGCTGCAGGGTGGGGCCGGCATGGCGGTAGAAGAAGAGAGAGAGAGGAGAGGGGTTAGCTCGGGCTAGGTCTAGATAGAGCTCGGGTTAGGGCATGGGCTAGGGTTAGGGTAGCTGGGTGTGGGCCAGGGAGAGGGTGGCCAGGTGGTCTTTCTAGAGAGAGAGAGGGAAGGAGGATTAGAGTTAGGGTTTTGTGTAGATTAGGTGTAAAGGAATTGTAAAGAGAAAAACTAGGTTTGAATTTTATTAGGTATTTAGATTTGATTTAGTTTATGAGGCCAAACCAAGAAGAAAAGGTGAAGCTTGATCTTGCTTGAGATATTGTGGAGGGGAAACAAGAAGGAAAAAGGAAGAAAAGAAATAGGTGGGAAGGTCACATATGATCATGCTTGAAGAAAAATAATTAAAAGAAAGAGATATGGTTGAGACTATGGAGAGGTGGAATGGAGGTAGATGGCTTCCCAAGATAGGATCCCTCAAATCCAAAGAAAAACCAATGGAGTAAATTATGGTGAAGAATTGTGCATGGCCCATGCAAATTAATAATGCCATGATTAATTTTGTGAAAACAATATTAATATGATGGCATTAATCTTATGCATTTCCAAGAAGTGGAATAAAGCCAAGCAAAGGAATTTAATGGACTAGATCCACCCTATTGCCCATGAGCTAGATGAAACCAAAATAAATACAACAAGCTCATGAGCTAGTAGGATGGTGGAATTATAAAGTGGTAGAAAAGAAAAGTGATGGGGTTGAAATAAAAGATATGCCCCCAACTCAACTTGGGCATTGCACAATATATCAATAACCAAATACAATATCAAGAGGCAAATACAATTAATAATGCATATGGGAGAAAAAAACCAAAAGAAAGAGGGATTTATATGATGCTCAAATGCAAGGTGGCATGATGGCATGAGCATGATATCATTATGATGCAACAGTAATATATATGAAGTAGCCAATATCTTACTAGGACAAGTAGCATTACAATTGTTAGACAATTGGGATGCTACAACTCTCCCCCACTAAACAGGAATCTCGCCCCGAGATTCTAGGAAGAAGAAGACTCAAAGAGGGAAGGATACTTGGTACGGAGCTCATCTTCACGTTCCCAGGTTGCTTCATCAACGGAATGGTGCGACCACTGCACCTTGCAGAACTTGATGGACTTGTTGCGAGTCCTTCTTTCTGTGACTTCAAGAATTTTTGTGGGGTGTTCTTGATACGACAGATCTTCTTGGAGATTGATGAGTTCATGGTCCACGGTCCTGCCGGGATCCTTGAAGCACTTCTTGAGTTGAGAGATGTGAAAAACATCATGGACTTTGAGTTGTTCAGGGATCTCAAGAGCGTAAGCAACTTCTCCTCTTCTTCCACGAATTTTCAAAGGACCGATGTATCTAGGAGCCAGCTTTCCTTTGATACCAAAGCGGTGCGTGCCTCTCATGGGAGTGACATGAAGGTAAACAAGATCACCAGGGACATACTCCATGTCCGTGTGCTTTCTGTCATAATTGCTCTTCTGGTGACTTTGAGCAATCTTCAGATTTTCGAGAATGATCTGAACTTTCTCCTCCGCTTGAGTTACAATGTCCGGGCCAAACAATATTCTTTCACCTGCGCTCGACCAACCAATCGGAGTTCTGCATTTGCGACCATAGAGAGCCTCAAATGGTGCCATCTTTAGACTTTTCTGCAAGCTGTTGTTGTAAGAGAATTCAGCATAAGGAAGGCATTCTTCCCACTTCATGCCGAAAGAGATAACGCAAGCACGGAGCATATCTTCTAGAATCTGATTGATCCTTTCAACTTGTCCTTGCGACTGAGGGTGGTAAGCTGTGCTGAAGTTTAGTTTTGTTCCCAAAGCATTTTGGAAACTTCCCCAGAACTTGGAAGTGAAGATGCTTCCACGGTCTGAACTGATCTCAAGAGGAATTCTGTACAGAGAGACAATTTTGTTGATATAGAGCTCAGCCAACTGAATTGCAGAAATTGTTTCCTTGACTGGAAATAAGTGAGCTACTTTGGAAAGCCTGTCAATGACAACAAAGATTGCATTGTTGCCTTTCTGCGACCTTGGAAAACCAGTGATGAAGTCCATCTCTACTTTCTCCCATTTCCATTCCGGAGGCTTCAATGGCTGTAGAAGACCGGAAGGTTTCTGATGAACAGCTTTAACTCTGCGGCAGACATCGCACTCCGAGACATACTTGGCACAATATCGTTTCAAATCAGGCCACCAATATTGTGTTTTCAAGTCCATGTACATCTTAGTGCTGCCAGGGTGGATAGAAAGAACAGAATCATGCGCCTCCTTGAGAACTTGCTCTCTTAAACCCGGGTAGTTCGGAACAAACATCCGGTGTTCAAAGAAAAGAGTGCCTTGGTCATCTACGTGGAAAGACTCGTATTTCGGAAGTTGAATGTTGGAGATGATCTTTTTAGTGTAAGGATCCCCAAGCTGAATGGAACGGACCTTTTCTTCCAAGAGGGGTGTTGCTAGAAGGTTCAGAAGATAACCTTGATCCACAAATTCAAGGTTAAGCTTGCGGAATTCCTCGCACAAGAGAGGCTGTTGTTCTTCCATCATGAGGTTGTTGACATAAGCTTTTCGGCTGAGAGCATCTGCCATGACATTAGCTTTGCCCGGGGTGTAGTTGATGGTCAAATCAAAATCATTGATTGTTTCAATCCACCTCCTCTGACGAAGGTTGAGATCAGGCTGTGTGAAGATATACTTCAGACTCTTGTGATCAGAAAAGATCTCACAACGGTTGCCAAGCAAGTAATGCCTCCATACTTTCAAAGCAAAGACAACTGCTGCGAGTTCGAGGTCATGTGTAGGATAGTTGATCTCATGCGTCTTCAACTGACGAGATGCATAAGCAACAACTTGTTTTTCTTGCATAAGGACCGCACCCAATCGTTGCAATGAAGCATCACAGAATATTTCGAAAGGCTTTGATGTATCTGGAGGAACCAAGACTGGTGTGGAAGTGAGCTTCTCTTTGAGTGTTTCAAAGCTTGCTTGACATGCAGGAGTCCAAAGGTATTTCTTGCCTTTCTTGAGGAGATCGGTAAGAGGCTTCGCAATCTTTGAGAAGTTTTGAACGAAGCGACGGCAGTAACTAGCCAAGCCAAGGAAACTCCAGACTTCTTTGACATTTATGGGTGGAAGCCAGTCCATAATTGTCTTAATAGTTTCTGGGTTGACGGCAATGGCCTTGGCAGAGATGACGTGACCAAGGTAGGTGACTTGAGGCAGCCAAAACTCACACTTGGAGAACTTTGCATACAGGCGGTTCTCATGAAGCTTGTTTAGGACACACCGAAGGTGTTCTTCATGTTTTTATTTTGACTTAGAATAGACTAGAATGTCATCCAGATAGACCACAACGAACTTATCAAGATACTCCATGAAAACCGAGTTCATAAGCCTCGAGAAGGTGGCAGGTGCATTGGTGAGACCGAAAGACATGACCGTGTACTCATACAGGCCATAGCGGGTGGTGAAAGCTGTTTTAGGAACATCTTCCTTGCGGATCTTGATTTGATGATAACCACTTCTCAAATCAAGCTTAGAGAATACCATGGCTCCAGCTAACTGATCGAAGAGATCATTAATTCGTGGAAGGGGATATTTATTCTTGATTGTTTTAGCATTGAGTGCCCGATAGTCAACACAAATTCTATCAGTCTTGTCTCGCTTCTTCACAAAGATGGTTGGACTACCCCAAGAAGAAGTACTGTGCTGAATGAAACCCAACTTCTCTTGTTCATCCAACTGACGCTTAAGTTCAGCCAACTCAGCAGGACCCATTTTATAAGGCCGCTTGGAGATAGGAGCGGTACCAGGTTCAAGTTCAATGACAAACTCAACCTCACGATCCGGAGGCATACCTGACAACTCTTCAGGAAAGACATCTGGAAAATCACAGACTACAGGAACACTCTGAATACCTTCCATAGCATCATCATTCAGAGCCGCCAAAGAATAAAGCTAAATTGCAGGAGTCAGACTTGGAGAATAGACTATATGGCCTTCAGGAATTTTCAGAGAAACCGAACGTTCAGCACAATCAATCACAGCTGCATTTGCTGTCAACCAATCCATGCCCAAGATAACATCAATATCAGAATTGCCCAGAATAATTAAGGAAGCCGGAAAAGAAGAACCACCAACCTCAATTTGATTGCCATGGCTGATATGAGCAGCCCTCATGTTTGACCCAGGAGATTGTACCACAAGACGGTGTAATAAAGGAACCATAGCCAGATCTTGCTCATGAGCAAACTTGTGAGAAACAAAAGAATGCGAAGCACCAGAATCAAACAAAACTCGTGCAGGAACTGAGTTAACAGGAAGCAGACCCATGACAACTCCAGGAGCATGCTCAGCTTGAGCGGCGTTGACACAGTTGGCACGAGCAACCGTAGACCCAGGCTTGGTGTTGATGTTGAGAGCCCGAGGTGGAGGTGCACGAATCATAGGAGCACTTGCTGCAGGTCTTGGAGGTGGTGGTGGAAGAGCTTTGTTGTTCATTGGACAATTCCAGTGCTAATGCCCAGTGTTTCCACAAGTATAGCAAGCACCAGGTGGACGTGGAGCAACATAGCCAGGGACTCCGCCAGGCGCTCCAGGGTAGTTGTGGTTGTAGCCCCTGGGAGCCGCAGTGAAGGAGTTTGGTGGCCTTGGTGCATAGCTTGAAGGTCTTGGTGGAGCAGGGAGCGATGGTGGGGTGTTAGGAACCCAGACACGACGCTTAGAAGGAGCTGTCATAGCAGAAGAGCTTGCTGTATCACGGTTGTGTTTCTTTGACTCCTCAAACACTTGCCTACTTGCTTCTTCCTGCAGAGCTGTGTGTTGAAGTTCCAGGAAAGATGCCGGCCTTGCATGAGTGATTGCATATTTGATGGAAGCATTGAGGCCTTGCCGAAACCTCTTTTGCTTCTTCTTGTCATCAGAGATCTCATCACCACCGTAACGAGACAGGTTCATGAAGTTCCTGATGTAGGTGTTGACATTGTCAGTGCCCTGCTTGAGGTTGAGAAACACTTCCTTCATCCTTTCCATGACAATTTCTGATAGATATTGCTCTTTGAAAGCAGCAGTGAACCGCTCCCAAGTAGGCTGAAAACCAGAAAGGTCTGCCTTGAGATAATTTTCCCACCAGAGAGCTGCATCTCCCTTCAGAAGGTGAGTAGCACACTTGACCCATTCTTGCTCAGGAACATCCGCAGTCATCAGCAACCTTGACACTTCACGCAGCCAATCATCCGCATCAAGTGGCTGATCAGACACTCAAATTGGCGTGGGTTGAACTTGAGAAAACTCTTGATGTCTCCTCGCTTGGGAGGTGGAGGTAGCGGAGCAAACTCATTCCTCCTCACGCTTTCCTCGAAGCGCTGCTGGTTCTGCTGCATAGCGCCCAAAGCATTTGCAATACTTGCCAAAGCGGCCCCAAGTTCAGGTGGTATATCCTCCTCAGAACGGCGTGGTGGTGCCATCCTGTGATTGATATAAAACACAAGTCAGTACTATAATGGAGAATGATTATAATCCAAAATAGTACCAAAATGGAATTAATCAAGATTAAAGAATGCAATTCACTGAGATGATATTAAAATATCAGCAAAGTTCAAGGCAACTAGAAGATACTAAGCATAACGCACACGACTGAACAAGGAGTGTGGTATACAAACTAACAAAGAAAAAATTTCCGCAAATTTCGGCATTAAAATACCACTATATGCGCAAAACCACTTAACGAATCAAGATTAGTAACTCTACTAGTTCAATATACAAAAGCAAATGACAAAAGTAGTGGTATGGTCGCAACTCCATCCCGCTCTCAAATCATTACTCCGCACATGAATCAGTAAAACACATATCCCAACACCTTCTTCTTCGATGAACCTAAAGATTGGTAACTACGGAAACGAACACCCCAACAAGATAACATCGGATAACAAAGTGTAAGATAGATCGCTTCGGTGTAAAACGAATCAGAATAGATCGCGTCGGTTTACAAAGGCCTGTCGGTATGGAATGTACCAACAGTTGATAACCAAAAGGCAGATAGTGATACATTTGGATGCAACAGATAGACAAAGAATTCACACACACACACACACACAAACATAACCTATGGTACTACGGAACCCAGAACACGTGAATCCTAGTTTGAAGTTTAGAAGAGGATTGAAAACGTTACACTTCCTTACCAGAAAAAGGGTGGGTGGGTGGGTAAGAAGAAAAATGGAAGCAGTCCTACTCTCACGTTTTGTTTTTCCCTAGTATACATAACTACCAAAACATTTGCTAGACTGACAACGACCATTTTGGCTGAGACCCTGAAGGGCGGGATGGCTCTGATACCAATTGTAACTACCTCGGTGAATTACGCTCTTAGTTAATGCCTGGATGAACGAAAGTGGTTAAAATAGTACAGTGGGGCCCAGGGCCACTCACGGTAGACCTTTCGGCCGTCCTAACCACTTTCAGACAACGGGACAAGAACGAGCGACGTAATCGGCAGGCGAAGGGATCAACTACATACACAAATGAGTATGTATGCAAGCCACATACAACAGTCCTCAGAGCCATTCCATCTAAAAGAAATAGAAATATTGCAACGCCATACGGCAAGATCCAAATGTCCTAGATAGATATAATAATTAAGGATAGCTCCTCATACATCACACATCAGAGTATCAGGCGGAAGCGGAAAACAAGATCCGAGTACGGCTAAGAAGCAAATTGGCAAAAGATGCCCCATAAATAAACACATCCTGCCCACAGATCACACGGATCCCCGTTCCCGGAATCTCTACACCGAATGATCGTTGCCAACATCATCTGTCTCTTCCACCCAGTATCCTTCTTGCGGGTACACCTGTTCATCTGAATCAAACAATTTATCGTGTGAGACCCTAGGGGTACTCAGCAAGTCTTTATGCCGCTAAAGGGGACACAACCTGGGGTGACGCAATTGCAGCAAAAGATAATACCTAACAATCCTACAGATATCCGCTAACCTTCCGCCTAACCAATGATAGACGGAAGTCCGTGAATTAAGAAAAACAGTTTTAACAGTATAATTAACAGATCCATCCTCCTCCTCGCTTACCAACGAGGAAGCGGACGAACAACCCCCATCATCCGTTGGCAGTTTTATTAAACATTCCATGAGTATTGCACTATTTACTAGTCAAGTACTTAGTCAAATTAAAAGCGGTACTTTAGTTATACTTGTCTATGATCGAGAAACTGTGCTCCAAGTCGTCCATAACCGCAGACACGGCTTTCAGAAATATTTACCCTGCAGGGGTGCACGAATAGCAACACACACTCGATCAACCTCGGAAAAACCAAATCAAAACCCAACGAGGCATTCACGACAAAGCAATCACAGGATTCAGAAATATTTCAGGGGGCCACCCCATTAAGCTACCCGCAACGAAGTTGGCCGGCTCCGAGATGGACCCAAGGTTTGTGTGGACGGCGGTAAACGACTGGGAACCCGAAAATGTGACTGGGCTTGTCGATACAGCGAAAACGTGTCACGATCCAAAACAGTACAGGTGCTCCTCGCACAATCTTAAATAAAGCAGTAACATGGCATAAGTACAGAATAGTAATAAAGCCCCAAACTAATTGTGGCCCCAAGAAATAAGAATGAATCAAGCTCTGGCTCAGGGGGGTCCATAAGGCCTCCCGGATGTGGATAGTGCGAATAAACAAGGAACAGGAATCAAGTACTCGGGATCCTACGGGACACAAGTGAGCATGAAAAACCAAATAGCAGATATTGCTCACCGGTGCCTCTTTCCTTAGTTATCCCATTACTACTCAGGTTATGTTGTTTAGGTACCTCGTTATTCATCAGACGCTCACATACCCTACTCATGCTTTTCTACGACTCGCATGGCTCAAACAACTCCTGTAGTAATGGCTCATGGGACCGAAACAAGCTGGGTGTGGTTTAAAAGTAAAGGCCATGCAGTACTTGGGATTCAATTTAATGCAATCGCGACTCAATGATGCAAGAAGAAGATAGAGGCAATAGGTACTGTATGTGTGCAAGCATGTGGTAGTGCTTGCCTGGCAGCTCAGTTGAAGCGAGAGATGGATCTGGGTAGTACTCCTGTGATTCCTGGTAATTCTCCTGTTGGGCGTCTATTCGAAGAAGAACCAAACAAACAAGGGCCAACATAAATAAAGTGCACAAGCATATGAATTAAAATGCAACAAGCAACCAAGCATGCCATGATGAATGATGCACAAATTACATGGCATTAAAGTAGCATGGCAAAGGTGAGGTGTGGATACAAGAAATAACGCACTTTATTATTTATTTGACCAAGTTTTATTGCCATAAACAGTTCAGATTTTTAATGTTGCCATGATTCATGCTTCAATTCAGAACAAGGATTGCATAAATAGAACGGGCTCGTCGCGCTGATCGATTTAGACATATTATTTGTCAAATTTGGAGTTATAAAACAAAAGTTATTAATTAATTAAGGGAAAGGGCATTTTAGTGTAATTTTATTCATCTCGAAATTTAAAGTGTTCAAAATATATTTTGAAGGGCATATTTGAATTCCTCACATTTTTCTGATTCCAAAACATATATTATATGTATTATTTGGATTTGTATTTTAAAAATTATTTGAATCTGATTTGAATTTGAATTTAAATCAATTAGAAAAAGGTTTAATTTAAAACAGACTCAGGAAAATACTTTTCTCACCCCGTCAGATCTAGCCACAGCCACTGACGGGTGGGCCTGGCGCTGATTGGGCCACGCACGCGGAAAACACTTTTTCCACCGCGGGTCTGGCTAGCCTGCTGAGACTGCGGGGTGGGCCAACTGGCGCAGGCCCACGTGACAGCGACGAGGGAGACAGGGGCTGACAGGTGGGGCTGGGGTTGGAGCGCGGGTTGCGGCCGGGAAAAGCCGAGGGGTTTTCTGCAATACTACCAGAGCGGCTGACAGGTGGGGTCTCTAGGAGCGCGGGTTGCAGGAATCAAAAAGGTAGGGGGCTTTTTGTAAGATGACCACGGCCCGGGTACTGTTTCTCTTCTCCACGTTCTGACGGCAAATCGTGCGCGCGGCGTGGAGCGGGGATTCGATCTCGGGTCGCGGGAGTGCACGCGGAGGGGCTAACCGGAATGGCTGGCTCGGGTAGTTGTCAGGAGGGTGGCGGGGGCCTAGGTAAGCTTGCTACGGCGCGGGAAAACCTGCAGACGGCGGTGAGCTCTGGCGCACTACGGCCGTTCGACGAAACGGTCGGCGGCGCTAGACATAGATGGCGAGGCGGAGCATGTCAGAGAGGGAGAGTAGCTCACCGCGGGCTCGACGGTGGGCTCGGATCGGACGGGGGCGCGGCGTATCGTCGGGGATGCAGGCGCTCCGGCGAACTAGGGTTTCAGGGATCCGCGAGGATCTGGCGGCCCTGGGAGCTTCTCCTTCGCGTCAGCGGGTACGGGGCGATGCAGAGGGACGTCCACGGTCTTCCAGGCCTCTTCCACGACAAGCACGTCGGCTGGATCGAAGAGGAGCAGAGGGAGCTGGCGGCGACCGGCGTCGGGTGCTGTTGGTCGGAGAGGAAGAAGGAGAAGAAGGGGGCGGCTCGGCCAGATCTGGGAGAGGCCAGAGAGGCGTGGGGAGGAAGGAAAAGTGAGAGGGAGAGAGAGGAGAGGGAGCCGTGGCAGGGGAGATAAAGGTGGCCTCGGTGCCACCTTTTTCCTTCTCCCTCACGTGCTGGCTCGAGCTGGGGCTCGACCTGGGGCTAGTAGGCACGGCGGGGAGGGGCTGCAGGTGGACCAGGACGGCGAGCAGCTGCAGGGTGGGGCCGGCATGGCGGTAGAAGAAGAGAGAGAGAGGAGAGGGGTTAGCTCGGGCTAGGTCTAGATAGAGCTCGGGTTAGGGCATGGGCTAGGGTTAGGGTAGCTGGGTGTGGGCCAGGGAGAGGGTGGCCAGGTGGTCTTTCTAGAGAGAGAGAGGGAAGGAGGATTAGAGTTAGGGTTTTGTGTAGATTAGGTGTAAAGGAATTGTAAAGAGAAAAACTAGGTTTGAATTTTATTAGGTATTTAGATTTGATTTAGTTTATGAGGCCAAACCAAGAAGAAAAGGTGAAGCTTGATCTTGCTTGAGATATTGTGGAGGGGAAACAAGAAGGAAAAAGGAAGAAAAGAAATAGGTGGGAAGGTCACATATGATCATGCTTGAAGAAAAATAATTAAAAGAAAGAGATATGGTTGAGACTATGGAGAGGTGGAATGGAGGTAGATGGCTTCCCAAGATAGGATCCCTCAAATCCAAAGAAAAACCAATGGAGTAAATTATGGTGAAGAATTGTGCATGGCCCATGCAAATTAATAATGCCATGATTAATTTTGTGAAAACAATATTAATATGATGGCATTAATCTTATGCATTTCCAAGAAGTGGAATAAAGCCAAGCAAAGGAATTTAATGGACTAGATCCACCCTATTGCCCATGAGCTAGATGAAACCATAATAAATACAACATGCTCATGAGCTAGTAGGATGGTGGAATTATAAAGTGGTAGAAAAGAAAAGTGATGGGGTTGAAATAAAAGATATGCCCCCAACTCCACTTGGGCATTGCACAATATATCAATAACCAAATACAATATCAAGAGGCAAATACAATTAATAATGCATATGGGAGAAAAAAACCAAAAGAAAGAGGGATTTATATGATGCTCAAATGCAAGGTGGCATGATGGCATGAGCATGATATCATTATGATGCAACAGTAATATATATGAAGTAGCCAATATCTTACTAGGACAAGTAGCATTACAATTGTTAGACAATTGGGATGCTACAGATGTAAACATTCATCATAAACACAAAGATATAATAATAATCACTTTTATTATTGCCTCTTGGGCATATCTCCAACAGTCTCCCACTTGCACTAGAGTCAATAATCTAGATTACATAGTAATATACCTAACACCCATGGCGTTCTGGTGTTGGTCATGCTTTGCCCTAGGGAGAGGTTTAGTCAACGGATCCGCCACATTCAGATCAGTGTGTACTTTGCAAATCTTTATGTCACCATCTCGGACATACTCGCGGATAGCGTGGAAACGTAGCTTGATGTGCTTCAGCTTGCTATGTGACCTTGGCTCCTGTGCATTAGCTATGGCACCTGTGTTGTCACAGTAGATGGCCATCGGGTCCAACACACTGGGAACCACGCCAAATTCAGTAATGAATTCCTTCATCCAAACGGCTTCTTGTGCAGCCTCCGAAACAGCTATGTATTCCGATTCAGTTGAAGATTTCGCCACAACGCTTTGCTTCGCACTCCTCCAGCTCATTGCAGCACCATTCAAAATAAATACGTATCCCAATTGTGACTTCGAGTCATCCGGATCGGTGTTCCAACTAGCATCGGTGTAACCGTTTACAACAAGCTGTTCATCACCTCCATAAGAAAGAACCATAACCTTAGTCCTATTTAGGTACTTTAGGATATTCTTGACCGCTGTCCAGTGCTCCATTCCAGGATCACTTTGATATCTGCTAGTCAAACTAACAGCATGTGCTATATCCGGTCTTGTACACAGCATAGCATACATGATAGAACCTATGGCTGAGGCATAGGGAATATTATTCATCTTCTCTCTATCTTCTGCCGTAGCTGGACTTTGAGTTTTACTCAAGGTCTTACCTGACAACATGGGCACGAACCCTTTCTTGCTATCTTCCATTCTAAACTTCTTTAAAACTTTGTCCAAGTATGTACTTTGTGAAAGCGCTATTAGGCATCTTGATCTATCTCTATAAATCTTGATGCCTAGAATGTATGCCGCTTCGCCAAGATCCTTCATTGAAAAACTATTATTCAAATAGGTTTTGACGCTATTAAGAAGTTCTATATCATTCCCAATCAACAATATGTCATCTACATATAGTACTAGGAATGCTACAGAGCTCCCACTCACTTTCTTGTAAATACAAGCTTCTCCATAAGTTTGTATAAACCCAAATTTTTTGATTACTTTATCAAAACGTTGATTCCAACTCCGGGATGCTTGCTTCAGTCCATAAATGGAGCGCTGAAGCTTGCATACCTTGTCAGCATCTTTAGGATCGACAAAACCCTTGGGTTGTACCATATACAACTCTTCCTCAATGTCACCATTAAGGAACGCTGTTTTGACATCCATCTGCCAAATCTCATAATCGAAATGTGCAGCAATTGCTAACAAAATCCTCACAGACTTTATACGTCGCAGGGTCATCAGCGTTGCCCACCAACATGACGTTCAAGGCAGAGTCATACCAATCAGGAGTGGTACGAACCCTCGTTGACCTGCGAGGTTCAGTAGTAACTTCGTTTGAAGTTTCATGATCATTATCATTAGCTTCCTCTTCAATTGGTGCAGGCGGCACCAAAACATCTTCCAGTGCTGCGCTACTCTCAAATCCGAGAGAAGGTTCAATAACCTCATCGAGTTCTACTTTCCTTCCAGTCACCTCTTTCGAGAGAAACTCCTTCTCAAGAAAGGATCCATTCTTTGCAACGAAAACTTTGCCTTCGGATCTATGATAGAAGGTATACCCAATTGTTTTTTTAGGGTATCCTATGAAGACGCATTTCTCCGCTTTGGGTTCTAGCTTATCAGGTTGTAACTTCTTTACATATGCCTCGCAACCCCAAACTTTAAGGAACGACTACTTAGGTTTCTTTCCAAACCACAATTCGTACGGTGTCGTTTCAACGGATTTAGATGGTGCCCTATTTAAAGTGAATGCGGCTGTCTCTAATGCATAGCCCCAAAATGATAACGGTAAATCTGTAAGAGACATCATAGATCGAACCATATCTAAGAGAGTTCGATTACGACGTTCGGACACACCATTACGCTGTGGTGTTCCCGGCGGTGTCAACTGTGAAAGTATTCCACATTTCTTTAAATGCATGCCAAACTCATAACTCAGATATTCACCTCCGTGATCAGAACGCAGAAACTTAATCTTCTTGTTACGATGATTTTCCACTTCACTTTGAAATTCGTTGAACTTCTCGAAAGTTTCGGACTTATGTTTCATAAAGTAGACATACCCATATCTACTCAAGTCATCCGTGAAAGTGAGAACATAACGATATCCACCACGCGATGCTACACTCATTGGGCCGCACACATCGGTATGTATTATTTCCAATAAGTCTGTAGCTCGCTCCATTGTACCAGAGAATGGAGTCTTAGTCATTTTTCCCATTAGACATGCTTCGCATCTTTCAAGTGATTCAAAATCAAGTGATTCAAGAAGTCCATCAGAATGGAGTTTCTTCATACGCTTCACTCCAATGTGACCAAGACGACAGTGCCACATGTATGTAGAATTATCATTCAATTTTATTCGTTTAGCATCTATGTTGTGAACATGTGTATCACTACTATCGAGATTCAGTAAGAATAAACCATTCATCTCAGGTGCATTACCATAAAAGATATTACTCATATAAATCGAACAACCTTTATTCTCCGACTTAAAAGAGTAACCGTCTCGCAATAAACAGGATCCAGATATAATGTTCATGCTTAACGCAGACACCAAATAACAATTATTTAAATTTAAAACTAATCCCGAAGGTAGATGTGGAGGGAGCGTGCCGACGGCGATCACATCAACCTTGGAGCCATTTCCAACGCGCATCGTCACCTCGTCTCTTGCCAGTCTTCGTTTATTCCGCAGCTCCTGTTTCGAGTTACAAATATGAGCAACCGAACCAGTATCAAATACCCAGGCACTACTACGATTACTAGTAAGATACACATCTATAACACATATATCAAATATACCTTTCTTCTTGATGTTGCCGTTCTTTAGATCCGCCAGGTACTTGGGGCAGTTACGCTTCCAGTGACCAGCACCCTTGCAGTAGAAGCACTCAGTTTCAGGCTTAGGACCAGCCTTGGGCTTCTTAGCAGGTGCGGCAGCTTTCTTGTCGTCCTTCTTGAAGTTGCCCTTGTTCCTAGGCTTGCCCTTTTTCTTGAAATTGGTGGTCTTATTGACCATCAACACTTGGTGCTCCTTCTTTATCTCCACTTCAGCAGTTTTTAGCATGGACGACAGTTCAGGCAATGTCTTGTTCATGCAGTGCATGTTGTAGTTCATCACAAAGTTCTTGTAACTCGTTGGCAGTGATTGAAGGAGACGGTGAATCCCCAATTCATTAGGAATCGATATTCCCAACTCTTGGAGCTTCTTTGCGTACCCAGACATGGTGAGCACGTGCTCGCTAACGGAGCTTCCTTCTTCCATCTTACAGTTAAAGAACTTTTCGGAGGCCTCATAGCTCTCCATGGCCACGCGAGTCTCAAAAATTAGCCTGAGCTCCTTAATGATCTCGAACGGGTCGTGGTGCTCAAAACGCTGTTGGAGCTCCGCTTCTAAACCGTACAGGATGGCACACTGAACTGTGGAGTAATGATTTTTCCGAGTGGCAAAAACATTCTTTTCGTCATCGGTGGCATTATCTGCAGGTGGGTCACCTAGCGGTGCATCGAGCACATAGGTCAACTGACCAGCCCTGAGGACGATCTTCAGTCCACGGAACCAGTCCGTGAAATTGCTTCCATTGTTCTTAAGCTTTTCTTTCTCTAGGAACGCATTGAAATTGATGGAGGGGGTCGCCATAATCTACAACAATTTGCAAGTAGTTTAGACTAAGTTTATGATAAATTGAGTTCAAATTTAATTCTTAAACTAACTAGGTGAACTCCCACTCAAAACAACATCCCTCACATTGTCTTAGTGATTACACGAACCAAGTCCACTACACCAAGTCCGATCTTCACGAGAGAAGATGTAGTTTCATCGGCGAACAATCTTCATGTTCATCATATCATTTATATGACTCATGCTCTACCTTTCGGTATTCCGTGTTCCGAGACCATGTCTGTACATGCTAGGCTCGTCAAGACAACCTTAGTTTCCGCATGTGCAAATCTGGCTTGCACCCGTTGTATGCACACGTAGAATCTATCACATCCGATCATCACGAGATGCTTCGAAACGACGAGTCTTAGCAACGGTGCCAACTAAGGGTGAACACTTTATTACTTGATATTTTAGTGAGAGGGATCATCTTATAATGCTACCGTCGCGATCTAAGCAATACAAGATGCATAAAGGATTAACATCACAGGCAATTCATAATTAGTGTGATATGATATGGCCTTTTCTTCTTGCGCCTTTGATCTCCATCTCCAAAGCACGAACATGATCTCCATCATCACCAGCATTGCGTCAAGGTCAGTGGCGCCGCTTCATGGTTGTCCATCATCACCAGCAACTATTACAACTACTTGGAATAAAGCTATTACAAGATGAATAGACACGCGGGTTTTAACAGAATTAAAGACAACCATTAGGCTCCTGCCGGTTGCCATATTACAACAAGGATCATTGCATACATCAAATACAATCACAATCACCTGTTGGCCATATCACATCACAAAACCCCTACAAAAACAAGTTAGACGCCTCTAATTTTCTTTGCATGTTTTACGTGGTTTGGGGCTTTCGCATAAGACCGATCTTACCTACGAACAAGGACCACAACATTGATACAAGTGTTGTCAAGATGCTCATTGTAAATTGAATCTTAACTATGGTGGGAGAGACAGACACCCGCAAAGCCACTTGTGCAAAGCAAGTTGCACGTCAAGCGTGGAGCAAGTCTCATGTGCGATGACATGTAATGTTAGCCCGAGCCGCTTCATCCCACCATGCCGCAAGATGCAAAGTACACGCTAAGACACCGACAACAAAAGCATCAACGCCCACAAAAACATTGTGTTCTACTCGTGCAACAGATCTACGCATAGATACGGCTCTGATACCACTGATGGGTTCGTAGCATGGAAAACAAAAAAATTCTACCGCAAGAACGAACAAAACCTAGATCTAATCTAGATAAAAGCCAAGATCTAATCTATTAGACATGAGCAACGAGATAGATAGGAACTAACCCTCGTAGATCCGAAAGCGTTAACGAGATTAGATCTCGTGGTTGATGTAGTCGATCACTTGCCGATCTCAAGATCGTGTGGACGATCCTTCCGGCGTCGCGTTCCAGCAGCGCTTCCGCAGTCGGTCACATGTGCGGAGTCGAAGCAGACCTTCCTCTCCCCGTTCCAGCGAGCAGCAGAGGTAGTAGATCTTCTCCACGGAATCCCAGCAGCACGACGGCGTGGTGGTGGTGGTGGAGTAGAGAATTCTGCAGGGCTTCGCCTATGCCTGTGCAGAAGAAAGGTGGAGGAGAGAGTCGGCAGAGATTGGGGTTATGGGAGCCGGGAGGAGGGGGCGCCCCTGCCCTTCTATTTAAGGGGGGCGCCTTGGGGAGGGGGAGTCCTTGTAGGACTCCCCTCCTCTAGGCCGGCGGATTGGGGAGTGGGGGGAGGAGCCCTCCTCCCCCACGACTCCTTGTCTTGACCCACCAGGACTCCTTGATCCCTATCTTGATTTTCAAGCAAACTCCAAGATATCTTCTAGAACCTTCCGGAACATTCCGAAACCTTCTAGAATCCTCATACAAACACTCCAGAACATTTCCTAACTCAGAAAATGATCCCCTATATATGAATCTTATTCTCCGGACCATTCCGGATCTCCTCGTGATGTCCCGGATCCATTCCGAGACTCCGAACAACATTCGGTCTCCAACGCACATTCCATATCTACTTAAAACAACTTCGAACCTTAAGTGTGTCACCCTACGGTTCGTGAATATGTAGACACGACAGAGACACATCTCCTATCAATAACCATCAGCGGGACCTGGAGATCCATAATGGCTCCCACATACTCAACGATGACTTCGTGATCGATTGAACCATTTACATACGAAACCAATTCCCTTTGTCACGCGATACTATACTTATCCGAGGTTTGATCGTCGGCATCTCCATACCTAGTTCTACCTCGTTACTGATAAGTACTCTTTACTCGTTCCGTGATATGTCATCCCTTGTGACCCAGTCACATGCTTGCAAGCTAACTAGATGACATTCCACCGAGAGGGCCCAGAGCATATCTATCCGTCATATGGATGGACAAATCCCAATCTTGGTTCATGCGCTTCAACACATACTTTCAGAATACCCAATGACACCTTTATGACCACCCAGTTACGAAGCGGTGTTTGATGTCATCAAAGTACCCATCCGGTGATGGTGATTAACACAACCTCATGGTCAAAGGATTAGGTTACTATGCATTTAAAAGCTTACAGCAATACGAACTTAATGACTTGATCTTATGCTACGCTTACTATGGGTGTGTGTCCATTACATCATTCTCCTAATGATATAACCTTGTTATTAATCACATCCTTATGTCCATGATCAGGAAACCATGATCATCAATCAATCAACAAGCTAGTTCAACAAGAGGCTTACTAGGGACTCTCATATGTTTACAAAACACACAAGTATTAGTGTTTCCTAATAATACAATTATAGCATGGGATGTAAACATTCATCATAAACACAAAGATATAATAATAATCACTTTTATTATTGCCTCTTGGGCATATCTCCAACAAAAACAACGCATGATTCATCCAAGGCACATTAAGCAATCTCAATTGTTTATAACAAGTCATGCTACAACAAAGAATACTAAGCATAAAGCCAAAACAATATCAAGCATGGCATGACAAAGCATATGCCACAGTCAAAAACAAGCTCTTTTTACCACATAAGCATGAACTTTCTACTCTTTTCCAAACCAAACCAAACTATTTGCAAACCAATGTATGAAAGAGGGGGTCCAACCAATTTATTCAGCAAACTAATCAAACCAAGCAAACGAAAAACCAAAACGAAAACGAAAAAGAAGACGCTCCAAGAACAACACAACCGTGCATGAAACAATAGAAATGAAGCGTTTGGAAGAAACCTGGGATTTTTATTGATGAAGAGGGGGATGCCTTGGGCATCCCCAAGCTTTGACGCTTGTACTTCTTGGATATTTCTTGGAGTGACACGCGTGGCATCCCCAAGCTTGAGCTTTAGTCCATCCTTCATCTCATTACTCATTCCTTCCATACACCTGAAATTTTTCCTTCATACAAAACTTCACACAATATTTATTAGCAACATTAGTGTACTCAAGATAAATAAGTCTTAAGGTTCAGTTATAACACCAAATAAACTTCCATTAGAACACTAGCTACTGTAGCACTTCCCTCAAAAAGCTCAATTCTCCAAAAGAACTCAAAAAGGAACCAACAAGAAGCAAATGCAGAAAATGGCAGAAATCTGTCAAAACAGACCAGCAGGTAAAAACAAATTTTTTCGAAGACCTCCTGTTGCTCAAATCAAAAAGTGTTGAACTAACGAAAGTTATATAACAACCTGGGGCAGAAGCACAAAAGTTCACACCTCAAAAAGACGTTCAGAGATTTTACACGAAGTTTTACGGTGAAGCACATAAATCTGTTTTGGGACAGCAACTTTCCCAATCATTACTTCTCTCTCATTAGAGGTTACTCTTGGCACAATAAGCAAATAAAAAGGATAAGGAGCGGTTATTACTGAAGTAATAACTTCCAAGACTCATCTAAAACTTTTGGGTTATCTCCCAATAAGTACTTTTCTTTAATGCCTTTAAGTTAGGCATAAGAAGCAAGAAAAAGGATCAAGTGTTCTCAAATGAAGAAGCATTAAGATTAATACCAGAAATATCTTCAACAAGGCAAGGTATATCATCCAAATAAGTTCTAGAGGATCCTCTCTCAATGCTCTTAGGTTCACTATTTTCATCAAAAGGGTTTTCAGGAACAATCCAATCAAGATTCTTTTCTATGGCTTCATGTATTGCTACCAGTTTAAAGGGTATTAGTATCTTAGTTTCCTCCCCATTAGGTTCAGTTTTGTTCAACTTTTCTCGTGTACCAACAACATCTACACATGAGCCTAGCATATTGAAACGTTCAAAGACTTTTCTAGCTTCCTTGGCAACATCATATAATTTCTTAAACAAAGTTTCTAGAATAAAATCCCTCTTTTCAGGGTCCTTAATTTTTTAAGCTTAAGAAACATTACTTGCATTAAGGGGTTGAGGTTAACAAACCTAGCTTCTAACATGTGAATTAAAGAAGCTGCAGCAATCTCATAGTTTGGAGCAAGTTCTGCAAGGGATCTATCCTCAGTATCTTCATGCTTACTAACATGATTAAAGAATTCTTCAATATTATCTTTCCCAATTATAGAACCACTACCAATTGAGAGATCTTTCAGGGTGAATTTAGGGATAAACATGGTGAGCTAAGGAAGAGGCAACAACTAAAGGAGACTTAATTTTTGTGTGTTTTTGATAAAGAAACAAGCAAACAAAGCAAAACAAAAATAACAAAGTAAAGAGATTGGTTATGATGGACTCTCCTTGTGAAGATGTCCTTGACTCCCCGGCAACGGCGCCAAAAAAAATGCTTGATGGCTCAGTGTTGATGTAGAGCTCGTTGGGAACCCCAAGAGGAAGGTATGATGAGCACAACGGCAAGTTTCCCTCAGTTATGAAACCAAGGTTTAATCGAACCAGTAGGAGCAAGGAAACACCCCAAAGGTGTTGCTAGCTGAGCCTTGGCAGGGCGCACTACCGGTGCTAGTAGCAACGTGGAGACCTGCACAACACAACCACAAAACTTTGCCCCCAACTTGCGATGAGGTTGTCAATCTCACCGATTTTGCTGAAAACAAAGGATTAAACGTATCGAACGGAAGGAAGTAATAGTTTGCAAAAAGTAAACACAGAGCAGTAAACAGTTTGTAGATTGTATGTAAAAGAAAGGACCGAGGTCCATAGTTCACTAGAGGTGGCTCTCCTTAAGATATATAACATGTTGGGTGAACAAATTACAGCGGGGCAATTGACAAACATCGAGAAAGCAATACATGCATATACTAATCATCTTGACTCCTTTGGAACTTGATTGGGAATTACAACATTATACATAGACCACCATCCAACTGCATCTATGACTAATAATCCACCTTCAGGTTATCATCCGAACCCCCTCCAGTATGAAGTTGCAAGCAACAGATTATTGCTTTACGAATTGCGTGTAATGTAAATAATACGATTATTCTATGAACAAATGATTGTTGTTTTCTCCCTAGTAGCAACAGCACATCTGGTACCTTAGAGATTTCTGTCACTTCCCCAGATTACCAGAGGCATGAACCCACTATCGAGCATAAATACTAACTCTTGCAGTTGCTAGCATCTACTTGGCCAAGATAGCTACTAACAGTGGAAAGCATGCAAGATCACAAATAACAAAGACATGATAGAATCAATAATCAATCTGAAATAGCATCTCAATATCCATCGGATCCCCAGAAACACAACATGTAGAATTACAAATAGATGATCTTGATCATGAACGGAGCTCACAAGATCTAAACATGAAAGCACAAAGGAGGAGAACCAGCCATCTAGCTACTACATGGATCCGTAGTCCAAGGATGAACTACTCACGCATCACACCGGAGGCTTGCATGATGATGAAGAAGGCCTCCAGGGTGAAATCCCCTCTCCGGCAGGGTGCCGGGAAGAGCTTTAGATCCCTCCCGATCTAGGGATGGAGATGACGGCGGTTACAGACTCTTTTGTAGATTTTTGATCAGGTACTTAGGGTTTTCGTCTCGAGGGCATCTTATAAGCGGAAGGAGAGGCCGAGGGGGTGCTGGGGTCAGCCAGACCACCCCCTGGAATGGGTCAGGCCTGGCCGCACGACCAGGTGGTGTGGCCGGCCCCCAGCCCTTCTTCGTCTCATATTCTGGCATCTGATGACTTCCGGAAAAATAAGCACTTTGGCTTTTGTCCCGTCCAATTTCGAGAATATTCATTTTCTGACTTTCCTGGAACCAAAAACAGTAGAAAATAGGCAGCTGGCACTGTGGCTCTTATTAATAGGTTAGTCCAAGAAATCATATGAAAAGTACTCCAAAGTGCGTACAAAACACAATAAAGTGGATAAACCAAGCATGGAACATCAAAAATTATAGATACATTTGCAATGTATCAATAATTCATATTATTATTTGTCTCTAGGGCATATTTCCAACAACTATTGGGTGTGATATCTTCCGTGCTGGCCATCTTATCCTTTTTTGCTGCGACTCTTGGGTGTGTTCACCACCGTGCTGATCCTCTTAGCCTTTTTGCTGCTACTATTTGGTATGGCATTTTGACTAGATCTCAGGGGTGTACTCTGTGGTGTGGTACCATTTGTCCTACAACTCTTGGGTGTCCTCTTCTCTCGCGTGGTATGCTTGGTGATGTTCTTCTTCGGGGTGATCTTTCTGGGGATGCTCTTCCTACTCCTCTTTATGATGCTCCTCTGTAAGACTCTCCTCTGTTCGAAGCTACCCTCAGTCGCAAAACCATCAGTGATGCCATCGAACAGGTCAAGCATGTCTTGTACAATTCCATCTTCATTATGGTTGAACTCCAATTCCTCTCCAACCATTTGCACCATCGCGAACAGGTACATTTCCCGTTTAAGACTTATCCTACCAAACGCTATGGCTAAATCATTGGTAACTTTGAGTGGTATGGCTTTTTGTTCTTGTAACAAAAATATGTCAATTGTGATCTCTGGGAGGACCTCCATGCCACCTTCACATGTAACGATGCTATCAGGTCAGATAACTATACCACTTCAGAATCGTATCTGCCAAGGATTACATCAATGTCGTCGACAAATTTTTTTGTGCCATCTTCTAATTTTGTAGTAAACTTCTCGATAACAAGAAAAACATGTACTTTTCCGCCATTAGGTTCTGTAGGACTGCAACCACCGAGAGGTTCGATAGGTGGAACCACCATCATACCTAGATACAACGTCACCGACGCCATCACCAACACCATTAGTAGCTGGAGTAACCTCGGTGATAGTATCAGCAAGAGGAGCAAGGCGAGGGCCCTTAGCAGCATGAACTACAATACCTGGTGGATCGACAGGGCCACCGCGAATGATAGCTACAACAGAAGCATCAGCTACCTTGCCACGACGATGACCAGGAGAAGTTTCCACAATAGCAGGGCTTCGAGTACTAGCAGAGTCCAAACCATGAGCTTGATCCATAATGAGAGGGCTTCGAGTAGCCGCAACAGTAGCGCGCTGAACTTCACCACGGGTTCGAGAAGTAGCAGCATCCACAACAACAGTTTTGACAACAATAGCGGGGCTGCCTCCGGGAGTCTTAGTTTGCTCAACAGCAAGATGGATTGGGTTAGTAGCAGCCAGAGCAACAACACCACGGCGATGGCTAGTACCAGCAGATTCCATTACAGAAAGACGATCTGCATCCATGACAAGGGTTTTCACAACAATACTACGGGGACTCCTACGATGAGGTTGAACAACAGAAGGATGGTGCCGACGAGGAACCACATGTTACTTAATAGCTGGAGGGCTCCGAGTTAGACCACCCTGGCTAAGAATAGCATGACGACTATCAGTAGCAACAACTTCCACACCTAGTATTTTACAATCCAGGAGCAAACTGCGAGCCATCGTAGTTTTTCATCATCCCGGATAGCTGATTGTCACGCGTTAGAGGAACCATGATGCCTCGTTTATCCCTGAAGTTGAACTGCGCAGTCTGTTTCGACCCTATTTCAGTATGTTTACGTAGAGCAACAATCATATCATGAATAGTGCAGATCTGCGCCAATGCTTCTTCCATCGTGATACAAGTACCACGACTCCACTTGTCCTTCCAATTTGCTAATTTAGAGAGGTAGCTGCCGATGAGTACCGTGTCTATGTAAGGGGTCTCTGGGGAAATCCTGCTTGACAGAAATTTGAGGAAAAAAAGAATTGTTTATCAGCGTTCGGCTAGCAAACAATTCTAGGTTTTATCTATCTCTTTAAAGTCAATAGGCATCTAGCAGTTATAGTTAGTGCGAATAGCAAAGAGAAGAATAACTCATCCCCATATCCCCAACTCTTCTTCCTGGGTAGGAGGGATTACCATCCTGCTCAACTCGTTCGGCGGGCTAAATTCTCGCAAAGACGGGCACGACATGCAGCATTGGAGATCGGGAACGTTTCCTTGCAAAATGATGGAACAGTTGGAGCATTGATCTAGACCATACATTTCTAATCCAACGGGGACAACTTCTAGTTGTGTGTTTCCACTAAAATCACATTTCCATTGCATCTTTCTCGGCGCTGGTGGAAAGGGTCCTCTGAAAAAGAATATGGGAAAGGGAGAGGAGGGGATACGAGGGGAGAGGACGGGATATGAGGGGAGAGGGGGGAGGTGAGAAAGGGAAAGGGACGCCCCCAGATATGTATATATGTAGGCTGACCCCCAGTCGGCCTTGTAACTTCGCCGTGATGAGGGTTCCCAGCGTCGGATCCGGCCCTCGGTTCCGCTCCGGCAAGCGCAAGCGCTCCTCCGTGCGGCGCTCCCTGGACGTATTGTACCCCTGCGTGTCGCGGCTTCGTCGCCGCCGCCTCCTCGCCTTCCTCTCGCGCCACGGCTTCATCTCCACCTTCGAAGCGTACGAAAATCTAACCCGATTTCTCGCTTGCTAGCATATGGATGTTTGCGTGGCTCTGATCCTTCCACCCTGTGGACTTGCGTCCGTTCAGGCTGGTCCAGGAGACGAATGTGTTCTTCAGCGTCGCGCACCTGCAGCGCCTCGCGAGGCACGGCAAGTGGGGCGAAGCCATCGCGTACGTCTTCCGCTTCGTGCGCGACGTCGACTTGCTCGGCGAGGAGGGAAGGCTCTTCTTCAGCTTCATCAGCATACACAAAATCATCCACTCCATCGCCATCGGCAGGTCTGACGGCGCCACGATCACGAAGCTGTATGAGCGCCAGCTCATCGAGCACCCCAATCCCAGCTTCGACAACGTCAAGCTCATCTGCATGCTCTCCGCCTTGCGACGCTCGGAGCAGCTCAGGTGACTGATTTTTCCCCCTCCATACTAGTAGTTAAGTTCAGTTACTCCGAGGGATAAAAAACAAATGATCCCACTGTGTTTCTCAACCCAAAAAAAACCCGACATTTTAGGCGATCGATTCGTATCAACGAGACACTATAGGCTTGATTCCGCATGCAACTGTAGCATAAATCTCCAGTTTTTTGAACATTTCCGACTCTAATACAGGACCTCCATTAACTGGCACATGGTGAGGTACAACAAGGCCGCAGAAATTGTCAAGGGTTTGATCGCTAGGACTCCTGAGTTTAATGACCTGGTCCGGTTGCCCAACTGCCGGGACAGGCCACACAACATTCTCCCCATCCGATCCTGGTATGCTTATTCTTCCTACTTAAATAAAATCTTCACTCTTGTTCCGAATTGGTACATTCTCAATAAGTATACAACTGATTTTCGCTTTCATTGGTACTTGCTGTGACTTGATTGTACCTTGTGTTCATAATATTTAGTTCTCGTCGAAGGCATCACATGAAGAAAATAGGCCCAGTTCCATCTTCTGATCTTGTAAAATTCTACCTTCAGAAGAAGAGGAGGTACAGCATTAACTAAATCACTCTTTGGTTCCGATATCTCTGATGTTTTTCAACATTCAGACACTCATGTATCTGCTCTGCTTTGTCCAGCCTGTTATCTTTAAGCCCCTGTGAGGGGAGTTCTTTAGGTATACTTTCTGATACTATGTTATTAACTTCCTTGTGATCATCTTATACTCTGCGATTAACTATAATCATGCTCAGTGTCAGGGTTATCACTTGGGGCAATAACCGTGCTGACAAAATTTATTGGTGAAGTTCTTTTCCCCTCTTCCCGTTGTTAACTTCCTATTTTCAGTTACAAGCTATCTGTAGTAAATAACCTATTTCCGATTTGTTTGTATACTTGTCTTTCTTCTTTCATAATGGTCTATTCGTAGTGTCTTGAACTTATATTTTAATATATCCAGATATTTCTGTGCAAGCCGGTATGAACCAAGTTGTTCAAGATGAGCATCCATTTGAAGATTCCTGCCATAAAGGTAACGGTACATTTATTTATTGTTTCTCCAATGTATCACTAGTGAATAAATGAGATTGGAGACAAGAAGGGGCTCCCCAGATATATACTCCCTCCGTTTCAAAATATAAGCTGTTTTAGCTTTATGAATGAAGTGTATCTAGACCCTTTTAGTGTGTAGATTCATCTATGTTTGAAGTGAACCTATACACTAAAAGATGTTAGATACACTCATTTCACAAAACTAAAATATCTTATATTTTGAAACGGAGGGAGTATATATATATATATATGAACCTGACCCCCAATTGGCCAACCCACCCTACTCCAGCAAATGCAAAATGCAAGCGAGAATCATCGGCATCTTCTAACCTCAGCATGATGGAGGTCTCCTTCTCCGCCAAGCGCAAGCAAGTGCGGCGCCCACTGGAGTACCCTTGTGTGTCGCGGCTTCGTCACCGCCGCCTCCTTGCCTTCCTCCAGCGGCACAGCTTTAGCTCCACCTTCAAAGCGTAGAGCCACACCTAAACTTCAACATATCTCACTTGCTAAAATATGTTCTGTGTGGTTCTGATCCTTCCTTTGCATTCACATTCAGGTTTGTCCATGAAACGAATGTGTTTTTCAGCATCGAGCACCTGCATCACCTTGTTTTTCTGGGCCAGTGGGACAATGCCATCAAGTATGTCTCCCGCTTTGTGCCTTCTGTCAACATGCTTGGCAGCGAGGGTTCTGTCTTCTTCAACTTCCTACAGCTGCTCAAAGCCCTTCACTCCATTGCCACCGGCGAACCAGACGGAGCTCTGATGGCGGAGGAGTATGGGCGCAACCTTAAGAGGTACCCCAACTCTGACCCTGGCACTGTGAAGCTCAGGAGAGTGCTCATGGCCATGCTCCACTACAAGCATTTTCGGTGATTGATTCTTATCTACCTGATCAATTTACATGATTCTGCATCCATTATAGCTTTGTTTCCAGGTTTTGAACATGTCGTTCTGTACTACAGGGCGTCCATCGACTGGTCTTATATGAGGTCCAATGCTGCAGAGATTGCCAAGGATTTGATCACAAAGACTCCTGAGTTCAATGACCTGCTGTGGTTGCCCAACTGCCGAGACAAGCCACACAGCATTCTCCCCATCGGATCCTGGTATGTGTCCTTGTACCTAAATCCTCACTCATGTTCTAAATCTAATCGATCTAGTCACACCTTACTCTGTCAAGTATATGGTTGATTTCAGTTTTAGTGGTGATCTATTTGACTTGTACATTGTGTCTGTAATCTTCTCCAGTTCTCACCAGAGGCATCACATGAAGGAAAGAGGAACCCCAGCTTCTGATATTGCCAAATTCTACCTTCAGAAGAAGAGGAGGTACACTATAACTAAAGCATTGTTTGGTTTTCTGTTTTTGGTTTTTAACATTCAGACACTATCTTCTTTGCTTTATCTAGCCTGCCATCTTCAAGTCACTGCGAGGGGAATTCTGTAGGTACGTTGATCCACAGTATTGTATTATCTTCCTTACAAACATTCTTGTAGTAAACGATTAATCAACACATATTTGTAATTATAATCATCTTTTCAGTGTCAGGAGTATCACGTGAGGAATCAACCTGGCTGGCGGATATTATTAGTAATTTTTTTTCCCTGTGTCTTCCAGTTTCTACTTTCAGTTAAAACTATCTTTACTACTCCCTCTGTATGGAATTAGATGTCGTAGATTTATCTAGATTCACACGTTATACTAATACACGTCTAGATACAAGCGTATCTAGACAAATCTGCGACATCCTTTCCTGGACCGAGGAAGTAGTATATTTCCTGTCTTTGTGTAGTCTTTCTTTTTCTCTCTTAACCGCATATTCATAGTGTCTGGAACATTTTAATTTGCAGTTCAGTGTGTGCAAGCTGGTATACACAGAGTTGCACTACAGGGGCACTCATTTGAAGATTCCTGCAATCAAGGTAACATCAAATTTATTTCTTGTTTTTGCTCCAACATACCTGTAATCAACTTCCCATTGTTTTTCACTTCTGCATAGGGGGTTTTCTTAAGTGGCTTGTGACCATTCCTTCCCTTTTAATTTAATCTCACATCTTCTTATAGAGGGAGTCAATTATAACTCATTTAGAAGTTGTGCTTTGTGCCCACTTTGGCTTTGTTACTGATAATATTGTGGCTCAAGTCATCCTTGTTACAAGTTACAATCATTTCTTTGTCGCTTGTTCTTAATCCTTTTTTGTCATCGCTATTTTGTAAGCCCTACTACACTTACCCTTAACAGTAGTACCATCTTGTGGCCTATGCACAAGTACACTTTTGTCCAAGTATTGTTACACCCTTTACCCTTAGCTTTCTAATTTCATTGGCCTGTTTTTTGCCCTATTCATACATTCTTGGATCTATTTGAAAATCTTTGGTGTAGAGAAATCCCCTTGAGTTGCATATTCATTGTTCCTTTTGTTAACTGATTTCCGGTTCTTTTTATTTGTGCTTCCAGATTTCAAAACAAGTCATGCCTGATAGTGTCCTTTGCACTTTGTGAGTACTTGTTGTGATTTCTACCTGCTTAACACAATGCAGGTGTTCTCGGTCCTCCAGTCTTGTAGGCTGTGCTTAGCCACTTAATATGCCCCACTAAAAATTTAGGATCTGATCAGAAATAAGTGCAGCTAATTCTGAGTGAACATATGATCCCTGGAAATCGCCATTGTTAGGGTCCACCAAACTTGTGATGGTATGCAGGCCCATCTTAGTTTGAACCATATTCCTTTTCCACTCCTGCATTTGTTGGTTGTTTTCCTTGTCTCTGTTTTCTTAAAGAAGTCGTGCTAGAAATTATGGAATATTATCAGAAATTAGTTTACGTAAAATAAGTGCACACTCTTGAATTCAAATTGGAACAATTCTCTGATGTTGCCATTGATCCATGCAACATAGATTGTTAGGAAAATGTTAAATCATGCCATTGAGTCAATTAATGGGCATTATGCCAGAGTGATACATAGTGCAGTATTTCCCCCTGTTCTTAAGTGTTTCGTGTGCAGGCCTGAAGCATAAAGTGATCACTGGATATTCTGGTCGTTCTTTTGCAAGAAACAACCCAAGAAAAAGGCCACTCACAACTGTTTGCGAAGAGTTCAATCCAAAAAGGCAACAAATATCTGGAGAGTTTGGTCAAGTAAGTTCCGTGTAATGTGTTTTCTTGTGCTCATTATCATAAACAGCATTTCACGGTCCAAGTATACGCCACCATGTTTTTAGTTTTCTCTCCATGGTTAAAGCTTATCATTTCATACTGTACCTCGTATGCAACAACTCGTTTCTTTTGGTCCAGCAATATACTTGGATTTGTTCTATTATCCATTCATATAGAATTTACTGGTATGGGACAGTCGAAAGATGATTCCTGGTACGAGGCTGTCAAAAAATGAGTTGTGGCAGAATCTGAATTGGATCTAAGCATTAAAGTGAAATGCCGTTTATTTTAGTGGCACACAGTCAAAAAAATCGAAATGTGATGGTTTATTAAAAAATGTACTCCTTCTCACAAAATAGATCCCCTGTGTTTTTTTGCCAATAAATCTCTCATGCATGTATTGCATGGTTATCTAGTTTCTCACGCCATCAAATCAGTGCATGTCTTTAATTACTCTGCCCTTGTTTTTTTTGATTAAGGCTGGTCATAGTGGGAGTATCATATTACTAGTATCATGTATATGATACTAGTGTATGATACTAGCTCTCTAGTGGTTCGTATCATCTAGTAGTATCATAGTACCATTGTATTTAATTTTTTCTACAATCTCAATGCAATTGTATGTATGAGATGTATTGGTCATTAAATTACCTAGTTTTATGAGCTATGATACAGTATCATATTATGATACTATTAACACCTCTCTCTTCATTAATTGTGGTGCCACATCAGATTTTTGCTAAGGTGACATATATGATCCTCTTTATGATACTCCCACTAGGACTAGCCTAAGAGGGCCACTGAAAGGGAGCCCCGGTTCCATTAACTTTACCTTTATTCAGCATGCAGGCTCAATCTTTGAGGCGCGCCACTCGCAGGGAAATAATAATATGGTGGATCAACAGTAGCATAATAATATGACCAAATTCCAGGTCAGCGAAGATAACAGTTTCTCGTGCCTTAGTTTTTTGTACAATGAAAGCATCATCACTCAGAAGTTTGTGTTAGTTTATTTCCTTCATTATACTGTATAAGAAGATTGACCAAGCCTGCCCTTTTTTTTTACCAGAGCTTGGTGGAGGAAGCGCCCAATAAAATCCCGAGTTCCTGATCCGAGTGGTGGCCATGGTGTTCCCGTGCGTGCTTCTCCGTCTCGGCTGAAGGACGTCTAGTTGCCAGAGGCCAAGCGTTAGAATATTAGCTTGAGCGATGTAACTCATTTGGTTTGTCTGTCAAAATTGTTACTAGAAAATGAATTATTAACAGGTTGGTGCCATATTATGGCTCGTAATATCCTGATCCCTGAGGTCGTCATTTTGAACACCTAGACACTAAGCATTGACACTGATGTGTGTGGTGAGGTCAATTCTTCACCGTGAGATAGCCAACGGAGGCAGCACACCTTAGCCCTTAGGATAGGAGGGAATGAGACGGTAAAAAAAAAATACTCATTCCGATCCAAATTAGTTGACTCAAATTTGTCAAAATACGGATTTATCTAATACTAAATCATGTCTAGATACAATCGAATCTAGACATTTCTCAAGAAGCGTACAACTGGTTCTTGATACGATTTATATTTTTCGCAACAAATATGTAAGTGCTGCCGATTTTGAACTAGTTGCACTTTTTTAAGAAATGTGTAACTTTCTCGATACGATTTGCACATTTCTTAAGAAATGTGTGTTAAGATAGATCGTCTTATCTCTAGATCATCTCCTTGCTCAACGTCAAGCCCGACCTCACCCTCGACGACGTCTACTCCTACTTGCTCGGCTACGAGCACCGCCAGGCCATCTACAACACCGACTCCCAGATCGGCTCCAACTCCTCGGCCAACTTTGCTGGCCACGGCCGGCAGCAAGGACGTGGCAATGGCGGGGGCTATCAAGGCGGTCATGGTGGCGGCGGTGGGGGCTACCAAGGCGGTTAGGGTAACGGTGGCCAAGGCCGCAATGGCGGCAGCTACCAGAATCGAGGTGGCCAAGGCCGCAACAGTGGTGGCGGCGGCGGTGGCCGCCGCGGCGGTGGAGGCACTGGTGGGGGCAACCGCCCCATCTGCCAGCTCTGCGGCAAGACCGGGCATGTCGCTCTCAAGTGCTACAAACGCTTCGACTCGTCCTACCACGGCGAGCCGGAGCAGCAACCTTTGGCAAACGTCGCTGGCACAAGCTCTAGCTACCAGGTGGATCCGAACTGGTACTCGGATACCGGTGCGACGGACCACGTGACAAGCGGCCTCGACCGCCTCTCCTTCCGTGAACGCTACAACGGCAACGATACCGTCCAGATCGGCAATGGCGCAGGTCTGCATATTGCTCATATTGGTCATAGTTCTATTAATACTTCCGCTGATAATTCTCTTGCTCTTCATACCGTCCTTCATCATGTCAAGGCCGCCATGCTTACCTCTGTCAATAAAAAGCAATGGCACCACCGTCTTGGTCATCCGTCTTCCCAAGTGTTCCAATCCATTCTTAGTTTGAATATACTCCCGTTTAGTGGGACTTATGATGCGTCAATTTGTGATGCATGACAACAGGCCAAGAGCCATCAGCTCCCTTATAGCCTATCTACTTTTGTTGCCAAATTTCCATTAGAACTTGTGTACTCTGGTATATGGGGGCCAGCAACGGTATCAGTTGGTGGTTATAAATATTATGTTTCCTTTATTGATGCTTTTAGCAAATTCACATGGGTTTATCTCTTGCGTGCCAAATCTGAAGTTGAGCAAGTTTTTATTCGCTTTCAAACTCATGTTGAACATCTTCTTAGTCACAAGATTCTTTGTGTTCAATCCGATTGGGTGGAGAATACCAACGCTTACACAAATATCTTCAAACTCATGGGATTTCACACATGTGTCTTGTCCATATACTCACCAACAGAATGGTGCAGCCGAACGCAAACATCGACACATTGTCGAAACTGGGCTTGCTCTTCTTGCCCACTCATGCATGCCGGTTAGATTTTGGGATGAGGCGTTTCTCACCGCCACTTTTCTCATAAATCGTCTTCCCACTCGTGTCATTGACAACGCTACTCCTATAGAACGCATGTTTAATGCCAAACCAGACTACACTATGCTCAAATCATTCGGCTGTGCGTGTTGGCCTCACCTCCGACCCATGAATAATAAGAAACTTGCTTTTCGCTCCAAAGAATGTGTATTTGTTGGGTATAGTTCCCATCATAAAGGCTATAAGTGTCTCGATACATCTACTGGACGTATTTATATCTCTCGCGATGTGGTCTTTGATGAGTCTATTTTTCCATTCTCTCGTACTCACCATGTGTCGCTCGCCCCACCCGAGGCCATCCCACCATCATACATCCAGCTTTTGGCACCACTATCCCCTCCTTTTGAACCTGCCCCGGCCAACAACGGAAGTACTAATAGCTCTAATGAACTAATTGCCCATGAGCATGTTGTGTCGTATGATCCTTCCACAGGTACACATACAGGAACGGATGACACGACCACTACTTCACCGTGCATGGATCATGCAGGTGGCGCTGGATCCCAGGCAGATCGTGGTGAACTATCTCCCGCACGTACGCCGCCTTGTTTCTCCTCTGCGGTCCGTCCACCCTCTCCTGGGCCGGCCCCTCCATCGCCCGTCGCAAGGGATCCTGCTACCGGTGACCCGTCGACCGGCCCGTCTTCAACTGCCGGCACTTCTACTTGCCCATCTGCTTCGATGGAGGCTGCTCGACCGCACACCCGTTCCCGTTCTGGCATCGTCAAGAAACTAGAGCGTACTGACGGAACTGTCACGTATACTTGTCAGGTTGTTCCTGCTGAGCCTTCCAGTTACACAGATGCGGCTCGGTCTCCTCTCTGGAAGGCAGCAATGGATGAAGAGATGGCAGCTCTCTACCGCAATGACACCTAGAGACTGGTGCCGCAATATTATTGACAGTAAATGGGTTTTCAAACTCAAATACAAGGCAGATAGTTTTGTTGATCGGCACAAAGCACACCTTGTTGCTAAAGGCTTCAAACAGCGAGCAGGTATCGACTATGATGATACGTTTAGTCCCGTTGTGAAGCACACGACTATCCGTGTTCTCTTAGCTTTGGCTGTTTCTCGTCAATGGAGCATGCGCCAACTTGATGTCCACAATGCATTTTTGCATGGCATTCTCGCTGAAGATGTTTACATGTACCAGCCCCCTGGATATGCTGATTCTCGCTATCCGCGCCACTTATGCAAACTTCAGAAATCACTGTATGGCTTGAAGCAGGCTCCGCGCGCGTGGTTCTCTCGGCTCAGTTCTCGGCTTCTTGAACTTGGTTTCACAGCTTCTGCTGCCGATGTGTCTCTGTTCATTTTCCGGAAAGGGGGCATCTCCATGTATTTCCTCATTTATGTCGATGACATCGTCGTCATCAGCTCATCTGCGGCAGCTACCGATCGCCTGCTTGTTCAGCTTCGCCGAGATTTTGCTGTAAAGGATCTTGGCAACCTCAGTTATTTTTTAGGCATCGAGGTACATACTGTTGATGATGGTTTGGCTCTCTGTCAGCAAAAGTACATCCTGGATTTATTGAAGAAAGTGAACATGAGTTCTGCAAAGGCATGTACTACTCCAATGGCTGTTTTTAACGAGCTCTCCAAGGAACTAGGGACGTTGCTCTCTGCTGCTGATGCCACACATTACAGAAGTGTGGTTGGAGCTTTGCAGTATGTCACGCTTACACGGCCGCCGGATATTGCCTATAGTGTTAATAAAGTCTGTCAGTTTCTGCACTCACCCACCGATCTCCATTGGACTGCCGTGAAACGAATACTTCGGTATCCTCCGGGTACAGCTGCGCATGGATTGATTATACGCCGCTCCCCGTCATTTCTTCTCAGTGCTTTCTCCGACGCCGACTGGGCGGGATGCCCAGACGATAGACGCTCTACAGGAGGACATGCAGTGTTCGTTGGTGGTAATCTTGTTGCCTGGAACTCAAGGAAGCAGCCTACAGTCTCACGATCCAGCACAGAAGCCGAGTACAAATTTGTTGCCAATGCCACTGCGGAGCTTATGTAGATACAGGCATTGCTCCGCGAGCTTGGCCTTGTCATGAGTTGTCCACCTTCCTTGTGGTGTGATAATATTGGTGCAACCTATCTCTCGGTTAATCCAGTGTTCCATGCGAGAACAAAACATATCGAGATCGACTATCACTTTGTGCGTGAACAGGTAGCCAAGAAGGCGCTCGAGATTCGTCATATTTCTACTCATGATCAGCTTGCCGATGTTCTTACAAAGCCCCTGATGGTGCAGCAATTTAAGCGATTCAGGAGCGATCTCAATGTGCTTCCCATGTCTCGATCAAGGGGGGATGTTAAGATAGATCGTTAAGATAGATCGTCTTATCTCTAGATCATCTTGACACACACGGCAAGCTGTAGATAAACATGAAAGTTGTTAAGTTGTTGTAACAATATCATTGTAATCTTTCTGTTGAGCCTGCCATGAGGCAGAGGCTATATATATATACTCGAGCGTCCGATGTATTACGCATCGAGGCCTAAACCCTATTCTTCTCTCTCTTGTTTAGTCTTATAATGTGAAACCGTAACCAGTTTCGAAAGGAGTTGCACTTTTCTCAGGAAACATGCAACCGGTTCTTGATATGGGTTACACGTTTCTCAAGAAATATAAAATTGTAACCGGTTTTTAAAATGAGTTGCACTTTTCTCATGAAATGTGCAACCGGCCCTTCTCGACATGGGTTACGCGTTTCTCAAGAAATGTGCAACTCCGTTGGAAAGGAGTTGCACTTTTCTCAAGAAATATGCAACACGTTCTCGACATGATTTTAACTTTAAAAAAAAGAAATGTGCAACTCTCACAGGTTTTTAAAACAAGGTGCAGTTTTCACAAGAAACGTGTAATTATGAGCTGGGTTTCTATATGAATTACGCTATTGTTGAGAAATGTGCAATTAGCAACTAGTTTTCGAAACACGTTGCAATTTTCTCCATAAACATGCAAGTAATAAGCAGATATCATGATAATTACACTTTTCTAAAAAAATGTACAACTCTAATGGATTCTCATACGAGTTGCACTTTTCTCAGGATATGTGCAATTAGCAAGTGCAACCATGGGTTCTACATGTATTTTCATTTTTTTGTCTAATTATTTGTGTTTTATCTTTTTCTCCAACATATTTTTTACCATAGTTTTGTACCACTTGCATGGCCCATTCAACGTGGTGTTTTTTTAGCTTGTCTTTAACCAGTCCATTACTACAAGAAGGTATTTTTACCCTTTTGTTTTGCTCACAAGGCCCAATACAAAGTTTGTCTTGTTCGTACCATTGTTGCTCACGTGGCCTAGTATATGGACCCATCTATCGCAGCATAACACCCACCTACCAGAAATTAACAAGGACCATCGACTGAGACTTTAGAGAATCTCAGTCGACTAATATAAAGGCACACTAGCTTGAGCGATGTACTAACTCATTTGGTTTGTCTGTCAAAATTGTTACTAGAAAATGAATTATTAACAGGTTGGTGCCATATTATGGCTCGTAATATCCTGATCCCTGAGGTTGTCATTTTGAACGCCTAGACACTAAGCATTGACACTAATGTGTGTGATGAGGTCAATTCTTCACCGTGAGATAGCCAACGGAGGACCTTAGCCTTAGGATAGGAGGGAATGAGACGGTAAAAAAATATACTCATTCCGACCCAAATTAACCCAAATTAGTTGACTCAAATTTGTCAAGATACGAATTTATCTAATACTAAATCATATCTAGATACAATCGAATCTAGAGTCAACTAATTTAGGTCGGAGGGAGTACTAAAAAAATGAAGATCTCATCTAAACTGAAAAAGGGCACTGGCAATATTAACTGAAAAAGAGGCAGTTGCTATCTGAACTGAAAAAATTGCACTGCCTATGGCCTATGGCCTATGGCATGCTCGAGGCTCCCAGCGACCAGCGTTCATGGCAGCTCTTCCCACCATCCGGTGACGCAGTGCCTATCAGGATGGAGAACTAAGATACGTAGTAGTAGTAGCGAATCATCAAATAAAAAAGAAAAACAACTCAGATGCTGTGTTATTACTCCATTATTACACCCTACATACATAGTGCTAGGTCCAAGCCTCCAAACTCAGGATGTAAGCAGCGATTAACAGTTTTTTGTGGCAGCCGCTAATTATTTCTGGCGGCTTCGCGCCGGCCTCTCCACGCTCTATCGCCGGATACCTATACGCTCTGCTCTATGCAGTATGCATATGTGCATAGCTACTTCGACAACGCCTAGAGATATAGAAGCAATTTTCCCAAAGCATCACAGGAAAATTCCAAAAGATACATACAAAGCAAGGATTAAGGGTAAATTTATACCAACAGAAAACCATAAACAGGTTGCAAGCGGTTGCATACATTCAAAAGCGATGATTCATAAACAGGTTGCACACGGCGTATACATACAAGATCGATCAAAAAATCATAAACAGGAAACGTTAGGGATAGTTTTCTGCAAAGTTTTCAGAATATTTGTTTTCTCCTGTTCTGTCTGTTAATTTCCATGTTTGTTTACTCATGTAACTTGATTTTCTATTAATGAAATACGTGGTTGCTCTCAAAAAAATTGATAACATCGGACAGCCTGTCTTTGACTCCTGATTCTGAGTAAAAACTATAAACTCAAACATGAGAAATTGTTGCTTGCCTACCTCAAAACATTAATGAATAGATAATTGCTACTGCCTCTGGTGGTCTGAAGAAAAGCACTAGTTCACCAAATTCATATGAAATACCCATGAATCCAATACCCTCTGTACCGACACAAAAATCTTATCATCACAAACTATCTTCTTCTTCTTCTCAGGATCCTAGTTCCAAAAACATATAGAATAAGTTTACTGTTTGCTCCATGAAAAGTTAAAAACAGAAAGTATTTTCTTGCGAGGGTTAAGCCAGCCATTTTCTGTGACAACAATAGCTGCACTGCATAATGAAAGAAACACAATAAGTAACAAGGCATGCATTGTATCAAGAACCAAGGCAGAAAATTATCAACCTGCATTCAAATAGGGGTGATCAGAAATCACACAACACAAATAAATAGCTCAATGAAAATAGGTGGAAGAGGGACCAACTTTTGCTGCTCATCAATGGCATCCCACACCTTCTACTGGTCGACAGATTCCTACATCAACCTCTGCTCGTTGAGGTCACCAGAGTTGCTGCAATTGCATGCTGACGTTACCCTTAAGATCCACTTGTTTGTCCAAGAGATCGCCACTACTTCTTCGAGCTGAAGTTACTTCATGCCGACTAGGGAAGTCAGAGAGGGGAGAGTAGAGGTTGAGAAGAACACATATATAGAATATACTTCAAATATGAAGAAGACAACAGGGTGATGCAAAATTGATAACAAAATTGAATTTATTTGGAAAAATTGATCCCGTGCATACTACTCCATTTATAGGAAATATCCCAACAACCCTTTTGATTATGTCAGTAGCCCTGTTTTGGAAGGGGGTAAAGAATTGGACCCATTAAACCTTGCAAATTACATAAAAAATGAACATCCTCTTTGACCTGCATGAAATCTTTGCTGACGAGGAGCTTGTTATAAAAATCTAATGAGAGGTGGTTGTTAAAAGGGGACCATAATTCTTCTTATTTCCATAGAGTAGCTACTGGTGGAAAATGTAAAAATACCATTCACACCTTGAATATGGAGATATTCTCATTGAGAGTACTGAAAATCTCTTAGCTCATGCCACTAAATATTATAAGGATTTGCTTGGTCCTTCTCCTAGTAACTTGTTCCATTTATCTGGTGATCTGTGGAGCATTGAGGAAACTATTAGTGTGGATGATAGTAATGATCTAACTAGACATTTTGCTGTGGAGGAGGTAGAAAATGCTTTGTTTTCCATGGATGGAAATAGGGATCCTGGACTAGACAACATTCCAATTGAGTTTTTTCAACACTGCTGGCAGTTAGTTAAACCTGAAATCATGCTTATTTTCCACTATTTTTTCCTTGGGGTTTGGATTTGAAACTTTTAAATTATGGTGTGCTCACTTTACTTCTTTAAGTGGTGGGGGCTCAGTTCAGACCTATTTGTCTTTTGAGATCTGTGTAGAAGTGGATCACTAAGGGTTTAACAATTATATTGGAACCTTATGCTCACAAACTGTTTAGTATCCAACAAAATTCTTTCATTAAGAAAAGAAACATCATGGATGGTGTGTTGTCCCTTCAAGAGTTACTCAATTATACTCATGTTAGAAAACAATGTGGTGTGATGGTCAAATTGGATTTTGAAAAATCATATGACAAAGTCAATTGGGACTTCCTCTTAGAATGCTTGCATGTTAGGGGTTTCAATGATATTTTTTGTTCTTGGATCAAAAAAGCTTTACTTGAAGGTATCATGATTGTAAAGATTAATAATGAGATGGGTTCTTATTTTACTAACTATAAAGGAGTAAGACAAGGAGATCCTCTTTCTCCTACTCTATTTAATCTGGTTGTTGAATGCCTTACTAAAATGGTGTTGAGAGCTTAGTCCAATGACCTGTTTGAGGGTTTTTCTCCTGACTTGATTGATAAGGGTGTAGCTATTCTGTGATATGCAGATGACACGGTCCTTTGCATTAGTCATGGTCCTAAAAAACTTTTAATCTAAAATTGCTTTTATACATATTTGAATTGATGTCTGGTTTAAAAGTTAACTTCATGAAAAGTGAGATTTACACTATTGGTAGTGACAATAATATTGCTGAGTTCTATTGTAATTTGTTTGGTTGTCAAGTTGGTTATTTACCTACGAAATACCTGGGGGTACCTGTTTCTGTCTTGTCACTTAAGATTTCTGATTGGGATTTGATTGATTCCAAGTTGGTGAAAAAATAGATGCCTAGGTTGGTAGTTCCATGTCTTCTGGTGGGAAAAATCCTGATAGATGCCTCTCTTTATACCATTTTATACTATCCCATGTCTATGTCCCTTCTTAGGAAATCTTTCATTGATAAAATAAACAAGCATTTGAGGAGGTATTTTTGATAGAATAAGAAAGATAATAAAAGTTATTATATGGTGAGATGGGATAAGGTTTGCAAATCTAAGAAAAGGGGGTTTGGGCATCAAGGATTTGAGGAAGCAAAATATTAGTCTCCTAGGAAATGGTGGTGGAAATTGGACAAACAAGATGGCTTGTGGAAAAGAATTGATAAAGCAAGATAACTTAGGAACAAAACTAATATATCTATTGTACCTAGATTTGATGACTCTTCTTGTTGGAAATCTTTACTTCAGGCCAGAGAAACTTATCTTGCTGGGAGGGGTATTATTCTTAATAATGGTGATGGTGTGAGATTCTGGAAAGATTCTTGAGATTGTGGAGTCCCTTATGTGATCAGTTCCCTGAGATTTCTTATGTGTGTCGGCTGCAAGATTGAATTGTCAAAACTCTTGTTGAAAATGGGTTCTCATTACCTTTTATAAGAAGGATTCTTGGTATCCTTAGTTATCAATGAAACATCATTTTGGGCAAAGTAAGGGATATTCAGTTATCTAACACTCATGATGTTGTGGTTTGGAAGTTGACTAGTAACAAACTGTTCTCTACTAAATCTGTTTATGAATTTCTGGAAAAAAGTTAGCTGATACTGATAACAAGATGCTTTGGAAAGCAAAACTCCTTTGAGAATTCAAATCTTTATGTGGCAGCTTTCTAGAAATGCCATTCCAACATGTGATAACATGTGCAGACGTAATTAGCATGGAATCCTGTTTGTTCTTTTTACAACCAGGTTGAATCTATTTCTCATTTGTTCTTCTCTTGTTCTGTCGCTAAACTGGTTTGGGAAATTCTGGGAAAGCTTTTCAGGATGTCCATGTGTCCTAAAAATTCCTGGCGGGTGATTTGTTGGTTTTATCATTTTCTTCCTAGTGGCAAGAAATTCTATATGATTGGTATGTCTGCAGTGTGTTGGGCAATCTAGACAGTTAGTAACAAAATCACTTTTGAGGGTTATATCCTTAGATCCCCTATTGAGACGGTGTTCATGGTATGTTCTTTCCTATTATATTGGGCAGGTTTGCAGAAGGGCGATCACAAGAAGGTGGCGATCGATGGCACAAAGGATATGATGAAACTAGCTGCTAATGTTGCAAGGATCTCCGGGACCGGCGCGAGTATGCCTGCGAGTTGGTGACTAAATATGAAAGTTTCCAAGTGTGTCTTGGCAACCTCTTGGCTTTAGATCTTGTTTGGTGATGGTGTGGCTGCCCCTTTGTGGACTTTTGGCTAGCTTCTTCTGTAATCTTGGATAAAATGTATTCGCATCCTCGAGTTTAAGTGGCAGTAGGTTTTTGCCGAGTAGAGGATGTTTCGAGATGGAACATTCTCAGCGAGTTTCCTGCTAGGTGCACCAACTTGCTTCCCCTTCTTTCCACTATCCTTGTTTTTGTTGTTGTTGTGAACTCTATAATTTTGTTGAGCAATTAATGGAAATGGGTTAGCTCGACACGGTTGAATCACTGGAAAATAATTTTATGATTGCCAGTTGCTTCTATCTTTTGCCTATTGAATAAGACTATGCAAATTGAAAATACATAGCGCAAAACATAGCGCCTATTCTACACCCATAAAACAAAATACAGTCCCTGTTCCACACGATCCCAAACCAGCCTGTAAAACATGTTTTACATGGCCTAAACGTGTTTTACGGGCCTCGCGTTTACAGAAGTTGCTCTAAGAGCATCTCTAGTAGATACCGCATATCGATAGGCCCGTAAATTTTTGCGTCGATACGGTACTAAGGCCCAAAAATAACCTTTCCAGATACCGCAAACGGGCAGATGCCGCAAATTTTTTTGCGGTTTCCTGCATCGAGGTTCATCCGTCCCGATATATTCGGTGGGGGGAAATCGAGCCTCGATTTGGACGCACGTGGCCTCGCTTCTCCTGGTCGTGGCGGGAGCTCCGGCGTGCGAGCTTGCCCGGCGCTACTGTCGGAGGAGGAGGGATGCGAGCGCCACGGGACCTCCCCGTGCAGGGAAACGGCCGTGGCGCCCGTGGGCGCACCCGCGCGACCCAGCCGATGTCGGCCGACTCTGCCGCAGATGATGCAGAGGATCTCTTGTTGGCCGAAATCTGCGCACTCCCGCCGTTGGTCCGCGAGCCTGCTGCCAACGACGAGCAGGAGGAGCTCTTACTCGCAGAGGCCAAGTTCAACTCCGTGTGCACCGCGCTCATGGACATCGTGAAGCGTCGGAAGCGCCGCCGCAACACGCACATGGCGGAGAAGCATGTTCTCTGTGCCAGTCGCCTCTCCCTCCGTGAGCACCTGGGGCGGCTCGAGGCCCTCGAAGCCGGCTTACCCAACGAGTACTTCACCAACGACGACTACGACGACGATGCCAACAACGTCGACAACGACAACGACGCCAACAATGCCGAGGAGTAAGCGTGCGACGCCGCCGTCGTAGATGTTCCAGTGAGTAGTACCGCCGGTGGAGCCACGTAGATGCTAGGTGAAGTCTGGATAGAGGACGCGACATTATTTTCTGCTAAACTTATGTAGATGTAGATGATCAAAATCTCCTCCATGTAGTATGAATCTGACGCCAACGTGTGTTCGAATTAGGATATCTAGTCCGTCCAGCGTTTTTATACCGTAAACCAAATTTCCGGTTTACCGCATTCGCGCTTTGCAATACCACATATGCGGATGCGGTATTTGCTAAAGATGTTCTAAGAAAGTTAACTATGCACGCGTATGTTTGGCAAATCACAAGATGCGAAGAGGCTGCACGTACCCATCCACATCCACATGACTCGTTCTTTCCACGGATAACCTGGCCACTGGCCACGTACACGTCTCTCTCGGAAAATTCTGCTACGTCTCCCTAGTCTCTCTCTTCCCCCACCTCCCCGGAATAAATCCGTGACACGACATGCCACGCCCCGCAGGTCTCTCTACGATAAAAACTCCACTACCAGTCTTCCTCCCCATCTCGCTCCTCGCCCCGTATCTCCAAGATGATTGCGCGCGGTCTGCTCCGATCCAATGCCTCCTCGCAGGTGACCACCGATCCACCTCCCTCTCCTCCTCGCCTTAGTACATGCGCTGAGCCGCCGCAAACCTGTAGCGAAGTCGCCAGGCCAGTGTGACAATGGCCTGGGCCTCCGTGGCTCCGTGGCCGCCGCGGTCTTGGAGTCTCGCCGTAGGCGATCGCTTCCTGGAAACTGGGTGGGCGGAGCTATTGGATACGCCTGATTGGTGGCCTTTTATTCGAATTCGGGTTCTAAAGGGGGGAATTTATCTTGTTCTGGATCCGCTCTCCGGTGGTGACGCGGCTCTGTGCCAGAATCTGCATCTCTTTGGAATTAACCTTTATGCTTCTGATTAATTACGCACGGGTTTACTGTGCCCGATTCTACCTTAACGATACTCCCTCCGTAAGTTCAGTTAGCCATTATGTCTAAAAAGTTCAGTTAGCCTTTTGTGCCACTTCTGTATATTATGAATAGTTGGTGACCTGGGGTCACTGCTTTTTAGGGGCTCCAAACATTCCTATATTTGTTCTTTCATGTGAAAGTTGTGATGCCTATGATAGCTATACATTTAGTACCTTCAGACACTATGGCATGATTACTATTCAACTTTCTATGCCGTTCAGACTGCACATGTTACCTGTTCACCAACAGCTCATGTGTAATCAGTGGAGGCTCTACAAACTCTTTATGATGCCACTCAACATCACAAATTGTCTCTAAAACAGTCTTGAATTTTTTGATGTTCATGGAAAAAAATATAGACAAATAGAAAGAGTTTAAGTGGATCGACCTCTCAGGGTTGCAGGTCTAGCGCTGCCACCGTGTGTGATGCTTCATTTTGTTTTCCTTAATTCACAGGCAAGCAAATTAGTGAAGTACTTAACCGGCACTGGGAGTTTACAAGGGCACACGGATAGTGTGTCAGATGCATCAATCAGACATTTCAGTTCAGCACCGTCTCCTCAATCTAACTCAACTGAAGAAAATGGGTATTTGATTTTTTTTATTCTTCATATTTTAGAATCATCTGCATACACCCTGGTGCATAGCAGAGTTGGAGTCTGTATATTTACTAGCTATTACCAATTCAGAAAGTACGATCTTTACAGGTTTAAGGGGCATGGCATGTTGGCACCATTCACAGCTGGATGGCAGAGCAACGATGTGCATCCGCTGGTGATTGAGAGATCCGAGGTTCTGACCATCTGACCCTACCTTTTGATTGCCTTTTACAGTGTAGCACTGGATTTTGTAAATGGGAACGTAATATGTCGATTACTCTGTACCACATCGGAAAACTATATTTCTATGTTTGCCTTATAATTGTAACCTGTATATGCAGGGTTCCTATGTTTATGACATCAATGGGAATAAGTATCTAGATTCTCTAGCTGGACTGTGGTGTACAGCTTTAGGTATGTACTATTACTATCTCTGGAGTGTGATTTCCATGATTATGTACCACAGAATCCTGCATTCTTTGGGATAACATCTGCATCCCCTTATTTTTTTCTGATTTTCATTTCTCTTTCATGAACTATTTACAACTTCTTCAGGTGGTAGTGAGGCTCGATTAGTCAAAGCTGCAACTGACCAATTAAACAAGTTGCCCTTCTATCACTCCTTTTGGAACCGCACGACCAAACCAACATTGGTAATTTCTGCATCTTTCATCAACTATTGTTTTGTTAAAACAATTTGCAAATAATGATGATCGAGATGTGCTGGTATTTTCAGGATCTTGCAGATGAACTTCTCAGCATGTTTACTGCAAGGAAAATGGGGAAGGCATTCTTCACAAATAGCGGTTCAGAAGCAAATGACTCGCAGGTATGACTGCTGGAAGTACTGAACATTTCGTACACAAACTATAATGCAAATGGTATTATTTCTTGGAGAATTTTCAAACAGACTGTTCATTAAGAAGGGTGGCAACCAGACTCCATACTAATGGTACATACATACTAAATATGTTGCTCTTACTGTCATTCACATCTACACGGACTCATGACACCTGTTGTACATAGTGATATGTATGAGGAAGTGGCATAAGCTTTTATTTAAACAAGACACATCATTAGGAACCTTTTCTTGGGAAAAAATTGGGGCACTGAAGCATATGAACAGTATAGTGGATTGTGAGATTTACATTGTGCCTCCACATGTCAAAAAAGTAAACCTTTTGAGTTGGTTGCACTTCTTGTACTTTCCTGGGAGATGGCTTTGCTCCCTGGTTCACTGTTTGCGCTTTTCTGGGAGGCTAATCGTTCATTGGCCCATTGCCTTATTATTAATTTTGCAGAATACATCTGGCTGATTTATATGCCGTACTGACTGCATAGTCATTTGGTGATATACACTAGTGATTTTTATGCTGATCGTAGAATTTTTCTTGTTCCCCTCTTCTGATGTTCTCATAGCACTGTTCCCACATTTACAATATTAGCACGTCATCCTTTACAGGTCAAACTAGTATGGTATTATAACAATGCATTGGGGAGGCCAGACAAGAAAAAGTTTATTGCACGATCAAAAGCGTAAGCGACATTTTCTCAACAGTTTGCTCTTTAAACTAAAATATATATGGTTTGCTTACTTGTTTAGTAAGTAATTTGCATTACCATCAATGTCCATCATGGGACATCACTTCAGTATTCTTGAGGTCTCTTTTTATGTCCTTTATGCACCACGGCGGTATTTTAGATGTCATTCTTACTATTGTTGCGTTGGTTGCAGATATCATGGATCAACATTGATATCAGCTAGTCTCACTGGGTGAGTATTGGCCCTAACAAATTTAGTGTTTTCCTTGGATATTTTTCTATCAGTACCTACTATCTAGTACTCTGAAGAATTCACTTTTCCATTAATTATTGATAATTAATTTGTTAATTGCTTCTGTATGTTTAGTCTTCCTGCGTTGCACCAGAAATTTGATCTACCAGCACCTTTTGTTCTGCACACAGACTGCCCTCACTACTGGCGCTTCCATCTTCCAGGTGCTCTTAACTTCGGAGTTTAGTTGTATGATCAATGCAGAACATTTTACTAATGAAATAGTTTTGCTGCGGGACAGGTGAGACAGAAGAAGAATTTGCAGCAAGACTTGCCAATAATTTGGAAAATCTTATCCTCAAGGAAGGACCTGAAACAGTAAAGTCTTTGTTACCAAAGCTTATATTATGCAATAGGTCCCAAGTATACTACTTAACTAATCTATTTTCCTCCTTTCAGATTGCTGCGTTCATTGCTGAGCCTGTGATGGGTGCTGGCGGTGTCATCCCTCCTCCAAAGACCTATTTTGATAAGGTGATTTATACAGCTTGAGCTACCACACGTGATAGTTCCTACAAGGAAAAGAAAATCGTTGCATGAGGTCATTTATTTGACTCCACTGTTCAATTGTAGGGGAGCTAAGATTACACATTTACTGAACTTCCTAAATACATGCTTCACTCTTATGTTGCAGTAGTTCCATATAAACCGCTGTTGCCCGATGAAATGTTACTGTTAGTGTATTATATTATAGGTAGCTTCCACATTGGAGACTTGAATTCCTGTTTCGCTTGTTGATTGTATCTCATTCGCTCATCTATTAACAGGTTCAAGCAGTGGTTAAGAAGTACGACATCCTTTTCATAGTAGATGAGGTACTTTACATTCACTTATGAAGTTAAACACACACACACAATAGATAGTAAAAGAATATGAGAAACTTCTCCATGCAACTGTTACTAATTGTTAATGCATTTTAGGTCATTACCGCATTTGGAAGGTTGGGAACCATGTTTGGATCTGATATGTATAATATCAAGCCAGATCTAGTCACCTTGGCCAAGGTGAAAATTCTTTCACAACAATATATCAGTAATTATTAATTATCTGGTGTCAGCTGAGCCATGCCAATTTCATGACAACAGGCTCTTTCATCTGCCTATGTGCCCATTGGTGCAACTCTTGTTAGCCCAGAAATAGCAGACGTGGTCGATTCTCAGAGCAATAAGCTTGGTTTGTCAATGACACTGCGTGAACTTTCTCATATCTGCATTGGCATGTCTTAGGACGATTTTTAAGGATAGAGATGTCGCCTTTGTTTTGCAGGTTCATTTGCTCATGGCTTTACATACTCTGGTCATCCAGTTGCTTGTGCTGTCGCGATTGAAGCGCTGAAAATCTATCGGTATACTGCAATTTCCATAGCACCCGGTGCTCCTGCCCCTATTGCCCTTCTTATTCCTGATGAATCTTTCACAACTATATTGGTATCAGGGAAAGGAATATTCCTGATCATGTGAAGCAAATCACTCCGCGCTTTCAGGAGGGATTGAAGGCTTTTGCAGGAAGCCCAATTGTTGGGGAGGTACACCTTCTTTTATTTTTCTGGGCAGAGACTCATTTGTTTTCCAAAAGCATAATCTATACGCTTCTATATGCAGATCCGTGGTGTAGGGTTAATACTTGGAACTGAATTCGCCGACAACAAATCACGTGATAGTCCATTCCCTGCTGAATGGGGTAAGTTACAATAAACTGAAGATTCCTTCAGCAGATTCCTTCAGCATGTTAAATCATAGCTTGGAACCACTTAAACTGAAGCATTTGTATACTCAGATATTATTGTTGGAGTCAACTTGAATGTTGCACCAACTTTTTCGCTTTGCTTTCCTTGAATCGAACAATATTTTGTTCGATGCTTTGTCTGGAAAGGAACACTAGAAGATTATCATACCAGAAAATGTACAACTGCTGGTCGTGTTCTAGGATATACATCTGTATCTCGGAACCAGAAAATATCCTTACAAACTGTTTCCCTGATTTCATTTTTTCAGGCGTTGGTGCTATCTTCGGACAGGAGTGCCAGAAGCGTGGCATGCTGGTTAGGGTTGCCGGTGACAGCATTATGATGTCGCCGCCATTGACAATGACCCCCGGCGAAGTAGATGAGGTAAGATCAGGAACTACCATCACACCCTCTCCTGTTTATTTAGACGAAACCCTCTCTCTTTTTTCCGGATCTTATAACATAATAAGAATGGAAGCGGCACTGAACTCTCTCGCTCTGAAACTCTTTCAGCTGGTGAGCATATACGGAGAAGCTATGAAGGCCACGGAGGAGAAAGTGGCGGCGCTCAAATCCAAGAAAGATTAGAGAAGACGCGGCAAGACGACGATGATAATAACATTGACCACAGCGACTGGCCTCGGCTGTGTATAGAATAAATCCTCGATGACTGTCAGTGTCAGGAGGTAATAGCACACCGGGCGAACGCTGTTCTTGATGTGCAAAATAGCAGAGCAGAGTATTCGTTCACCAAGCAACGGTGGTTGATGACTTGATGGTCCCACACAAGATAATAGTGCTTACATTTTACATGTACAGATAATAATCTTCTTCTGCTTAATAAAGCTCCCCTTTTTTTGAACAAGAATAAAGCACCTTTGGGTTTGCGAGCTTTGGAAAACTATAATTACTATATTGAGCAGGCTGAGTTTTGAACGAGGCATTTTTCATAGAACCCCTTTTGAGATTTCTGTGTCTCCAGTTGCATATGCTACAGACTGCAGAGGGAGCTGTGTATGAATCGTTCAAAATCTCGATCTGTCTCGTAAGGGAAGAGATTTTGAACCATTCATACTAGTAGTACACAGCAAAAGTGCAAACGGAACAAAATGTGGAATACTAGTAGTTCGGTACAAAAATGTTTGTGATCGGGCACGCACGAATTAGCTAGCGACGAAGCAACCGGCCAGTAGGCCGCGGCTTGGAAGCTCAGACGAGTGCCAGTGCCGGCGCCCGACGGACATGGTGTGGTAGCCCTAGCTGTACAGCACCACCCTCGTCCGGTTTCCCCCCCGCTGTGAACTCGAGCTCGACAAGCACGTGCCCGCCCATACCCCGGGACGGGTACTCCACGGTCTTCGTCCCCTGCGCCCCCGTGGCCGCCGCCACCACCACGCGCATGGGCGGATCCGGCGCGCACGCCACGCACCCGGCCCCGGCGTCCCCGACTGAGAACTCCTTCATGCATGCCGTTCCCGGCACGGTGTCCATCTCCGAGCCAGCCACAAGCTCCACGGCCCGCGCGCCCCTCGGCACCGCGTCGACATACTTGGCCACCTTGGAGTAGGACATGACCATCCACCCCGGCAGCGGCGACACGTCGTCCTCGTCCATCGGCGGCACCAGCACCCCGCACGCCGTCCCCGGTATGATGTACGGGCCGTCCTCTCGAAGTCCCCGTTCCTCAGCATGTTGCCGCTGCCGCCGCCGCTCCCGGTGTCACGAGGAGCGCGGAGCATCTTGATGGCGACGGCGTCGACGATAGGGCGGCACGCCGTGTCGTCCACGCCCTCGTCGCCGTGGTGGATGACGAAGGTCACCACACCCCGCGCGGCGCGGAAGGATCAGGAGTAGGAGTAGGAGTAGGAGTCCCAGCCGCTGACGCTGTGCACGGTCTGGATGGGGATGCCGCTCGTGGCTGAAACTGTCGCCGCGTCCCCGGGGACGACGGAGAGGTTGAGCCGGTCGGCGTGGCCGGTGCGCGATGCGCTGAAAGTGACGGAGTAGTAGGCGCCCCGGTGATCGAACAGCACGGGATGGCGTACGCGCCCGTCACCCGCGTGCGGTTTCATCCCGATCCAGTACTGTTGAACTGACGTGGCTGAAACTGTGGAAATGTTGCATGATTCATTCATGCCAACTAAAAATAAGTAGAGCGAAAAAATTGTAATGTCAGAAGTGGGGTTTGAACCCACGCCCTCGTAAGAGGACCAGAACTTGAGTCTGGCGCCTTAGACCACTCGGCCATCCTGACTTATCATGTCAGGTTTCTGTTTCTCCCATACTTAATGTTTAATTTCAGATATGCTCGTAGCAGAACCATACCGTTGAACCTATCACTATACACACTAACTTGTCGAGCTCCCCATTCGAGATCGTTCGTACAGGTAAATTGCACGCCAATGCCTGTGTCAGTTAGAGAAGGAATCGTGATGACAAGAGTCTCCCTCGGACGCAAGGGCCAAGTAGATCAATCAACTCAGAATAGCTCGGATCTCAACTATTCGTATCTACTTAAAGCCCCTTTGTGGAGGAATATACACGCACTGCATATCCTCTACCTTACGTTTTGGTTCACTTGTAGAGCAGATGCTAACACTTGTGCATTTTTACGAAAGATTCTGTTGTACTCTGCTCAATGGGAAATTGAGCTGTTCACATCATACATATATGTATTGTAGGTTCCTACTTCCTAGTGCCAGTAATATGTAACTACCATTCGGGTTCTGAGTTCTCAACAAAAACTGAAGCATCCGTGTTTCTGAAATGCAAGAACAAAATATTTTTTTGACAGCCCCGCTCATTCAGGTATTGGTCAACTAGTTCCAGCCCTGTAATATCTCCATCTATGAGCAGCACAGAAAAGAGTTGGAGAAGCAAGTGAGCAATTGGATGAGACGACAAGGAGAAACGACCTATCCTGAAGCCGGTGGATACGAGGCTGCAGTGAGAGCCCGGTATAACGAACTATCCAAGAAAGTGAGCAGGGTGTATGCGGCGCCGCTGGAGGAGAGCAAGAAGCGCATCTACAAGTTGTTGATCAGGTAAGTGGTAACCGTGTACGAGATCCATATGATGCATCATGAACAATCGATTGCTCACTGATGTTGGTAATGTGATTGATTTTGCAGTCTAGCGGCCTCGGGTTCAGGCTGCTGAAGAAGCGGTTCCAAGACGTGTACCTCAGCAGCACAGGAGTGAGCAATGTACGAGAAGTTCGGCAACTACAGTACCTTTTTTTGTGCGAGCTGAGTTGCATGAAATTATGTAGTACTACATTCTCATACATGTGACTGGATCTCCTCTTGTAATTGCCCAATGCAACCAATTTGTACATGCAGTAGATTACTGCTGTATTTCGTTGCCATATAAGTTACAAGCAGATGAAATTACATGTCCGCGTGTGAAGACTTGAAACAAGAAAACGTCACGCCAAGTTATGCTGTGGAAAATAACAAGCATAAAAATGGATTACATGCACATAATGACAGGATTCATTGCATCAGTACTGTTTGGCAAAATCTCAGCATAATCCACAAAACTCCTGACACAACCATCTGGTACAAAAGAACAGTGCTGGTGAACAGCGTAACCACATAAGCCCAAATTGTCCAGTGGCAAGTGCGCATCTCCGGCCAAATATTTCTTGAGGATGTTTACTCAAGTAAACCAGCGTCCTTAAGTGCAGTCTCGAAATTATCCTCGCTTTTCCAGTTGGGCACCTCAGGTACTTTGTGCTGGAAGTAGTTCTCAATCTTTGTCATCACAACTTCATCAGTTTGCCCACATAGCAGGTTGAACACAGCTCCTGTAACCAGCAATGATTCAATTAGACTATATATAGGCCTCAAACTAAGCACTGCGGCAGTAAGGAGTAGGGTCCTACAGTATTAGTCTGATCTGCTAATAACTTGGCATAACGAGTTCATTATTAGACAAGATTCTACAGCTTCTAGTGTACAAACCCTACATGTATCACGAGATGATAAATCATGAAAACAATTCACGATAATCAGTTTCAAATATCCAGAAACAGGAAGCAACCTCTAAAGAAAAAATGAAAATGAACAAACAAACAAACATGACATCCATAATCAACAAACAATGGTCAGCTCTATCTTGTCCTTGTAGTCATAGCAAATTTATTATGTCGAGAAGTTCAATGTCAAGCTAGATCAAAGAGGCATTAGGATTGACAAAAGATAGCATGTTTGCTGATCATTGATAACAAGTTCAATCTGTCATTATGCCCAACCCATTTGTTTCATATTAACACCGCAGACGTATGTCACAATGTTAACCAATATGCTTACAGTGACTGCATGCGAGACCTACTAATGTTCATTTGATGCAATGCGAGGAATAAGAATATAGTCATCTATCCCTATATTTCGTTTGTAAAGAATGAGCTACAGACTGGTTGACATAAATTTACCTTTCCGGCCAAAGCGCCCAGCTCTGCCAATTCTGTGCAGGTACACCTCATAATCAGGTTCATCTCTCGTGTTAAACTTGATCGGCATGTCATAGTTGATGACCAGGTTAACCTTTGAGAGGAAGAACGTTAGAAGGAGATACTTCATTGGCATGCATGTAAAAATCAGAGCAGCGCAAATAGTACCTGTGCTTGGTCAAAACCTCGAGCAAGAACATCAGTTGATATAAGAACCTTGGTGTACCCATCTTTGAATTCTTGTATTACTTTTTCCCTTTCTGATTGGTCAAGGGATCCTTGAATCGAGGAGCACACATAGTCCTCTCTTGTCAAAGCATTATGAACATTCTTGGTACTTATTTTTGTTCTCACAAATATGATGACCTGTCCAACCTTTTGCCCGAATTCAAAGATTTTGTCCCTTATAACCTCTATTTTGGCCGCCTCGTCAGGGACTCTGACTTTATATTGCTTTACTTTTTCCAAAGTAAGATCTTCCTTTTTCACAAATATTTGGTTTCCGTCCTTGATGACACGTGTAACAAAATCCTTCACTTTCTCATTGAAGGTCGCAGAAAAGAGAAGCACCTGGCACAAACAGAATTCAAATAAGTAGAAAAAAAGCACCATATGGAAAGAGAAACAAACACAACTAACCAAGAATTCAGCAATTATATATACATACTAGTTGAATGGTACAGCCATGGAATTACACCAACAGTTGTAACTTACAAGCATCAGAAAAGATTATTCACCACATGGATAACAAAGCTAGTTGAAGACTGAAGCAAATCAACGCCATTAATGGATGGACTTCAAAAACTGAAGGCAAGTAACCCCAGTGGCCATAGGATCTTTCCGAAAGTCCTAAAACTAGCAACTTCAAAGATGCCCCATGCATGAATATACGTTGTTCCAAATACAAAGAAAATGAATTAAGGCAATCGGAAAAACATGCAACACTGAATAGGACCCACTACATCACCAAATGACCCCTTATCCACAATAAATCCTCTACCTATCATTAGCAATTGACATAAGTTCGACAAGCAGCACATGAGCATATACAAAGTATAGGATAAAGGATTCAAAATATATTCTTTGGAACACATGATGGACATAAGAACTTCCATTTGATTTTGAACTGTATCCAAGGAGCAAGCTGTTGCATATGATTCTACCATCACAAAGTCAAAAGAGTCAACGGACTAAAAAAGTTACCTGACAGCCAGCATCTTTTCTTTTTAGATCCTTCATGATCTTGTCTGAATCAGTCTTAAAGCCTTCCTGCAAGAAGCACGCACCAGCATAAGGAACTGGACTCATTAAACAATAAAATCTGCTAGTTTACATCAGCTAAAGCCACTAAGTCGTGCACAGAAGTTCATCAGCTGATTTAGTATGGAATTTTGAGCGAGCCAAATTATGGTTCCAGTTATACGGATATTTATATTCTTTGGAAACTGCATAATAATCGATGTTATCTGTTCTTTTCGTCCACTCAGACTAAACAAGCACCAAGAGCTATCAGCCCTCACACCTAACACCACCACCATGATGACACCCCTTAATGCCCACTAGGAAGTAAAAGCTTCACAGTTCGCATTCTTTCATAATCTGATCCATTCGAGTCTACTTGAATATAACACCATAGCAGGTTCGTGGTAAGCATAGAAATTAGTGTCACCGCTGTCCACTTTGCTTGCTGAGGATAGTTTCTAGGTCATTCGACAGGTTGACATACATCTGCGGCATATAAAAGGAAGGGAAGGTCTACGGGACTTAACCTCAAAATACCCTCCCTATTTGCTGCTAAGAAATATTTGTTCTACTTCATACAAGGATATCAAGACTCGAATGAATATCGTCGTCAACGCCCTTTACAAGGCTCATCTGCATCATTCTTGCTTCCTTGTTACATACAGCTTACAATAAATTGAACGTCTATCTGTAAAGGTCCATCCTCCAAAGACCCCAGAGCAACTAAGAGAAGGCTTCCAAATAATACCATGTATATTAAGGACTCGAGAGTTAGATGACAGCAGAACCGAAAATGTACCTCGGCAAGCATATGGTCTGCCTCATCGAACACAAGAATCTTGATGTCCCTTGTGGAAAGCTTCTTATTGCTAATCCACTTCATGAGCGTCCCAGAAGTGCCAATCACGACCTGATCGGTCACTGGAGCCATCCTGGAGATGGGCACGTAATCTTTCTGGGCCGGTGGGATGGCGCAGGCACAGGTAATGCCAGTAAACTTGCCCATCCTCATGAGCACAGATTTATTCTGCAGAGGACAGCGAATCAGATTCAGTACATTACAGGGTAAATTATGCTAGCATAACCAAGCTACACAGCACTCCACGCTGCAGGGTAGTATAGAGGGTCAGCAGATCAAGAGAACCTGCTGCGCGAGCTCCCTGGTGGGGCAGATGCAGATTGCCTGAGGGACCTTCCGGTTGGGGTCGACGCGGCTGAGCATGCCGAGGACGAAGCAGGTGGTCTTCCCGGAGCCGTTGTGCGCCTGCGCGACGAGGTCCTTGTAGGGCGGCGTGAGGATCATGGGGAGCGTGATGGCCTGGATCTTGCTGGGGCGGCTGAAGCCCATCTCGTCGTGCAGCCCCTTGAGCAGCTCGGACGTGAGGTTCAATTCCTCGAAGGTCGTCGCCGACTCGTACACCGTGTCGCCCGAGGTCACCTGGAGAGCAGAATCAGTCAATTAGCAACTTGGAACGGCCAGTGCCAGCGGTGGGGAGCGGAGCAGAGCGCGTACGGCTTGGATTTGGGAGTCGTCGGAATCATCGAGCAGGGGCGGCCCCTCGGGGCCGCCGCCGTCGTCATCCGGCACGGAGAGCGAGAGCGCCTCGATCTGCTTGGCCTGCGCCTCCACCTCTGGCTCGGTGGGGGCGGCGGAAGAGGAGGATGCGGCGGCGGCGGCGGCGAGGTCGGCCTCGGCCTCGGCCTTGGCCTTGGCCTCCTCCTCCTCCTCGACGTCGGCCCAGGACTTCTTCTCCGGCTCGGGCTTGGCGGCGCCGTCGGCCATCGGAGCAGATCGAGAAGAATCCACAGGAATCGGCGAGAGCTGCTGCTTTGCTTGAGTCGGTTCGCGGTTTCGGTTTTGCTCCTCCGATTTGGAAGGGAATTATATTGTGCTGCGTGAGTCAATACTTAGCTTGCCATGTACGCAGATTCTAACTACAGACCGACCTTGACCGCGCGATCACGATCGGACGGCGCGCGGCGAGAGCGGCGGAGTAGGCCCAGCGCGGAGCCAGGTTTCTCCGCCCGCGTGCTCCGACCGTTCCCAGATCCGGCTCGTCTCCGCAGGGAAGCTTCGCGCCGTCGATTAACTCCGCCGTGGCACGAATTGGACGCCGCTCGCACTACGGGAGCGGGGGTGGGGGTCCCCTCGTGCTGATCCTCGTCGCTGGCTGCTACGTCCTCACGCCAGCATCTTCTCCGGCAACGAGTTATTCGGCAACGAGATCTTCGGCAACGAAGTTGATCTCTCGGTTGGCCTTCGTGTCATGTTAAACGAGGATTGGATTGCACGACGGTTCTCTGCGGCACTTCCCGCGAGTTCCCATAGAGCGGGCGACGGCCAACTCAGCCGAAAACTTTTTAAAATATAAATTTGAATGAACTCAAAATGGAAAGTTTAGCACTTCTGCTCAGGACGACTATGCTATGGCCGGTTTTGAAAAGTTGAGCCCAAACTAAGCACATGTCACATGTCAACCCAACCGGTAAAAAGTGACCGATGGCTGGTTTGTCGAATCGAGCCACCGATTTGTGGCCGTGCGATCGGGCAGATCCGAACACGTCGCCAGTTACTTTTCCACCTGGTGTTATTACTCGCGCGCGTGTCGGTGTGGGCGTGCGCAGAGCCGTTGCGGCCCACTTCTCTCGCGCGAGTACGCAGTTCCTTCACCCACCCACTTAGAGGGTCAAATCGGCGGCGATTTCCCCCGGAGGAAGTGGCATTTCAGGGAGCTCACCGGTGTAGGGGGGCACGGGGAGAGGAAGGCGTCCAGTGCGCCGTCGGAGAGCTCGACGATGCGTGAGTAGCAGGGGGATCGCGCGGCGGGGGAGCTCGGCGACTTACATCGGCTGGTCGGAGCAAGGGGGTGGTGCTCGGCGAGGTCGAGAAGCGCAGAAGGGCGCCAAGTTCCGTGACGGAGAGGGATCCGACGACGGAATCTCTTCTCGATCCATCCCGTGTGGATCTCGTTTTTTCTGAGGTTTGAAATCCATTGAATCCGTAAATATATTTGCCGTCTAGTAGCGTTTTTGATGTGGATCTACATCTTAGATAGTTGGATACCTCCATTTTGTCAATGAATTTCTTAGGATTTCACCCGAAATCGCTCATCTCGATCTCGCGGACGCGCGTTGCTTACTACCTGTGTTTGGGGGCTCGAGTGTTTTCTAGGTGTTGGCGTTTTGGATAGTACCGTACCAGAGTGAAATCAGAGAGTATCTACAGGTAGATTGCTAGGATTTTTTAGTCATTATCAGTGAATCCGCCTGAGCAATTTTGAGTGTGGGTAGTACTGTACCACAATGCCATGAGATGCTGATAGCGTATCTACAGATTAGATTCGGTTGGGTTCGATTATCTACAGAAAGCAGAGTTATAGGTGGCCGTAGTTCTGTGAGCTGATGATTTTTTCTCCACAGATTTAGTTAGTTGTTTCGATCACAGGTGCTTTAGTTTATATCTTACTGTTTTTTTGAACACTTTAACTAAGTTTGATCCCATACAACATTTATGTAACCATGAGTTATGTGTTTTGTGTCCTGGTGGTTTCTTCATAGGTAAATTGGTTGTCCAACATTCAGTTACTGATTTTTAGCAGAGTTTCATGAGTTTTTGTTTCTGAAACTTGTTGGTTTCTGCGTTTTTTATCTATAGTTTTTTTGTTGTTGTATAGAAGTTCAGTAATAAAAACAGGTAAGTTGTTTTTACTGTCGAACTAAGTTCACAGATGTACGTAGTTAGTTTGTATACATTCAGCAATAGGTAAGTTGCTTTTTCTGTCGCACTAAATTCACATATGTATGTAGTTAGTTGTATACGCAGGGTTTTTCTAGTTCCATCTGGTACGTGATTAAGTTGCTACTACTGATGGATCTTAGTTACTTTTTGATTTCTCACTAAGTTGTATTGTCAAGGTAGTTCGTTAAGATCCAACCCAGACATCTGCAAAAACAAAAACCAAGGTCACTTAAGGTTTTTTCCAAAAAAAATCAACTATGTTGCCCCACAAAATACAACTTATCCCACAAGCAGACACAACTTAGAGAGTTGCCAATAAGCAACTATGTTAGGCAATAGTCTACTGCTAGATTACAAACTAGAACTATATATTAGCATACAGAACATACACATCATGACAGCAACTTCCTATATTCCTATAAAAGTTTCTGACCCACGTTTTATTTTTCTTCCTACATTTTTTCAGGTACTTCAACTGCTAACAAACTTACGAGAATCATCCTGCTCAGAAACTCACCGGGAAAAAGGATAGCTTTTTCTCCATGCCAGCTCTATGTACAAATTGCAAAACTACCAGATATGTTGTGGGGGTAGTTGCTTCTAAAATTACAATCTTTTTGTGTGTCTGAGGAGTCAGATGTGCTTTTTTACTGTAATCTGAAAGACATTTTGTGTTTTTCCTCAATCTATGATGCAACCTAGTTGGGTAGATGGTTTTTTACTGTGGGGCTCCATATTCATGGAGAGGATCATAGAAAACAAGCATTAACTTTTATTCCATAACAGATCTGAAGAGGGGGAGGGGGAGGGTGGGGTGAGAGGGAGGGGGAGTAAGGGAAACAGAGGCATGCTTCTTGTGTGTGTACCTTTTTTCTTATTTTATTACTGCTGCATGTAGATCTCAAGCTTCTTTCATAGTCCTCCAATGGAGATCTGGGAGGATCTGGCTTGTGGAAGAAGAAGATAGAGAGAGAGGGGGTGTGGGGTTGTTGTTTTGGCTGGGGACCTAGGAGTTTTAGGTAAGCCTGGGGTGAGCGACGCGGGATGGGGTGGACGACGCGCGGTGGTGCGTTCCAGCTGGGAGGTTTCCATATCTGGTAAGTTTGTTTTAGGGGGTACTTTCTATTCTGGGAGGTGGCTGGTTTGGACTAACCAGCCACCGGTTGCTACCTAGATCGGCCCCATGTCAAACTGGGGGCGCATTTAGTGTGTCGCGGCGTTCCATGGTCTTGGCCGGAAAATCCTGGTTCTAGAGGAACGCCAAATCAAATGTTTTCATGAGCATAGGCCATGGCGAGCACAGGAGAGGAATGCCATGCGCGAGGAGGCAGCGCGGAGATGGCGGGAGGCGAAAACATTGCAGCACGGTATGACGCAAAAAGTAGGCTCACATCCCCGTATGCTCTCACCACTGCGGGAAAACAAATCCATCCTTATTTTACTCTTGGCCAGCGGCTCTCGCGGCGGCGATGATTTAGATCTACACAGAGGCACCTGGTCCTTTACTTCGTTTTCTCTGGCATCGGCTGCTACGGCCTCGTAGACCTGCAACATCGACTCCCCCCCTGATCGACACCCTGAGAGGAAGACAAATCAAAAACATAATTGTATTGCAAATAGGAATCATCTCAAAGTTATTGTAGCAAACCATAATAGCGATCAAAGATCAAATCAAAATACAAACTAAAGGTAGATCAACGTATTAACCCTACTCTTACAATTGCCAATCTCTCTCTCTAAGTAATGATGGAAATGATGGTGTAGTGTGTGGTTGAGGAGTTGAAGATCGTCGAGGAAAAAGGTGAAGTTATTCGCCTCTTCCAAATCTAATCTAACCCCCTTTGGATAGTTTCCGGCGACTATGTTTTATTTTCTGTCATCCTTTTGTCGCTCTTCATTCATGAAAGTTACTTGTATTGATATAACAAAGTTGTCGACGTGTAGTACGGGCGGCCGGTACGCGCGCATCCTGACCGTACCGTTGGTCGTTAAGCGTTCTGAACGCCTCCAATGAAAAGGGCTCTGATTGGAAATTTACTTTTTTTGGATGCAATTAGCCCATAAATGCTATTAGATCTTCAATAAATATTCATTATCTAAAAACCATCACAAGAAACCAAGGATTCGCTAATTGCAACATTAACGTTAGTAGAAAGGGGTAATATTTAGTGAAATCCGACAATAAACAAGAGGAAAATCAATAGTAAAAAGTGATAAAATTTAGAGCTATCAATATCGCCAAGCTTAGCGGTTACTCGTCCTCGAGTGAAAAAGCTATAATGAATAATAGCGAAGAATCGAATCAAGATGAAAACTTACAAGTTCGAGGTTATATCATATTACATTGTCTCAGATCCTGCAACCTTGAACATGAGCATAATATATCTGACAATTGCACTTAAGTTTAATTCCTAAACACAAGTAACTCGCTAGCTTTCTTATAACTCAAATGAGATTGTTAAAAAATTGGCTAGGCTTGTGATGGCCCAAAATATATCGAGCTCGTTGGGGAACCCCAAGAGGAAGGTATGATGAGCACAACAACAAGTTTTCCCTCAGTTCTGAAACCAAGGTTATCAATCCAGTAGGAGCAAGGAAACACCTCCAAGGTGTTGCTAGCTAGACTTTAGCATGGTGCACTACCGGTGCCAGCAACAACGTGGAAACCTGCACAACACAACCACAGAACTTTGCCTCCAACTTAAAGTGAGGTTGTCAATCTCACCGGTTTTGCTGAAAACAAAGGATTAAACATATTGTGTGGAAGAAAGTAATAGTTTGCAGAAAGTAAACAGAAAGCAGTAAATAGTTGATTGTAGATTGATGATAAAAGAAAGGACCAGGGTCCATAGTTCACTAGTGGTGGCTCTCCTTAAGATAGATGACATGTTGGGTGAACAAATTACAGCGGGGCAATTGACAAACATCGAGAAAGCAATACATGCATATGCTACTCATCTTGACTCCTTTGAGATTCGATTGGGCATTACAACATTATACATAGACCGTAATCCAACTGCATCTATGGCTAATAATCCACCTTCAGGTTATCATTCGAACCCCCTCCAGTATTAAGTTGCAAGCAACAGATAATTGCATTACGCATTGCGTGTAAAGTAAATAATACGATTGTTCTATGAACAAAGGATTGTTTTTTCTCCCTAGTAGCAACATCACATCTAGTACCTTGGAGCACATATGTTTCAGACGAAAGAATTCCAAAGCGCTGCAATTATTTCGATGGAAACTGGAATTGTTTCGGGTGAAATTGCAGAAACTGGTTCTGCATGTGATATTGAAATGTTACAAGGGGTTTTATGTGAATGTTTTTTGATTAAAGTAATTAAAAAAATTCTGAATAAAATAAATAAAAGAGTTTTATTAAATGAGAGTTGCATTAAATTTGGTGGAAATTTAATGCATGTGAGTGGAACTTTGGGTGGAGGCTAAATTGATGTGAGTGGAGCTTCCACCACATGAATGAGGAAGAGGTGGGGGCACCCTCCATGGGGGCCGGCCATGGTAGGGGAGGAGCCCCCTCTCCTATAAAAGGCCCCCCTCTCCTCCCTCACAAAGCACACCTCCCCATGAAGGATCTCTCTACCCCTCTAGGTATATTCCCCCATGGTCTCGGATTAGCGAGATACATGTTCCCGGTGGCATTGTGTTTGGAAGGAGTTGCTGCTTCCGCTGATTCGCTGGAGCAAGGAGGTGGAGGTTGTTCGGTGGTCTGAACGTGTGTGTGAGGACGGATGCGCTACTGATTTGTGGCGCTAGGACTTCCACATGATCTTGAGATCGGCAAGCGTATAACTACATCATCCACGAGTTCCAACTTGTTAACAAAACTCTGTTGTCTTCGAGGGTAAGTTCTCTATGGATGTATATCCACCCATTGCTTGTATCTAGTAGATAGATCTTGGCGTATAGTTCTCATCGTAGGAATTTTTTTGTTTTCTATGCTGCGAACCCAATAGAATGGAGCTCACAAGATCTAAACATGATAGCACAAAGGAGGAGAACCAGCCATCTAGCTACTACATGGACCCATAGTCCAAGGATGAACTACTCACGCATCACACCGAAGGCTTGGATGGTGATGAAGAAGGCCTCCAGGGGGAATTCTCCCCTCCGGCAGGGTGCCGGGAAGAGCTTCAGATCCCTCCCGATCTAGGGATGGAGATGACGGCGTCTACAAACTCTTCTGTGGAATTTTGATCGAGTCCTTAGGGTTTCTGTATCGGAGGCATCTTATAGGCGAAAGGGGAGGCCGAGGGGGTGCCGGAGGTGGCCAGACCACCCCCTGGCACGGGCTAGACTGGGCCATGCGGCCAGGTGGTGTGGCGGCCCCCTGGCCCCTCTCCGTCTCGTACTCTGGCTCCTTGTGTCCCTCGGTGAAAAACTTACTTTGGCTTTTGTCCCGTCCAATTCCGAGAATATTCATTTTCTGACTTCCCTGGAACCAAAAAACAACAGAAAACAGGCAGCTGGCACTGTGGCTCTTGTTAATAGGTTAGTCCCATAAAGTGTATAGAAAGTACTCCAAAGTTGGAACAAAACATAAGAAAGTAGATAAAAACCAAGAATGGAACATCAAAAAATATGGATACGTTAGCAACGTATCAACATCCCTAAGCTTAACTCCTGCTCGTCCTCGAGTAGGTAAGTGATAAAAAGAAAGAATAATTTTTTAGGTGACATGCACCATCATAAAATTGATCAAAGTATTTGTAAAACAATGATAGCTAGGATCATAGTACTTCAATCATAACATGAAAGACAAAGTTCTAACAATAAGACAAAGCAACTATTGCTGCAACATAAAAAGGCATAAACAAAAGATTCATGAATAACAATGCTTTGCAAGACGTTTGTTTGTTTCACATAAAGAAAACATAGCATAGTATCATTCAGCTTGTCCCTCATAGAGTAGCAAACATAAATGCATATGACACCTTCAAAGTTCATAAGAGTGACTAGATACAAATAGTTTAAAACAAGCAATATCAAAGCTATGCATCAATCAACAAGTCTTGGGACAATGCACATAGAACTAAGAATGGCCACTATGCTCTCAAAGTAGGTGCATAAATATAGAAGGTGGAGACTCAACATAAAAGTAAAAGAAAGGCCTTCATAGAAGGAAGTAGGGATTCAAGTTTCATAAAGAGCTTCCAAAAATTATGGTACTTATTAGCTTTCAGCTCTCATTGCCCCTATCATAAGCATCTTCAAGTGATTAAGGTTAAAGTGAACAAACTATGGTGTATATGCTTGACGAAGTATAAGTTGGAAATCTCATGTCCCTTGAATACGAGGGTCGCTCCTCATGCTACTCAAGTTTAGTTACCAGTAAGTTCTTGTCATAGTAAGTACATGTGTATCATAGAGAACCGCCAACGGGGTACCCCTTGCCCGATGATACGGAAGAATCCCCATATCAAAATGACAAGGCAAGCAGACAACGAGCATCTCAGCAATCTTCTTATTTATCATGGGAAAATGGTGCTTTTTTCTCTCTTTCCTCTTTTTCTCGTATCTCTTTTTTTATTTTTCTCTTTTTTTCTCAATATATGACTCTTTTTATAAGAATAATGCTTCATAGACAACTCATTATGGTTACGCTGCAGGTTTCCACCATGACAGCATTGATTAGACCAGCGGCCCAGGCGTTTCTCTAACACACATACATAACTCCATGGACTTACAAGCTCCCCTTTCATTTCACATCGACGACATCCATAGACAAAAAGGGCATGATATCAACCAGGTACAAAGTACAAGTGCAATGTTGAAAGCATTCCCCATGACAACATGGTTCTGCTAATCCCCAACATATAAATGCAAGCATATACAACACAGACGACACAATGGTTCAAGTTTATTATGGGCAAGAAAAGTAAAGTGTGCCATCAAGTTCGTGAGAGCTTTAATCACTAGTTTTCTCATAAAAGTTTAATTCGGAAGGTAGATAAAAACATGAATATACTTGGAATAGCATATACTAATAGGTAGGTATGGTGGGCTCTTTGGAATAAATTGGTTTTAGGAGTTCGATGCATGAGTGGAACTCATACTTGGTTATGGAGGCTAGCAAAAGACTGGGAGCGACCAACTAAGAGAGCAATAATGGCCATACTCATGCAGAGCGACAAAACGTCATTAATCAAAGCATAAAGTGATACTACAAGTCGAAAACTAAAGGATCATAACGGCTATGGTGACTTGGGATAGTCATAACATGGTGTGAGCATGCGCCAATTCAACCCAAATAAAGCATCAAAGAAGAATACCACAATACTATGCTTTAACATGCTAAAACAATGCATGATTCTTCAAAGGCACATTAAGCAATCTCAATTGTTTATAACATGTCATGCTACAACAAAGATCACTAAGAATAAAGCCAAAACAATATCAAGCATGGCATGACAAAGCATAGGCCACAGTCAAAAACAAGCTCATTTACCACTTAAGCATGAACTTTTCCTACTCTTTTCCAATCCAAACCAAACTATTTGAAAACCAATGTATGAAAGAGGGGGTCCAACCAATTTATTCAAGAAAACTAAGAAAACCAAGCAAACGAAAAAGAAGACGCTCCAGGAACAACACAACTGTGCATGAAACAATAAAAATGAAGTGTTTGGAAGAAATCTAAAAAAATTATTGATGAAGAAGTGGATGCCTTGGGCATCCCCAAGCTTTGACGCTTGTAATTCTTGGATATTGCTTAGGGTGACACGCATGGCATCCCCAAGCTTGAGCTTTAGTCCATCCTTCATCTCATTACTCACTCCTTCCATACACCTGCAATTTTTCCTTCATACAAAACTTCACACAATCTTTATTAGCAACATTAGTGCACTCAAGATAATAAGTCTTTAGGTTCAGTTCCAACACGAATAAAACTTCCATTAAAACACAAGCTACTGTAGCACTTACCTAAAAAATCTCAATTCCCCAAAAGAACTCAAAAAAGAACCAACAAGAAGCAAATGCAAATAATGGCAGAAATCTGTCAAAACAGACCAGCAGGTAAAAACCAATTTTTTCGAAGACCTTCTGTTGCTCAAATCGAAAAGTGTTGAACTAACGGAAGTTAGATAACAACCTGCAGCAGAAGCACAAAAATTCACGCCTCAAAATGACGTATAGAGATTTTACACGAATATTTATGGTGAAGCACAGAAATCTATTTTGGGACAGCAACTTTCCTAATCATTACTTCTCTCTCATTAGAGGTTAATCTTGGCACAAAAAGCAAATAAAAAGGATAAGGAGCGGTTAGTAATAACTTCCAAGACTCATCTAAAACTTTTGAGTTATCTCCCAATAAGTACTTTTCTTTAACGCCTTTAAGTTAGGCATAAGAAGCAAGAAAAAGAATCAAGTATTCTCAAATGAAGAAGCATTAAGAGCAAAATTTGTTCTCATAGGAGAGGCAAAAGAAATCTTCTCTCTCTTCTTAGGGAAGTGTTCTATACCTTTCTTGAGTGGGAGTTGATATTTAATGGTGCCTTCTTTCATATCAATAATGGCACCAACAGTTATAAGAAAAGGTCTCCCCAAAGTAATATGACAAGAAGAATTGCATTTAACATCCAAAACATAGAAATCAACGGGGACATAAGCATTGTTAACCATAATAAGAACATCATTAATACTCCCCATGAGTTTATTTTTAGCATTATCATCAAGTGGGACATTCAAATAACAATCTTCCAATGGTGGCAAATCAAGCATATCATAAATCCTTCTAAGCATAATAGAAACACTACTACCAAGATCACATAAAGCTTTGAAATCAAAATCATTCACTTTCATATTAATGATGGGTTCCCAACCATCTTCTTGTTTTATAGGAATAGAAACTTTGTGTTTCATCTTTTCTTCTTTAATTTTTATGAGAGCATCAGTAATGTGTTTTGTAAAGGCCATATTCATAGCACTAGCATTAGGACTTTTAGCAAGCTTTTGTAGGAACTTAATAACTTCAGAGATGTTGCAACCATCAAGATCAAAATCATAATTATCATCTAAAGTAGTAGAGCTATTACTAGCCTCAACACTAGTGGTAGTGATAGTAGAAACACTAATGTTTCTAGTAATTTCATCTTCTCTTTCACACTTAGCATGCAATTCAGCTAATAGTCTAACATTTTCATCAATTCTAACTTGTATGGCATTAGTGGCAGCAAAGGGATTCTCATTAGTTTCAGGTTTAGCAGCCATTTTATTCAAAGAAGATTGAGCTTCAGCCAATGATGCTATATTTCTTTCAGCATTAGAGAGTTTTTCCTCAATAGTTTTATTGAAAGCAGTTTGTTTACTAATAAAATCTTTAAGCATAACTTCAAGTTCAGAGGGTGCACTCCTATTATTGTTGTAGGAATTTCCATAAGCATTACCATTGTTGGGAGGATATGGCCTATAATTGTTGTTACCAAAATTATTCCTGTAGGCATTGTTGCTAAAATTGTTACCAAAGTTCACGTCAACTTGCTCTTCTTGCGCAACCAAAGAGGCTAAGGGAACATGATTTGGATCAATATGAGTTTTCCTATTAACAAGCATAGACATAATAACATCAATTTTATCACTCAAGGAAGAGTCTCTTCAATAGAATTTACCTTCTTACCTTGTGGAGCTCTTTCAGTGTGCCATTCAGAATAGTTAACCATTATATTATCCAAAAGCTTGGTTGCAGCACCCAAAGTAATGGTCATAAAGGTACCTCCGGCAACAGAATCCAATAGTCTTGAAGAATAGTTCAATCCTACATAAAAAGTTTGGATAATCATCCAAGCAGTCAGTCCATGAGTGAGACAATTCTTTACCAAAGATTTCATTCTTTCCCAAGCTTGAGCAACATGTTCATTATTAGATTGTTTAAACTTCATTATTTCACTTCTCATAGATATAATCTTAGCAGGAGGATAGTATTTTCCAATGAAAGCATCTTTGCATTTAGTCCAAGAATCAATACTATTCCTAGTTAAGGAATTCAACCATTCTTTAGCTTTTCCTATCAAAGAGAAAGGAAACTATTTAAGCTCAATAATATCTCCATCTATATCCCTATGCTTTTGCATCTCACAAAGTTCAACAAAGTTATTTGGATGAGCAGCAGCATCTTCATTACCAATACCAGAAAATTGTTCTCTCATAACAAGATTGAGTAAAGCAGGTTTTATTTCAAAGAAAGTAGCTTCAGGAATAGGTGGAGCATTAGGTGTGTTCATGAATTCATTGTTGTTGGTGCTAATGAAGTCACACAACTTAGTGTTTTCCAGAGTAGTCATTTTTTGTGTGTTTTTAATAAAGAAAGCAAAGTAGTAAAACTAATTTTGTGTGTTTTTGATAAAGAAACAAGCAAACAAAGCAAAAGTAAACCAAGCAAAACAAAAACAACAAAGTAAAGAGATTGGTTATGAGGGACTCCCCTTGTGAAGATGTCCTTGACTCCCCGGCAACGGCGCTAGAAAAATAGCTTGATGGCCCAAAATATATCGAGCTTGTTGGGGAACCCCAAGAGGAAGGTATGATGAGCACAATAGAAAGTTTTTCCTCAGTTATGAAACCAAGGTTATCAATTAGTAGGAGCAAGGAAACACCTCCAAGGTGTTGCTAGCTAGACTTTGGCAGGGCGCACTACCGGTGCCAACAGCAACATAGAAACCTGCACAACACAACCACAGAACTTTGCCCCCAACTTACAGGGAGGTTGTCAATCTCACCGGTTTTGCTGAAAACAAAGGATTAAACGTATTGTGTGGAAGAAAGTAATAGTTTGCAGAAAGTAACAAGAAAGCAGTAAACAGTTGATTGTAGATTGATGATAAAAGAAAGGACCGGGGTCCATAGTTCACTAGTGGTGGCTCTCCTTAAGATAGATGACATGTTGGGTGAACAAATTACAGTGGGGCAATGGACAAACATCGAGAAAGAAATGTGCATATACTACTCATCTTGACTCCTTTGAGATTCAATTGGGCATTACAACATTATACATAGACCGTAATCCAACTGCATCTATGACTAATAATCCACCTTCAGGTTATCATCCGAACCCCCTCCAGTATTAAGTTGCAAGCAACAGATAATTGCATTACGCATTGCCTGTAAAGTAAACAATATGATTGTTTTTTCTCCCTAGTAGCAACATCATATCTAGTACCTTAGATTTATGTCACTTCCCCAGATTACTAGAGGCATGAACCCACTATCGAGCATAAATACTAACTCTTGGAGTTGCTAGCATCTACTTGGCCAAGATAGCTAATAACAATGGAAAGCATGCAAGATCACAAATAACAAAGACATGATAGAATCAATAATCAATCTGAAATAACATCTCAATATCCATTGGATCCCCGCAAACACAACATGTAAGAATTACAAATAGATGATCTTGATCATGAACAGAGCTCACAAGATCTAAACATGATAGCACAAAGTAGGAGAACCAGCCATCTAGCTACTACATGGACCCGTAGTCTGAGGATGAACTACTCACGCATCACACCGGAGGCTTGCATGGTGATGAAGAAGGCCTCCAGGGTGAGTTCTCCCCTCCGGCAGGGTGCCGTGAAGAGCTTCAGATACCTTCTGATCTAGGGATGGAGATGACGGTGGCTACAGACTCTTTCATGGAATTTTGATCGGGTCCTTAGGGTTTCTGTATTAGAGGCATCTTATAGGCGAAAGGGGAGGCCGAGGGGGTGCCGGAGGCGGCCAGACCACCCCCTGGCGTGGGCCAGGCTGGGCCGCGCGGCCAGGTGGTGTGGCGGCCCCCTGGCCCATCTCCGTCTCGTACTCTGGATCCTTGTGTCTCTCGGTGAAAAACTGACTTTGGCTTTTGTCCCGTCCAATTCCGAGAATATTCATTTTCTAACTTTCCTGAAACTAAAAACAGCAGAAAACAAGCAGCTGGCACTGTGGCTCTTGTTAATAGGTTAGTCCTAGAAAGTGTATAGAAAGTACTCCAAAGTTGGAACAAAACATAAGAAAGTAGATAAAAACCAAGCATGCAACATCAAAAAATATGGATACGTCAGCAACGTATCAGCTTGCAGAACAATTTCTTTCATCGCCTCTCTTATTATGAGAGTGAAAATGTTTTAAGCGAGGTCGGTAGAGTCAAAATTAAGGGTGCACAAATAGATGTCAAAAGAAGAATAAACTCAGAGCTTTTTCATTAACACCCACTTTAATAATCGCGGCTATCAAACACCTCTTCTTTTCCTTGCCTTTCGAGAACTCTAATTGTTCAATTTAAGTGGTGAGGTGATGCCAAAGATCTTAATAGTAACGAATATTTTCAGCTCATATCTTGACTGTAAATTTTTTTCTTCCTTTCTCAAGGATCAACGAATGTTTCTTTTTGTAAAAGCTTGCACAACCTTTTGAGAATACCAATAGTTTTGCCCATATAGCAACACGTATGCCACTCATGCCATCAACTCATAGCCAAAATTCGGGGTTATACCATAGATCATTCAAAGTCTAGCAGAGTTGTTGGCATCCCAAAGGTGTGTATTAGAAACATAGAACTTTTATTTCTTTCTTATCTCTCTCTCTCTCTCTCTCTCTCTCTCTCTCTCTCTCTCTTTCACAGTAGGTCAAAACAGGTTTTGGCATCTCCCTCTCCCACCATAAAAAGATCGTTCTATCAAACAATTCTTTTTCAAAAGGTATCATCAAGTCAACGATCAGTATGTGGGGTTGAGTACTACTAAGATTAAGCCCTTAAGACAAAAACATGGTACAAAGTTGTCGATTGACACTTTCTCTTATTCTTAAAAGTTTGGAATTTAATCCAAGGGCTTTGTTTTTCAAACTGATATTAATTGTCGAAAGTCTTAACCAAAGTAGATACAAAAACCTTTGAGCTCAAGTCCACAAATATAATGAGTTAAGCGCGGAGTCGAACTCAAGTGCAACCGAACGGACATAAATGTTCATGAATAAGCTTACAGGAAGAAGGAAAATAGGAGTGTGGTACCTCCTCTTGCTTTCTCATCTTCTAATTGAGCCAACTCTTTGCGTTCGTCTCCATATCTCAATCACTAGAAGTGAGTGTCCTGCAGAAAAATCAACGAGAGCCGAGAGAAATTTGCACAAATAAAATTAAAGGCTAGTCTAATATTTTTGGGTTTTCTTTTTATCAAACGCAAAACTGAAAGTAAACATGCACTGAAATGAAAATAAAATAAATCAAAATAAGAACGAAAAATATGAATGCAAAAAAGTGGGAGGAGTTTAACCTCCTCAAGCTTAGGCTCTTGGCCTGTCTAGAATCAAAAGTCACCACCGTCGGGTGGTAGCTGCTGGTATGGGAAGTTCGGGTAGCGGTTTGGAAAGTCGGTCATGAAAGATGTGAAGTCTTGGGTGAGGTTGGCTATGTTGGTGTTCACATCATACAATGTGTTTTCTATGTTGTCAATGCGATGTACCACCTGGTCAAATTCACCCCTCGGGACATAGTTGAGTCCCGACTATGGTGGAGGCATACCTTATTGTTGGTGCTGAGGGAAAGGTTGTTTGGGATGGTGTTGTTGGCCGTAGTCATCCCATCCTACACCGTTCCAATCTTCTCCACCTTGATCCTGTTGTTGTAGGCCATCTACTACATTTTCCCAGTTGGGGTGACCTCCTTGCAGCGCAATCCTCCCTGAGAGGATCTGTGCTTGCGGAACTCCTCCTTAGTAAGGACCCAACTCTGTTTACCTGACAAACCAAAAGCTTGGACAAAAGGAAGCAAAACTTGGTGGAGATCACCGTTAGGTTCAAAATAAAGCTGATAAGCACAAAGGGAGAGTTTGGGCCTATAGACCCCCATGAATTTGGTGCTAGCCATATGGATATTATCCAGGATCTTACTGCCAGGCACATCCCTTTCCTGTGGTAGGACAAACTCGTTTGCGTAGGCGATCTATGTGATCAACCCACCATAGCGAATGGCCCCAACGGAAGTCGACCTTTGGCGGCGAAAGTGTTGGATGAGCAAAGCACCAAAGTTTACCTTGTGTTCCATCTCTGAATGAAAGGCCATATGAATTACGCTCATCTCGGGTCCTGCCATTGCCCCTACATCCCCTTTCCCAAAAATAGAATTCACTAGGAAGGTACAAAAATAATGGATAGTGGGATTCTGGATAGTGGCGCTCTTCTTGTGCAAATAATCAGTGTTCCAGTGGATAGAAATCTGCTCTTAAGAATGCATTGCCTCCATGTGCACATTGTCATTAATATCGAGTTCCCCCTCATGGGAGAATCCAAAACTATCAAAAAATTCATAGAAGGAAAGGTTGTGGAGCTGCCCATTGAGTACAATACTTACAATGCAATTACACTCTTGGGATTCGAGATCATCATGGAATGATGACAGGAACTCGTACGTGGCGAGCTTGTAAGTGTCGACGGAGAGGTAGGAGAAGTTGACCATGCCAGCTTGCATAGTCATCTGCTCGAAGTCCTCCAAAATACCTTGGTAGGAGACGAACTCACGGTCTACCCACTTGGTGGGAAAAACCTTGCGGTTGCCTACCCTCTCATAGTCTCAGCTCATGGCGGCTCTCAAGTTGTCCACCTCCAAATGTCTCTTCTTTGACCCCGGTGGCTTAGTGGAACCCGGGGCCCCTGTTGTACTCGAGCCCTTGCCCGAGTGGAAATCCTTCCAATGTTATGCATTGTGCTGCAAAAAATTTAAAGAAAAATATAGGCATCAAGTTTCTATCACATAAACAAACGATTACAGTTAGAAGTTGAAAATCCTAACGTGAGAAATCAACAATAATCTCAAAATATGATTAACTCATCTAAATAGCCAATATGATGAATTCATCCTTGGATTTCAGAAAATAGAGTATGGATCAGATGAGAAACTTACCGATGTGAACATTCTCCAACTCAAAAACACGAAATCAATGAAGAATCAAGGGTTCTAGGAGGCTAGGGTTTGAGGTGGAGAGATAAAGAATAAGAAAGAAAGAGGAGTAAGAAGAAGGAGGTTGGTTGGGAGCCAGCGGCCGTCAACCTTTACTTGGCGATGTAGTCGGTACGGGCATGCGGTACGGCGTTTCCCACCCATACCGGCGATCGTCACTGTTGGATCAATGTTAGGGTTCGGGATCAAACCTGGTCGGTCTGGTACGGGCACGTGGTACGGGCGCATTCCGGCCGTACCGTTGCTCGTTACCGATACTGTGAACTCTAGTCGTCTTCGTCGAGGTTTGGTACGGGCGCGGGTACGCGTGTGTCTAGCTGTACCACCGCTCGTTATCGGTACGATGCCCCTCGGTGAAACTGTCGTAGTTTAGTACAGACGCAAGGTATGGGCACACCAGACCGTACTGACGCTCGTTATGCGATCTGAACCTCTTATTTTATTTCGTATCTTCATTTTCCCTGACTTCTTGACTTCTCTAAGGTAAATTCTCTGAACAACTCAAGACTTGAAATGAATTTATTAGTACACACAAATAAATAAAATAATAAAAACTAAAAGTTAATTTATTAAGAATAGGTTAACTCCCATTAAGTATCTTATTCTAGAGTTTTGATTCTAGCCAAACTCCATACCATTGCCATGTACCTCAAGCTGCTCTTCATCTATGGTTCTTGCTGCTTGAAAACGCTTAGGTGGTGGATCGTATTTTCCATTATATTCCAGTTTCTTTGGAAAGTACCGAACAATCTGATCATCATATATATTAAAGACAATATTACCGCTAGAGAAGTCTACGTTAGCTCCAACTGTGCTAAGAAAAGGTCTTCCAAGGATGTAGAGAATTTTTCATCCTCAGAAACATCATGAATAATAAAATCAGTGGGTATAACATGTTGATCTATTCTAAGTAGAACATCTTCGATCATACTGATAGGTTGTTTAGTTGTTTTATCTGCCATTTGTAAGGTGATTTAAGTGGAGAGTACTCTCCAAGGTTCAATTTTTAAATAGGGAATAAGGCATAACACTAACACCTACTAAGTTTCCCAATTGCGTAGGAGATGGTTGGTATACCTGGGTCCCCAAGCTTAGCAAGCAGCTTATCACGAAAGCTTGTCATTACTGCTACAGTCTTAGTTACCTTCTTTTTTCTATTAACAATATCTCACATAAACTTTTTATAAGTAGGAACTTGAATAGCATCACTTAAAGGAAGTTATAAATGTAAGCTTCCTAGTACCTCAGCAAAAGAGTCATAAATATATTTATTCGGTTCATATTAAACTCGATTAGGATAAGGAATTTTCTTTTTGGTAGGTATTACCTTCTCTTTTACCTTTGCTACTGGTTCAGCATTCTTTTTGGTTTCCTTGCGGCTGATTTTTGCTTATCAACATGTTCTTCACGCAGGGTGATAACTTGCTCTTCTTGTTCCTTTCTGAGATCGGCTTCTTCCCTTGAATCGATCGTCTCAGAGTCTGAATCATATAGTTTATGTTTGTCTCCTGCTTTCTCTTATTCTCTAGCTTTGGAAGCTTCATGCTCCCTCTTATGGGTCTCATAATCAATGTCATCTTGAGGATCCACTAAATCCTCCTTTTCTTGACTCATCTCTTGAGTCTCTCTTGCCTTGTGAGCTTGTTCTTCTTGATACCAAGGTGGTCCTTGTGGTCCCTGCGTTTCTGTGCCACGTCTAGTAACAATGTTAATAGAAACATTATTGAAACTTCCTTGATTCAAAATTAAAGTTTGTGTTTCAATTATTTTCTCACATTGAGTTTTAACCATACTTAGATATCTATCTAAATGTTTTGTAGCTTGACCCAAGTCATCAAAGAATTTTGTTAGATCTCTTTTATTCTTTTCTTATGCCATTAGGTGTTTATAGTTTTCTCACAGAACTGATTTTGTTGATATCTAAACTTTTGCATTAGACGATTTATATCATCCTCCATTACATAAGTTTGAAGAATGTCAACTTTATTTTCTTTAACAAGTTCCGAGGCTATACCTTTTTCTTCCATGGAATTTTTTACTTCAGGTATAAGATTTTGTGGTATGTGAATCATACCTTTTCATGGTTCAACATCCTCAACTGGATTGTATTGTTCATCATTAAAGGATCTTACCTCGAAAAGCTTTACACATTCTGGCAGTGTTAAGTTGCATATATCTCCTCCTGTAGATAGATCAATCATTTCTTTTATCTCATCATTAAGCCCATCGTAAAAATACTGAATAATTAAATACTCGTAAAAACCTTGATTTGGGACTTTTATAATCATTGCATAAAATATATTCCATGCTTGATAAAAAATTTCTCCAACTGTTTGAAGAAAGTTTGTTATACTACGTTTGATTTGCATGATTTTAGTGAATAAACACTATTTATGCATGAATTCTCGGATGCAATCTTTCCAGCTTTTTATAGTGTGATTAGGTAATGATTGTAACCAAGTAAAAGCATTATCTTTAAGGGACTAGCGAAAAAGTTTAAGGAGTACAGACTCTATTGGTAAACTTGCTGGTTTAAGAGTAGAGCAAAGGTCATAGACCCTTGTCAAGTGGTCGCTATGATCTTCCTCTTCTTTTCCCACGAAAGCAATTTCTTTCATCATATAAATTAGCTTAGGATGTATTTCGAATTCCTGGCCTTCAAGTTTAGGACAAAGAATAGGCATTTTCCTTAAGTTCCTAGATAGATTCCCATATTCTCCCAATGGTAGCTCAGGTTCGGTCCCTCAGGTGGTGGTCAAATCTGCCATCAGTGGAATCAAACTGTTCACGTCTATAGTACGCGAGTTAGTACACGATATAATATACAAAGGTAAATAAGTTTATCCTGATCGAGTGGTACCTTTGTCTTCAACGAAGATCATGAATGGTGTCAACAACTACTATTGTCAAGAAACGACACTTAGCGCTTAGCTCCCCGGCAATGGAGCCAGAAAATATCTTGATAGCTGATACGTTGCTAACGTATCCATAATTTTTGATGTTCCATGCTTGGTTTTATCTACTTTCTTATATTTTGTCCATACTTTGGAGTACTTTCTATACACTTTCTTGGACTAACCTATTAACAAGAGCCACAGTGCCAGCTGCCTATTTTCTGCTGTTTTTGGTTCCAGGAAAGTCAGAAAATGAATAATCTTGGAATTGGACGTGTCAAAGCCAAAGTCAGTTTTTCACCGAGGGACACATAGAGCCAGAATACGAGACGGAGAGGGGCCAGGGGCGCGCCACACCACCTGGCCGCACGGCCTAGCCTGGCCCGCGCTAGGGGGTGGTCTGGCTACCTCCGGCACCCCCTCAGCCTCCCCTTTCGCCTATAAGATGCCTCCGATACAGAAACCCTAAGGACCCGATCAAAATTCCACGAAAGAGTCTATAGCCGTTGTCATCTCCATCCCTAGATCGAGAGGGATCTGAAGCTCTTCCCGACACCCTGCCGGAGAGGAGAATTCACCATGGAGGCCTTCTTCATCACCATGCAAGCCTCCGGTGTGATGCGTGAGCAGTTCATCTTTGGACTACAGGTCCATGTAGTAGCTAGATGGCTGGTTCTCCTCCTTTGTGCTATCATGTTTAGAGGTTGTGAGCTCCGTTCATGATCAAGATCATCTATTTGTAATTCTTACATGTTTTGTTTGCGGGGATCCGATGGATATTGAGATGCTATTTCAGATTGATTATTGATTACATCATGTCTTTATCATTTGTGATCTTGCATGCTTTCCATTGTTAGGAGCTATCTTGGCCAAGTAGATGCTAGCAACTCCAAGAGTTAGTATTTATGCTCGATAGTGGGTTCATGCCTCTAGTAATCTGGGGAAGTGACAGAAATCTCTAAGGTACTAGATGTGATGTTGCTACTAGGTAGAAAACAACAATCCTTTGTTCATAGAACAATTGTATTGTTTACTTTACACGCAATGTGTAATGCAATTATCCGTTGCTTGCAACTTAATAGTGGAGGGGGTTTGGATGAAAACCTGAAGGTGGATTATTAGTCATAGATGCAGTTGGATTACAGTCTATGTATAATGTTGTAATGCCCAATCAAGTCTCAAAGGAGTCAGGATGAGTAGTATATGCATATTGCTTTCTCGATGTTTGTAATTTGCCCCGCTGTAATTTGTTCACCCAACATGTCATCTATCTTAAGGAGAGCCACCTCTAGTGAACTATGGACCCCGGTCCTTTCTTTTACCATCAATCTACAATCAACGATTTACTGCTTTCTGTTTACTTTCTGCAAACTATTACTTTCTTCCACTCCATACGTTTAATCCTTTGTTTTCAGCAAAACTGGTGAGATTGACAACCTCATCGCAAGTTGGGGGCAAAGTTCTATGGTTATGTTGTGCAGGTCTCCACGTTGCTACTGGCACCGGTAGTGCGCCCTGCCAAAGTTCAGCTAGCAACACCTTTGAGGTGCTTCCTTGCTCCTACTAGATTGATAACCTTGGTTTCATAACTGAGGGAAAACTTGCTGTTGTGTTCATCATACCTTCCTCTTGGGGTTCCCCAACAGGCTCGATATATTTTGGGCTAAGCAACCGATTTTCTGGCACCGTTGCCGGGGAGTCAAGGATATCTTCACAATGGGAGTCCCTCATAACCAATCTCTTTAATTTGTTATTTTTTTTTCTTAGTTTACCATTTGCTTTGTTTGCTTGTTTATTTATCAAAAACACAAAAAATGACTACTCTTGAAAACACTAAGTTGTGTGACTTCACTAGCACCAACAACAATGATTTTATGAGCACACCTATTTCTCCATCTGTTCCTGAAGCTACTTTCTTTGAAATAAAAACTTGCTTTACTGAATCTTGTTATGAGAGAACAATTTTCTGGTATTGGTAATGAAGATGCTGCTGCTCATCTAAAGCTAAATAATGGTTGAATTCCTTAACTAGGAATATTATTGATTCTTGGACTAAATGCAAGGATACTTTGATTGGAAAATACTATCCTCCTGCTAAGATTATATCTATGAGAAGTGAAATAATGAAGTTTAAAGAATATGATAATGAACATGTTGCTCAAGCTTGGGAAAGAATGAAATCTTTGGTAAAGAACTGTCCCACTCATGGACTGACTGCTTGGATGATTATCCAAACTTTTTATGCAGGATTGAACTATTCTTCAAGAAATCTATTGGATTCTGCTGCTGGAGGTACCTTTATGACCATTACTTTGGGTGCTGCAACAAAGCTTCTAGATAATATGACGGTTAACTATTCTGAATGGTATACTGAGAGAGCTCCACAAGGTAAGAAGATAAATTCCGTTGAAGAAACCTCCTCCTTGAGTGATAAGATTGATGTTATTATGTCTATGCTTGTTAATGGGAAAACCCATATTGATCCAAATAATGTTCCTTTAGCCTCTTTGGGTGCTGCAAAAAAGCTTCTGGATAATACGATGGTTAACTATTCTGAATGGCATACAGAGAGAGCTCTACAAGGTAAGAAGGTAAATTCTGTTGAAGAAACCTCCTCCCTGAGTGATAAGATTGATGTTATTATGTCTATGCTTGTTAATGGGAAAACCCATATTGATCCAAAAAATGTTCCTTTAGCCTCTTTGGTTGCTCAAGAAGAGCAAGTTGATGTGAACTTTATAAGAAATAACAATTTTAGCAATAATGCCTACCGAAATAATTTTGGTAACAACAATTATAGGCCATATCCTCCCAACAACGGTAACGCTTATGGAAATTCCTACAACAATAATACGAGTGCTCCCTCTGCACTTGAAGTTATGTTTAAATACTTTATTAGTAAACAAACTGCTTTCAATAAAACTATTGAAGAAAAACTCTCTAATGCTGAAAGAAATATAGCATCATTGGCTGAAGCTCAATCTTCTTTGAATAAAATGACTGCTAAACCTGAAACTAATGAGAATCCCTTTGCAGACACTAATGCCATACAAGTAAGAATTTATGAAAATGTTAGACTATTAGCTGAATTGCATGCTAAGTGGGAAAGAGAAGATGAAATTGCTAGAAACATTAGTGTTTCTACTATCACTACCACTAGTGTTGAGGCTAGTAATGGCTCTACTACTTTAGATGATAATTATGATTTTGATCTTGATGGTTGTAATATCTCTGAAGTTATTAAGTTCCTACAAAAGCTTGCTAAAATTCCTAATGCTAGTGCTATGAATATGGCCTTTACAAAACACATTACTAATGCTCTCATAAAAATTAAAGAAGAAAATATGAAACATAAAGCCTCTATACCTATAAAACAAGAAGATGGTTGGGAACCCATCATTAATATGAAAGCGAATGATTTTGATTTCAAATCTTTATGTGATCTTGATAGTAGTGTTTCTATTATGCCTAGAAGGATTTATGATATGCTTGATTTGCCACCATTGGAAGATTGTTATTTGAATGTCCCATTTGATGATAATGCTAAAAGGAAACTCATGGGGAGTATTAATGATGTTCTTATTATGGTTAATAATGCCTATGTCCCTGTTGATTTCTATGTTTTGGATGTTGAATGCAATGCTTCTTGTCCTATTACTTTGGGAAGACTTTTTCTTAGAACTGTTGGTGCCATTATTGATATGAAAGAAGGCACCATTAAATTTCAACTTCCACTCAAGAAAGGTATAGAACACTTCCCTAAGAAGAGAGAGAAGATTTATTTTTCCACTCCTATGAAAACAAAATTTGCTCTTAATGCTTCTTCATTTGAGAACACTTGATCCTTTTTCTTGCTTCTTATGCCTAACTTAAAGGCGTTAAAGAAAAGTACTTATTGAGAGATAACCCAAAAGTTTTAGATGAGTCTTGGAAGTTATTACTTCAGTAATAACCTCTCCTTATCCTTTTTATTTGCTATTTGTGCCAAGAGTAACTTCTAATGAGAGAGAAGTAATGATTGGGAAAGTCGTTATCCCGAAACAGATTTTAGTGCTTCACCGTAAACATTGGTGTAAAATCTCTGTACATCCTTTTGAGGCGTGAATTTTTGTGCTTGTGCCACAGGTTGTTATCTAACTTTCGTTAGTTCAACACTTTTTTATTTTATCAAGAAAAGGTCTTCGAAAAAATTCGTCTTTACCTGCTGGTCTGTTTTGACAGATTTCTGCCATTATTTGCATTTGCTTCTTGTTGGTTCCTTTTTGAGTTCTTTTGGGGAATTGAGATTTTTGAGGTAAGTGCTACAGTAGCTTGTGTTTTAATGGAAGTTTTATTTCTGTTGGAACTGAACCTAAAGACCTATCATCTTGAATGCACTAATGTTGCTAATAAAGATTGTGTGAAGTTTTGTATGAAGGAAAAATTTCAGGTGTATGGAAGGAATGAGTAATGAGATGAAGGATGAACTAAAGCTCAAGGTTGGGGATGCCACACGTGTCACCCGAAGAAATATCCAAGAAGTACAAGCATCAAAGCTTGGGGATGCCCAAGGCATCCCCTTCTTCATCAATAAAAATTCCAAGTTTCTTCCAAACACTTCATTTTTATTGTTTCATGCACAATTGTGTTGTTCTTGGAGCGTCTTCTTTTTCGTTTTCGTTTTGGTTTTCGTTTGCTTGGTTTGCTTAGTTTTCTAAATAAATTGGTTGGACCCCCTCTTTCATACACTGGTTTTCAAATAGTTTGGTTTGGATTGGAAAAGAGTAGGAAAAGTTCATGCTTAAGTGGTAAAGAGAGCTTGTTTTTGACTGTGGCCTTTGTTTTGTCATGCCATGCTTGATATTTTTTTTGGCTTTATGCTTAGTATTATTTTCTTGAGCATGACTTGTTATAAACAATTGAGATTGCTTAATGTGCCTTTGAAGAATCATGCGTTGCTTTTGCATATTAAAGCATAGTATTGTGGTATTCTCCTTTGATGCTTTATTTGGGTTGACTTGGCACATGCTCACACCATGTTATGATTATCCCAAATCACCATAAGCCTTTATGATCCTTCAGTTTTCAACTTCTAATATCACGTTATGCTTTGATTAATGATATTTTGTCGCTCTGCATGATTATGGCCATTATTGCTCTCTTAGTTGGTTGCTCCTAGTCTTTTGCTAGCCTCCATAACCAAGTGTGAGTTCCACTCATGCATCCAACTCCTAAAACCAAGTTATTCCTAAAACGCTTTCAACATTGCACTTGTACTTTGTACCTAGTTGACATCATGCTCTTTTGCCTATGGATGTCGTCAGTGTGAAATGAAAGGGGAGCTTGTAAGTCCATGGAGTTATGTATATGTGTTAGAGAAACGCCTGGGCCGCTGGTCTAATCCATGCTATCATGGTGTAAACCTGCAGTGTAACCATAATGAGCTGTCTATAAAGCATTCTTCTTATAAAAAAGAGAGTCAGATATTGATAAAAGGAGAAAAAGAAAAGAAAAAAAAGGATGAGAAACGAGGAAAGAGAGAAAAAAGCACCATTTTCCCATGGTAAATAAGAAGATTGCTGAGATGCTCGTTGTCTGCTTGCCTTGTCATTTTGATATGGGGATTTGTAACATCCCAAAACTTAATCCAAGGATAATCAAGATCTAATATACCCAATTTAGGGTTAACAAAAACGTTTCCATTTAAAATAATTAAGCATTCATATGTGTGTGCATTTAAAATAGGAGTTGTTTTGAATTGCCATGTTTGACTGGTCCATTGGTTGTAAAATGATTCTAAGGTGAATTACACATCATCTAGATCATTCCCAAACAAATCCCAAAGAAAAAGAAATCAAAAAGAATAAAATAAGCAAATGGTCACTTTTGCCATTTTAATCACCTAGCCTACTTTGGCTATTCCTAGAACTCAATTGCTAACAGAGAAAACTGTGGATCTTTGCACCCCTTTCTAGTACAAGTAGTGATGTGGCAAGGCCCACTTTGTTTCATCCCAAAAACTTTCAAACACTAAATTTAAATGAGAATTGAAAATTGAATGTAGTTCATGTGTATAGATCACACTTTCTCAAAAACCACTCAAATGAATTCCATTTAACAAATCCTAGCAACCACAGTCTACCAAGCATCATATAAAAGCACCCACCAAAAATCTCCCAAAAATTCAACTATTTTCTTCATGCGGCCATTGTGTCGAACACTTAGTGAGCACCAAGCAAACTGCCTAACTATTACTGTTTTAAAGCAGTGATCAAATGCCACTAAGGCCTAAAACCCCTCCCATTGTCTCCCCCAGTACCAACCCTGCCATCAAGAGGCTACCCCTTAGCCGTTGTAGCAGTGCCGCGCCACCTGAGCACCATGCTCGCCGGTCGAGCATGGACAACTCGCAGCCGACCGCCCCTATCTCTCTCGCCATGTCTAGGAGATAGACCGGACCACACCGCGACTACCTGCCCCTTCCCCGAGCCCAGCCAGGCCCTGGACCACGTCAGCGCCGCGCCACCCTTTCTCTCTGCGCCATGCGCAGCGCACGCCAGAGCACGATCACCGCCGGCACGCCACAAACCGTGCCCCGACACCATATCACGCACGCCGCTCCGCCATCAACCCAGCACCCCGCCAGTGCACCGCCACGCGACCCACAGTCGCCATGATCGCCGTCAAGCATCGCCTCTGTCTCCTAGGGCGCGGGAATCCCCCGACCAAATTCCATTGCCCCTAGCCACGCCATTGTGCCGTAGCTGACCGCCAGCAGACCGCCCACCGTCCGCCTACCTTGCCCACGCTGGTCTCCCCCTGTTTCGCCATCACCGACGAGCCGCGCCCATGCCTCACTGCCCACTCGTCGAGCCTTTATAAGGAGGCCACCCCAGCACCATTTATTCACACCACTCCACTCCCCTCTCTCCACTAACCATTTCCCCTCTCTTGCCGGAGCCGCTCGAGCCGCCGTTCGCCGGAATTCCAGCGGAGGTAGCCGCTGTAGAGGAGGAGAAGTCCCCGTCGATTTCATCCACCTCAGCCCCTGCCGCGACTTCGCCTGAGCCCGCCGTCGCCGTCCAGTTCGATCGCCTGCCTCGCCGCACTAGCTGGAGCCCTGGTACATCCCCAGTAGACCCCCACCGGCTGTTTTAGGGTTCGGTCTCACCGGCGACGAGTCCGTCATCAACGACGACTATGGACCGTTGATCTATGTTCTAAACGTAGCACCCAGATCGTTCCGTACCGCTTCACGTTTAAAGAGCCGCTGACATGCGAGACCCCCTTGTCAGCAGCCCTCTACATCGCAGAGCACCACTAGGCCGTCCCATCTAGTTTCCCGCGCTGGCCCTGTGATTCAAATTAAGTTTTTTCTTTTTAAACTTAGACTTAGTTCTATTCCTTAGTTCAAAAATCAATTCAAAGAGTTTTACAAATCCAAATAGAGTAATTCCAATTTTTTTGGAAAGGTAATGAAAATCTCTATCCAAGCCCGTTGAATTTAAATCTTTTAGAGTTAGAGATCTATCCTAGTAAAAATAACAACACAGAAGCATTTGCACATTCAAACATTTTTCTAAAATCAACCATAATAGCTTTTGAGTTGATTCCAACTCTCAAAAATCACATTTAACCATACCTACCTGAATATGTAATAATATTAAGGTTTGCATGCAGTGACTTTGGACTAGTACCAAAATAATGCTATATAAGCATTTCTAGTCACTTTAAATCATTAAATATTAAACTTAAACTTATTAAAATGTGATCCAACATTTAAATCACATTCCCATATGTTATAATATGTGGTGATGACATGTGTCCACATGATCCCATATTTTAATTGGAGAATATTAAATCTTAGTTAATTTCAATGAGTAGAAATTACTTTTCTCAAATAAAAAGATTGAAGCTAGTTAACTAAACCTTGCGATGCTTGTGATGATAATAGATCATCAAATGTGTGCCTTAGTGTGCTAAGTAGACTAGTTAAGATTTGTTTGGTGATTGTGTATTCCGTATATATTTATAGACGATAGTACCGACCAAGCTTTTGAGGAGGAGGAGTTCTACCGAGAGGAGGGGGAAGAAAACTTCAACCACTGCACCAACCAAGGCAAGCCATCATTAACAATGCAAGCTAACCCTTGCAAGTTATATAACCTAATCAAGATGCATTAGGCATGCTTTGGTTATACCACTTTGACTATTATCTACCCCAAGTTTTATTTCCAAGCTTTACTTTATTTACTTTACCAAAATCCTTTACTTGTTTGAAGGTAGCATAAAAAGTATAAAACTTGACATATCAAAGTGACATTTAGATGTCATTCTATGGCATGAGATTGATCTTAGCATCCCATATTAGTGAACACTCTTAACTTAGTAGTTTAGAGCTAAACTAGAACTTGAGTCACTTTAGATGGGAATACTTCAGAAAAACTAGAAAAAGCGCACGCGTTTCAGAGCTCGCCCCACAATCGCTGCTATCCCTGCACGTGGCATCTTGGGAGTTTTTCGCGCGTTGTCCCAGGCATTTCCTGCGCGACACATGGTGCTTGGAGAGACGGGTCGCCGTCCTTTTTCCCTTTCTCTTTTAGATTCAAATACGAAAAATCCGAGATCCGTTTTCACAGTTGTACTAGTCATATCGAGATCTACAAAACTAGATCCCATGTTGATAGGTTTTGATGAAGTTTGATTTTGCACTGCCTTTTGACCCTACGTTGCACTGTCTTCGGTTGCGGTGCACGGCACGATGTTCTGGCGGTGTACGGTCGATGCACTACCTTTTTCTTCTGTATTGCACTGCCTTCGGTCATGGTGTACGGAACGATGTCCTGGCAGTGCACTGTCGGCGCACTGCCTTTTTGTATTACATTGCACTGCCTTCGGGCACAGTGCACGGTGAGGTATTCTAGCAGTGTACTCGTGCACTGCCTTTTTGTGTTGTGTTGTACTGCCTTCGGTCACAGTGCACGGGACGATATCCTGGCAGCGCACTACTCGTGCACTGCTTTTTTCTGTTGCGTTGCACTGCCTTTGGTCGCAGTGCACGGGTCATGCACTGCCTGTTTATACTGTGTTGCACTGCCTTCAGGCGCAGTGCACGACGAGATATCCTGGCAGCGCACTACTCGTGCACTGCTTTTTTCTGTTGCGTTGCACTGCCTTTGGTCGTAGTTCACGGGACGATGTCCTAGCAGTGCACGGGTCGTGCACTGCCTGTTTATACTGTGTTGCACCGCCTTCAGACGCAGTGCACGACGAGGTATCCTGCCTAGTACACTGGCTTGTTGTGTTGTGTTGCACTGTCTTCAGTCGCAGTGCACGGGACAATGTACTAGCAGTGCACCGGTTGTGTACTGACTATTTATACTGTGTTGTACTTCCTTTGATCGCAGTGCACGAGACGATCCAGTGTTAGTGCACAGTTATTTTTCATTTTTTCCACGGTGCACTACTCTTTTTGCATGTACTGCTCACATATTTTTCGTCGTGAATATTTTCTGTACCACATGTGTCCAATAGCAGAATACCAGTACACGAGCAGAGCAACAGCGTGACCACGTGGCAATCAAGGAGAGCAAGAGGGGCCTGCTGCGCGCATGTGCGTCCGGCCGCATGTTGCCGTCCTCTCCAGAGCGCGCGCGAGCGCTAGTCTTCCCTGGAATACTTGGTGAAAATGAATTGTGAAAACCTTGGAATGATGAGTCATTCTATTGAGATGTTTTGACATGTGTTGAGAAACACAAATGGTTTAGGATGATGAAAATGTTGAGGCATGAGCCTTAACCCTTTTACAAAACTGATGGTTGGGTTCGGATACGATACCATTCCAATTTTACCATACAACCACAATACCTGAATTGGGTAAGGCTTAGCCGAAAATTTATGTGCATTAGTATTAGTTCCCTCGCGGGAGAGGTTTGAGCTGAGGCTACCTCTCGATGTTGTCCACCTATGAAGTGCCCAAGATGACAGATGGTCATGGTAGGGAGGCCATGCTCATAGGAGAGGTGGTTATACTAGGGTGTGTAAAGGAAAGGTTATGTTTGATTATCTGCATACTAAGTATGATGATTCAGGGTTATCCCTGATAGATATATCGAATCTTGTGGTGAAAGTGTACCACCTCTGTAGAGTGTCAAACTATTTGAATAACCGCGTCCGTGGTTATGGATAGTTGGAGTGGCCATACTGTTCCGTTGTCAGATGTTTTCAAAATGACTTATGATATGAATGATGAATCTTGACTTGACCACAACAGGGTTGTGACTATGACACTAGCTTCCCAACTTAAGTGATTCTAGAACTTTATTTTATCTTTCTTTGTTTCTGAACTCAGCTTAGATTTCAAACTTAACTTTACAAATAAACCTAGAGTTAGCATTTCCCACTAGCACTACCTTACTTGTTAGTGATAGTTTGCGAGTACTTCAAAGAGTACTCATGGCTTTTATCCCTGGATATTACTATGGCCAGACTATGAAGGAGACTACCAAGATGAAGGAAAACAGGACGGCTATGATAACTAGGACTATCTTCCATCGTCAGCATTGCCTGTGACCTGAAGAAGGACCCCACCGCTACGCTTATTATTTATTCCGCTGCTTGTTGTATTAAGACTGGATCATGAGATCCTTTATTCGTGTAAGACCTTATTATGGTTTGTAATGTATGATGTACTGTGATATCCAATTTTTTATGTCTCGCAAAAATGGTAATCCTGGGATTGCGATGTATGGCATAACAGGCATCTGGGATTAAAAATCCGGGTGTTGACAAGTTGGTATCAGAGCCATCCTGACCATAGGAGACCCTAGTTAGAATGGACGTCCAAACAAAAACTTAGTTTCAAAACCAAAGTGAGTATTTATGAAAACTATTTCCTCTCTTACCCTTGGGAATTCTTCTCAAAAAAATTCATGTTCCTCCAATTCTTACATTACTACATAAAATTTGACACCCTTGATCACTTCACTAACTTCCTCATCCTTAATTCTTATAGATGGAGACTCAGTTCAGCAAGTTCTACCAGTTGGGCAACGGAGGCCAGTTGATCTTCGAGAGGGATCTTGACGCACTATTGGAGTACTTGGGACGCCCACATCCGGAATTCCTTGGAGCTCAACTTCCTGGACCCCCAGGAGGAGACTTACAATGGCTAGTCATCGCTGATCTTCGAGGAAGCATAGAAGCACCAACGTCTAGGAGAATCGAGTTCTCTATAAGAGAGAACAACTATCTAGATGGATTAGCCAGGGCAATGCATGAAGCTCTCGCACGTCTATGTGCCCTGAGTGTCAACCAAATCGAAGGAACCCGCTTTGTTCACTATGCAAGGCGTGACTTCATGGGAATGCCAATGGAGATGCCAAGTCACCCGGAGTTGAAGCATCAAGTGGAGAACCTTGACTTCCTGCTGTACGACCGCCAGAAGGAATTGGACAATGCTAGGGAGTTCGCCAACCACAACCTTGCCATTGCCGCCTAGAAGGCCCAGACTTTCTCACTGCTTGTCAAGGACCGTCAGTCTCTTCGCCGCCAGCATGAAAAGGAGGATCGCACCATCGACCGTCTTCGCAAGAAGGTGGCCGACCTCGAGAATACCATCAAGGATCAAGAAGCTCAGCTTGCAGCAAAGGAAGAAGAAGAGGAAGGTGAAGACATCCAGGGAGATATGGACTCTTACCTCAGCAATGATGATGACTTTCTGGAGGAGGATGCCGTGGACTTCCACACCGATGATGATGACTCCGACTTCATCGACGATGAGTAGATGCACTAGAGCACTATCATAGAGTGAGGAGTATCGGTCCCAATGTATCGTAGCTTGCAGAATGGTTCTTAAAACCATCTGTTTTCCTTTGATGTTGTGGTGTGTGTGTGTTTGTATTGTGTGCTTGTTTGAATGAATGAAAAGAAGTTAGTTGCAAAACCTGAGGGAAACTCAAAGTTTTAGCTTTGAAACCAAAACCATGAACCATAGAACTTTCCTTCTTACCCCCTTTATCTATCTCAATCTTCAGATGACTCGTGGAAACCCCAGAGGGAGCAGCTCATCGTAGGACCCAATGCTACAGATTATGCAAATGCTGGTTGCAGACCGTGAAGCAAGCAGTGCAGAGTGCCAGGCCAACTTAGCAACACTACAGCAGATCGCCCAGATGGCCCAAAACAACCAAGGGCATGGAAATCAGGATCATCAAGGATCCAAGCTGAAAAACTTCCAGAATACCAATCCCCCAATCTTTAGCACTTCGGAGAACCCACTAGACGCTGATGACTGGTTGCAGACAATGGAGAACAATTTGGAAGTAGCCAGAGTTGATGACAACGAGAAAGTTCTCTTTGCCACCCACTATTTGGCAGGAGATGCAAGAGCCTGGTGGAACAACATCCGCATGATGAACCATGGTCAAGTGATGACATGGGAAGCCTTCAATATCAAGTTCAGCCACACCCACATGCCGCATGGCCTAGTCACTAGAATGAGGGATGAATTCAGAGAGTTAAAGAAAGGCAGAATGACTGTAGTGGAGTACCGTGACAGATTCTTGTCGCTTGCCAGGTATGCACCTGATGAGATCAACACAGAGGCCAAGAAGGAGAGATTCCTGAATGGACTGCACGATGAGATGCAGACTGTCCTCGTCAACATCCGCTTCGAGGATCTCGAAGAGCTAGTTAACTCTGCCATTCAGATGGAAGGGAAGATTAACCAGGCAAATGACAACCGCAAACGTCGTATGATGCACCAAGCTGGATCCAACAACAACTAGAAGTATCGTCCCAACCCGTCTGCAGGATATGCACCGAGGAACAACCGACCCCCAACGTCTCGCCCAAGCTACCCCAACCGTAGCGGAGGCAATGTGAAGTCCAGACGAAACAACAACAACCCCGACAACACCAGCAATTTCAACCCTGCACCTCCCAAGGGCAATAACAACAACAACGCTGCACCCAGAACTGGAAGCAATGTTGTGCCTGTCACAGCTAAAGACAAGTCTCAGATCACTTGTTTCGAGTGTGGAGTGAAGGGTCACTATTCCAATGAGTGCCTCAAGAAGACTGCCGCCACTGCCAATGTGAATGCCCCAGCTCAACAGCAGCATCGTGTTCAACCAGGAAGAAGATTTACCCTAGGGAACCCTCACAACCGCAACAACCGTCTCTTCCACATGAATGCCGAAGAAGCACAAGAAGCGCCAGATATAGTGCTGGGTATGTTTTCTGTCAACTCAGTTTTAGCAAGAGTGTTGTTTGATTCTGGAGCATCGCACTCATTTGTCACCGAAGAATTTTCATGCACTAGTAAGATTCACCCAACCAACTTTAAGCATGTCATGATAGTTCAAATTCCCGGTTCAACTACAAAAGCTAGAAAAATTTGCAAAGCTATGCCTATCAGAATACATGGGATAGATTTTTATGCTAATCCAATAAACTTGGAACCAAAGGATTGGAAGTAGTACTAGGAATGGATTGGATGTCAAAGCATAAAGGACTGATAGACTGTGCTAAGAAAGCCATCACCATGACCAGTAACTCTGGAGTAACAGTAGAGCATATATCTGAAACCTTACCCCGTCAATTCAAGTGCAACAAGAGTCTAGCCCTACCCACCATAGACCAAGTCAGAGTAGTATGTGAATACCTGATACATTGCAAATGTATCTATAATTTTTGATGTTCCATGCTTGGTTTTATCTACTTTCTTATGTTTTGTCCACACTTTGGAGTACTTTTCATATGATTTCTTGGATTAACCTATTAACAAGAGCCACAGTGCCAGTTGCCTGTTTTCTGCTGTTTTTGGTTCCAAGAATGTCAGAAAATCAATATTCTCGGAATTGGACGGGACAAAAGCCAAAGTTCCTATTTTACCTGAAGACTCACGGAGCCAGAATACGAGACGGAGGAGGGCCAGGGCCTGGCCACACCCCCCAGGTGCGAGATAGCCCTACCTGCGCCACTAGGTGGTGTGGGCCCCCTGGCACTCCACCGACCTTGCCCTCTGGCCTATAAGAAGCCTCCCGATACCAAAACCCTAAATAATCAAGCCTCCAGCCACAAAAAGTTCCGTAGCGCCGCCGCCACCGAAGGGGAGATTCGGGGGACAGAAAGTCTCTATTCCGGCACCCTGCCGGGATGGGGAAGTGCCCCCGGAGCCATCTCCATTGATCTCCACCGCCATCTCCATCACCATTGCTGATTCCCATGATGAGGAGGGAGTAGTTCTCTCTTGAGGCTAAGGGTTCTACCGGTAGCTATGTGTTCATCTCTCTCTCTCTATGCATGATCTTATTAAGATCATGAGCTTGTAATCTATAGATCTATTCTGCTACTCAAGTGCTTTAATGAATCTCTGCTCTCCCCATGTGTGTGAAAGTGACAGCATGCTCACCATGGTGGCACTTAGGCTAGAGATTACAAATACTTGTTATGAGTTATATTTGGAGTTGGATGTCTTTATGAAATTGTGGTATTTGTTGGACTCATCTAGTACTCAAGGTGACAGTGTGGGGTTTTCTAGATGGGAAAGATGGACTTTGAGGTGTGCTGTTATAGCCCTACCATCGATTAGAGTGTCCAACCGGAGAGTAGTTAAGAGTAGTATCATAAAGAGAAGATATTTATATGAGTGTTCACTAGTGAAAGTATGATCCCTAGGCCTTGTTTCTAAGAATTGATACACCGTTTGCTACTAGATCTGTTACATGTTTGCTTGCTTCCATCTTTTTTCAGTTTTACTTTAGTCTCTTCCACGCCATCAAAGTATTTTCGAGCACCGTTATCTTATATCCATACCACTTGTATTTCACATCTCTTCGCCGAACTAGTGCACCTATACACCTGACAAGTGTATTGGGTGTGTTGGGGACACAAGAGACTTCTTGTATCTTGATTGCAGGGTTGCTTGAGAGGGAATACCTTTGACCACTTCCTCCCTGAGTTCGATAAACCTTGGGTGATCCACTTAAGGGAAAACTTGCTGCTGTTCTACAAACCTCTGCACTTGGAGGCCCAACAACTGTCTACAAGAATAGAAGTGCGTAGACATCAAGCTATTTTCTGGCGCCGTTGTCGGGGAGGTAAGGTAAAAGGTACTCACATCCTCCAGTGTGAGTGCTCGAAGTTATTTCCTTTAGATTCTGCAATTTTGTCTTTTTGTTTCTTGTTTTCACTAGTTAGGCTTAATGGAAAACAACAACAAAATTTGAGAACTTTATAGTCTTTATCATGAGTTAGGACATGAAGTGTTTGAAGAGAAAATTAAGAAACCTATCGAACTTTATTTGCATGCTAATAGCAATGTTGTTAGTATGAACTCTTTGGACACCATTATTGCTAATGCTATGGAAAAGTCTAAGCTTGGGGAAGCTAGTTTTGATGAGTATGATCTTTTTAGTCCCCCAAGCATGGAGGAGAAAATTTACTTTGATGATACTATGCCTCCAATATATGATGATTACAATGATGAATATGAGATTCTCAGTCCACCTACTATTGAGGAGGAAATTAATTATGATTACAATATGCCTCCTATATTTGATGATTATGGTGATGAGAATAATAATGATAGTAATTTTGTTGAATTTTCTCCCACTACAATTAATAAGAATGACTATGTTTATGTGGAGAGTATTAATTCTTATATGCATGTGGCTCATGATAAGAATGTTTTGTGTGATAGTTATATTGTTAATTTTATTCATGATGCTACTGAAAGTTATTATGAGAGAGGGAAACATGGTTTTATGCATTTCAATAATATTAAGTTTCCCCTCTTTATGTTGAAAGTCTTGAAGTTGCACTTGTTTTGATTTACTATGCTTGTTGCTTTGTGCTTTCATGACTTGTTTCTTTACAAGATTCCTATGCATAGGAAGTGGGTTAGACTTAAATGTGTTTTGAATTTGCTTCTTGATGCTCTCTTTTACTTCAATTCATATTTCTTATGTGAGCATCTTCTGATACTATCAAGCCTAACTTAAAGGCGTTAAAGAAAAGTACTTATTGGGAGATAACCCAAAAAGTTTTAGATGAGTCTTGGAAGTTATTACCTCTATAATAACCGCTCATTATCCTTTTTATTTGCCTTTTGTGCCAAGAGTAACCTCTAATGAGAGAGATGTAATGATTGGGAAAGTTGTTGTCCCGAAAGAGATTTCTGTGCTTCACCGTAAAAATTCCTGAGATAGCTCTATACATCGGATTGAGCTGTAATGTTTTGTGCTTCTGCCCCAGGTTGTTATCTAACTTTCTTTAGTTCAACACTTTTTGATTTGAGCAACAGAAGGTCTTCGAAAAAATTCGTCTTTACCTGCTGGTCAGTTTTGAAAGATTTCTGCCATTTTCTGCATTTGCTTCTTGTTAGTTCCTTCTTGAGTTCCTTTGGGAAATTGAGCTTTTTGAGGGAAGTGCTATGTTCTAATGGAAGTTTAATTGGTGTTAGAACTGAACCTTGAGACTTATTTATCTTAAGTGCACTAATGTTGCTAATGAGATTGTGTGAAGTTTTGTATGAAGGAAAAATTTCAGGTGTATGGAAGGAATGAGTAATGAGATGAAGGATGGACTAAAGCTCAAGATTGGGGATGCCACGCGTGTCACCCTAAGAAATATCTAAGAAGTACAAGCGTCAAAGCTTGGGGATACCCAAGGCATCCCCTTCTTCATCAATAAAAATCCCAAGTTTCTTCCAAACGCTTCATTTTTATTGTTTCATGCACAGTTGTGTTGTTTTTGGAGCGTCTTCTTTTTCGTTTTCGTTTTGGTTTTTATTTTGCTTGGTTTGCTTAGTTTTCTGAATAAATTGGTTGGACCCCCTATTTCATACATTAGTTTGCAAATAGTTTGGTTTGGATTGGAAAAGAGTAGGAAAGTTAATGCTTAAGTGGTAAAGAGAGCTTGTTTTTGACTGTGGCCTATGCTTTGTCATGCCATGCTTGATATTTTTTTGGCTTTATGCTTAGTATTCTTTGATGTAGCATGACTTGTTATAAACAATTGAGATTTCTTAATGTGCCTTAGATGAATCATGCATTGTTTTAGCATATTAAAGCATAGTATAGTGGTATTCTCCTTTGATGTTTTATTTGGGTTGACTTGGCGCATGCTCACACCATGTTATGACTATCTAAAGTCACGATAGCCTTTATGATCCTTTAGTTTTCAACTTGTAGTATCACTTTATGCTTTGATCAATGATGTTTTGTCGCTCTGCATGATTATGGCCATTATTGCTCTCTTAGTTTGTCGCTCCCAGTCTTTTGCTAGCCTCCACAACAAAGTATGAGTTCCACTCATGCATCCAACTCCCTGAACCAAGTTATTCCAAAGAGTCCACCATACCTACCTATTAGCTTATGCTATTCCAAGTATATTCATGCTTTTGTTTACCTTCCGAATTAAACTTGTTATGAGAAAACTAGTGATTAAGGCTCTCACGAACTTGATGGCACACTTTACTTTTCTTGCCCTTAATAAACCTGAGCCATTGTGTCTTCTATGTTGTATATGCTTGCACTTATTTGTCGGGAATTAGCAGAACGATGCTTTCATGGGGAACGCTTTCAACATTCCACTTGGTACTTGTACCTATTTGATATCATGCTCTTTTGTATATGGATGTCGTCGGTGTGAAATGAAAGGGGAGCTTGTAAGTCCATGGAGTTATGTATATGTGTTAGAGAAATGCCTAGGTCACCGGTCATCCATGCTGACATGGTGGAAACCTGCAGCGTAACCATAACGAGCTGTCTATGAAGCATTATTCTTATAAAAAAACAGTCCTATATTGAGAAAAAAGAGAAAAAGAAAAAAAAAGATTATGAAAAGAGGAAAGAGAGAAAAAAAGCACCATATTCCCATGGTAAATAAGAAGAATGCTGAGATGCTCGTTGTCTGCTTGCCTTGTCATTTTGATATGGGGATTCTTCCGTATCATCGGGCAAGGGGTACCCCGTTGGCGGTTCTCTATGATACACATGTACTTACGATGACAAGAACTTACCGGTGACTAAACTTGAGTAGCATGAGGAGCGGCCCTCGTATACAAGGGACATGAGATTTCTAACTTATACTTCGTCAAGCATGTACACCATAGTTTGTTCACTTTAACCTTAATCACTTCAAGATTCTTATGATAGGGGCAATGAGAGCTGAAAGCTATAAGTAACATAATTTTTGGAAGCTCTTTATGAGACTTGAATCCCTGCTTCCTTCTATGAAGGCCCTTCGTCCACCATTACATTGAGTCTCCACCTTCTATCTTTATGCACCTACTTTGAGAGCATAGTGGCCATTCTTAGTTCTATGTGCATTGTCCCAAGACTAGTTGATTGATGCATACTTTGATATTGCTTGTTTTAAACTATTGTATCTAGTCACTCTTATGAACTTTGAAGGTGTCCTATGCATTTGTATTTGCTACTCTATGAGGGACAAGTTGAATGCTATTATGCTATGTTTTCTTTATGTGAAATAAACAAACGTTTTGCAAAGCATTGTTATTCATGAATCTTTTGTTTGTGCCTTTTCATGTTGCATCATAGTTTCTTTGTCTTTTGTTAGAACTTTGTCTTTCATGCTATGTTGAAGTGCTATGATCCCAGCTATCAATGTTTTACAAATACTTTGATCAAGTTTATGATGGTGCATGTCACCTCAAAAATTATTCTTTCTTTTTATCACTTACCTACTCGAGGACGAGCAGGAGTTAAGCTTGGGGATGTTGATACATTGCAAATGTATCTATAACTTTTGATGTTCCATGCTTGGTTTTATCAACTTTCTTATGTTTTGTCCACACTTTGGAGTACTTTTCATATGATTTCTTGGAGTAACCTATTAACAAGAGCCACAGTGCCTGACGAGGGTTTAACTCATCAATGCCCATTGTTATGGACTTGGGTTTTGGAGAAGGAGGAAGCGCTGGAGACATCTATCGGCTAACAAACAAGCACACAGGGGACAAAGGATTTACCCAGGTTCAGGCCTCGTAGAGGTCCCTAATCCTGCTTGTCTGCTCGTGGAATTATCGAAGGAGTCGAAAGTCACAATGGTGCGCAGATGCAATCTGGCGAGGGTTGTGGAAACTAGGGTTGTGTGTGTCCTCCTCGCCGCCCCCTCCTAGCCTTTATATAGATAGGCTAGGTCTCGGGTAGCAGGTCGAGTCGGTTACAAGTTAGGGTTTTTCCCCTTCAAACTTTCTATCTTTAACTTCTTCTTGTTCTTCAAGCAATCGAGAGTCCGTAGGCCACTTGAGTCCCTTGCTTGGGCCTTGGCGACACCGTGGGCTTGTACATATTTGGACCGTATATACCAAACTCGAGTACCTGTAGGGTATACCCATGTCAGTAGCCCCCAAGTGCCCAGTGGAATCGCATATTCGACTAGGGACTTTTTGAATTCGAGTGCCTGAACGAGTGCATTTCGACTACTTTTATTTGTGTCGTAGGGATTGTTAATATACGTGCCTGATACAACCGAAGTATCGGTATCAGTTAACCACCTTAGGGTTGAACAACGTAATCTACTCGAACTCGAGTCCCCGGACCCGAATCCGGAAAAGTGCTGGTGTAATTTGACTCAGGCCGCGGAGGTCTTACAGGAGTCGAATTCCAGTTATATGGGTGTGAGCACTCGACGCGTCCGTCAAGGCATGTTCATCGTACCTGTAGGCACGTATACATTTCTGGTAGTGCACAGCTAAATGCGTTGCCAGGCCTTATTCAGGTCTTACCTTCACGCTGTAAGCGCGGCATCCGAATTTTATCATCGTGGAGATGATTCGGGTGACCCAGGAGACGCAGTCTCTTTGTAGGGAAAATTATGAGGCGGTGTCGCCATGAGCTTCGAGTGCGGATGTTATCAACACACAGTTTTCTGTATAAATAATCATAGGGTGCGCGACCACGCTCCCTATGGGAGTAGCCCCCGAGTGCCTGGTTGAGTCAAAGACTAAGGCAGGGACTAAATAACTTTTGCGACTGCTGTCGTCTTTTGTTTGCTTGTTTTAGTCGAATTTTTCCAACGCTCCCTATGGGAGTAACCCATGTCCATAGTCGAATCGTATTTCGAATGGTTTGGGTTTGGTTTTGATTGTCCTTGTTCCTGCAATAAGAAAAGAAAATCGTAGGGTGCGCCGCCAGCGCTCCCTATGGGAGTAGCCCCTGAGTGCTTGGTGGAGTCGAAGACTCCAGCAAGGACTAAAGTAGTCGAAGTTTTTTGCTGCATAGCTTTGATGACGTCAGTGCTGATGCTTGTATAACCTCAGTTGCCCGCGTGAGCGAGTTTGACGGGACGTGACGAGCGGTGGGTCCAAGTTCCTGACTTTGATTTGACTAGGCGTGCGCAATCTTTATTTTAACTGTGCCTCCTCGATTTCCGTGCGTAATGGGAGTAGTGGAGGGACGGTTCGTGCTTCCCCTTCTCCATGTGTCCAACACAATGTGTGCCACGCGTCCGGTAGGGTTTTTCTGAGCCGTTGGATTGCATCTTCCAGGGGTTAAGTAGCGGCGCTGCGATGGTAATTTTCCCATCTGTTCTCATTCATCCTTGCTGCCATCGCCATTGCTATTGCTCTCTGCTTCCTTGCGCTCTTTCTTGCTGCGGCGCTGGACCAGCTTCGTATCTTCCCCAGCTACTTCCTCCGTTCTCACCACCGTCACGCAATGGGGAAGAAGAAGGGAGGCGCTGCTGTTAATTCCGCGGCCATTGTTGCCGCGGCGAAGAAGAAGGGTGGCTCCGCTGCTGCGGGCACTAGCACCGCTGCCGGCGGGAAGAAGAAGGTCGCGGGCACCCGCGTGACAAATGGTGCATGGCGCCCTTCCATCATCAAGGCGTCGGATCTCCGTCTTCTTCGCCAAGACGGAGTTATCTCCGCAGCAGTCACCGATACGTGCGTCCCTAGCGGTGAGGCCATTCCTGCTCCTCCCGCTGGTTTTCGAGTGATGTTTCTTGCATTCGTCATTCGTGGTCTTTCCTTGCCTCTCCACCCCTTTCTTAGGGGTCTTCTTTGTTTCTACGAGCTCCAGCTCCATCAGCTGTCCCCAAATTCGATCCTCCACATCACCTGCTTCCTCACTCTTTGCGAGTGCTGGCTCGGAATCGAGCCACACTTTGGTCTTTTCAAGCGCATATTTAAATTGAAGCGTTAGTCTGCATCTGGCTCTTTAGTTTATGACGTAGGTGGTTGCGGAATCCACGTCGACCCATCTGCCACCTACTTCGACATCAAGCTCACCAAGTCCGTCCAGGGATGGAGGGACAAATGGTTCTATGTCCGCGATCAGAAGTCCAAAGATGAGCACTTTGGACTCGCGCCCTTCGATCCCGCGACTCCCTGCAAGAAGATGCGTTCCTAGAAGAACGTAGTTATGCCTGGCGAACTCGCGGAGACAGACATGCTGTATCAACGCAACTGCGACCTCGAGAGTCGCATAGGCACAGAAGAGGGAGGCTGCGCCCTTATCCGAACCTGGCTGCGTTGTCGCGTCCAACCCCTTCAAGCTAGAGTTCATCCCATGTTTCAGTGGGCTGACGCTGATGATGCCACTCGCATGTCTACCGATGGCATGTCCGCGAGTGAGGTGGATAAGAGGGTTCGATTGGTCACGAAGTACACTGGCAAGGATGTGCTTCCGAATGAGCTAGTTGTTCCTCCTTTTGATGCTTCGAATCCTCCTCCTGAGGTACAGTTGTGCTACGCAGTAGCTTATTTTCTCGATTGCTTTCCTGTTGCTTACTTGATTTTTGCTGATTTTTGTTGTCTATATGCAGGATTGGGCGGTGTCGCCTTGTATGCCTCCTCTCCCTGAGGGGGTTATTCCTCGTGAAGCTTTGGAAGAGGGTGAGTCTGAGTCGACTGTGCCTTCTGATGTGGAGGAGGAAGCCCCTGAGTCCAAGAGTCCGGACACTCGCAAGCGTTCGCGCAGCAAGGATTCGGACGCGTTGTCTCCTTCGACTCCAGAAGGTACGGTCGTTGGCGTGGAGTCGCCAATTCCTGCCGTCCCTGTGAGGGCTATGGCACCGTCTTCTCGCAAGAAGATGCGATTGCCTAAGGAGTCTTCGTCGGATTCGGCGGAGGCCATGTTTGATCTTGACAAGTTTGACTGGTAATTTTTCAAGTTCAATTGTTCTTTTTCTTCTTGTTGGCTTGCCCTGGATTTTGCCCTTTCTCAAGGTGGGTTTGTCTTGTAGTCAAGAGGCGTCGTCATCTTCTGGCAACGTCGAATTTTTGAAGGAATCTAGAGTCGCGACCTCAAAGGCCAAGAAAGAGGTCGAGCGCGCTCCTTCCCCTCCAATGGCGGCCCACTCTAGGCACAACTCTTCCAGCTCTCCTCACGCAGGGGAGCATCGAATGGTTGCCCGGATGACGGCACAACAAACATCTTCGGAGTCATTGGAGGACCATGTAAGTGTAGTTGTTTCCTTCTTTGTAGTGTTGCAGTCGATGTTATATATTTCCTCTGATGGTTCTTTGTTTGTGCGACAGCTCCTTGTAAAGGAAGCCGCGCACTTGGCAGAGCAAGTGATGGCGATGGGCCGCCAGCATGCAATGCTGGAGACACATCACCGCGTGGTTGAAAGTGAGTGTTCTACACTTACTCTTCTTCGTCTTCTCTTTTTGGTGTAGTCGACTGATAGTCGACTTTTGTTTGTCGTGTAGCTGAGCATAATGCTCTATTGCGTGACGCCGCCACCTTGGAGAAGACACTGGTCGCGGCTGTGAAGGGTCGCGACGAGGCAATCGCAGCGCGTGACAAGGCGCGGAAGCGTGAAGAGGATCTGCGTGCTTCCTTTGCAGCCAGGGAAAAGTTGTTCGAAGAACAACTGTTCTCAGTTGCCAAGGCTCTCTCAGGTACCTTTGCTTGTGGATATTGTTGTCCTTCTCTGCATCTAATGTTGTTGCTGGTGGCCCTGAAGTTTTGATCCATGTGTGGGTTCATATACAGATGCTGGCGATTTGAGCTTTGACCCGCAGGCCCTTCGTCGCGACGACGCTCTGGCAGGTGCGGTGTCTGCAGTCGAAGACCATAGCGCCACCGTCCAAGATATACTTTCCAAGGCCAAGGTCACCCTCAGTTGCCTCCGGGAGGAGTTGATGCCGAAGGCGGAGCTGGTCGATAATATGGACGAGCTGGCAGAGTCACTCGCCAGGGGTGTGCCTTCCACCTACAAGAATTCCCTCCGTTTGGCTGGCGTGACCATGTCACTCGCCATGGTGCAAGCCCACGGAGTCGAGATCGATCCCTCCGCGGTGTCGAAGGCGATGCCTATTGGCGCAGACGGTCAGCAGGTAGTCTTCGCTCCTTTCGCGACTGCCTGTGGCAAATATGGGCATCACTTGATAAATACTATCGCGAAGTACTCGGAGGAGCTCCAACGTGCCAAGAAGGCGGTGAAGGCTTCGGCCTCAGGGGTCGGTGGAAAGTCAGTGGCGTCTAACACTGCCACGGACTTGATGAAGCCCCCGAAGCCATCGAAGTCGAAGAAGCCAGCTGCTCCGTAGTTAGCTTTTGTAAATAGTTGGTTAATTGTCCTTTTGTTTAAGAACATGCCTGCTGGCGAGTGTGTCTGTCGATATTTATGCCGGTCTTGAATGCATCTGACCCTTTTGTCTTTGTGTTGATTTGGTCGTCTTATTTCCTTCTATCTTGACTTGTGGTAGGGTACATCAAGTGATCCCGTGGGGGGAACCCAGGACTCGCCATCTTTTGATGATACGGTGGCACCACCGCGCTCCAGGGTAGAGGTGCTATCCTTGCTTCCGCGACTTCGTGATCGCGTGAAGCAGCTGGAGCGTGAGTTGCCCGTGATCCACGGTAGCGCAGACGTGTGGAAGTCGAAGGCGGAAAAAGCTGCCGCCCACGAGCAATATCTGCTTGGCGAGGTGACGTAGCTGGGCGACCAGTTTAAGTGTTAGTTTGCTTATTCTCATCTTTTCCTTTGTAGTTACTCGCAGCGGTACGTTGTACTCATGCTATTGATGCTGCTTCGTGTAGGTGTTAGCACGCGCCATCCGCGGGAGGAGAAGGATAGAGTTGCCATTCGCCTTCATGATCTCACCCAGGAGAAACTTCAAGAGAGTGGATACTTCTGGGTAGATCATGATCGTGCGACTGCGTTGGCGACCCTGCAGGATCGCGCGTCGCGAGTGCTGCTCTTCCTGAAGAAATTGCAGTCATGCTTGAAGAACATTTGTCGGGCGATGTTCCCGCTGGATGATACTCCATCAAGCCTGTTGGCCCTTCTTGCCAAATTTCAAGATCTGTCCGCGTTTCGCGAATGCGTGAGGCAACAGTTGGTGGCTGGTGCCAAGGCTGCTCTCTCAATGGTGCGATTGCACAGGCCTGACATAGATGTCGCCGCCGTTGCGTCTGGGCCACCAGCACCGCCAGCAGGTTCTGCTTGGAATATGGTGCCACACTACCAGGCGGTGGACCGCCCAGCAGAAGAGATCGTCGACTTCTCTGAGGAACAAACCAACATTCTTCTGCTACCGTAGTAGCCTTTTTTGTATCCTGCACATAAGTGTACTTGTGTTGTAAAGTTCGTATAGGTCTTGTAAATAATTTATTGTCGTATGTGCATAAAGAGTTTTTGTTAGCACGAAGTGCGTTGCACTATGCGAGTCCTTTTCGTTAGCCTGGCCATGTTTTATCTCAGTCCCTTTCTCAACCTGTCAGGTGCGTTGCAGCTGGGTTGAGGTTGTGTTAAGGGGTTCGATTGATGTACCAGCTACTCAGGATATCGCGTTTTGGTTCGAAGAACATATGTGTATAGGGTGGCGCAGCCCCCGAGTACATAAATTGAAAAAGTAAAGGAGAACACAGAGTTTTGGGGCACTTGGCTTTTATTTATTCGAAGAAAAGTGTGAGGTACAATGTGTGGCTAAGTAGCCTTATTTGCAATGTAAAAGTAAAAACGACTAAGGGTAGAAGCGTCACAGCTGTGCGACGTTCCAGGGGTTGGAGTATGCGACTCCTGTCTCTAAATCTTGAAGGCGATAGGCGCCACCTGGGGTTACTTCTGTAATCACGTACGGTCCTTCCCAGGGGGACTCGAGCTTGAGATTCCCCTGCTGCTTCAGTCGCAGGACCAGGTCGCCTTCGACGAAGGATCTGGGGCGAAGCCTTCTACTGTGGTAGTTGCGCAGGTTTTGCTGGTAGATTGTTGATCTTTCCGTGGCGATTTCCCTTGCTTCGTCAAGGAGGTCGACGGAATCTTCGAGTGCGAGGGAGGACTCTTGTTCGTTGTAAGCGACCACGCGCGGCGCCTTGTACCGTACCTCAGCTGGTAGCACTGCCTCTGCTCCGTGCACCATAAAAAATGGCGTGTAGCCCGTGGCGCTGTTTGGAGTTGTACGTAGGCTCCAGAGTACAGATTGTAGTTCGTCCGGCCAGCAACCCGCAGCTTGTTCGAGTGGCCAAAGCATTCACTTCTTGATGCCGCTGCAGACGAGCCCGTTTGCCTTTTCCACCTGACCGTTGGTCTGTGGATGCGCTACTAAGGCGTAGCTGATGTTGATCCCTAGGTTCTCGCAGAATTCTTGGAACTCCTTAGATGTGAAGTTCGTCCCGTTGTCGGTGATGATGCTGTGTGGCACCCCAAAGCGGTAGACGATGGACTCAAAGAATTTGACTGCACTGTGCGCGGATTGGTTGGTTACTGGCATGGCCTCAATCCACTTGGTGAATTTGTCGACTGTGACCAAGAGGTAGACGTAACCTCCTCGCGAGGACCTTGGAAGCTTGCCGACCATGTCGAGCCCCCAATGTGCGAAGGGCCAGGCCAATGGAATAAGCCGTAGCTCTGCGCCTGGTGCGTGTGGCTTGTCCGCGAATCGCTGGCAAGCATTGCATTTTTGGACTATGTCCTTGGCGTCGCGCATGGCCGTGGGCCAGTAAAATCCAGGTCGTAGAGCTTTGGCAACGAGGGCGCGACTACCGGCGTTGTGCTCGTAGGTCCCTTCATGGATGTTGAGGAGAACTTCTCTTCCATCGGCCATGGAAACGCACCGTTGGAGTACTCCTATGATGCTACGCTTATACAGTTCGCCGTTGATAACAGCGAATGCCTTGGATCGCCGCACGATGTGCCGTGCATCTGTCGGATCGTCCGGTAGCCTCTTGCTGAGGAGATACGTGATGTACGGCTGCGTCCATGATTGTTCAATCAGCATGACGCTCATTGGTCCTTCGAGTCCGGTGTCCAGCTCCAAGTCATCGAGTGCCATTGGCTCATTGGGTGGCGTAGCCCCCCGAGTCCGTTGCTGCGCTTGTTTTCTTCTCTGCGGCCTTTGGCTTGATGGAGCGTTCGCATATGCGCTCGAGAAATACCCCAGGTGGTATGGGGGCGCAGGTAGAGCCTATGTTGGCGAGTGCGTCCGCCTCTTCATTGCTTTCGCGACCTACGTGTCGCAGCTCGCAACCATCGAAGTCTCCTTCGAGTGTATCATAGAGGTCGCGGTACGCGATCATGCTATCATGCAGTGCGTCGCACTCATGCATTGTTTGGTTGACGACCAACTTGGAGTCGCCATATATGATGAGCCTCTTGGCGCCGCAAGCTTTTTCCATCCTCATCCCGTGCAACAGGGCCTCGTATTCAGCCTCGTTGTTTGAGGCTGTGAACTGCATTCGCAGGATATACTTCAGCTTGTCCCCTTGAGGTGACGTCAGTATGACACCTGCACCTGCTCCGTCTTTCCGCTTGGACCCATCGAAGTGCATTGTCCAGAGGTAGGACATATCTGGCTTGTCCGGGAGTTGGTTCTCCATCCAGTGCACGAGGAAGTCAGGGAGAACTTGCGACTTGATTGCGTCGCACTTTTCATACGTGATGTCTCGTGGAGACAGTTCTATTCCCTAGAGCGCGACTCGCCCCGTGGCGTCAGGGTTATTGAGGATATGTCCCAACGGGGCGTCACTGACTACCACGATTGGGTGTTCCTGGAAGTAGTGGCGCAGTCGCCGGGCGGTCATAAAGACGTCGTACGCCAGCTTCTAGTAATGCGGGTACCGCTGTTTTGTTGGCGTGAGGACCTCGCTGAGGTAGTATACCGGGCGTTGTACGCCATGGACCTTGTTTTCCTCAGCCCGCTCGACGACGAGCACTATGCTGACCACCTGGTTGGTGGAGGAGATGTACAGCAATAGTGGTTCCCTTTCTCGTGGAGTCACCAGCACTTGCGAAGTGGATAGCAGGCGCTTGAGATCTTCGAATGCTTCTTGCGCTTCATTGGTCCACTCGAATTTTTCAGCTTTGCGGAGGAGCTGGTAGAAGGGCAGTGCCTTTTCACCCATCCGACTGATAAATCGACTGAGGGCCACGATTCGTCTGGCTAGTTGCTGGACGCCTCTTATGTTCTTCGGCTTTTCCATGGCCAGTATGGCTTTTATCTTCTTCGGGTTCGCCTCGATTCCCCTCGCGGAGATGAGATACCCAAGTAGCTGCCCAGATGGTACTCCGAAGGCGCACTTGTCCGGATTGAGCTTGATCCGGTAGCGGTCGAGGTTGGCGAAGGTTTCGTGCAAATGATCGATTAGAGAGGCTTCTTCCTTGGTCTTGATTACTATGTCGTCGACATAGACTTGGATGTTGCGACCCAGTTGTTCCTTGAGGCAAGCCTGTATGCACCGCTGGTAGGTTTCTCCCGCGTTTTTTAGCCCGAAGGGCATTGTGTTGTAGCAGAACACACCAAAGGGCATTGTAACGCTGTTTTCTCTTGATCTTCCTCCTTCATTCGAATTTGGTTATAGCCTGAGTAGGCGTCGAGGAAGCAGAGACGCTCGCATCCCGCGGTGGAGTCGATGATCTGGTCGATCCGTGGCAGCGGGAAGTGATCCTTTGGGCAGTGCTTGTTCAGAGAAGTAAAGTCCATGCACATCCGCAGGATATCCGTGTCCTTTTTTGGTACCAGCACCGTATTGGCGAGCCAAGTGCTTTCCTTGATGTCGCGTATGAACTTGGCCTCAAGGAGTCTGTTGATCTCCATTCCGACTGCCTGCGCTCGTGGCTCAGACAGTCGCCTGATTGTTTGCTTGACTGGCCTTGCGTCGGTGTTGACGTTGAGTGCGTGCTCGGCGAATTCCCTGGGAACTCCTGGCATGTCCGCAGGACACCAGGCAAAGATTTCCTAGTGCTCACAGAGGAATTCAACGAGCGCGAGTTCCTATGCGGGACTCAAGTTGTTGGCGATGAGGGCCGCTTGGCGGGATCCGATGGATGGACCTGCACCTTCTTTGTGTGCACAGATGAGTCGAAGGAGAGGTCAGGTGAGCTTGGCCTACTCAGGGGAGGCAGACTGTTGTCTGTCGTCTCTTTCAGTCTTGCGAGTTCCTCCTGCATGCCAAAGGACTGGGAGATTCTGTTGAATTCCCTGTCGCAACTGTCAGATCGCTCAAAGCTCCTCTTGATCGTGATGACGCCATTGGGACCTGGAATTTTCATCTGCAGGTAGGCGTAGTGGGGCACTGCCATGAACCTAGCGAACGCGACGCGCCCGAGGATGTAGTGGTATTGTGAGGGCCAGTCGACGACCTCAAAGTCAATGCGCTCACGCCGGAAGTTCTTCGGCGTGCCGAAGATGACATCGAGGTTGTTTTTGCCCAGGGGGTATACGCCTTTCCCTGGGACAATGCCGTGGAACATTGTGTCTGATGCCTCCAGGCAGGTTAGAGGGATCCTCATCGCTCGCAAGGTACTTGCGAATATGAGGTTGATGCCACTTCCGTCGTCCATGAAGATGTGACTCATGTCGAAACCTCCAATTTGCGCCTCGAGTACGAGGGGGCAATGACCTGGACGAGGTATCTGAGGCGGGTGGTCGCGTTTGTCGAAGGTGATGCACGACTCGCTCCCACTGAGGTACTCAGTGGTGGATGGTGGCGAGTGCATGGCCAAGTTGACTTGGCGAGTGATGGCCTTCTGTACCCTGTTGGAGGGGTGTCCTTTTTGGATCATCATGGTACCCATGGCCCGTGGGTACGGTTCTCCTCCGTGGTGCTGGTCCGGTGTGGCTCCGTTCGGGGGTGGCCCAGGTGGTGGTGGTGGTGCGCCATGTGCCACAGCGCCTGGAGCGGCTCCGTAGCCTCTTTCGACTGCATTGCGGTTCATCCGAACCAATCCCTCGTGTAGCCTGAGGAACTCACGGCAGTCTTTGAGGAGGTGGCTGGACTTTCTCTTGCCGTCATGTTTGTCGATGTAGAAGTGTACTGTGCATGGCCCGGATAGCTTGTCCTCAATGGAGGTCGCCGGTGCCTCATCGTGAGTGCGGCGTTGCCATACTTGCTTGGTTTTCCTGGAGTCGCGGTATCCACCGCTATAGTATCCGATGTTGCGGTTATCGTCGCGTCTATCGGTGTAGCTGGCTGCGACCATGTTGACGTCGTCGCGATCGTCGTAGATGCGCATGCGATGCTTGCCTCGGCGGCCGCGTCTGCGTTTGAGTTCCGCCTCCTCGTCGGAGTGAGCGCGATTCTTCACCGAATCTTCTCCATCGACCCACCGATTCACGATCTCCATCAGGTGGTCGATGGTCTGGGGCTTTGAGCGGCCCAGCTCCTCCCTGAGCTCTAGGCGGCGGACGCCACCGTTGAATGCATCAATCGCGCGGTCTTCCGAGATGTTTTCCGCGGAGTTCTTGATGATGGACCACCTTTGGATGTAGGAGCACAGTGATTCGCCAGATCTTTGCTGGCAGCATCTCAGCTCTTCGATTGATGCGGACCGTTTGTACGTGCCCTTAAAGTTGCGCACGAAGCTGTAAACCAGCTCATCCCAACTGCGAATGGATCCGTGTGGGAGGTTATTGAGCCATGCTCGGGCGGCGCCCTGCAGCTGTAGCTGCAAGCATTGCATGGCAGTACTTCGACTGCCTCCGTGGAGCCTGACGGAGGAGATGTGGTCCTCCAGCCAGATCTTGGGGTCCTGCAGACCGTCAAATTTCGGGTTCTCCGATGGGAGTTTAAACCCTTTAGGCATTCGCTTCTGCCTAATGGATCTGCTGAAGCATCGGGCGCCGCAGAGCTCCCCATCTTCTTCTTTCATGTCAGTCGACCGAGCACGTCGTGCCCTTGATTTGTCGATCTTGCGCTGCGTGAGGTCGTCGCGTGCATCATAGTCGCGGTCGTGTCGCCGTGAGCGGCGGCGTCGAGACAGGTCGTGACTGTCATCGCTAGATGAGGGCGAGGAGTGGCGCTTTGCTAGCACTTTGCCCTTTTTTGGGTCTGGTACTGGCTCCTTGTCGAGGGCGGCCTCGATTAACCCCAAACCCACGATCGTAGATCGGTGCATGGCAGTTCGGGGATCTCCAGCTGGCGGCTGGTTATTGAGGAGGTACATGGTGGCTGTCGTCACCGCAGCCTGCGGCGTCCTAGGAACCACGTTGCCTCTCGTGTCGACTGTCATAGAGCCGAAGTCGAGGACTTTCGCTGCCTCTATGCGCTCTTGTTCGGTGAGGTGAGCCATCCGCGATTGCCTCTTCTTGGAGAGGTACTTGTTGCCCTTTGAGGAGGATCCTCCGTAGGAGGAGAGACCAGCGCGACGAAGGCTCGATTCGTCCGCTGCCTTTTTACGCGCCTCAAGTTGCACGATTGTTTGCACCTGGTGCTTGAATTCTTCCTTCAGGAGCCAGTGGTAGCCCATCAGCAGTTCTTGTGGGGACCCAAAGGGTAGAGGTGTGCCTCGCAGGGCCTCGCGACAGCGAGCCCATTCTTGCTCGTTGAGCTTGATCACGACGCGTTCGCCGGTTTGCTCATTTATTATGGATGGAGGTTCGACTGCTCCTTCGTTGTTGGCGGGGGCGCGATTGCCACCGTTGCCGCCGTTGCCACCATTGCCACCGTTACCGGCGTTGGGTGGATCGGTGCCGTTGCCAGGGTTGCCACCGTTGTCGCGATTGGCAGAGGTGTCGCCTGCGTTGATGATGGCGCACATGAAGTGATTGGGGAAGCTGTTGCTCCCACAACTTTCGGATCCGGAACCGTAGGTTCCATCTTCAGTGGCCAGATCGCTCAGATCGGAATCGCGACTGCTGTTGCTCACCATGTTTTCGACTGTCGTCGGGGCATTGAGCTCACTGAGGGTGCCGATCAATGGAGGGAACCATGATGCTGGGGCAATCGCTGGTGCTGTCGGCTGATCAGGCATGCGAAGCGTGCCCATCTGACCAACTTGGAAGCGGAAGCTCCCAATCACCAGGCTGATTCTGTTGCCCACGGACTCGAAGGCCTGGCGGGTGGCCGGCGGGTGGACGGTGAAGTCGAACGCGCCGAAGAGCTGGCGAATCTCCGCTGTTACGGAGTTGTAGATCGCAGTTGATGGGGCCGAAGAAGCCGCAACATCAGCACTCCCACTTCCCACAGACAGCGCCAATTGACGAGGGTTTAACTCATCAATGCCCATTGTTATGGACTTGGGTTTTGGAGAAGGAGGGAGCGCTGGAGACATCTATTGGCTAGCAAACAAGCACAAAGGGGACAAAGGATTTACCCAGGTTCAGGCCTCGTAGAGGTCCCTACTCCTGCTTGTCTACTCATGGAATTATCGAAGGAGTCGAAAGTTACAATGGTGCGCAGACGCAACCTGGCGAGGGTTGTGGAAACTAGGGTTGTGTGTGTCCTCCTCGCCGCCCCTCCTAGCCTTTATATAGATAGGCTAGGTCTCGGGTAGCAGGTCGAGTCGGTTACAAGTTAGGGTTTTTCCCCTTCAAACTTTCTATCTTTAACTTCTTCTTGTTCTTCAAGCAATCGAGAGTCCATAGGCCACTCGAGTCCCTTGTTTGGGCCTTGGCGACACCGTGGGCTTGTACGTATTTGGACCGTATATACCAAGCTCGAGTACCTGTAGGGTATACCCATGTCAGTGCTAGTTGCCTGTTTTCTGCTGTTTTGGTTCCAGGAAAGTCAGAAAATCAATATTCTCGGAATTGGACGGGACAAAAGCCAAAGTTCCTATTTTACCGGAAGACTCACAGAGCCAGAATACGAGACGAATGAGGGCCAGGGCCTGGCCACACCCCCCAGGCGCGGGCTAGCCCTACCCGCGCCACCAGGTGGTGTGGGCCCCCTGGCACTCCACCGACCTTGCCCTCTGGCCTATAAGAAGCCTCCCGATACCAAAACCCTAAATAATCAAGCCTCCAGCCACAAAAAGTTCCGCAGCGCCGCCGCCACCGAAGGGGAGATTTGGGGGACAGAAAGTCTCTATTCCGGCACCCTGCCGAGACGGGGAAGTGCCCTCAAAGCCATCTCCATTGATCTCCACCGCCATCTCCATCACTGTTGCTGATTCCCATGATGAGGAGGGAGTAGTTCTCTCTCGAGGCTAAGGGTTCTACCGGTAGCTATGTGTTCATCTCTCTCTCTATGCATGATCTTATTGAGATCATGAGCTTGTAATCTATAGATCTATTCTGCTACTCAAGTGCTTTAATGAATCTCTGCTCTCCCATGTGTGTGAAAGTGACAGCGTGCTCACCATGGTGGCACTTAGGCTAGAGATTACAAATACTTGTTATGAGTTATATTTGGAGTTGGATGTCTTTATGAAATTGTGGTGTTTGTTGGACTCATCTAGTACTCAAGGTGACAGTGTGGGGTTTTCTAGCTGGGAAAGATGGACTTTGAGGTGTGCTGTTATAGCCCTACCATCGATTAGAGTGTCCAACCGGAGAGTAGTTAAGAGTAGTATCATAAAGAGAAGATATTTATATGAGAGTGTTCACTAGTGAAAGTATGATCCCTAGGCCTTGTTTCTAAGCATTGATACACCGTTTGCTACTAGATCTGTTACATGTTTGCTTGCTTCCATCTTTATTTCAGTTTTACTTTAGTCTCTTCCACGCCATCAAAGTATTTTCGAGCACCGTTATCTTATATCCATACCACTTGTATTTCACATCTCTTCGCCGAACTAGTGCACCTATACACCTGACAAGTGTATTGGGTGTGTTGGGGACACAAGAGACTTCTTGTATCTTGATTGCAGGGTTGCTTGAGAGGGAATACCTTTGACCACTTCCTCCCTGAGTTCGATAAACCTTGGGTGATCCACTTAAGGGAAAACTTGCTGCTTTTCTACAAACCTCTGCACTTGGAGGCCCAACAATTGTCTACAAGAATAGAAGTGCGTAGACATCAATACCCCGACGTATTCCCAGATGAATTGCCTGGTATGCCCCGGATAGGGATATTGAGTTCATTATTGAACTAATCCCCGGAACCGGACCCATAGCCCAGAGACCCTATAGCATGAACCCCTTAGAGTTAGTAGAATTGAAGAAGCAGTTGGATGCTATGTTAGCAATAGGCTTGATTCAACCAAGCGCATCGCCATGGATATCACCAGTGTTATTCGTCAACAAGAAAGATGGAGGCAACCATTTGTGCACCGATTATAGAAAGCTGAATGACGTCACCATCAAAAACAAGTACCCTTTGCCAAAGATAGAGGATCTATTTGATCAGTTGACTGGTGCCCAAGTGTTCTCAAAGATTGATCTTAGGACTGGTTATCACCAACTTAAGATTCGTGCAACGGATATTCCGAAGACTGCCTTTACTACTCGTTATGGTTTATATGAGTATACGGTCATGTCTTTTGGATTAACCCTTAGAGAGCATCGGTTATATGCCAAGTTCAGCAAATGTGAGTTTTGGATGAAAGAAGTAGGATTCCTCGGACATAATGTGTCTACCGGAGGAGTCTCTGTTGATCCCGCCAAAATTAAAGATGTCGAAGAATGGGAAGCCCCAACCACTCAAACCCAAGTCCATGCATTTCTCGGATTAGCGAGATATTACCGCAAGTTCGTAGAAGGATTCTCGAGCATCGCCAGACCCATGACCCAATTGTTGAAGAAGGACAAGAAGTTTGAATGGACCGAGAAATGTGAAGCCAGTTTCCAAGAACTGAAGAAGAGATTGGTTTCAGCCCCAATATTGATCATGCTAGATATCAAGAAGCCATTTGATGTATATTGTGATGCATCCAAGATTGGCCTCGGATGTGTATTGATGCAAGAAGGCAAAGTCATCGCTCATCTGTCTCGACAACTGAAGCAGCATGAGCAGAATTATCCGACCCATGACCTTGAGTTAGCAGCCGTAGTCTTGGCATTGAAGACATGGCGTCATTATCTTATGGGTAATTGTTGTGAGATTTACTCAGATCACAAGAGCTTGAAGTATATTTTCACTTAGAAGGAGCTAAATATGAGGCAAAGGAGATGGATAGAGTTAATCAAGGATTATGACCTTGACATTCACTATCACCCCGACAAAGCCAATGTGGTAGCGGATGCTCTTAGCAGATTGCCATGTAGGTTAAACACCATGATCAAGGAGAAGCAACCAAGTTTGTATGAGGAGTTGGAGCAGTTTAGAACCGAGCTTGTTAGTAAAGGATTTCTAGCTAGCATTGAACTTCAACCCATTTTGATTAGCCAAAGCAAGGAAGCCCAGAAGGGAAATGAAAGTATCGACGGAATCAAACGTCGTATTGGTACATGAAAGGTACCTGGATTCACCGAAGATGAAGAAGGAGTTCTGTGGTACAAAGGACGTATCTGCGTGCCAGCAGATTCGGAGCTGAAGCAAGTTATCATGCAGGAAGCTCATGATACTCTTTATTCTACCCACCCCAGAGGAACGAAGATGTATCAAGATTTGAAAGAGCAATTTTGGTGGCACAAGATGAAGAGAGAAATCGGAAGCTACATCGCCAAGTGTGACATCTATCAAAGAGTCAAAGCAGAGCATCAGAGACCCGCAGGACTGTTGCAACCATTGCAGATTCCGGAATGGAAATGGGATTCTGTCAGAATGGACTTTATCACCGGCTTGCCTACTTCTAGTAGGGGAAATGACTCAATCTGGGTCATCGTGGATAGACTATCTAAGGTAGCTCACTTTATACCTGTCAAGACTACCTATCATGGTTCGAAGCTAGCAGAGTTGTACATTGCTAGAATTGTTAGTCTGCATGGAACCCCCAAGACCATAGTATCAGATCGAGGAACCCAATTTACCTCGAGATTTTGGCAGAAAGTCCAAGAAGGATTAGGAACCAAGTTGAACTTCAGCACCGCTTATCACCCACAAACTGATGGACAGACTAAAAGAGTCAACCAAATCTTAGAAGATATGTTGAGAGCTTGTGTTTTGGAGTATGGATCAAAATAGGAAGACTGACTGCCTTTCGCAAAATTCTCATACAACAACAGTTACCAAGCCAGTTTGAAGATGGCACCATTTGAGTTCCTGTATGGAAGAAAGTGCCGTACCCCTTTGAATTGGTCGCAAGTAGGAGAGAGTCAGATTTTTGGACCCGACATTCTTCGAGAAGCTGAAGAAAAGGTTCACAAAGTCCGTGAGCATCTCAAGACCGCCCAATCCAGACAGAAGAGTTATGCTGACAAGAGAAGGAGAGACCTGACTTTCAATGTCGGAGATTTTGTGTATCTCAAGGTTTCGCCATTGAAGGGAATGCAACGCTTTAGTCTAAAAGGAAAGTTAGCCCCCAGATATATCGGACCCTTCAAGATTCTGAATCGCCGAGGAGAAGTATCGTATCAACTAGAACTGCCAGAAGAGATGTCAGCCATCCACAATGTGTTCCATATCTCGTTACTTCGCAAATGCCTAGAAGTGCCGGAGAAGACTGAAGTATTCAAGAACATCGATCACTGAGCTGTTGATATCAACAAGGATCTGACGTATCGTGAAGTGCCCATCCGTATCTTGGAGGAAGCTTACAGAACCACTAGGACCCGGAGTATCAAGTTTCTCAAGATTCAATGGAGCAACCATACCGAAGAGGAAGCCACTTGGGAGCGGGAAGATTACATTAGGACAGAGTTCCCCGATCTCTTTAGTTCCTAGTTTTCTTTCGTAAATCTCGGGACGAGATTTTGTTTAAGGGGGAAGGTTTGTAACATCCCAAAACTTAATCCAAGGATAATCAAGATCAAATCTACCCAATTTAGTGTTAACAAAAACTTTTCCATTTAAAATAATTAAGCATTCATATGTGTGTGCATTTAAAATAGGAGTTGTTTTGAATTGCCATGTTTGAGTGATCCATTGGTTGTAAAATGATTCTAAGGTGAATTACACATCATCTAGATCATTCCCAAACAAATCCCAAAGAAAAAGAAATAAAAAAGAATAAAATAAGCAAATGGTCACTTTTGCCATTTTAATCACCTAGCCTACTTTGGCTATTCCGAGAACTCAATTGCTAACAGAGAAAATTGTGGATCTTTGCACCCCTTGCTATTACAAGTAGTGATGTGCCAAGGCCCACTTTGTTTCATCCCAAAAACTTTCAAACACTAAATTTAAATGACAATTGAAAATTGAATGTAGTTCATATGTATAGATCACACTTTCTCAAAAACCACTCAAATGAATTCCATTTAACAAATCCTAGTAACCACAATCTACCAAACATCCGATAAAAGCACCCACCAAAAATCTCCCAAAAATTCAAATATTTTCTTCATGCGGCCATTGTGTCGAACACTTAGTGAGCACTAAACAAACTGCCTAACTATTACTGTTTTAAAGTAGTGATCAAATGCCACTAAGGCCTAAAACCCGTCCCATTGTCTCCCCCAGTACCAACCCTGCCATCAAGAGGCTAACCCTTAGCCGTTGCAGCAGTGCCGCGCCACCTGAGCGCCATGCTTGTCGGTCAAGCATGGACAACTTGCAGCCGACCGCCCTCTCTCTCTCGCCATGTCTAGGAGATAGACCGGACCACACCGCGACTCCCTGCCCCTGCCCCGAGCCCAACCAGGCCCTGGACCACCTCAGCGCCGCACCGCCCTTTCTCTCTGTGCCATGTGTAGCGCACGCCAGAGCATGATCGCCACCAGCATGCGACAGACCGTGCCTCGACACCATATCATGCACACCGCTCCACCATCAACCCAGCACCCCGCCAGACATGGCTGTGCACCGCCGGGCGACCCACAGTCGCCATGATCGCCGTCGAGCACCGCCTTTGTCTCCTAGAGCGCGGGAAGCCCCCAACCAAATGCCACCGCCCCTAGCCGTGCCATTTCGCCGTAGCTGACCGCCAACAGACCGCCCACCGTCCGCCTACCTCGCCCACGCCAGTAACCCCTGTTTCGCCGTCACCGACGAGCCGCACCCATGCCTCACTGCCCACTCGTCGAGCCTATATAAGGAGGCCACCCCAGCACCATTTCTTCACACCATTCCACTCCCCTCTCTCCACTGACCATTTCACCTCTTTCGTCGGAGCCGCTCAAGCCGTCGTTTGCCAGAATTCCACCGGAGGTAGCCGCTGTAGAGGAGGAGAAGTCCCCGTCGATTTCGTCCACCTCAGCCCCTGTCGCGACTTTGCCTGAGCCCGCTGTTGCCGTCCAGTTCGATCGCCCGCCTCGCCGCACTAGCTAGAGCCCTGGTACGTCCCTAGTAGACCCCCACCGGCCGTTTTAGGGTTCGGTCTCGCCGACGACGAGTCCGTCATCGACGACGACCGTGGACCGTTGATCTATGTTCTAAACGTAGCGCCCATATCGCCCCGTAAAGCTTCGCGTTTAAAGAGCTGCTGACATGCGTGACCCCCCTGACAGCAGCCCTCTGCTCCACAGACCACCACTGGGCCGGCCCATCTAGTTTCCCGCGATGGCCCTGTGATTCAAATTAGGTTTTTTCTTTTTAAAGTTAGACTTAGTTCTGTCCCTTAGTTCAAAAATCAATTCAAAGAGTTTTAGAAATCCAAATGGAGTGATTCCAATTTTGTTGGAAAGGTAATGAAAATATCTATCCAAGCCCGTTGGATTTAAATCTTTTATAGTTAGAGATATCTCCTAGTAAAAATAACAAGACAGAAGCATTTGCACATTCAAACATTTTTCTAAAATCAACCATAATAGCTTTTGAGTTGATTCCAACTCTCAAAAATCACATTTAACCATACCTACCTGAATATTTATTAAGGTTTTCATGCAGTGACTTTGGACTAGTACCAAAATATTACTATGTAGGCATTTCTAGTCACTTTAAATCATTAAATATTAAACTTAAACTTATTAAAATGTGATCCAACATTTAAATCACATTCCCATATGTTAGAATATGTGGTGATGACATGTGTCCACATGATCCCATATTTTAATTAGAGAATATTAAATCTTAGTTAATTTCAATGAGTAGAAATTACTTTTCTCAAATAAAAAGATTGAAGCTAGTTAACTAAACCTTGTGATGCTTGTGATGATAATAGATCATCAAATGTGTGCCTTAGTGTGCTAAGTAGACTAGTTAAGATTTGTTTGGTGATTGCATATTCCGTATATATTTATAGACGATAGTACCGACCAAGCTTTCGAGGAGGAGGAGTTCTACCAAGAGGAGGGGGAAGAAAACTTCAACCACTACACCAACCAAGGCAAGCCATCATTAACAATGCAAGCTAACCCTTGAAAGTTAGATAACCTAAGCAAGATGCATTAGGCATGCTTTGGTTATACCACTTTGACTATTATCTACCCCAAGTTTTATTTCAAAGCTTTACTTTCTTTACTTTACCAAAATCCTTTACTTGTTTGAAGGTAGCATAAAAAGTATAAAACTTGACCTATCAAAGTGATATTTAGATGTCATTCTATGGAATGAGATTGATCTTAGCATCCCATATTAGTGAACACTCTTAACTTAGTAGTTTAGAGCTAAACTAGAACTTGAGTCACTTTAGATGGGAATACTTGGTGAAAATGAATTATGAAAACCTTGGAATGATGAGTCATTCTATTGAGATGTTTTGACATGTGTTGAGAAACACAAATGGTTTAGGATGATGAAAATGTTGAGGCATGAGCCTTAACCCTTTTACAGAACTGATGGTTGGGTTCGGATGCCATACCATTCCAATTTTACCGTACAACCACAATACCTGAATTGGGTAAGGCTTAGCCGGAAGTTTATATGCATTAGTATTAGTTCCCTCATGGGAGTGATTTGAGCTGAGGCTACCTCTCGATGTTGTCCACCTATGCAGTGCCCAAGATGACAGATGGTCATGGTTGGGAGGCCATGCTCATAGGAGAGGTGCTTATACTAGGGTGTGTAAAGGAAAGGTTATGTTTGATTATCTGCATACTAAGTATGATGATTCAGGGTTATCCCTGACAGATGCATCGAATCTTGTGGTGAAAGTGTACCACCTCTGCAGAGTGTCAAACTATTTGAATAGTCGCATCCGCAGTTATGGATAGTTGGAGTGGCCATACTGTTCTGTTGTCAGATGTTTTCAAAATGACTTATGATATGAATGATGAATCTTGACTTGATCACAACAGGGCTGTGACTATGACACTAGCTTCCCAACTTAAGTGATTCTAGAACTTTATTTTATCTTTCTTTGTTTCTGAACTCAGCTTAGGTTTCAAACTTAACTTTACAAATAAACCTAGAGTTAGCATTTCCCACTAGCACTACCTTACTTGTTAGTGATAGTTTGCGAGTACTTAAAGAGTACTCATGCCTTTTGTCCCTGGCTATTACTATGGACAGACTATGAAGGAGACTACCAAGATGAAGGACAACAGGACGACTATGATAACTAGGACTATCTTCCATTGTCAGCATTGCCTGTGACCCTGAAGATGGACCCCACCGCTATGCTTATTATTTATTCTGTTGCTTGTTGTATTAAGACTAGATCATGAGATCCTTTATTCGTGTAAGACCTTATTATGGTTTGTAATGGATGATGTACTATGATATCCAATCTGTTATGTCTCGCAAAAATGGTAATCCTGGGATTGCGATGTATGGCATAACAGGCATCTGGGATTAAAAATCCGGGTGTTGACAGGATTCTTCCATATCATCGGGCAAGGTGTACCCCGTTGGCGGTTCTCTATGATACACATGTACTTACTATGACAAGAACTTACCGGTAACTAAACTTGATTAGCATGAGGAGCGGCCCTCGTATTCAAGGGACATGAGATTTCCAACTTATACTTCGTCAAGGATATACACCATAGTTTGTTCACTTTAACCTTAATCACTTGAAGATGCTTATGATAGGGGCAATGAGAGCTCAAAGCTAACAAGTATCATAATTTTTGGAAGATCTTTATGAGACTTGAATCCCAACTTCCTTATATGAAGGCCTTTCTTTTACTTTTATGTTGATTCTCCACCTTCTATCTTTATGCACCTACTTTGAGAGCATAGTGGCCATTCTTAGTTCTATGTGCATTGTCCCAAGACTTGTTGATTGATGCATAGCTTTGATATTGCTTGTTTTAAACTATTTGTACTAGTCACTCTTATGAACTTTGAAGGTGTCCTATGCATTTATGTTTGCTACCCTATGAGGGACAAGCTGAATGCCATTATGCTACGTTTTCTTTATGTGAAACAAACAAACGTCTTGCAAAGCATTGCTATTCATGAATCTTTTGTTTGTGCCTTTTCATGTTGCAACATAGTTGCTTTGTCTTATTGCTAGAACTTTATCTTTCATGTTATGATTGAAGTATTATGATCCCAGCTATCATTGTTTTACAAATACTTTGATCAAGTTTATGATGGTGCATGTCATCTAAAAAATTATTCTTTCTTTTTATCACTTACCTACTCGAGGACGAGCAGGAGTTAAGCTTAGGGATGTTGATACGTTGCTAACGTATCCATAATTTTTTATGTTCCATGCTTGGTTTTATCTACTTTCTTACGTTTTGTCCACACTTTGGAGTACTTTATATACACTTTCTTGGACTAACCTATTAACAAGAGCCACAGTGCCAGCTGCCTGTTTTCTGCTGTTTTTGGTTCCAGGAAAGTCAGAAAATGAATATTCTCGGAATTGGACGGGACAAAAGCCAAAGTCAGTTTTTCACCGAGGGACACACGGAGCCAGAATACGAGACGGAGAGGGGCCAGGGGGCGCCACACCACCTGGCCGCGCGGCCCAGCCTGGCTCGCGCCAGGGGGTGGTCTGGCCGCCTCCGGCACCCCCTCGGCCTCCCCTTTCGCCTATAAGATGCCTCCGATACAGAAACCCTAAGGACCCGATCAAAATTCCACGAAAGAGTCTGTAGCCACCGTCATCTCCATCCCTAGATCGGGAGGGATCTAAAGCTCTTCCCGGCACCCTGCCGGAGAGGGGAATTCACCCTGGAGGCCTTCTTCATCACCATGCAAGCCTCCGGTGTGATGCGTGAGTAGTTCATCTTTGGACTACGGGTCCATGTAGTAGCTAGATGGCTGGTTCTCCTCCTTTGTGCTATCATGTTTAGATCTTGTGAGCTCCGTTCATGATCAAGATCATCTCTTTGTACTTCTTACATGTTGTTTTGCGGGGATCTGATGGATATTGAGATGCTATTTCAGATTGATTATTGATTCTATCATGTCTTTGTTATTTGTGATCTTGCATGCTTTCCGTTGTTAGTAGCTATCTTGGCCAAGTAGATGCTAGCAACTCCAAGAGTTAGTATTTATGCTCGACAGTGGGTTCATGCCTCTAGTAATCTGGGTAAGTGACAGAAATCTCTACGGTACTAAGAATGGCCACTAGGGGCTCAAAGAATTGCTAGCATACAAACTCATACCTATGATATCTTTGGATCATGTTACCTGGGACCTTAAATTAGATAACAAGCATTAGGAAAACATAGATAATCATTCACACTATTTAATAAACACTACAACAATCACAAATGGATGGATTAAAGGAGGCACAACACATATCACCAATCCCCTACATCTCCCATGCCTATGGGGATTTACTCAGACATGAGAGGAAGACAAACCAAAAGCATAATTGTATTGCAAATAGGAATCATCTCAAAGTTGTTTTAGCAAACCACAATAGCGATCAAAGATCAAATCAAAATACAAACCAAAGGTAGATCAACGTATCAAACCCTAATCTTACAATTGCCAATCTCTCTCTCTCTCTAAGTAATGATGAGAATGATGGTAGAGTGTGTGCTTGAGGAGTTGAAGATCGTCGAGGAAAAAGGTGAAGTTCTTCTCCCCTTCTAGATCTGATCTAACCCCTCTGGATGATTTGTGGCCGCTGTGTTTTCTTTTCTATCGAACTTTTCGTCGCTCTTCCTCCATGAAAGTTACTTGTACTGATATAACGAAGATGGCGGCGTGTAGTATAGGAGGATGGTACAGGCGCATCCCGACCGTACCGCTGGTTGTTAAGCGTTCTGAACGCCTCCAATGAAAGGGGCTCCAATTGGGGACTGAATTTTTGGGTGCAATTAGCTCATAAATGCTATTAGATCTTCAATAAATGTTCATTACCTGAAACCATCACAAGAAACCAAGTAAATTGCGACATTAATGTTAGTAGAAAGGGGTAATCTTCAGTGAAATCCGGTAATAAACAAGAGGAAAATCAATAGTAAGAAGTAATGAAATTTGGAAAAATTAATGGAACGATTCCTCAAATCTTAGGTGTTTGTTAAAATTTGTAACCCAAATATATTATTTTATGATACAATCATAGATTCTTTATATTCTTGTTATAATGATTTTCCACTTCAACTTCAAAGTCTTTGAACATGTTTCAAATATTTCATGCTTCTTTCTTATTTAGTAAATATACACTTATATCCACTCAAGTTTTCGGAGAAAGCATATGAAGTTGAAATCCATTGCTCATGACCGCGCATAATGGACTATATAAATCAACATGCACAATGTTCAATAGGTTAGTCGTTCGTTATTCTTTAGCCTATGAATGAAGTTTTAATTATCTTCAGGAAAGTCTCATAAGCGTCAATTGATCAAAATCAAAGACTCTAAAAATCCATCAACATGGAGTTTCTTCATGTTTTCTTTCCAATATAATTTAAACGATGATGTCACTCATAAGTGACATTCCAATCATTCGTCTCGCGATATTTTAGCATTAGTGTTATGGATATTATTTCTCCAACTAGACTTCTAAGAGTTCACCCATCTTCTAGGAATACGATAATTATTTAATAACCATTATTTCATAATACCGGAACAAAATAACAATTATTTAAACAAATCTTGAAGGCTGGGTTTGATGTCAACGAGAAACACAACAACACTTTATTTGTTTCCGATGAATATAATCCTATATTCTCTTGTTGGTTATTTAGGCTATTATAGTTCATGAATTGTATGACACTTCACACCAACCATTCTGGCATCCAATACCCAAGAACCACATTGTTTAACAGGCAAATAATATAGCCATAACATGGATATCATCTATATACCTAAGTTGGACATTTCCAGTCTTTTCTTTTCTACCAAATATTTTTCAGATTCTCTTTCAGCATTGTTTTTCCTCCGTAGAGGATTTATAAATATCAACAGTGGTGACATACACATGACACATAGTCCAAAGTGTGTTAGTTAAACACTATTACCCTTGTACTTGCCCTTTGATGTGTATCACCATAATCAAATGTTTGGTGTTCTTCCAAAATCCATTCTTTAATAATCTTTAGTGTAGTAAACATTTTACCTATATCTTTTATTCAGCCTATCATGATGACTTTCATGATCAAGCTGCTATAGCCTATAAGAGATAACTGCGAGTATAATGTTAGTTCCCAAAACCTTTTGGGAGATCAGGACGCCTAGCGTCTCCAACCTTCGCAAATTCTCATACAATATGAGAACACATATCTTACTAAAACTATATTCTACCATATTGCAACCAAGCATTATTTCAGATATCACAATATCTTCCATACTCAATGGTTTGTGAAACAATTGTTTTAGCTCTTAGATAACCTTGGTATAGAAACAACTTTCAAATATCAAGGATCATGGAGGCAAGGATGATATTTAGATACTAACGTTGGAATTGTTACTCTTGATTTAATACTACTTATTAAAACTTCATGGAGTAAGTGGAGTTTGATAAAAGTTTGTGATGGGACTTTAAACTTTAAATTGACACTCAAAACAATGGATAACAATTCATAAAGTAAATATCTAGAATTTTATAGTTCTATTATCTCAATCAGAACTAACCGTAAAGTAGTAAATGAATGCTAGTGACTCCCAAAAACTATGCAAATTCACTTTGATTTAATTTATGATAAATTGAGTTCAACTTTAATCATATTAGTACGTGAACTCCTACTCAAAAAAAACATCACTCGAGTTGTTTTCATGATTACATGAACCAAATTTACTATACTAAGACTGATCATCACGTGAATTGGTGCAGCTGCAAATGCGAGCATCGATATGGTCATCATATCGACTATATGACTCATGCTTTACCTTTCAGTTCGTGTTCTGAGGCCATGTATATACATACTAGGCTCGCCAAATAGAACCATAGTATTCACGGGTGTAAATCTGTCTTACACCTGTTGTATGCAAACGTAGATTCTATCACACCCGATCATCACGTGGTGCTTCAAAACGACAAACTTTCTTAACAGTGTATACTAAAGGAAGCACATATTTTATCTTGATATTAAGTGAGAGGGATCATCTTATAATGCTACTGTCAAGTTCTAAGCTAGACATAAGTATGAATAAGATGCATAAAAGGGATAAACATCACATGCATGAATCACCACGTGATTCCATATGGCTCCGGTCGATTGTTTTAACTTACAAATAATATCATCACGTATATAAGATTTGTAGCAACTGACCATATCACATAACATGCCCTGCCAAAACAAGTTAGACGCCTCTAATTTATTTTGCATATTTTACATGGCTTTAGGATTAAGAAGAATCATTCATCTTACGAACTTCAAACCATAATGGTGATAAACAAATTATTAACAACCCGCTATAACTAGATCTTAGCTATAGTAGGAGAGATAGACACCCGCTAGCCACTTATGCAATACGAGTTGTATGTTAAGCATGGAACAAATCTCATGTGTCAGGATATTTAAAGTTACTCTAGGCCGCTTCATCTCACTACACCACTAAGATCCAATATACACAAAAAGTTGCAATAACATGATCATAAACGCCCACAACCATATGTGCTCTACTCGTACAAAATATCTACGCATAGATATGGCTTTGATACCACTAAAGGGTTCACAACATAGAAAACAAAAAATTCCTACGATATGAACATCTAATTACGCAAAGATCTAATCTAGTAGGTGCTAGTAACGAGTAAGGGGTAACCAGAACAACTTACCCTCGAAAACCGAAAGCCTTTTATGAAAACTGATTTCGTTATTGATGTAGTCGATCACTTGCTTATCTCAAGATCAAGTTGAAGAGCACCGCAAACTAGTAGTGCATACATGCTCGGGCACACGTTCAGCTCCCGACAACCTCCAAGCCCATACTACAGCAGATCAGCAGAAGCAGCAGATCCCTCTGAATAAACCACCGAGAACATGTACTTCGCTAATCTGAAGCCATGGGGAATTTGCTAGAGGGGAAATAGAACCTTCACGAGGAGGTGGTGCAAATATATAGGAGGACAAGAGCTCCTTTTATAGGGGAGGGGGTAGGCCAAGGGGGCCATGGCGCCGGCCCTGGAGGGTGCCCCCACCTCTCCCTTCATTCATGTGGGTGGACTCTCCACTCACATGAATTCCTCTTCCACTCACATGCATTAATTATCCACTAATTTAAATGCATTTTCTCTTTAAATAAAACACCTTTGTTTATTTTATTCAGAATTTTGTTAATTACTTTCATAAAACCCCTTGCATTGTTTCGATATCACATCTTAAACCATTGTTAGCAATTTGACCCAAACACTTCCGGTTAGGGTTGAAAACGGAATGGAAACGGAAGGAAACATGCGTTATCGTTTTCATTTCCGCTTGTGTTGCCAGAATTGAAAATGAAACATAAAACTTCGGAAACAAATACGGAATCGGAAATCATCGGAAATGAATATGGTACGGATATGGGACGGATATGATATGAAAACGAATATTTGTCAGAATATAATAGTGGTGTAATATCAAGGTGTGTAAACTAAAAGTAATAGATAACTAACAAAGAATATCTCACAACTTCGAAAAGCGATAATTGAATATAAAGTAACGCACATAATTCAAGACTTCGACAAGCACATAAGTTCACATAATTAGTTTCACATCAACACTAAGACACTCACTTGATTAGTATGTCACCTGGGCCGGTTGCATGTATTACATAGACCCTTCATATATTATATGGCTTAACAAGCGCAATAGAAATCACTGATGCAAAGTACTATCCCGTACATGGGCTGTACTGGTTATATTTCCAGAAAGTTTCCATATTTTTTTATCCGTAATTTCCTTACCATTTCCGATTCCGCCGAAAATGGCTCCACCATTTCCTTTTTTGTTTTCGTTTAAAATATTCCGTTTCCGTTCCTTTTTCGCAAAATGCCGTTTTCATTTTCTTTTTAGCTCTCCATTTCCTTTTTTTGGAAACGGATGGAAAGTTTCCTTACCATTTTCAACCCTACTTCCGATGATCATCGAAACAATTTCAGCTCTAACATACAAAATTATTCTCGGATATGTTTTATCTACCACTTAGTGTCGGAGTACCTTAAGTCTGTCACCCAACGGTCCGCGAACAATGTAGACATGATAGATACACTTCTCATATCAATAATCAGCAGTGGGACCTGAAGATCTATACTGACTCATGTACATTCAACGATAACTCTTGTGATCATGTGAACCATCAACATTGTACGTAATTCCTTTTGTCTCGCGATATGTTACTTGTCCGAGATCCGATCACAGGTATCAACCATATCCTAGTTTGATCTTGTTCCCGACAAGTACTCTTTACTCGTTCTATGATATAAAATCCTTGTGACCTAGTCATGTGCTTGCAAGCGGTGTTGATGTGATATCACCGAGAGGGCACATAGTATATCTCTCTGTCATTAGGATGGAAAAATCCCACTCTTGATACAAGAGCCTCTACACAACACTTTCGGAATACATGAACCCACCTTTATAGTCACCATGTTATGGTATAACGTTTGACGTTATCAAAGTACTCTTCCGGTGTTAGTGATTGACATGATCTCATGGTCTAAGTATTAGGGTTACTTCGTATGTGATTGAGGTAGCAATGTAAATCTAATGACTAGATTGTATTGCTATACCTACTTTGGGTGTATGTTCATCATAACATTCTTTTAATGATATGATCCCGTTATTAACAACATCCAATGTTCATGATCATAAAACATTGATCATCTCTTAATCAACAAGCTAGTTGAATGAGAGGCATTACTAGAAACTTTGCTTTGTTTATAAAACACACATGTATTAATGTTTCCTATTAATAAAATTCTAGCATGATAAATAAAATTTTGTCATAAACATGGAATTAGATAATAATAATTTTATTATTGCCTCTCGAGAATATTCCCTTCAGGTTGCCCATGAAGGAATTTAACACACCCAACTAGAAGAAATAAGCGTGTTTGGTTTGTCGTGGCATTCTGTAGACTTGGTTGGCACGAATCTTAAATCACCCCAAATATTGGCTTCGCATAAACCCCGAAATCGAGTGTTTCCACGGGGATAGGCCCTAGTGAGCGTAAGGGGAGGAACAACATGCGAAGGGAGGCAACACAGATATGGTGGGAGGCGAAAACATTGTAGCGTGGTATGGCGCAAAAAGTAGGTTCACCTCCCTCTTGTGCTATCACCACTTGCGGGAAGACAAATCCATCCCCATTTTCCTCTTAAACAACGACTTTGGTTGTGGTGGCGGTGATTTAGATCTGTGCACCAACACCTGGTCATTTACTCTATCTTCTCTTGCACTGGTTATTATGGCCTCATAGATCTACGACGCCGACTTGTCCTCTTCGTGTCCGTCAACATCTTCTCCGGCTGCGACAGGTCATCATTGCCTTCAACCATGGATGTAAGCATCGCCTCCATGCCCCTCCTCCCCAACATTAGCTACCTACATAGTTTAGTCGACATTACGACTATTTTGTTAAGTACTTATGCAACATCGATTTGATTAGGACAACAATTGAAGGTTATCATCCAGGCTACTACCCTAGTGCTTGTGATTCAAACATGGATGCTTTTGGTCCACATAAGAGCGACTGCTAGGTATAAGAGTCTACCGATGAAACAGGCTCCCATGATACATCATGATAGAGAAAGGGTAGAAAATATGAACTACATCTACTACAACAATGATGTAAAGGTTATCTCCATGCTCCTGATGCGAGGAGACCCTTTTAACCTACTTGTGCACACATTAAGGGTTAGGGGTTTTCTTAAGGATAACATCCACACTTGTATCGAAAAACAAGTGGCACTATTCCTTCAGGTTCTAGGACATAACCAGAGGTTTCGAGTGATTCACAACACATGGAGGAGATCTACGGAGACAATATCCCGATATTTCCATCAATTGTTGTATGCTATTGAAGAGCTCAAAGGAGAGATAATCAAGCCACCGTCATCTCAAACTCCAACTAAGATAAAAGAAAGCTACCGATGGTTTCCATATTTCAAGGTGAGCAACTCTAGCTTGTACTCCATGAGAGGATTGTATTGCACTGATGCCTAACATTTAATCCATGTCAGGATTGTATTGGAGAAATTGATGGTACTCATGTGATTGCTAGAGTGTGGAAATTCGAAGTAGCTGCATGGAGACGGATAAAGCACTTCACCATCCAGAATGTGCTTGCCGCTGTTGATTTCGACATGAAGTTCATATATGTGCTTGCTGGATGGGAAGGATCAACCCATGATGCTATAATTCTGAATGACGGCCTTGGAGGAGCTAATGGCTTAAAGATACCTGAAAGTAAGTTCTACCTAGATGATGTCGGATATGCTTGTCAGTCTGGAATTGTTCCACCCTTTAGGTCAACAAGATACCATCTCAATGAGTTCTCTGGTATATTCTATCCTAGGACTATATAGGAACTTTTCAATCTCAGACACTCTAACCTGAGAGTCATGGTTGAGAGGGATTTAGCTGCTCCGAGAAACAGATTTAAGATCCTTGATCATAAGCTATTCCATTATTTTCCCACCCAAGTTAAGCTTGTTCTCGAATGTTGCATTCTGAATAATTGAATCTTGCAATTTGGCACAGATGAATTCTTCCCGAGAGATAAAGATGTATTTCCTGACAATAATGATGATGATGGTGGCCATGGTGTCCCATTAAACGATTTTGTTGTGCTTGAAAGAATAAGATATATTAGTAGGCTAACAACATGTTGGCGGCTAGAGGGCACACCAGGATCTTAAGCAGAAGAAATGAAGAAGAATTGGTGAACTGGTGTTGTATCGTTCTATGAAAACCCCCCAATGTGGGTGTAAAACTTCCATTCATAGTAGCTAGGTAATATTTTGGTGAACTGTTATTTGCTCATAGGTAGGTAACATCATGATGAACTGTATTTGCTAGTACCTAGGGTTTTAATCTGGTGCTGCTTATTAGTTTAATTTTTCTTGTGTAGATTTGTTTCATATTCGGCTTACAAATTGGTGATAACATCACCACATGTGAGAAGTGGTGACCACAACACCACCATAGGTGCAACGAAACAAGCTGATTTTGCATTCAACGAGCTATAATCAGTTTTTTTGCAAATCAAACTATTGGCCTAATTGTATCAGAACTAAATATGGGCAACCAAACAAAGTGCTAAACTTGTTCCAAACCAAATCTGGGCGCATGTAACATCGAAGGGGCCAAGTAGCAAAAAACAAGAAATATTGATCCGAGTCACCAAACACGCCCTACAAGGATGTGCGGTCTTCTCGGTCAGTTGTACTACTACTTGAGATGACAAACAACACTGCCACCGACAATACATTGAAACTTAATGTAGATATTTTTGAAAGGGGAATGGAGACCCGGCCTCTGCATCGGTCATTGCATACGAACTTTATTAAATTTGTTAAAATCTTATTCCAAATCATGGATGACCTAAAGGTTGATACAAGTATCACTCATCTAGAAAAAACAAGTAACAAAAGCATCTGACGCATCAACATGCGCCTTAATGGATATCGTCAATGATGGGAGACGGAATTCATGTACCTGCAACCGCCATGGACGTCGGAGGAGACGGAAGAAAACAACCACTGCAAGTTAGAGGGACAACGATGAACCAATTAGAATCAAAAGAAGAAGAAGAAGAAGAAGAAGAAGAAAGGAACGATAAACTGTTATAAACGTGATAAGCATAATAAAAAACGAAAACAAGAACGCACGCAGGGGACACACGATTTTAATATGGAAAAACCTCTCCAACAAAGAGAGGAAAAAACCACAGACATCGGCAAGCGAAATTTTACTGTAGAAAAGGTGTTTGCACAACACTGTTGATTTTCACGGATACAATTTATCTCAACCGGCGACTTACGTAAGGTATATATAGCCATGTAAATCTATGTCATCAACAATCCATATCGCGATGGTCGTTGTTCCCGGCACACCCCGGCGTCCAGGGCACGACGATGTGGGTTAACGCCGGATGTGTTGTCTCGCTCCACTCGTTATAAGTTAGCCTCCTTTATGAATTTGGATTACAATTTGGACAGAAACAAGCTCGTTCTCGGTGTTAAAGAAAAAAGAAGAAGAAAGAAATGGTACGCTGGGGTACACGTTGCGCCACTAACAGGCTCAACAAGCCTCAAGTAGGGTTCACCTTGGCCAAGCCATTGAATCCTAGTGCGGCTATGTGCATGCGCTGGGCTGCACATGACATGGCCGGAAAGCCCAGCGGGACATGGCCGTCCACGTCAGACGGGATACACCGGTGAGTTGTCGGCCACACCCTGAAGACAATCCCCGATGGATGTTAAGGTGGCTTCTACTGCGTGCATTCATTCATTCAGGCTTTGGAGTTGGACCGTATACTCATGACGTTAACATTTGGCTCAAAGACCAGAGACAATACTCGCGGCGGCGATACCATTACCACGATCTCTATTTACAGTTTCGTGCCATAATCTGAATGACGGTAGCACACTTAGCAGTCCCTGTTAGGTAAAAACACCAGAGTAGCCACACAAGATCTTGCAAGAACAACATCTAGAATATCTAATGAACATAAAAGATGGTAGATTAGAACTTTACGGGATGCAGGAGTCGATGAAGATGCCATTGCTGCCCGATTGATGCAGGATTGTGCAGAGGTCGAGGAAGACGATGCAGGAAAGGTACAGATACCCTCCGGCCTCCAGCGGCACTGCCCTGGCACCGGTGGGGTGTAGGCTGGCCTTCCCGTCGCTGCTGCGCCGCCCTAGATCGGTAGGGTTTTGGGGATATCGGGGAGTAGCAGAAGCAGACCGTGGACTAGGAGAACCAGATCACTGCCAGACTACCCTCGTTTATATGGCGCAGGCGACAGGGGACCAAACCATCGAGTTGGTTTTGGTGCCTCCGATCAGGGCGCGTTAGTTACGTACGAGGTGCTGAAAAACGTTGGTTTTGTGGACCCTCGATTGACTTAACGTTAGTTTATTCTTATCTCCTTTTTGACTCTGTCTTTTGCCTGTTAAACTGACAGATCAACACCAACATTCTCTCCCTTGATCGTTAGGTTTAACTTCATTTACCCATTGTCCATGGGAATAATATTCCAAAGTGAGGTGTTGCAACAACCAATGAAATGCTGTTGAACTTCAACACTTATGGCATACCAGCCTATTTCGAAATGGATAACATTTTACTTAATGGGAGTGGTTCTTTGTAATGGTCCCTTTACTCCAGAATCATAAGGCTTCCAGTAGTCCCATGCCGGCAACATGCTCATGAAAAATACTAGGTGGTAAGGCTTTCGTTAGCGGATCCGCAAGCATACGAGTAGGACTAATATGCTTAACATCAAAGGTATGATCCTGGATTCTATCTTTTACAACATGATACTTTATGTCAATGTGCTTGGCAGCAGCACTTGACTTGTTGCTACTCGTACAGAAAACTGCGGGTTCATTATCGCAGTAAAACACAAGTGGTTTAGAGATGATGTCTACCACTTTAAGCCCGGGAATGAAATTCTTTAACCATACAACCTGCCCAGTGGCCTCATAACATGCTATAAATTCTGCTTGCATCGTAGATGAGGCAGTTATTGTTTGCTTGGAGCTTTTCCACGACATGGCTCCTCCGGCAACACATAACCTGACGTGGATTTCTTACTGTCCACACAACCAGCATAATCAGCATCTGAATAGCCAATGACTTCTAGGCTATCATACCTTCTATATGTAAGCATGTAGTCTTTAGTACCTTGCATATAACACATGATTTTCTTTGCAACCTTCGAGTGGTCTATTCCTCGATTCGATTGGAATCTGCTAAGCATTCCTGTTATAAAATCCAAGTCAGGGCGCGTACAAACTTGTGCATACATGATGCTTCCGACAACTGAAGCATAAGGAACCGACTTCATCTGATCAGTTTCAATTTGGTTCCTTGGACATTGAAATGTCCCAAACTTATCGCCCTTGACTGTTGGAGCAGGTGAGGCTGCGCACTTATGCCTATTGTATTTCTTTAGTACTCGCTCAAAGTATGCCTTTTGTGATAGTCCCAATACACCTTTAGACCTATCCTGATGAATCTCTATGCCAAGGACATACGAGGTTTCACCGAGATCTTTCATATCGATATTGGAAGACAAAAAATTCTTGGTCTCATGCAGCATATCCTTATCGCTGGCCAACAATATGACATCCACATATAGGACTAATATTGTAAACCTACTGCCCTTAAACTTAACATAAATGCAGTTGTCCACAACATTTTCCATAAATCCAAAAGTTCTAATAATCTTGTCGAACTTAAGGTACCACTATCTCGAAGCTTGCTTCAAGCCATAAATGCATTTCTTTAGGCGACATGCCAAGTGTTCACTTCCTTCCATGACAAAACATTCCGGCTGAGTCATGTAAACATATTCTTTCAGTTCTCCATTTAGGAAAGATGTTTTAACATCCATTTGGTGTAATTCTAGGTCGAAATGAGCTACTAGAGCCATGACGATCCTAAAGGAATCTTTAGATGACACTAGAGAGAAGGTCTTATTGTAATCGATCCCTTCTCTCTATGTGAACCCTTTTGCCACAAGTCTTGCCTTGAACCTTTCAACATTCCCTTTGGAGTCATACTTGGTTTTGTAGACCCATTTACAGCCTACTCTTTTAGCTCCATTGGGAACTTCTACTAAGTCCCAAACATCATTTGAGGCCATAGACTTCAACTCGTCTTCCATGGCAACTTGCCACTTAGATGAATTCATACTTTTAATGGCTTCTTTATATGAGGTTGGATCCTCCACCTTTCCTATATCATTTACATCCTCACTCATGTAAGTGACATAATCTTCTCGGATGGCTTTCTTTCTTTCTCGCGATGATCTTCTCAGAGGAGGTGGTGAAGGGGCATCATTATTTTGTGGATCATTTTCTTCATCTGACTGGTGAGGCTCTTCATTATTATTTTCATTAGTTTCAGCATCACCATTAGGTGGAGGGCCTAAAATGTCAGATTCAGAAATGTGAGAAGTTACTCTCCTTGGTATTGGTAGAATGATTTCTTGGATAGCCGGGCATGGAGCACATACCCTCTTATCCTCAAGATCGATCTTCCTCATTTCCGTCACTTCATTATCTTCAAAAAATACCACTTGTCGTGTCTCCACATACTTAGTGGTATGACCTGGACAATAGAAACGATATCCCTTTCCCCTATGAGGGTATCCAATAAAGAAACAGCTAACTGTTTTTAGATCTAGCTTCTTTAGTTGTGGATTGAAAACTCTAGCTTCAGCAGGACAGCCCCACACACGTAGGTAGTTCAAGCTCGACTTCCTTCCCGTCCACATCTTGTAAGGTGTGCACGGTGCTGCTTTAGTAGGAGCAAGATTTAGTACATGTGTGGCTGTCTTCAAAGCCTCTATCCATAGGCTTACTGGCAAATCTGCATGGCTAAGCATGCTTCGCACCATATCCATGAGTGTGCGATTTCTACGCTCAGCTACACCATTTTGTTGAGGTCTGCCATGCATTGAATATTGGGCAACAATTCCATTTTCAGATAGGAACTTGGCAAAAGGTCCTGGAATTTGCCCATAAGGAGCGTGCCTTCCATAATACTCTCCCCCATGATCAGATCGTACAACTTTAATTTTTGCATTAAGTTGGTTCTCAACTTCGGCTTTGAACACTTTGAATTTGTCCAAAGCTTCCGATCGATCGCGTATTGGGTAGATATACCCATACCGGGAGTAATCGTCTGTAAATATGATGAACGAATCAAAACCATCTATAGACTTAACATTCAGAGGTCCACATATGTCAGTGTGAGTAAGTTGGAGAACCTCTGTGGCTCTAATGGCTCCTTTCTTAATCGTTTTCGCATATTTTCCTTTAATGCAGTCTACACAATTGTCTGCATCCGAAAAGTCTAATGGAAGGAGTACATCATTTTTAATAAGTCTTTCCATTCTCCCCCTCGAAATGTGGCCTAAACGACGATGCCACAATTTCGAATAAGTGCTAGTGCCCTTCCATTTCTTTTCATTATTCGAAACATTACTCACATGCATCACATAATCATTGAGAGATAACATATATAGTTTGCCTCGTCTGACACCGAGGCCAACATCTTTATTACAATATTTCAAAATGAATTGTTTCTGACCAAACAAGCATTCAAACATCTCATCATCTAAACAAGAGACAGAAATTAAAATCCTACTCAAAGTAGGTACATAAAGAACATTATTCAAATGAAGATTAAAGCCGGTGTGGAGCTCCAAGGTGAGTGACCCTATTGCTTCAACGTCGACTTCAACTCCATTCGCTACTTTAAGCTTTCTTGAACCTCTTGTTGTAGTTCAGATCATACTTAATCCCTACATGGAGTTAGCAACATGAGCAGTTGCTCCTGAGTCAAGCTACCATGATGTACAGGAGAAATTTGCATAATGTAATTCATCAACAAAAGTAATTTCATCTGTACCTCTCTTCATCATCCACTTGAAGTATTCTTGACAGTTCTTCCTGTAATGACCTCCTTGCTTGCAATGGAAGCACACATTCTCATCATTTGCGCTTCCAGAGGACTGTCCAACTTCCTTTCCCTTAGACTTTGGCATTTCTTTCTTGAAGGGTTTCTTTGGAGGCTTTGGGGAACTCGGTCCATCATGCTTTCTCTTTTGGGAGTTAACATGGAAGGCTTGGTCCTTGTTCTGCCTCATAAACCTTTCCTCCTCCTGAACAACTTTAGGGGTTAGTTCAGGAAGAGTCCACTTTTCCTTCATGGAGTTGTAGTTGATCTTGAATTGATCAAATTCATCAGGGAGGGACTCCAATATCATTATTACAAGGAGATTGTCACTGAGCTCACACTTTAGTGTCTTCAACCTTTGAGAAGCAGAGACCATTTTCATTATGTGGCTCCTAACTTCTCCACAACATTTATACTTCCCAAGTAGCCTGTGAAGAAGCTCATGTGCATAAACATTTCGGAGCCCTAAAAATGCTCCTCCAAGGATGCCATAAATTCCTTAGGAGTATCCTTCTTGGGGAGAGCTCCAATAATCTCAGGTGAGATGGAAGACTTCATCAGTAGCATAGCCACATGATTAGATCTTTCCCACTTCTCCATCTTAGAGTCATAAGTTTTCTTTAAGTATTCATACCCCTCGGCACCAACAGTGGGTGCCATGGGCTTATCCTCCCTTAAGGAATAATCAAAATCACTAAAAGCCAAACTTAACTCGATGGAGTTCTTCCAACGAGGAAAGTTACTCCCCGTCAGTGGCTCGACGGTGTCATAGCGTATCATAGCGGAAGCTGAAATTTTCACATGGAAATTCATTAGTAAATTGCATGAATAGAAATTAAAACATGCCATAAACATCAAATTTTTAATTATATGTCAAAACACCGTTGGGCAGAAGTGACACAAGATTAAAACAACATTAGGAGAAAGACCTACAAAATTAACACAACGTTGGTCAGAATTAATTTTACAGTTATGATATTTCTATAATAAGCATCGAAATAAAACATAAGGAAATTTAACATTATTCGATGCCTAAAATGGGCATACAACATTAAAACACATTAAATATTCTAGACAAAAAATCTCGTTGGTTCATTTTAGTCCAGAACATTAATATATCTTACAAATCATATTTTAGGCAACCATTTTCTGTATTAAATTTCAGTACAAAAGCATAAAAGAAACACATAATAGCATAAGGAAAAATGTACTGAAATAAAAAAGATAATGCACAAAACAGAGAAAAAACGTGGCAGCCTAGCCCCTTTTTTGTACTGGGTTGCAGCCCATCATTAATTCGGCCCAAAAGACCCCACCTCGGCCTGCCATACCCTCCAGATCGCTGGGAACCGTTGGATCCTTTTAGCGGTCAGGATTTGACAGGGCCCATTCATCAGTGGCAGGGGTCAAAACTAACCCTAACCTTATCCCCTCACCCACTCCCTCACGTTCTCGTTACCAGCAAGGCAGCGACTGAGGGAGGCGACGACGTGGCCCCGCGCTCTGCCGAGTTCCTCCAAGCTCGTCTCTCCAGTGAGCACCCCGTGCTGCAGCAGCGTGCGCTAGGAACGGCATCGCCTCGCGCGAGCAACGCACGCGTGCAGCAGAGCAGCAACAGCACGCCCATGCAGAGGAAGCAGCGGCACCGTTGCGCGCACACACAGAGAGGTAGAGGCAGCGGCCGGTGCTCTCCCCTCTGCCTCGACACGGCCACAACTGGGGAAGGGGGCCGGCGGCCACGGCGGCGCGCGCCAAGGAGCTGCAGCAGCAGCGGGCCCGACCTTCCTATTCCCCCACTCCCACGCCCTTGACCCGTGAGCGACAGAGACGGCGGCGGTCCGCCCGCCCCTTGCTCCATGCCGATACGCGGTGGCGGTGCTCGCCGGGAGAGCATGCCTTGGACCAAGTCCGGCGTGCTCTTCCGTCGAGCATATCCCTGCCATCGTTTTCATATGGGGGGTGGAGCTCACTGGCGGGGCAGGTGGCAGCGACGGCCACCGACGCCATATTTCATTCGGCGCTTTGCTCCGTCGGGAGCAAACGGCGGCGCAGGATCCTCGCCCTCGCTGGAGCTATGGGTGCTCCGGTGGGCCCCGAAGGGAGAGGCGATGACCCGGCGGCATCATCAGGTTTCCCCTAACTTGTGCTTGTGCTCAGATGTGCAAATAAATGGGGAATTAGCTAGGGTTCTTTAGAATGCAAATTGTGCTTTTCTAGATCTAATTACTTGCAAAATCATATCAATAGATCAAAAGGATAACTTGTAGATACATCATGGCTTCATTAGTACTATAATCTGTTGACTGCTATTGATCTATGAATGTCTTTAAAATACATTTTTGCAATCAGATTAGATCTAAACAAAATTTGCTAGGGCTGATGAACATAATTTAGTCCATATCATCTTAATTGCCTAAGACATGATCCATATAACAAAAACGAGATCAATAGATCTCCATTAGGATTCTAGTGCTACTCAGTTTTGGCCTCTGATACTATTGTTAGGTAAAAACACCACAGTAGCCACACAAGATCTTGCAAGAGCAACATCTAGAACACCTAATGAACATAAAAGATGGTAGATTAGAACTTTACGGGATGCAGGAGTCGATGGAGATGCCATTGCTGCCCGGTTGATGCAGGCTTGTGCAGAGGTCGAGGAAGACGATGCAGGGAAGGTACGGATACCCTCCGGCCTCCAGCGGCACTGCCCTGGCACCGGTGGGGTGTAGGTTGGCCCTCCCGTCGCTGCTGCGCTGCCCTAGATCGGTAGAGTTTTGGGGATATCGGGGAAGTAGCAGAAGCAGATCGTGGACTAGGAGAATCATAGCGTTGCCAGACTCCCCTCGTTTATATGGCGCAGGCGACGGGGGACCAAACCATCGAGTTAGTTTTGGTGCCCCAGATCAGGACGCGTTAGTTACGTACGAGTTGCTGAAAAACGTTGGTTTTGTGGGCCCTCGATTAACTTAACGTTAGTTTATTCTTATCTTTTTTTTGACTCTATTAAACTGACGGATCAACACCAACAGTCCCACCTGAAACTCCTTTCAGGCTTTCATTCAGGTGGAGAGGATCGAGAACACAGGGGAAGCACTGATGACCGTGCAAGGGGAGAGCGTGTCGGAGGTCGGATCCAAAGAGATCCAGCCCATGCCGTCTCTCTCAGCTTGTAGTACGTCGAGGCTCATGCTAGCTAATGTCGGTGGCGATGATGACCTCGATGGGTTCTAGCATTCGTTCAGAATAATTTGTTGCGCCTTTGTAGTTGGAAGACCGAATATCTTCATTCATAGTAGTAAACTTATATTACTGCGAGCTGAGGTCACCGGTAGAAAATTATAGTTGTACTCCGTAGCAGCCTAGCTACTACCCCAAGGGTGCCTGAACATGCCAATCCCAAATTCAGCGTGCTCTGCTTTTGTGCTATGCATTGAACCATGCTGGATTTTGATCGTGCGAGAGCTCAATATATATGTGAACTTGTTGAGAATTTCCTTGCTCAGATCCCCAACCGTGCTTGAACACGCGTATCCAAAATTCAGAGTGTCGTGTGTGTTTTTGCTCTACGACTGCAGGCACTAGGCTGCGCCACCTGCAGCTTGGCTTCTTCTCGGCACGGCACACCCGGTTGAAGAGAAGGACAGTGAGAGGGCGGGGCCATCTCTGATGCGGATGCACTTGCAGGACGTTAGCGTGAGCGGCGCAGGCGGAGGCGGCGAGGCATCACGTCACGTGTGAGCGCAGCCGGGGGAGGGGGAGACGCGGCTGGTCGTGTTCCGTTCCGTCAACTGTCACCTGGGTGGATGATGCCTGTGTTCCGCGTCGCAAGGCGGAGGTGAGGCATCACAGCTAGCGTGAGTGCAGCCGGCCGGGGGAGAGACGCTGGCCATGGTCCGTTCACTGTCACCCAGGTGAGTGATCGATGCCTGTCGACTTCCCATGCTTCAGAAGCTAACCGCCGCGTCGCAGAGCTGAAAAAACGAAGGTCTCCCTCCCCTGTCCTGTGCAGAAGAACAAGGCGCATACACAAGCAGGTGCTGTCAGGAAGCGAGGACACTGAATACGTCCAGAGAAGACCAGCAGTGCATGTCCTGAAAATCATCCACGATTTTTGATCACAGATGAGCAAAACCATTTACTAGCTTTTTTTAGCATCGAAAATCCGGATGCGCTCACGTCGACGACCGAAACCCTTGGATGTGGGTCACCTTGTAGTCGGCCCGGCCGGACTGGAGAGGAAGGACAGGCTTGCCGCGGCGGCACTCCAGCCGGAGGCGTACCTAGCTGCAGTGGGAGGATGCGTTAGCGGTGCCGTTCGCCATTTTATTAGATCGCCGAACGGCACCGACAGCGCATCGTCGCATTGCGGCTACGTACGCCTCCGGCTGGAGTGCCGTCGCGGCACACCCGTCCTTCCTGCCCCGTACGGGGACTGCCGGAGAAGAGGAGGCCGAGACTGGCAGAGGCGGCGCCTGGGAGGTTCTGATTTGTGAGATTTTGATCTGCGAGGCGAGTGCTGTTCAAATACCTGGGGATTGGCAAGTGACCGAGGCGTCTTCAATTGGTTCCCCTACTGTCCGTCCGCGACCATGCGCGAATTGTGAGCTGCCGTTGGCCGGAGTACGAATCGCGTGATAGGCTAAACCTTGCCGTCTTTCTTACTACTTCCTCAGCGGCTGCCGTCGCGAGGTCGATTTCTGCTTCCGTACCGGGTGCGGGAAGAAGAAGACGACGGAGCTGCGCGTGGGCTAGGCTGGGCTTCTGCTCCGAAACTAAACGGAGCCGTCCGGTCCAAGCTATTGAAGCCTAGTGCGGCTGTGGGCATGCGCTGGGCCGCACAGAACACGGCCTGATAGGCCAGCTAGACATGGCCGTCCACCTCAGACGGGATACCTCTAGTATGTATAGAACGGCGAGCAGCCGGCCTAAAAGCAACTCTAATAGCTACCGTATATCTCAAACTGTAAACACGCCAGTACGGATTGTCGAAAACGCTACTTCGTTGGTCGGCGTCGAGCCTATTTTGCGGTTTCAGTTTGTGGGGACTGCTCGGCGCCATGAACTGTACTGACCCGCAAATGAATTTCGACATATTACAACATGCGACATAGGTGTTCGAGAATTTCACGATAGTGTTCGCAACAAGCCAACCCAAAAAAAGACGATCAATGGCATATGCAAGGCACGCTCAAGCCGTAGCACCATCCTATGTTGCCCCTCCTACATCGCCACCGCTCGCTAGAGCCGGAACCGAAGCGGATGCACTCGCCCGAGCCGTAGCATCATGCATGAGTGTCGTCTCCTTGTGATGATATCGAGCCTCCTCGTTTCCCACCACTCTCTTGTAAACTCATCCATCATAGAAGGATCCATCATCATCGTGCGATTCTCCTTGGCAATGAGATCGGCGTTTGCCTTCTTCTCCTCAAGCTCAATCTTCCTCTCCTCCAAGTTTGTAATTGATTTCCACCTTGATTGCTTCATCTCATTTTTATTCTCTTTCATGAGCAACTTTGCCTCCAAGGTCTTGATTGTCATTGCTTCCTTGGATTTCACCATCTCATCAATCTTGGAGGCCAAGTTGGCATGTTCTTTCTCCATATTGATCCACTCTTTGGTCTTCTTGGTGCCTTCCGGCTTCTCATTGTTTCTTCCTCCCTCCTCATCACTATCATCCAACACAAGCAAATCTCTCTTCTTGAGTTTGGCTTCTTTCCCCCTCAACTTCCACTTCTCCATGTGCTCAAGCAACTTCCAACAATGTTGGAGATTGAATACCTTTCCTTTCGAGCCCGCCATGCCCCGGTACCTCTCCATTGCAATTCCTTTCTACAAAAGGATCGTAGTGTTGGATTATTAGGCAGAATTTCCACAATTAATTCCAGAATATAGATCATGACTACATCAACTACGATTATGTTAACCTCTAACGTACTAGATGTATTAATCAACACGAACAACAACAGTGCAAATACAAAATTAGCCATAGTATGACAACAGATCGGGTCACGATATATATAGTGATCAGTTGTCGAAGCCCTCGTTGGCGCAACAGCGGCAACAACTTCTCGTAGAAGACGCATTGTCGCCTGTGGACCAGGAGATCGCCCATGAAGACGCGTCGTGATGACGAACTTGAGCAGTCATGCGGAGTGCTTCCCAAAAATCTTATTCGCCCTCTCTCGTATAGGATCGGAAAGACGAATGGTTCTGGAGACCTGCTCTCCCGTCCGCCCGTGCACGCCGACAAGCGGGATGGAGTAGACTATGATGGCGGCGCAAGTAGAGGGGTTGGCAAAATCCTATATTGGATTCAATGTGTTGTGGAAGTAGCCACGCAGAACTTTATATAGAGTGGCTCAGGAAACCCGCACAGGGCACGCCGTGGACCAAGCCCACGTCGCACACGCCCGGGTCGGCTATATATAGCCCACGATCCGGGAGCGGCCCGAATAGGCTGACTGCTAACACATCTGTCAAAACCTCACAAGTTTTTCTGAGTAGTGTTGGGGATATACATTCCGGGTATCCTCACAGTTTCTCACTGACCAGGGTGGCCCACTTCGGGTTAGAGCTTTGCTTCACGGGCAACCCAGTCAGGGATAGAAGACGGAGTCCAATCCGGCTACGGTAAGGCCCACAAGACTTACCGACTTAGGCCCATAATGTTACTTGTAGTTCAAGATGTACTCTGTAACCAACTCTTAGTCGTAGCCGGATTGATCTATCCTGTAAACCCTAGGCCGGATATCTATATAAGCCGTCCTAGGGAGAGCCTTTAGGGCACCCAATACTTTAGACCCTCAACTCGCACAGGCGATACCCTTGTAACCCATATTCCGGCTCTGCCGTATTACTAGATTGCTAGCAGGAGTAAGATTCGCCCAAAGCCGGCGGATTCGAACCTGGGTAAACTTGTGTGCTCACTGTCCCGGAATACCGTACGTCTCACACCCTTCTCTTCCGCACGTCTCGAGGACCCCCCCATGGCGTACTTGTCCTCAATCCGACGACAGTTGGCGCCCACCGTGGGGCAAGTGAGCTTCGGATCTGCGTTCCGAGCGGAATCTGCGAAAATCGGAATCGGCGAGACTATCGCCGTCGGTCGCATCCTCTACGCCAACGACGTCCCTCTCACCGTTCTCGACGAGACTTGGATTTCGGCTAAGGAGGTTGTAACTACCTACACAATCATGTCTTTTGGCGAGATCGATGTTTACATCGGTTTCGCTGAACCTGCCCAACCCACCCCAGCGGTGATGATAGAGGCAGAAGAATCTTCTAGGTCCCCTTTGTCCGCGGAGGCGGCAGAGTTCTGGATCTCAGAAAATCCTAATCCCACCCAGCCCGCACTAGTTGCGGAGATAGTGGAGAAATCCGAGCCTAAAGGAGACCTAGCGGTCCAAGTCGATAATAGAGTGGATTTCCCTGGAGAAGCCGGATCCCAGATCGACCCACCCTTGGAATTCGAAATCCAGGAGGAGCATATCAACGACACCGATTCCGGCTCTGAAAACGTCGGGACAGACAGGCCTTTCCTAAGGTACACACTAAGACGTATGATACTGCAAGGCGAAAGCGCAGATGCAATCCTCGAAACCATCAAAAGTTTTGACATGGCTGATCGCAAAAGCCACAGGTACCTCAGGAAGCACGCGTCGCACTTCGTCGGATACGTGGGATTCGGATCCGGCTCTGCCGATGCTAGAGAAAACACCGACTCTGTGCTGGAGGCAATTGGAACAAACGCCGATGTACCCGCATCCTCCGATGAATCGATGACGTCAGCGGATTTTCGAAAGTTCTCTGTGGAATATGAAGAGGAGTACAACTCCAAAGCTGCAGAAGAAGGAGAAGCCATGGATGAAGGATCCGGGGAACACTCTCCCAAAGCGCAGGATGACATGGACGTCGGAGATAATCCCGAGGTCCAGATATCCAAAAGTACCGATCAGAGCTTGACTCCAGGAAACGGACCCAAAGTCGTCTTTGCTACCAGCACTACCAAGAAAGTAAAGAAGAAGAACAAGAAAAACAAGGCCCCGGCAAAAGACCCTCTCACAGAGGAGGTGATTGCCGAGGAATACGAGGAAGACTCTGATGGAGCACTTATCCCAGAAGAGCCGAAAAAAGAAGCATAGGTGGATGGACACGTGATCACCGAAGGTGCGTGTAAACTCATCGATGCTGCATTAACCACACCTATCCCTACAGCTGCAGAACTTACTGCGGATGAGCTAGACGAAAGGGCGCAAGCCCTAGAAGCGCGTCGTCAACAACTCCTCGATGAAGCCAAAAACATCGAGGTGGAGAAGAAACGCATGTCAACTAAAGACTACATGTCTCGGTTGCATCGGAAGACACGGAAGCGTCACACCAATGATGACCAATTCCCACTGAAAGTGCATGTGTGCCCCCATGTGTGGTTTTGGTAATTAATGACAACCTTTATGGACTTATGTTTACATTGAGTTTTACTTGTAGGATTTGTCCATAGGCAATTCTTGTACCATATGTTGGCTTCAAGGTTGGGAGAAGAAGAAAGTAAAGAAGAACAAGCGTTGACCAAGGTGTTCAAGGAGAGATCCAAAGATTGGTCTTGTGAGAGTTGAACCTATGGAAAGTGTGTCTTGAAGAATAAAGTTAGAGTGATATCTCTTATGTGCCTTCAAGACACCAACATAATGAAGAAAGAAGAAATGATGTGCAAGTTCAAGATGAGCCATCTCGAAGAGATCATTTGCTTGAAGCTTGCCATCCTATGGTTATCATGGATATGGGAAGATAATATGCCCAAGAGAGAAGCTCTACCATAGTTGAGTATGGGAGAGCAATTTGCAAGTCTTCACCAAGCTAGTGCAATCAAGAAAGGTGTTCCATCTTGAGGTGGACAAGATCGCCATCGTCAAGCTCAAGTGGAATATTCTCAAGGCAAAGGTATGTTCTTGATAGGGTTTCTTTCTTACCGGTCTCATGGTGTTAGTTGGGGAGACCGGTTTATAGGATAGATAGCCATACTATCAAGAGGGGCTCTCGAGTGAGTAACTTGATCATATCCTTCGGAGAGAGCTCAAACCTTTGCATACTTGGCATCATATTTCTTGGTTGTTATTTGGGTCTTATCCATGTGAGGTTCTTTAGCTTGTGTTAATCTTCATGACAAACCCAAGTTCATCGAAAACGGATTTCATATGCATTCTCTATCGCGTGTTCGAGGTTGGAGGTTTTACCGGTTTGTCTTTTCTAGATAGGTTAAACCTTTCATCATTTGGTTCTATCCTCCATTGCTGTACTATGATGGTTCTCTGTATGATCTTGTATATCTCGTTACTATCTTCTAAACGAGCCCAAGATCATCAAAATTGGAGTCCGGATGTAAAAGTTACGGCCGTTTCAGTTTTGCTATTCTGTCAGTTTTGCCTTGGGTGGAATGTCCGGCCGTTTTCGGCCGGAGTGTCCGGTCCAGCCGAAATGTCCGGCTGATTTTCGCCGGACTGTTCGGCCCTGGGGTTTCGTCGACCTGCTCGGACATTCTGTGTGCCATTTCAGACACCACCCGGACACTGGCCGGAAACTTTGCTAGGCCGGAGTGTCCGGCTAGGTCGGACTGTCTGGCCTGTTTTTGCCGGACTGTCCGGGGTAAGTGGCTCCCAACGGCTCTATTTCTAGGGGGCCTATATATAGGCCCCTTCTTCTACCTTGGTTGAGGTGGTTTTCCCAACCTTAATAACCCTAAAACTGAGCCACCATTGTTGATCTCTTGAGCTTGCTTCCCTCTCAATCCCTCCTATGATTCTTGCATATTCTTGAGGGATTTTAAAGAGGAGATCTAGATCTACAATCCCACCAATCAATCTCTCCTCTAAGTGAGGGGAACATATTGGGATCTAGATCTTGGAGTCTTTTGTGGATTTCCTCCATTGTTCTTCCTCTCTTATTCCCCCATAAGCTTTTGTAGCTTTGGTGGAATTTGGGAGTGAAGGACTTGAGCACTTCTTGTGTTCTAGCCATTGCATTTGGTGCATCGGTTTGAGTTCTCGGTGAGGATTCGATTGGGTGAAAGGTGAGAAGCTTTTTACTCTTGGGTTCATTGGAACCCTAGACGGTTTGGTGGTTTTGCAGGTTTGTGGATTACTTGGGGCCTCCAATTAAGTTGTGGAGCTTTCCCCAAGCTTGTTTGTTGGGAGCCTCCATTTAAGTTGTGGAGAAGTGCCCCAACCTTGTGAGAGGTTCCGGATTGCCACCGACAAGTGCACCGATAGTGGAAGTGTGGATCGATCCCATTGGGGTGAGATTCACAGGAGAACAAGGGAGGCCTTTTGTGGCATTGGTGGTTTGATACCACCCCCTCTCCAAACAAGACGTACTCCATGTTGGGAGGAACTCGGTAAAATATCGTCGTCTCCGCGTGCCTCGGTTATCTCTATATCCGAGCTCTTACTTATGCACTTTACTTTGTGATAGCCTTCGTGCTTGAAGTATATATCTAGCTATCACATAGTTGCTTGTCTTGCTTAGCATAAGTTGTTGGTGCAAATATGTCGTGGTGGTGTCACGGCAGATGCCATGTATAGGCTGAAGGTGGGGACTAATACACGCTAGGGGAATCCAGGGAGGGATAGCGAAGTGATTCTCCACACAAGAACTTGTATTGATTTTCTTCCAAGGTTACAAGTGCTCCTAGAGCTGTATTGGCGAGAGGAGGAAGAAGAAGCTCTCTTACTCTCACCCACCAACCTCACCTGAAAACCCTCGATCTTAACAGAAATGTTCTGAGAATAAACTGCCCACCCCCTTTACTAAAGCCCTAGCCCCCCTTTTATAGGGGAGGCTCGGTTTCAACCTAGGGCATACGTGGAGGCATATTCCTAAGAATATGCCCCCTCCCAAAGTGGTAAACCGACCGGAGTGCTTTTTCCCCCTCGTCAGCTATGCTTTAGCTACGTGAGCCACTGCGACGCCCTCGTCAGCTGACACGGGCGTCGTCACGCTTGTCGGCCACGCCCCGGTGGTCCAGTCCTTGCTCGCTTCGCTCAGGCAGTGCGTACCGGGGTTCCTTTTGACCAGCGAGATTCCTTCCTTCTCCTAGAAGGTTACTGCGACCCGGACGATGGTTCATCCGGCCACACCCTTTTCCCGCATACAGGTTAGACATACGCTTCCGACTCACCGCTTAAGTCGGATTAGGGCTAGTTAGGCGAACGCCCCTAGGTCCGGGTTACCCCGTGATTCGGCCTGCCTTGAGGTGACCCGGCCAGTACTTGCTTTGACCTTGCCGAACCTCGGCTAACTCGGCCTTTCATACCACGGCGTGACCCTACCCGGGGGTATCCCCCCAACATTAGTCCCCGAAGCTGGTGCGGTCTTAGCCGCCTTGGCCGCTAAGGCCACACCAGGTTCCATCTCGTGCTCCTGTCGCTGTTTGCCGAGTTACCTATGTACCTCGGACGGCTTGGATTTACGTTCCCTTTGCACATTGCAAGTTTTCACTTGCCAGCCGGGTTACCACAGGTCTATCCGGGTCTTACTTCCTTCTTTCGTACGCTAGCCCATGTGAAGGGTAATCATTGTGTTGTCTTATTTTAAGGGACGGTACAGTAATCGCCTCAGTAACTGTCAGTCAACACTGTGCGTGGGTCACGTCACGCCTGCCCCCTCGTTTACCGCATCAGTGTGTCACGTCCGAGGATTCTTTCCGCCCTGTGGCCTTCCGTGTGGCTCCTCACTGATTGGTCCGGTCGGGTAATACACGGCCACAGCGCATGGCCGGTCCACAGGGCGCGATCCCACTCATCGCTTACGTGGGTGGTTAAATAGCGGAGGGGTGCGTTCCTTAGGATTTATCCCTCCGCACGCCTCTGCCCGCTGCTAATCTCCTTCGTCTTCCTCGCGACTGCGCCGTCGCCAGCACTGCCAAAAAACAGCGTCGCCGCCGCACTTCTCCGTTTCAGCTCTACGTCTCCATCACTGCGACACCAATCTCCCGCTACGGGTCCTCGCCAATCCAAGCCACTGTCCCCCGCCGCCTTCAGCGCCAGCGAGGGCTTCGAGGAGCAGATGACTGAAGAAGAGCTCGCCATTGCTGAGCAAGAGATGGAGGAGGACGCCGCCGCTGCGGACCGCGGCGCATGGGCCGGCTCCTGGGTCTGCCAGGACGATCTGGATTGGCTCTACTGGACCAGACGCCTCCCTGCCGGCATCGCCGCTCGCCTCGCCTCCGCCGAGCTAGCCCCTTCGCCCAACCCCGGGGAGTTCGTTGTGTTCCTGTCTCATTTTCAACGGGGCTTCGGACTCCCGATGAGTGATTTCTTCCATGATTGGCTCAGCACCTACCATCTCCAGCCGCACCATCTTCCAGCCAATGCCATTACTTCGCTTTCTGCCTTCGCCTCTACGATTGAAGGCTACGCCGGATTATGGCCCACAAAGGAGCTGTGGATCTGGTTTTTCGCCTTTCGCCGCAACGTTATCCCCGACATTCACACTGACCCGGAGGACAAGCGGCTCACGCAGTTCGGAGCAGCCTCCATCTCACCCCGGAGGTTTTCTGTTTTCCCTCGAGTCATAGGGCTAGAAACCTGCAAAGGTTGGGCCCGGACGTTCTTTTATGTCCGGAACACAGGCACCGAAGATTTGATCCGGTTGCTTCCCTATACCCCGGGTCCGCCGAACCCGGATCTGTGGGACGCCGTTCCGAGGAAACCTACGGCCCTGGCCAACCAAGTGAGTAAGAGGTTCGCGGAGCTGAAGGAGCTCGGGTTGCGCAACGAGGATGCGATGATCACTTTCGTGCGCAACCGAATCTCTCCTCTCCAGAAGCGCACCCACAAGGTGTGCCATATGAGCTACGGCCGCGATCCCAACCGGACTTCATCTTTCGAGCTGAACAATACGGAGATCTTCCGCCAGGTTAAGGCTCTCTTCACCACTCACAAGGATTTCTCCTCTGACTGGACTTGGGGGATTGAGCATTTCTGCCGTGACCGGCTTCCTCCCATGGTAAGTTTCATGTAGCAAACTTACCCCGGACCAGTTACTTGTCTGTTATTGTTGCATTTTTGATTCGTCTGTTTACTCTTTTCCTTAGCTATTCCTTTAGCAAACGCTCGAGGACGGCACGGATCCGACCCTTAAGTGGGCACCGGACTGGGAGACTTCGGACGTGGAGGATCCGGACCAAGAGATGTATCTCCCCATGACCGACGCCACGAAACGACCCACGGGTAACTTCTCTTCTGCTAGAAATTGGCCCGATGATGAAGATTACTCGAATATCGAGATAATTGAACCGTTTGAGGCTGTCCCCCTTTCTTTTGCTTTTCCGCCATCAGCTCACGCCGGTGGCCATATCCACGAGGATCCTCCTCTCGCCACAGGCGAGCCAGTTCCGGTGGCGCCGAAGAAAAAGCGCGCGGCCCCCACAAGCTCTTCCTCCGGACCTTCCGAGCCCGTTAAAAGGCGAAAGAAGGCCCCAGCACGAAGGGCTCGGAAACCCAGAGCAGCCGAAACCTCGGATGCGTAAGTCCTTCTTTCTTCTGTAACTCGCTCTTCCTTACTTCGTCGTAACTTTCCTTCTGACGTTACCTGATTTCACAGGGCTCCGGTGGAGGTCCCTCGGAGTGGGTCCAGTATCTCATCGCCCCTCCGGGCCAGCCCTTCACCCCGTCGTGACGACGAGTCACGTCCGCTGAGCCCCATTCCGGAAAGTTATGCAACCGCTCCGGATCATCCTAGGGTAGGGGGAACTGGCTCAGCCAGAACAACGGCAGCCACTACCTCGGCAACGCCAGAACTAGCTGCCTCTAAAGCTACCTCGACTCCAGCATCTGTTCTAGTACCAGTAGCCAAAACAGCACCAACTCTAGCCTCGACAGCAGCACCAACCCCGGCAGCGAAAACGTCAGCGCCGGCACCAAGTCTAGCGACGAAAGTGGCAGCGCCTAGTTCCTCTGCATCTTCCGAGTCCTCTCAACCTCGGCAGGGGAAAACCGCTGCTACGGCTTCCTCTTCCCAGCAAGCCAAGGGCAAGAAGACTCAAGATGTTGCCAAGCCTAGCACTGCCGAGACTGGGCAACGTACCCTTGAGTCCATGCTACCAAGAGGACACCAGTGCCAAAGGACGCGCCTGCCGAGCCAACCGAGGCTCAGCAGTTGGTTCTACACACCAGCCCCATATGCCATCAGGTGAACGGTACCCCCCGAGCCTGATGGAGTTCGTCATGAACTGGAACAAGGCCGAGGTAATCCACGAATCTGATCAAGTAAATACCGCCACCAAGGCCATTAGCCTCGCTGGACGGATGATGGAGGTACACCGTTTCTCCTTTGCAAATTGTAGATAATAACCATTAGTCCCCGAGCCTCCGGGGGAGTAACTTGTTACTCGGCCGGATGCTCTTTTATAGAACTAACGTAGCTCCATGATAACTTCGAACATGCACACACCTAGAGCCGGGTTAAGTTGCACTTGGCCCGGATTTTAGTACACTTCGAACATGCACACACCTAGAGCCGGGTTAAGTTCCACTTGGCCCGGATTTTAGTACACTTCGAACATGCACACACCTAGAGCCGGGTTAAGTTCCACTTGGCCCGGATTTTAGTACACTTCGAACATGCACACACCTAGAGCCGGGTTAAGTTCCACTTGGCCCGACTTTTAGTACACTTCGAACATGCACACACCTAGAGCCGGGTTAAGTTTCACTTGGCCCGGATTTTAGTACACTTCGAACATGCACACACCTAGAGCCGGGTTAAGTTCCACTTGGCCCAGCTTTTAGTACACTTCAAACATGCACTAGGCTGACTTAAGTTTCTGTACCTTTTTTAGATGACCACCAACCGCCGAAGTGCCGAATTCCAGCGCTTGTTGGATACGCATAAAAATCTTCGCACGAAACAGGCTGCACTCATCGCTGAGTACGAGAAAAGGGGTAAATTTCTTTCTCATTCCTTTCCTCATTTTTCTTTTACTTCGCTTTGCCGAACTAATTTGATTATTCGGTTTCCGCAGCTGGGGTGGAAGCTGAAAACAAAATAATGCGAAAGAACTTGGAGCAGATCAAGGGTACGTCCTTCTTATCTGTTCTTACTGTGCTTTTCATCATTTTACCTCCTTGCCTCGGCAAACATTCATACCTCGGCCCTGCCGGGCCAACACACGGTTTCAGCATTGCTTGAAGAAAGTGTGCATGCGCCTGACATGATGCTGCATTTTCTCGAACAAGCAGGACAGCATCAAGCCGAGCTGAAGAAGAAAGATGATGAGCTCGCCCTCCTCCGGACCAAAGATGATGACATAGCCAAGCTCAAAGCTGAAATGGCTAAGATGAAGGCGCAGCACCAAACCGAGCTGAAAAGGGTTGGCCAGGACTTCACCGAGGAAAGCGAGCGCGTCAAACTCCAAAGTGCTAAGGATCGCGAGCTCCTTCAGGTAGCCGAGGTCAAACTTGGGTCGGCAAATGCCGAGCTCGAGCAGCTTCGGAAAAGGCGTGATGCTTGCATCAAGGAGTTGACCCGGATTCACAGTCACATCTCTCGTAACTTCTTTTCCTTTATCCGCCTTACTTCTCCGGATTACTTCTCATGTCTTATTTTCTCAACTTTGTCCTTTGCCTTGTTTCCCAGGCCACTTTCCAGAGGGTACCGCCATTGCAAGTGCTGCTGTTGCCAATTTCCGCCGAGAAAAAGGTACCCCAGTAACTGCTGAGGGTGAGAGCATTCCCTTTGACATGGAGGACCTGTTGGTCAGCCTGTCTTCTCGCGTGGAAGCTATCAAGAACTACGGCAGGGACCTCCTCGATGTTTCAGTCCGGATCTTCAATGCCTTCTGGCCTGCCGATGACGCTCCGGAGAGAGTCACGCAGCTCGCTGAAAGGCTTTCAGAAGTTGAGACCCAGCTCGACCTCTGGCGAGAATCCGCTGGCCGCGCTGCTGCCAATACTGTCCTTCACCACGTTTTGACGTGGAACGAAAAGATAGATCTCAGCCTCCTCACACGGCTGCGCACCGGATCCAAATGGACAGATGACCCGGAGTGGGTAGCTCGGCGCCAAGCTTGCGCCCACAGCCTCATTGAATATGCCCCCATTCATGAATGGACTGAGGGTCCGAGCTTCCTGGAAGCCGCAGGCAAAGAGGAAGCTGAGAACATTGAAGATGACTCGGGTGAAGACGAGGAGGACACTGCCTCGGATATCGAAGAGGGCGACGATGATGCCGAACTTCCTCCTGCAGCTCCTAAGTAAAAACACTTGAAAATTCATGAGATCCCCGGTATGCCGGGTGGAATTGTATTCCAAATACATGTGATATTTTGCTACTGAATACTTATGCCGGATTAACTTGGGCGTAGTCCCCGAGTTTCTTTTTCTTGTTCGTTCAATTTTTTGGCTCGGATCGTGTCTACCTTGCTTCGGTTTTACAACTTTCGGATCCGAGCCTGAAAAATTGTCTTAACAATACTGGGAAACTTTTAGACTTAGCTCAAAAATAAATACAGGGTTAGTCTGGAAAACAAACGTCGGCTCGAATAAATTCTTTTCCTTAGTCATTTTTCATGTGCTACGCAATTCCAAACTTGTTCTCTTGCTTGCCATGAAGCCAATTCTTGTTGGACAGCAGCAAGTCGAAAAGTTGGGTTTTTGGTGCTCACACACTACTAATCCGAGCTAAGTAGAATAACCTATTCCAGCCGAAGCACAAATAACAAAAGACAAGAAACATTATTAAGGCAGTCCTCGAGTTACTGCTCGAGGTGCCCACATTTTATTGATAAGCTCATTGCCGACACACACCGACATATGAGATAACCTGGATACATACACTTCTTCGCTAAGTGTAGAAAGGACGAAGTAGAGCTACATTCCATGGACGTCTAGATTCCTCACCGGACCTGTCTGCCTTGTTCTTTTCCTGTGGTTTTGCATCTATAAGGTAGTAAGAATCATTGTGCAATGCTTTGCTCACGATGAACGGCCCTACCCATGGGGGGATAATTTATGCATTCTAGTGGTACGCTGTACCAACCGGAGCACCAGATCGCCTTCCCGGAAGACCCGGGGGCATACTTTCCGGCTATGATAGCGTCGGAGATTTTGCTAATATATGGCGGATCTGGACAGTGCCAGTTCTCTCGCCTCTTCCAGTAGATCAACATCATTTTGTCGGGCTTCTTGCACTTCGGCTTCTGTGTATTGGGTGACTCTAGGCGAATCATGCTCTATGTTGGCTGGTAATACAGCATCTGCCCCATATACCAGAAAAAACGGCGTATAGCCTGTTGATCGATTCGGAGTTGTTCTTAAACTCCACAGTACCGCTGGTAGTTCTTCTATCCAGCACCCGCTGATCTTTGCAGCGGCTCAATGAGCCGGGGTTTTATCCCGGATAATACTAATCCGTTGGATCTTTCCACTTGCCCGTTCGATGCGGGGTGGGCTACCGAAGCTACGTCAAGTCGGATCCTCTTATCCCGGCAGAAACGAGCAAATGTTCCTTCCGCAAAATTTGTGCCATTATCAGTTATGATACTGTGTGGATAACCATACCTCAGGATGATATCTTTGAGAAAAGTTACGGTCGTAGCCCCATCACATTTCCTTATAGGCTTTACCTCGATCCACTTCGTAAACTTGTCCACCATTACCAGAATGTGAGTCATGTTTCCTCTTGCTGGTTTGAACGGGCCCAACATATCCAGGCACCATACGGCAAATGGCCAAGTGATTGGGATGGTCTTAAGTTCCGACATTGGCATATGCGTCTTTGTGGCGTACCTTTGACAACCATTACATTTTCTCACCAGATCTTCTGCTTGCTCTAAGGCGTTTGGCCAGTAGAATCCGTGTCGGAAAGCTTTCGCTACTAAGGCTCGGGATGAGGCGTGATGCCCGCATTCCCCCTGATGTATATCTCGGAGGATTTCAAGCCCTTCGCCCGGGTCAACACACCGCTGGAGGACATTTGGTCACACTTCTTTTGTATAACTCAGAATTGATGATCGTGTAAGCCTTTGCCCTCCTCTGTGTTTGCCTGGACAACACCTCCTCCGTGGGTAACGTTCCATCTTTCAAGAATCAAAATATTGGCAGTGCCCAAGCCGGTATTGGCCGCACGGGGAACACGTCCTCGTCTATCTCCATATGATCCACCGGCATAACTTCAACCGGACTATGCTGAGCAGTCCCCGGGTCTTGCGAAGCAGTCCCCGGGTTTGCCGAAGCAGTCCCCGGTTTTGCGCACCACTTACCGTGTCAACGTCCATGGGCATAGCTCCGGACTCTGTGTCCTCCGGGACGTAGATGGACTCGGATTCCGGGGATGGCATGGTGGATGGTTTCTTGAGGTGCTCTAATGCTACACCCGGTGGAATTGCTTGTCTGGTTGAACCGAGCTTCGACAGCATGTCGGCAGCCTCATTTTCCACCCGGGGTACATGATGAAATTCGCATCCCTCAAAGTAACCAGAAATCTTCTGCACGTGAAATCTATATAGTGCCATGTTTGGATCAAGAGCGTCCCATACTCCGGACACTTGCTGCACCACTAAATCCGAGTCGCCAAAGCATATAATCCGACGTATACCAATTTCCTTTGCTACCTTGAGCCCATGCACAAGTGCTTCATACTCAGCGACATTATTCGATGCGGTGAAGTGGATCTGCAGCACGTATTTCAACTGGTCCTTCTTTGGCGACGCGAGTACAACTCCGGCACCTAGCCCGGTTTTTGTTTTTGATCCGTCAAAATGCATCCGCCAATAGTTCGGATCCGGAAGTGGTGGTTCGTACTGTACCTCGGCCCACTCCACGAAAAAGTCCGCCACAGCCTGAGACTTTATGGCCTCTCTCCGGTCATACTGCGGAGCGTAAGGAGCTAGCTCAATTGCCCATTTTGCAATTCTGCCGCTTGCATCCTTGTTACTCATTATCTCGGATATAGGGGCCTCGCATATGACCTGGATGGGATGCTCTTCAAAGTAATGCTTCAATTTCTTGGCGGCCATGTACACCTCATACGCCACTTTTTGGTAATGTGGGTAGTTCTGCTTTGAGGTTGACAACACTTCACTCAAATAATACACCGGCCTTTGCACTGACTTACCTTCCTCATCACGCTCCACCACTATCACTGCACTTACAACTCGGTTGGTTGCGGCTATATAGAGCAACATTGGCTCTTTTGATAGTGGTGATGCTAGCATTGGCGCCGTGGCTAACATTTTCTTTAGGTGGGTAAAGGCCTCATCAGCCTGCGGCGTCCAAATGAACTTATCCGACTTTTTCATGAGTTGATAGAGGGCCAATGCCTTTTCTCCCAACCGACATACAAACCGACTTAACGAGGCCAGGCAACCTGTAAACTTTTGGACATCGTTAAGACACTTCGGCAGTTCCATTCATTCGATGGCTTGGATCTTGGTTGGGTTAACTTTGATACCTCGGTTGGAAACTAGAAAGCCGAGCAATTTTCTAGCCGGGACACCGAAGGTGCATTTTTCCGGGTTAAGTTTCATCCGGAACCTCCTTTGGTTTGCGAACGTTTGCCTGATATGGTTAAGGAGCGTTTTGCTTTCCTTGGTCTTGATAACCACATCATCCACGTATACCTGTACATTTTGACCTATTTGGTCATGCAAACATTTTTGCATACATCTCTGGTACGTTGCCCCTGCATTACATAAACCAAACGGCATGGTGCGATAGCAATAAGCCCCATACGGGGTAATAAATGCAGTCTTTATTTGATCATCCGGATTCAAAGGTATCTGGTGGAAACCGGAGTAAGCATCGATGAATGACAACAGTTCACATCCAGCAGTTGACTCTATGACCTGATCTATTCTTGGCAGCGGGAATGGATCTTTCGGACACGCCTTGTTCAGGTTCGTGTAGTCGATACACATGCGCCAAACCACTGCCACGTTCGGATCATCCTTCTTCTTTTCCACCAGCACCGGATTAGACAGCCAATCGAGGTAGAGGACCTCCATGATAAATCCTGCAGCTAGCAACCGAGCTATCTCATCTCCAATGACTTTCCTCCTATCTTCGGCAAAGCGGCGGAGAGGTTGCTTCACCGGCTTAGCTCCGGGTCTCACATTTAAAGAGTGCTCGGCCAGCTCCCTCGGAACACCTTGCAAGTTCTGTGTGGACCAAGAATGTCCCGATTCTCACGGAGGAAGCTGACGAGCTCGCTTTCCTATTTATCACTTAGCCCGGCACCAATCGTTACGGTGCGCTCTGGGAACATGTCATCAATAGGAACCTTCTTGGTATCTTTCGTGGCCTGGAAGGAGACAGTTCCATGCGGGTTACTTAGCACCGGCATATACTGCTGCGCGGACTGAGCCAATGCAGCCACCTCTTGAATTTTCCTGTTTTCCTGCGCGATCACAAGTGACTTGGCTAAGTTTGATCCGGCCGACGCACATTCCATCGAACGTCGGAAGTCCCCAGCAATGGTAATCACTCCGTTTGGTCCGGGCAATTTCATCTTCAAGTAGCTGATATGACAACTTGCCATGAACTAGTTCAGCACTGGCCTTCCGAGCAATGCATGATACGCGCTTTCTAAGTTCACCACTTCGAACTCTAGATTTTCAGTTCGGCAATTGTCCCTCGTGCCGAACAAGACATCGACCCGGACCTTGCCTATGGGCTCGCAAGAAATTCCGGGCACAATGCCATGGAAAGTTGTCCTCGTGGCCTGGAGCATGTTCTCCGAGATACCCAACTTGCGCATTGTGTCCACATACATGATATTAATGCTACTGCCATTGTCGATCAACACCTTTGAGAATCTTACGTTAATGCTAGGTTCAATGAATGTCGGATCCAGCACCAACGCATACGAACCAGGGCTTGGCATGAGCTTGGGATGATCCCTAATACTCCAAGTGATTTCCTGATCGGACCAAGGCATGTACCTCGTCACTGCCGGCATTACCGCATTCACCTCCATATGCCTACGCTGCAAGCTTTTTCTATCAGTTTCCTCTGTGGTAAATACGCAGTAACTCTGGTGATGCTCCCTGTACTCGTTTCTCCCCTCACTTCCGGGGTGCCTCTGATCCGGCTGATGCTGATTTTCTACCTGATGCACTGCATCCCTTCTTTCATTGTTATCATACCTCGGCGGAGGGGGACGCAACATTAGCTGTTGCGTGTTTGCTCCAGAGAGCAATTGCTGCCTGGGTAACTCCTGCCGAGGCTGATCATTCCGGGGTGCTTGAGCATTCCCCGAACCACCTTGCTCGATCTTGCGCATCCACTCGCATTGCCTCGTCGTATGACCCGCTGGGTTGTTCGGATTTGGCGTGTGAAACTTACACGGCTGGTCCAACATCGACTCGTAAGTATACCTCGGACGGTCTTTCCTTTCTTGCCATTGCTTCTTTTGCTCCGGTGTCCAAGTTTTCTTCCCATCGTTCCTTGGTGTCCATTGACCTCCAGTTTTCTGGTGTTGACTACCCCCTGCTCCTGGTTGATCTTGACTCACGGCTGCTACTTGGTGCGAACCGTACCGATGGTCCGGTCGATCATCTCTTCTTTTTCCTCTGTAATCATTTCTCCGGGATGATCCGGATCCGTCCCTCTGATAGTACTCATCGCTTGACTCATTTGAGGCGAGCCTTGGTTGGGTCAGGTCACCCAATGCATACGAATCTGCGATCCAGATCATCTCTGCCAACGTTGCCGGCATTTTCCGTTGCAACTTCATCCATAACTCGCTTCCATACCTGCACTCCTGTGCAAACCATGCTATGGCCTATGATTCTATCACGCCTTCGCATGAATTTCTCACGGTACACCACCGGGTCAAAAACTCCCGGTCCGTCTCATTGGGTCGTTGTTTGCACATAGCTAGGGTCTGTGGCCTATTTGGCCTTTGATACGTACTCGAAAAATTGCTGATGAACATCTCCTCGAAATCTATCCAGCAGTTGATGCTTCCTGGTGGCAAATTGTTTAACCACACCCTTGTCGGGCCTTCCAACATCTGGGGTACATATCGTACGGCCCATCTCAGGTTGCCTGTGGCAATTTTTACAGCGGTAGCATAGTTTATCAGCCAATCCTCTAGCTTGGTACTACCATCGTAGGTCTTGGTCCCCCTGGGCAATTGAAAGTTCGGGACTGGTGGCTCTTTCATGATCCGGGTTCCAAAACATGCTGGACCCGGTGGACCCTGACATTCTATCTGTTCCGACCTATATAGTCGATCCAGTTTCAACCTCGCATCGTCCGGCACCAAATCCCTGCTTCCCAGTCTCGACCCTATCACATGATAGTCCGGTCTCGGGTATCCCGCATTTGCCATCTCCGAATCACCGTCGTTATTTCTGTTTTGTTCCTGCGGCGCACCTTTCTATTGCATACCTTGGCCGGCACTGTGCTCTTGCCTCGGTATGTTCCGCTGCTGCGGTTGTCTTGCTCCAGCTGAATTTTGCTGCCCGGCATTGCCGTTGACAACGTTCCTCCGACCGGCATTGCCTTGGTCACGGTTACCTCGGCCAGCTTCGCCTTGGCTCACACTCCGTCGATCATCAATTTTCTGCGCTTCTTTTTCTTTCCCCGCCTGTGTCGGGTCATACGGGACAATCTGTTTGTTCCGTCTGGCCGAGGTTACCACCTCCTCTCTCCTTGGATCGCCATGAGGGGACGACGCAGCTCCAGCGGATTTCTCCGGGTTACTCATCGCCGAATGGACGATCTTGGAGGCTCCAGCTCTCTCCGGGTTCGCCTTGAGCTGTTCCTCGTTTTGTCTGTTCGCAATCCGAACCAGCTCGTTAACTCGGTTTTGCTGCCTTTGCCGGGCTTCACCCGTCAGTCCCTCTAACTCGGATGCAGCTGCATCCGCCGCTCTGAGGTTCTTGGCCGGGGTACTATACCTCGGCAGCCCCACGGAAAGACAGTTTTCTGATTCCTCGATTTCGACATCTCCTTCTCTGTTCATCTCGCTCATGAGATTTCTCCCTTTAACTTTTACAGCATCAACTTTGTTCGCCTTAGCGTACTCACGCAGCGTCATGTTCAACGACTGCTGGGCCGCGGCTATTTTCTTTGTGCCCTCAAGTATTTTCTGCCTAGTTTCTTCTAGCTCGGCCTGTGCACGAGCCGGATCTACTGCTGCTACTACCGGGTTTGCCAAGCTATCCATTGCCTCTCTCAGCACGTTTTCTGGCCTCTCTAGCGGAGGACCCCTACCTTTCCTCGGTGCCTTGGGCGTCACCTCCGGATCTGGCGCCGGATCCTTGCTCGCAACCACACCCGACGCTGTCATCATTACCTCTGCATGGTCCGTGGAACGAGCGATACGCTCCCCGCGAGCCACAGTGAGGGGCGGTTCGCCCGCTTCGACGACGTGGCGCGGATGAACGCCTGACACGTCCACCGCGACGTAGACCTTGTGTGCGCCGAGCTTGAGGAAGATTCCGTTGCACGGGAGAGGGCGCGTGCCGAAGCAGCCTGCGTTGTCGCTGACGAAGTCCCGCGCTTCGAAGCGCTGGACGAGCCCGGTGACGATGCGCTCGCCAGTGGCGATGAAGTTTCCTGTCTGGATCTTGACCCCTGCTAGCGCCGCATGCCCCACGGTGGGCGCCAACTGTCGTGCTGGTGTCACGGCAGATGCCATGTATAGGCTGAAGGTGGGGACTAATACACGCTAGGGGAATCCAGGGAGGGATAGCGAAGTGATTCTCCACACAAGAACTTGTATTGATTTTCTTCCAAGGTTACAAGTGCTCCTAGAGCTGTATTGGCGAGAGGAGGAAGAAGAAGCTCTCTTACTCTCACCCACCAACCTCACCTGAAAACCCTCGATCTTAACAGAAATGTTCTGAGAATAAACTTCCCACCCCCTTTACTAAAGCCCTAGCCCCCCTTTTATAGGGGAGGCTCGGTTTCAACCTAGGGCATACGTGGAGGCATATTCCTAAGAATATGCCCCCTCCCAAAGTGGTAAACCGACCGGAGTGCTTTTTCCCCCTCGTCAGCTATGCTTTAGCTACGTGAGCCACTACGGCGCCCTCGTCAGCTGACACGGGCGTCGTCACGCTTGTCGGCCATGCCCCGGTGGTCCAGTCCTTGCTCGCTTCGCTCAGGCAGTGCGTACCGGGGTTCCTTTTGACCAGCGAGATTCCTTCCTTCTCCTAGAAGGTTACTGCGACCCGGACGATGGTTCATCCGGCCACACCCTTTTCCCGCATACAGGTTAGACATACGCTTCCGACTCACCGCTTAAGTCGGATTAGGGCTAGTTATGCGAACGCCCCCAGGTCCGGGTTACCCCGTGATTCGGCCTGCCTTGAGGTGACCCGGCCAGTACTTGCTTTGACCTTGCCGAACCTCGGCTAACTCGGACTTTCATACCACGGCGTGACCCTACCTGGGGGTATCGCCCCAACAAAATAGGTGAACCATAGTTGTTCTAGGTTTTGTGCTTAACAAAGTAAATGCTAGTTTAATTCCGCCTTTGTTGAGCCACTCTCGGAAAAGTTTTTAAACCGCCTATTCACCCCCCCTCTAGGCGGCATCTATATCCTTTAAATTGGTATCAGAGCCCGGTCTCTCATTTTAGGCTTCACCGTCTTGAGAGTAAATATGTCGGCTAGGGGATTAGTGCACAATGAAATGTTCACTGTCGTCGGATTGATGACAAGTACGCCATGAGGGGGTCCTCGAGGCGTGCGGAAGAGATGGGTGTGAGGCGTACGGTGTTTCGAGACGGTGAGCACACAAGTTTACCCAGGTTCGAATCCGCCGGCTTCGGACGGACCCTACTCCTGCTATCAATCCAGTAATACGGCAAAGCTGGAATATGGGTTACAAGGGTTTCGCCTGTGCGAGTTGAGATTGTAGACTATTGATCGTGTGGTGTTGTTTCCCTACAGGCTCTCCCTAGGACGGCTTATATAGATATCCGACCTAGGGTTTACAGGAGAGATCAATCCGGCTACGACTAAGAGTTGGTTACAGAGTACATCTTGAACTACAAGTAACATTATGGGCCTAAGTCGGTAAGTCTTCTGGGCCTTTCCGTAGCCGGATGGAACTCCGTCTTCTCTCTCCAACTGGGCCGCCCGTGAAGCAAAGCTCTAACCCGAAGTGGGCCACCCTAGTCAATGAGGAACGTTGAGGATACCCGGAAAGTATATCCCCAACAGTAGCCCCCGGAGGCCTCCAAGATCCAAAGTCGGATTTTATCATCATCTAGCTTGATCTTCGGCTTGCAGAATCTTGAAGGGTTCCTAAAGCTTTATAACAAAAAGTACGATCCGGGTCTTCAAAAGTAAGTCGGACCTTTCAATTAGTTAGTTGGATTTTCCAGCTCGCTTTTTAAACTAAGCCGGAAACTTGGTCTCTAACGCCACCTGACACAAGCATGGTCCAGTTACGTCATCTGACAGACGTTCCGTCAGTACGACCGTTGGTGGGTCCACAGTTCACGGAACCGAGGCGCCGTTTCAATGTGTGCGTGGAGATCGAGGCGACGCAATCATCGCGCGGGCCCTTCCCAGTTCTTTCCACGATGCGTGGCAGTTACATTATAGCGTTTGCATGAATCTTGGCGCAGGTAGGTAGATATAAGGGGTCTAGATTTTTTTTCTCCTCTCCACCTACCTTTCGCCGTTCCTTTCTTCCCAAATCTCTAGCGCGCCCAGAGCCCTTTCGTTTTCCTCCCACAGAGCTCCTAGCACCGACACTTTAGGGTCACCCCTTTCCACCGGAGAGAAATGCCTTCATCCTCTTCTTCCTCTCTGGCGGCGGCGTCGGCAGCGTCGGCAGAAGCTGCTGCAGAAAAAGAAAGTTTCCAGGGAATCTGGATCCCTTGCGCCCTTGACGAGGCGGCGCTCAAGAACGTGGAGAAGGAGGGGCTTCTCGCCGCCGGCGACTGACGGAGCGGTTCCGGCGAAACCATCCCCAATCCGCGCGAGGGCGAGCGCGTCCACTTCGGCACCCATCTGGACCGAGGTTTGTCTTTTCCTCCCTCGGATTTCTTCTCCGAGGTGATTGACCATTATGGAGTTCAACTCCATAATCTTCCTCCTAACTCCCTTCTAGAGATGAGCGCGTTTGCTGCGCTTTGCGAGGGCTTTCTCGGTATTAGGCTGAGTTTGCTCCTTTTCCGGTATTACTTCCATGTCCGGAGAAATTCTATTACCGCCGGTGTTCCTTATATCACCGGTACTATTAGTTTTTCTGTTAGACGAGACCGGTCCTATCCCAAAATTGCTGCCAGTGACTCGGTCAAACAATGGCCAGACACCTTTTTCTATCATAGGGATATTCCGGCTCCTGGCAAAGCCACTGCTTTGCCGGCTTTTGTCGACGGAGCCGCCACAGCCCACCCTTCCTGGGATGAGGCTGCTCCGGCTCTTACGGACGATCTGATCCTCGCTAAGAGGCGGATCGAATATCTTATCAAGCACAAGGGTCTGAGGGGATCCGACTTAGTCCAGTGCTGGGTCGCACGTCGGATCCAGCCACTTCAGTACCATGGGGATAGACTGATGCACTCCATCACGTCTTCCAAAAAAGATTCTCTCCGCATCAGCCCCAAGGCCTATACCAGCCAAGGCTATATAAGCCAGATCAAATGGCTGATTAAAGAGCGGATCCAGAGAAAAATTCCGGAGATCTCTCTGGACATGCACACGGGGGAAAACCCCGTGGTAGCGGTAAGCTTCCATCAGTACACCTTTTACGTGTTTCAATCTTTTAAGTCATATATTGCAATGCTGATCTGTTTTCTTGTTTTCAGCTTGCCGAACTCCCCGAGTCGGAGCTTGCTCCACTCGAAGGATATCCTCCTGAGTTTTCTCAGGAAGCTGAAGCGGTTCCATTGCCGGACCTTGCGCTCAGGAAGCGTAAAGCTCCGACAGTGGCAGTAGGCACAAAGGAAGTGCCTGTTGTGAAGAGGTAACTTTCATTCACAATTTCCGCCTTTGTACCTTTCTCGATTTTCTTTCTGAGATGTAATATTTCCGACATTACTACATTCTCAGAGCAAAGCGTCTCATCAAGGGTAAGGGGAAGGGGATTCCTGCAAAGCCCCTGCGACAGGCGAAGCTTAACATAGCTTCCCCTGCCATGGGTCCTTCGACTCCTGCCCCTCAACCTTCTGTAACACCGGCGATTACTCCTTCTCCGGTTGTTGCAGAAGATCTGGCTCCTCCAACGGCGCCTGTGATCCTTGGATCGCACACTGATGCCACCGTGGGTGCGTCATCTCAAGATAAGGGTGAACCCTCTCCGGGTAATGATCCCTCGACTGAAGTCTTCGCCGACAACCTCCTCAGCAATCCCGGACTTGCCAAGTTTGGCTTATCCCAGAAATCTGCAGAGGAGATCTAGCGGCTGGCCAGGCAAGTCCTGGACAAAAGCCATCTATCCCCCGAAGAGGAAGCGCAAGAAGCAGAGGACGTCAAGTTCGCTGACCTTCTCGCCCAAGTCCGCCTTCGCGACGAGAGGATCAGGACTGGAGAGCTTCCAACAGCCCTAGTAATTCCTCTTACTCTCGCCGAGAAGGTGGCAGTTGAAGTGAACGCGGGTTTAGACAAACTCACCCGCGAGCAATATGTAAGTCGGAATTCCAACTCTTGTTTTTTACCTTATGTTATATCATATCCTCTAGCCCCCAAGCATGAAGTAGGATATAGAAATCCGAGTTTATGCTTTCATTAGGATGCCAAAGAACGAATTAGTGTAGCCCCCAAGGCTCGTGCTGATATTTAGCAAAAAATATTAGCCCGAGTCTTAAGTAGCTTTCTGACTTTGGGTATTCTGACTTACAGAAAGTGTATTCCTATAACCAGGAATTGTTAAAAAATGTCTGTGATAAGCGGAGAGAAATCAAAGCTCTCCGGCTTAAAAATGCTGAACTCAAGCTAGCCAAGGATGAAGCCGAAGGTAACATTTCGAGATTCAAACCTTGTCTTTTACTTTTTCCAATGTCGAATTTTTCTGAACTGTTGTTATTTTTGACTTACAGCGTTGGTGAAGCAATCCATCGCTATGATTGAAGAGGCCGAGAACCTCAAAACCTTAGTGGTGGAGAACAAGGGACTTCGCCAAGAGCTGGATAAGCTCAAGGCGGATCATGAAAGGAGCATAGCTCAAGTTCTCGAGTCCTCCTCCATGGCCACTGAAGAGCGCGATCTCAAGATTGCCGCTCATGATAAGGTTATCTCGGACCTCAAAAATGAGGTTGGCAGAGAGAAGGATATCTCCCAGGCGCTTCGGGCTGAACTCCAGAGTCTTCGGGAGGAGAAAGCCAAGATTGACGACGTCATTCTTGGTATGTTCCATCTATCTAACTTTTCATTTCTTCGACTTTCATCAATGTCGGATTTTCATTGACTTGTTTTGTGTGTAGGTCCTCTGAACTTGACGGACTCCTCCTCATCCGAACCCCGCACTCACCGGCTTACTCAAGTCGGTGATCTCATTCATGACTATCGCCAGTCCGTTGAGGACTTTGGTGAATCTCTTAGGATTCCGGACATGCCAAGCATGTCGGACTTCCAAGTGCGGGAGAAGGCCAAGGAGATGCCGCAGCTTGTTCGGGACTGGAACATGTCCCACGCGCGGACCGCTGCGCATAACGCTCTCACCATGGTCATGAGCCACCATGGAAACATGGAGATATGGCAAGTGACCAGAGGGTACTGCAAAGTAGACGAAGACGGCCAGGAGCAAGACCTTCAAGCTATCATGCACTCCTGCGCCGGATATGGGTGTCACGTAGCTGATCTGACCAGCTACGAGACACCCTTCTTCACCCGCGTGGATACTCCGCCACCTCCTCCAGAAGACGCCGAAGAAGTTTCCGACGATGAACGGACCACCTCGGATCTGGACATCTCGGCACGATATCAAGGCGGAGTAACCAGCGATCCGACAGTTCCTTCATCTCCTCCTGCATCACAGATCAGAAAACTATGTATTATTCTGGAAAGACATGATGCGTTTTGTAAATATTAAGTACTATGACTTTTGCTAGTGCCAAGTTTTTTTTATCTATTCAGCACTTTTGTCTTATATTATTTGTGTGCCTGAAATGTTTGCATAAGCACTTGGAATTTTCCGCCTCTACTTATCGTTTATCTGGCTTTCCGCCTCGTCCCTTTCGTGAGCCGGCTAAACCTTCAGCCGGAAACTTTGCCGAGCAACGGAGCTCAATTGCTAAACCAGTTTAAACTCGGAAACAAAGCCGGCTTCCAGTACCAACAATCCACTACTCGGAAGATACCCGCATCCAGCAATCAGACAAATAACCCAAGTAAAGACTAGAGTTTTTTAGAGTTATACCCAAAGGTAGCAGATTTAGAATCAGAAATCTAAACCAGAACGAACATGAGCATAAAGTACTTTCAAGCATTCTGGGATTTTCGACTATGACATGATCTTTAGGAAATAAGATGGTAAAAACTTCTCAGGAAAACTTTGAGGTAACCAAAAAAAATATTTCTCACAGAGCATGTACATATGTATAATTACAAAGAAAGATAAAACTAAGAATAAAAGGCACGTAGCTGAGCAATATTCCATGGTCTGTCTAATTCTTCCGGATTTGTACTGCCTCCAGCTCTCTTTCTCTTCTTAGTAGCAGGTCTTTCTTTGACTGGCCTCATGTCAGTTAAGTAGTACGACCCATTGTGCAATACTCGACTAACCAAAAAGGGCCATTCCCATATTGGGGAAAGTTTGTGCTTTCTTTGTTGCACAAGCCAAAGAACCAAATCACCTTTATTGAAAGATCTAGTTCAGACTCTCTGGCTATGATACTTGCGTAACTTCTGCTGATAGGCTGTAGATCTTATTTCAGCAACGACGCGAACTTCTTCGACTAAGTCGAGATCATTTTGTCGAGAAATCTCAGCATCCTCTTCAATATACGCGGCCACTCTAGGAGAAGTATGAATCAAATCACTAGAAAGAACTGCTTCTGCGCCATAGACCAAGAAGAAAGGTGTATATCCTGTTGACCTGTTCGGAGTTGTTCGCAAACTCCAAATTACAGAGGGTAGTTCCTCTGCCCAAGCCCCCGCAGCACGTCTCAGTGGTGCTTCGAGTCTTGGTTTCAAGCCTTGTAGAATTAAACCATTTTCTCTTTCGACTTGTCCGTTAGCCTGTGGATGTGCGACTGACGCAATGTCAAGCCGGATATTTTGCTCATCGCAGAATTCAGCCAACTCTCCCATGGAAAAATTACTCCCGTTGTCCGTGATAATGCTATGCGGATAACCATACCGGATTATAACATCCTCGACAAATCTTTTGGCTGTTTCTCCATCACAACTAGTGACAGGTTTTGCCTCGATCTATTTCGTGAATTTATCCACCATCACTAAGAGGTGAGTAAATCCACTTGGAGCTCGTTTAAAAGGTCCTACCATATCAAGCCCCCAGACCACAAAAGGCCATGTTATAGGTATTGTTCGCAGCTGATCAGCTGGAACATGAGCTTGCTTGGCGTACTTTTGGCAGCCTTTGCATGTCTTGACTAATCGTTCGGCATCTGCCTGAGCTGTGAGCCAGAAAAAACCATGTCAAAAAGCTTTTGCCACTAAAGATTTGGCTGCAGCGTGGTGACCACACTCGCCTTCGTGGATTTCTCTTAAGATTTCCACTCCTTCTTCCGGAGATACACAACGCTGAAAAACCCGAGAAACACTCCGTTTATGGAGCTCACCTTTAACAATAGTATAGGCTTTTGCTCGTCGGATAATCTGCCGGCTCAGCACCTCGTCTTCGGGTAATTTGCCATCTACCAAGTAATCAAGGTAGGGTTGAGTCCAGCTGGGAATTACAGCCAAAACTGCTATTAAAGGTGAGTCGGATTTGGTCGGATACTCCTCATCTACTCCCTTTATCGAGGGAACTTTGAGGTGCTCTAAAAATGCGCCATCCGGAACCTCTTTCCGCACAGAACCTATTCGAGATAGTGCATCTGCTTCCTCGTTTTCTGCTCGAGGGATGTGTTGAACTTCAAACCCCTCGAATGATTTAGATAGATCATCCACGACAGCTTTATATGCTGCCATGTGCTTATTTGCATTACAAATATCCCACACTTGCTGAGCAACAAGATCCGAATCTCCATAACACATCAAACGTCGGATGCCAATATCCTTAGCAATCCGGATTCCATGCAGCAATGCTTCATACTCGGCAATGTTGTTTGTTGCTGTGAAGTGGATCTGCAGCACACATAAAAGTTTATCTCCTTGGGGTGACTTGAGCACCACGCCAGCCCCCGATCCCCCCCTAGCCTTGGATCCATCAAAAAAGAGGTTCCAATATTCCGACTCCGGGAGGACCATGTTCTCCTTGGTCTCTGTCCAATCAGCGACAAAGTCGGCAAGGATCTGGGATTTGATTGCTGTCCGGAGTTTGTACTCAATATCGAAAGCTGCAAGCTCTATGCCCCATTTGGCGACGCGTCCTGTAGCATCGCTGTTATTGATTATATCTCTCATGGGAGCTTTGCTCACCATGGTAATTGGGTGCTCCTGAAAATAGTGTCGTAACTTACGAGATGCCAGAAAAACACCGTAAGCCAACTTTTGATAGTGCGGATATCGCTGTTTTGATTCTGTCATGACCTCGCTGACAAAGTACGTCAGACGCTGCACCAGGTGCTCCTGATTTTCTTCTGGTCTCTCCACCACCATAACTATACTGACGACCCTATTTGTCGCAGCAATGTAAAGCAACATCGGTTCCTGAGGTTCCGGTGCTGCAAGGATAGGAGCAGATGAGAGTATTTTCTTCAGGTTTTGTAGTGCGGCTTCGGCTTCGTCAGTCCAGACAAAATCCTTGGTTTTCTTCAGGAGTTTGCATAATGGTACGGCTCTTTCACCAAGCCGGCTTACAAATTGACTGACCGCGGCAATGCAACCAGTTAATCTTTGTACATCCTTCTGGCGAGTTGGCCTGGAAATATTGAGAATAGCCTTGATCTTGTCACGGTTCATCTCTATGCCTCGTTGAGACACAATAAAACCTAACAATTTTCCGGCAGGTATTCCAAAGAAGCATTTCTTCGGGTTAAGCATGATGTTGTATTTTCGTAAATTGGTGAACGTCTCCTCTAAGTCGGAAACCAATGTTTCCTTCCTTTTGGACATGACCGCGATATCATCCACGTATGCATGTACATTGCGCCCAAGTTGATCATGGAGGCAACGCTGCATCGTGCGCTGGTACGTAGCTCATGCGTTCTTCAGCCCAAAGGGCATCGTAACATAACAGAAGGTTCCGAAAGGGGTTATGAATGAAGTCTTGATTTTGTCAGATTCCTTCATCCGGATTTGGTGATAACCGGAATATGCGTCGAGAAAACAGAGGAGTTCCGAGCCTGCCTAGAATCGATAACTTGATCAATTCTAGGCAGAGCGAACGGATCTTTTGGACAAGCCTTGTTCAAGGCAGTATAATCAACACACATCCTTAAATCAGTAGTGTCCTTTTTAGGGACCATTACAGGGTTGGCCGACCATTCAGTATGGATGACCTCTTCTATGAATCCGGCTAACTCTAGCCGCGCTAGTTCCTTAGCTATTGCCTTACGCTTTTCGTCACCAAACCGTCGTAAGGACTGTTTGACGGGTTTAGCGTTCGGGTTTACATTTAAAGAGTGCTCGGCAAGTTCCCTAGGTACTCCGGTCATGTCAGATGCCTGCCATGTGAAGATATCTTGATTTGCTTGGAGGAACTTGACGAGCGCGCCTTCCTATGCGCTACTTAGGCCTGTGCCTATCTGGGTCACCTTGGAGGGGTCATCATCCTTCAATGGCGTCGTCTTCGTCTCTTCTGATGCCTTGAACTCCGGATTTGGTTTTGTCACCTCCTTCTTCGTCGCGGGCATCTCGGATGGATCTATGCTCTTCTTGATCTCCTGGTACTCCTGGGCGTGCAGCACGGCTTTGGCAAAGGCGGCATTTCCATCCTCGCACTCTTGCGCTTTCTTTGGGTCACCCCTGATGGTGATCATGCCGTTGGGACCTGGAATTTTCATCATATTGTAAATGTAATATGGACGAGCCATAAAAGCCCAGTAAGCCGGACGTCCGAATATAGCGTGGTATGCGCTCTTGAATGGGACCACTTCGAAGGAAAGTGCCTCCGTTCGATAATTTTTTGGTGTTCCAAAAGTAACATCCAAAGTGATATCTCCCAGGGAATTGGCTTGTCTTCCTGGTACAACCCCGTGAAAAATCACAGAGCTATGGTTAAGCTGTGTTTCCGAGATCTTCATCCGGCGTAGCGTTTCTACATAGAGAATATTGATGCTACTACCACCGTCCATGAGGGTCTTGGAGAAACCATAACCGTCAATAAGTGGATTGACAATTAAGGCGTATTTTCCTCGCCTATGCAACTTAGGCGGATGATCAGCGCGGTCAAATGTGATTGCCACCTCCGACCAGTCCAAATACTGAGGGACAGCCGGAACTATTGCGTTGAGCTCGTGGAGAACTGCTTTCTTGACCTTTGCTGGTTGAGATCCGAGGAAGGTGACGTAAGTGTCCTTCTTGGTAGGAAACGTTTGCTTCCCTTCCGACTTTGGATTTGAAGCGTCGGCTTCCTCCATGTCGGAATCTTCCTTGGTCTCTTTTTCTTTTTCGGGATTTTTCTTTCCCTTCTTCCGCTTAGCTTTGTAGCCCGCGGTATCATCTCTCTTGATGTCATCGTTAAAACGACATTCAGCGTTGGTGCGGGACGAGCCCCCATTGGCATCTAAGTGATGCACACATGGGTTATTGGCAATGTCGGCCCAAGTGTAGGTTTTGCCTGGTTGTTTCTCTCCTCTACCTTGGACCCTTGATGTCCCACGACCACGCCCGCGGCCTCCACCACGTCCTCCTCGTCCTCCAGTCCCGGAAACAGTAGTGACTACTGCTGTCTCCGCGTTGGGTTTTTCTTCTGAGGTGTTTTTGCGTTTCTGAGCTTGTTGCTTTGTCTTTGCTGGCTGTGGTACAACCAGGACGTTAAGTAATCCCTCTGCATCGTCGTCAGCATCTGCATACTTGCTCGCTGTTTCTATCATCTCTCCCATATCAATAACCTTGTCACACTTGAAGCGATGGCGCAATAATCCAATTGGGAGACCTGAAATAAAAGCTTCAATCATAGTTTGATCATTTACTCCCTCGCAGGAGTTCTTGGTGTCAATCCATCGTCCGAGATAATCTCGGCCAGTTTCTCCGGCTTTTTGGGTGCAATGCTGTAGGTCTCCAACCGTACAGGGCCTCCGATATGTGCCTTCGAAATTCCGAAAGAACGCACTTTGTAAGTCATATGGTGTTTGCCGGAAGCTCATTGAGCCATGATCGCGCCGTCTTCCGCAACATAAGTGGGAGATATCGGGTTGCGACTAGGCTGTTTCCGCCTTTAGCGATGCAGCAAGCTAGGAAGAAGTCCTGTAACCAGGTGTCTGGCCGAGCAATGCCGTCATAGGCTTGAATATGTCTTGAGATAGCAAATCCTTCCGGGAATTTTGTAGCTCTGATGCGTGGTCCAAAGCACTTTGGGCCCACGTATACGTCATCGTTTTCGTAGCGCCGAGCCTCTATGTTGGAGTTAATCCTGTGCCTTGCGTCGTTCGGGGATAGGGATCGTCCCGAATATCGGCTGTGGCTGTGGTGCCTTGGAGCCGGACTTCGGCTTCTGCCACCACCTCCTCCGTCATGTCGTCCTCCTTGACCTACTAGGGGGCCGTTGTGATAACTGTGCAGTGGAGAGGGTGGTGTAGCTTGGTTGTTTCCGGCTGATCGCCGGCCTCCGTCCAGAGCGTCATTATTCCGGTTCCGGGGAGGTTCTTGACTGTGACGAGCCCCCTGCCAGCTTGTACCAGCATGGTTTCCGTCGTTCTTTCGTCCGTCGTTCCCACCATGGTAAGGTTCAGCCGGACAGTTTTCATGTCTAGGAGGTGGCATTTTCTGACGATCCTCCTCCCGACGTTTTTCTTTGTCTTCTCCCTTTCGGGAAGGATTCCTCGGATTGAGTGTAGCGATTGCGTCTTTCTCAGCTACTGGAGCGACGTTGCTCCAGTTATGTGTAGCCCTGCGGTGCTGCCCCATCGATCCGGTTTTTGAATAATTGTCTTCCCTGCGTTCGGGGTTATGATACTACGCTCGAACATAGTGGGATCTTACGCCAGCCCATGCCGGATCTGTGCGACATTGGTCGGAATCCGAGACCAGCTTTTGGCTTCCCGATAGGGCGACCTTTTGCTGCTCCAGTCCTTTGTTGAGTAGCTTGATACCCAAACGTATCTCTTCTGGTCCTGCATTAGCTGATAGAATTTCGCGAGCTGCCACAGTATTTTGCACTGGTGTTGGGTAAACCCAATCTCCATTGCTGTCCTTCCGTGGCTTTCCCATCTCATCTGCAAAAAGGACGGCACGGACACGTGGGAATTGGTTGTCATCCATGTGACGCTTCCGTGTCTTCTGATGCAGATGGGACATGTACTCCTTGTTTGACATGCGCTTCTTCTCCACCTCGATGTTTTTTGCCTCATCAAGGAGTTGTTGACGACGCGCTTCTAGGGCTTGGGCCCTTTCGTCCAGCTCATCTGCGGTAAGTTCTGCAGCTGTAGGGATAGGTGTGGTTAATGCGTCATCGATGAGTATACGCGCACCTTCAGTGATCACATGCCCATCCACCGATGCTTCTTTTTTCGGCTCGTCCAGGATAAGTGCTCCATCCGAATCTTCCTCGTATTCCTCGGCAATCACCTCCTCTGTCAGAGGTCTTTTGCCGGGGTCTTGTTCTTCTTGTTCTTTTTCTTTGCCCTCTTGGCAGCGCCGGTAGCAAAGACAGCTTTGGGTCCGTTTCCCGGAGTCAAGCTCTAAGCGGTACTTTCGGACATCTGGAGTTCAGGATTGTCTCCGACCTCCATATCATCCTGCGCTTTGGGAGAGTGTTCCCCGGATCCTTCGTCCATGGCTTCTCCGTCTTCTGCAGCTTTGGAGTTGTACTACTCGTCATATTCCGCGGAGAACTTTCGGAAATCTGCCGACGTCATGGACTCATCCGAGGATGTGGGAACGTTGGCGTTTGTTCCAATTGCCTCCAGCACCGAGTCGGTGTTTTCTCCAGCATCGGCCGAGCCGGATCCGGATCCAACGTATCCAATGAAGTGCGATGCGTGCTTCCTGAGGTACCTGAGGAAAGGCCTGTCTGTCCCGGCATCGTCAGAGGCGGAATCAGTGCCGTTGATATGCTCCTCCAGGATTTCGACTTCCACGGGTGGGTCGATCTGGGATCCGGCTTCTCCAGGGAAATCCACTCTAGATTCAACTTGGTCCGCGAGGTTTTCTTCAGGCTCGGATTTTTCCACTATCTCTGCAACTGGTGCGGGCTGGGTGGGATTAGGGTTTTTTGAGATCCAGAACTCTGCCGCCTCTGCGGACAAAGGGGACCCAGAATTTTCTTCTGCCTCTATCATCACCATTGGGGTGGGTTGGGCAGGTTCAACGAAACCGATGTAAACATCGATCTCGCCAAAAGACATGATTGTATAAGCAGTCACGGCCTCCCTAGCCGGAATCCAAGTCTCGTCGAGAATGATGAGAGGGACGTCGCTGGCGTAGAGGATGCGACCGACGGCGATGGTCTCGCCGATTCTGATTCTTGTAGATTCCACTCGGAACGTAGATCCGAAGCTCACTTGCCCCACGGTGGGCGCGAACTGTCGTCGGATTAATGACAAGTACGCCATGAGGGAGTCCTCGAGGCGTGCGGAAGAGAGGGGTGTGAGGCGTACGGTGTTCCGAGACGGTGAGCACACAAGTTTACCCAGGTTCGAATCCGCCGGCTTTGGACGGACCCTACTCCTGCTATCAATCCAGTAATACGGCAAAGCCGGAGTATGGGTTACAAGGTTTCGCCTGTGCGAGTTGAGATTATAGACTATTGATCGTCTGGTGTTGTTGCCCTAAAGGCTCTCCCTAGGAAGGCTTATATAGATATCCGGCCTAGGGTTTACAGGAGAGATCAATCCAGCTGTGACTAAGAGTTGCTTACAGAGTACATCTTGAACTACAAGTAACATTATGGGCCTAAGTCGGTAAGTCTTCTGGGCCTTTCCGTAGACGGATGGAACTCCGTCTTCTCTCTCCAACTGGGTCGCCCGTGAAGCAAAGCTCTAACCCGAAGTGGGCCACCCTGGTCAGTGAGGAACGTTGAGGATACCCGGAAAGTATATCCCCAACCTTCACATTCGATGGCACAAATTATGATATATGGAAAAATCGTATGCTTATTCATTTTCGGGACATGGACCCAAATTTGGAGCGTATTGTAGATATTGGATTTTCTCCTCCTATGGATTTTGAAAATCTATCTTGTGAGGATGAGAAAAACTTATATCTTGATGCTCAAGCTTCTAATGTACTTGTTAATGCTTTGAGCTATGTAGTTACATCTTCAATCATACCTTTTTGGAGCGCTCATGAGTTATGGACAAAACTTCAAGATAAATATGATGTGTCCAACATTATTGAGGATGATTGTATTGCTTCCACTTCCGGCCGTGGTGAGTTCTCATCTTCTTCCACTTCACCAAAGTGTGGCAAGGCACAAGGTAATGATATGGTGAGTGGTGATGAATATTGCAATGTTGATAGTAAGCTTACTCTTGATGATCCTTCATCTCTATCTCATTGCAATGCTTCATCTTTGGACGTAAACACGTCTAGCACTATATATGATTTACATGCTAGTGTTTATAGTCCTTGCATATCATGTATAAATTGCCTCAATATATCACATGATGATATGCTCTCTTTGCCTTGTTGTCATAATATAAATGCTTCTATTTCCTCTAGTTGTTGTGTGTCTAACAATGTAGAGGAAACCAAAAATTATATTGGTAAAGACATGAATTTGAATGGAGCTTCAAGTAATTCTTCACCATCATCATCTCACGGTTCCCACCTATGCCTTATGGCTCGGGATTCAAAGGTAACTCCTACTTTGGAACCCAATACCTCTTGTGATGATGATGATGAGGATAATGAGGAAAAGGAGTTTAATGTTGATGATTTATATGAAAAGGGTGAGATGGTTTATCATGCTCTTATTAAGGATAATATTGCTTGCTCTAACTTTGTTGAAATCTTGGACTTTGCTATTAAGAGCAAAGAACATATTGATAAGTTAGAAGCACAAATTGAGGAGCATGAGAACACTATTGATAAAATGAGTAGCCTTGAGCGTGAGTATGCTAATCAAATTGCACATCTAAATGAAGCTCTTGAAGAGGAACAAACCACTAAGGAATCTCTTGAGGAGACTTTTTCTCTAGAGTTGTCTAGAGTAAAGGAATCTCATAATATAGGTCCCAAGGTGGGTAGTGGTCTCAAAAGTAAAAATGATGAGCTTCAAGTTGCTTATGCTAAACTTCTTGAGGATTTTGAGCACCTCAAAAATGGCTCTAAGGTCATCAAGGGTGAGCTCATCAAACTCACCGAGTCACATGAGCAACTTAAAGCCTCTTACTCAAAAGAGATTTCGAAGTTGCCCTCACCTCTTGCAATTAATTATGATGCTTGTGCTACTAACTCTATTTCTTGTGAAGCATCTATTTTGAAGGAGAATGTTGAGCTAAAGACTCAACTTGCTTTGCTAACTAGCAAGTATGGGATCTTGGAAGAAAGTCATGGTAATCTATCAAGCTCTCATGGGGATCTTCTAGCCTCCCATGATAGGCTAAAATTACCTCATGAGGCTATTATGTCAAAGGTAACATCTAATGAGCCTCATGTGGACATTATCACTACTTCTAATCAAAATGTCATATTGCCATGTGCTAGTCCTTGTAATTCATCCACTCATGCCATTGATACATATTGTGATGAATTACTTTCCATCCCTTGTTGCTCTAACAATGTAGCATCCACTTCCTCTAGTATTTTTCTTCACACTAACCATGTAGAGGAAATTAAAGAGCTCAAGGCTCAAGTCACTTCTTTGAAGAATGACTTGAAAAAGGGTCATAAAGGGAAGGCCACTCTCGATAATATCTTGAGTATGCAAAAATTCCCCAATGACAAGTGTGGGCTTGGATACAACTCCAATGTCAAGAACAAGTCCACTATCAAGCTGAAGCACAAGGGCAACAAGAAGAATGGCCAATATCAAGTTAAGAATCCGGCCAACATTGTTTGCTTAAAGTGCAAGGAAGAAGGGCATCATGTTAGATCTTGCCCATTGAAGAAGAAGCCTCTTAGTGTGAAGCAACAAGGGAAGCAGCCTCAAGCTCTACCTCAAGTTAGTGATGGGCCTCTTCCTAAGAGGACTACTCGAGCTCTTCCTCGAGTTGTGGCTTCACCTAAGAAGAAAGATGGCAAGAGAAGAACTTGCTACATATGCCGTGATAAGGGGCACATTTCTTCCTCATGCACTATTGGTATCTCCTCATCCAACCCTATTATTATTGATGATGCTTATTATGTTTGTAAGGATGAGGTTGGCAATGTGTTTGCCAAATTTGTTGGTGCTCAATGTGGGTTCATGAAAAGAACCATTTGGGTTGCCAAGCCTATTGTGACTAACCTCTTAGGACCCAACTTGGTTGGGTACCAACAAGCCAAAACTTGATCAATAGGTATTGTTGGAGGGCATTGGAGGCTTCGTTACATTATGAAGAATTGAGGGATCTTCATCATTTATTCTTGTCAAGTCAAGTCATTTGGATTATCATCCTTGTATCATATATCCAATGTTCCTCCTTGCGGTAACATGTGCTTAACTCATTTACATTGAAAGTTACTTGCCCCTTGTGCATGTGTTAGTTTTGTACCTTGCATATGCTTTGTATATGTTGTGCTTCCTACTTGCTTAACTTGAGAAATCAAGTATGTGTATGTTGACTTGCACACCATGTATGTGTTTCGTGTTTGAGCCTATTGCATCTTGTTTATATCTTACTTGGCTCTTGTGAGAGATCAATGGACTATCCCATTTTGGGGGAGTGTTATGCCTGGGCATTCCACAATCCTAAAACGGTGTGTACATGAGGTATATCGCCTAGTATTGATATTGCAATATTATCTAGTCTCCATGTGGTATGATTCTCATGAGAAATTTAAGTTCTATAATGTCCATTAATTATCTCTATGTGGATCATTTTGCCTCGTGTCGAGATTTATGGATGTATCACATTATGGGGGAGTCATATGCTTAGTGCATATTACAAGCCAAGAAAATGTGAATAGTTGAGGTTGTGTCACATATAATTGATATTGGAAATTATCTAGTTCCTATGTGGCACATGAGCTCAAACAAGTTCCTTTTTGATATAATGGTTTTATCTGTTATCTTTTGGATCTTGTTTGCAAGAGATTTCCTTGGTATGGGTTTCATCATATATGAATTCTTATATCTAAGTTGGCAAGAATTTTGCCTCTAGTTATTCCAATCATTGATGTGCATGGTTAACTAGTTGAAACCCTCAAGGATCTCTTTCATGTCTTGGTTTTTAATTCCTATCTTTTGACACTTGCTTTCTCCTTGAATATGATCTTGGATGTATTTTCTATCTACCACCGAGAAATATTTGCAAGACCATTGTCCTTGGACAATCGGTACAATAATATGTGGTAGATCTTCTTGATCATTTTCACATTGGTTTTTGCTTTATTTTCCTTATCTCTTGCCAAGAATTTGTTGTGTCTTGTATCCCATGTATTCCTCAATCCAAATGGATCTTTATTTATCTTGAACTCATTCAGTTCTCTAGTTGATGTAGGTAGCGATGATGATCCCATGTGTGTGCATTTTCTATTCAAATGCAGAATCTTAAATAATGCACCAATCATGTGGGAGGTCTCCTATATTATTTCGAACACTCATTTTATGCTTCTCCATAATATGTTTTGATCCATACCATGTTTTATGCCTTTGAAGATAAATCTTTTCTTTGATACTTTGTGCCATTCTTGTAAAATGTTGAGAGTTTGGATCCTTTGTTGGAACCTTTTATTTTTCAATTGGTATGTTGTTTGGGAGTTGATTTTCTCATTCCATGCTTTCTATTTAACCATTTGAATGAGATAAATCGTTGAGCATTTTTATTTGTTTATCCTCTTTTGATCTTTGGCTTTAGCTTAGTTCATTGGTTGAACTTGTGTTCGGTCATGTGTTGATTTGACTCTTTGATGCAATTTGGACACCTTCTATTGTGTCACTCTCTTGTGTGTGACTTCTTGGTTTACTTCGTGTTTTTGTTCAAATTGTATCTCCTTTTTGGTTCTTGAAAGTCTTGTGCACGCATATTTACTAAATGTATATATTATGGTATGCTTGCTTTCTTTGGTCCAATATATAAGGGAAACTCCACCAAATCCTATTTTGGCTAAGATGTGCATGAAATTCAATTTCATATCAATATGCACATGTTTTTGTGGAGTTTGTCCTATGTATTGTAGTGTATCTAACTACTTTGGACCCAATGAGTTTTGGGACCATTGTGTACTTGAATGTGTTTTACGTACACTGAGGATACATTGGTTGCTTGTCTCAATAATAAGAAGATGTGGTGACTAAATAATAATTGGAGGCAAGCTAGGATGATCAACAAACGCATATCTACTACATCCTACCAATGGTATCTTGGTAACAAGTATCCCTCTCATGCATACTTTTCTAGCATCCAACCATTTTGTTTGCATCATGGTATGATTTCCTTTAGTTGCTTTTATTATGGCTCTTGCAAGAATTTTATTGTATCATCCTTTTGTCGTATGAGTAAGTTGAGATGAATGCATATTTTGGGGAGTATATCAAAATCATGTTGATGATTCACCGATCCCATATATGCCAATCTAGCAATTATATTGTCAATCTTTTCCTCAATTTCTCTCATGTGCAATATGGATGAATTTGCAAGGTTTATTTGCCCTTTATGATACTTGTTGCCTTTCCCAATGCATTCCAACTATCTCTTGTTCCCTTGTGATAGTTGTGATATATTTGTTGGTGTTTTAAGGTCATTAGTGTTCAATAAGATAAATTTGAGTCTTTGGCCATGCCTTCTAGCAAAAATCTTATTGGCATTATCTATGACTTTTGTTTGGATATCTTGCTCTTTCTTGAGTATCCATTTTGTGTGTACATGTTTCTTTGTGGATGAATATCTACCTAGAAACTTATACACGTGATTACGACTAAATCTCTAGTTGATATCCTTTTGGCTTTGGAGTCCACCTTGTGCTCCTTCTTTACTCTTTGGTGGCTCCAAAAGTTTTTGTTTGAGTGCTTGACATTTTCATTTGCACCTTTTGGCACTTGTTGGTGTTAAGAAAGTTGATCTCTCATGCCTTGAGTTATTATGTAAGTTTGGGGGAGCAAGGATACCACGTTTATGCACTTTGCATTCAAAGCAATTATTATATTTGGTGCATAAACCTTGGGGAGCTTTCCTAATTTACCTAAGAACACACATTTGCCTTCTTGGTCTTGTTTGGTGTTTTGTTTGATTATGGGGAGTTAGGATTCCATAATTGTGAACTCTGTTGTGCATGAACCTTGGGGAGCTTCCTATTTTCATCTAAACACCCATTTGCTCTCATCATAATATCTTCTCTCTTGCGTGTGCTCGTGGTTTAAATGATATAGAGGGAATGAGGATGCCATGTTTGTGCATATTGTATTCAAACGCAGATTATAATTTGTGCACAAACCTTGGGGAGTCTCCTCATATTATTTAGATCACTCTCTTTTCAACCTTATCTTAATATCTATCTTTCTTTTAGTATCTTCCTTTTGTGAAGTGCTTCTTTCGATCTTTTGATTGCTTACTTCATTCGTTGATGCTTCTTCACCATTTTATTTCTTTGCAATCTTTGGATCCTCAGTTTAGTTTCATTTCCTCATGGTATTCATCATTGGATACGTGCATTTGATTTCACTCATATTATGAGAAATGCACACCATATGGAGGAACTCTCACTAAATTGGCATTCTAAAGTTCTTCACCCATTTCGGCAATCGATGCCAATGGGGGAGAAGTTTTAGAGGGTTTTAGGGAATTTGGTTGTGTGTTGTGAGTTTTGTACTTAAATACTTGCCTCGTGTGCTTTGCATCTTAGTGTGTTGTATGGCATCTTGATTATATAGATAAAACTCCACCACCGGTAATGGTTGGCAATATATGCAATGAAATTCAAGTTCATCCACACGTGCATAGATTGTGGGGAGTTTGCTCTATATTGTGGTTGTACTAACATCACATACTTGTTTTGTATTTGATGTTAGCACAATGTTTTCTTTGATTAATTCCTTATATAAACCCTCTCAAAGAGATTGTCATCAATTACCAAAATGGGGGAGATTTAAAGTGCATGTGTGCCCCCATGTGTGGTTTTGGTAATTAATGACAACCTTTATGGACTTATGTTCGCATTGAGTTTTACTTGTAGGATTTGTCCATAGGCAATGCTTGTACCATATGTTGGCTTCAAGGTTGGGAGAAGAAGAAAGTAAAGAAGAACAAGTGTTGACCAAGGTGTTCAAGGAGAGATCCAAAGATTGGTCTTGTGAGAGTTGAACCTATGGCAAGTGTGTCTTGAAGAATAAAGTTGGAGTGATATCTCTTATGTGCCTTCAAGACACCAACATAATGAAGAAAGAAGAAATGATGTGCAAGTTCAAGATGAGCCATCTCGAAGAGATCATTTGCTTGAAGCTTTCCATCCTATGGTTATCATGGATATGGGAAGATAATATGCCCAAGAGAGAAGCTCTACCATAGTTGAGTATGGGAGAGAAATTTGCAAGTCTTCACCAAGCTAGTGCAATCAAGAAAGGTGTTCCATCTTGAGGTGGACAAGATCACCATCGTCAAGCTCAAGTGGAATATTCTCAAGGCAAAGGTATGTTCTTGATAGGGTTCCTTTCTTACCGGTCTCATGGTGTTAGTTGGGGAGACAGGTTTATAGGATAGATAGCCGTACTATCAAGAGGGGCTCTCGAGTGAGTAACTTGATCATATCCTTCGGAGAGAGATCAAACCTTTGCATACTTGGCATCATATTTCTTGGTTGTTATTTGGATCTTATCCATGTGAGGTTATTTAGCTTGTGTTAATCTTCATGACAAGCCCAAGTTCATCGAAAACGGATTTCATATGCATTCTCTATTGCGTGTTCGAGGTTGGAGGTTTTACCGGTTTGTCTTTTCTAGATAGGTTAAACCTTTCATCATTTGGTTCTATCCTCCATTTCTGGACTATGATGGTTCTCTGTATGATCTTGTAGATCTCTTTACTATCTTCGAAATGAGCCCAAGATCATCAAAGTCGGAGTCCGGATGCAAAAGTTACGGTCGTTTCAGTTTTGCTATTTCTGTGAATTTTGCCTTGGGCGGAATGTCCGGCCGTTTTCGGCCGGAGTGTCCGGTCCGGCCAGAATGTCCGGCTGATTTTCACCGGACTGTCCGGCCCTGGGGTTTCGTCGACCTGCTCAGACATTCTGTGTGCCATTTCAGACACCACCCGGACACTGGCCGGAAACTTTGCTAGGCCGGAGTGTCCGGTGGTTGTCGCCCGGAGTGTCCGGCTAGTCCAGACTATCCGGCCTATTTTTGCCGGACTGTCCGGGGTAAGTGGCTCCCAGTGGCTCTATTTCCAGGGGCCCTATATATTGGCCCCTTCTTCTACCTTGGTTGAGGTGGTTTTCCCAACCTCAAGAACCCTAAAACTGAGCCACCATTGTTGATCTCTTGAGCTTGCTTCCCTCTCAATCCCTCCTATGATTCTTGCATATTCTTGAGGGATTTTAAAGAGGAGATCTAGATCTACAATCCCACCAATCAATCTCTCCTCTAAGTGAGGGGAACATATTGGGATCTAGATCTTGGAGTCTTTTGTGGATTTCCTCCATTGTTCTTCCTCTCTTATTCCCCCATAAGCTTTTGTAGCTTTGGTGGAATTTGGGAGTGAAGGACTTGAGCACTTGTGTTCTAGCCATTGCATTTGGTGCATCGGTTTGAGTTCTCGGTGAGGATTCGATTGGGTGAAAGGTGAGAAGCTTTTTACTCTTGGGTTCATTGGAACCCTAGACGGTTTGGTGGTTTTGCAGGTTTGTGGATTACTTGGGGCCTCCAATTAAGTTGTGGAGCTTTCCCCAAGCTTGTTTGTTGGGATCCTCCAATTAAGTTGTGGAGAAGTGCCCCAACCTTGTGAGAGGTTCCGGATTGCCACCGACAAGTGCACCGATAGTGGAAGTGTGGATCGATCCTGTTGGGGTGAGATTCACAGGAGAACAAGGGAGGCCTTTTGTGGCATTGGTGGTTTGATACCACCCCCTCTCCAAACGAGACGTACTCCATGTTGGGAGGAACTCGGTAAAATATCATCGTCTGCCTCGGTTATCTCTATATTCGAGCTCTTACTTATGCACTTTACTTTGTGATAGCCTTCATGCTTGAAGTATATATCTAGCTATCACATAGTTGCTTGTCTTGCTTAGCATAAGTTGTTGGTGCAAATAGGTGAACCATAGTTGTTCTAGGTTTTGTGCTTAACAAAGTAAACACTAGTTTAATTCCGCCTTTGTTGAGCCACTCTCGGAAAAGTTTTTAAACCGCCTATTCACCCCCCCTCTAGGCGGCATCTATATCCTTTAAATTGGTATCAGAGCTCGGTCTCTCATTTTAGGCTTCACCGCCTTGAGAGTAAAGATGTCGGCTAGGGGATTAGTGCACAATGAAATGTTCACATTTGATGGCACAAATTATGATATATGGAAAACTCGTATGCTTATTCATTTTCAGGACATGGACCCAAATTTGGAGCGTATTGTAGATATAGGTTTTTCTCCTCCTATGGATTTCGAAAATCTATCTTGTGAGGATGATAAAAACTTATATATTGATGCTCAAGCTTCTAATGTACTTGTTAGTGCTTTGAGCTATGTAGTTACATCTTCAATCATACCTTTTTGGAGCGCTCATGAGTTATGGACAAAACTTCAAGATAAATATGATGTGTCCAACATTATTGAGGATGATTGTATTGCTTCCACTTCCGGCCATGGTGAGTTCTCATCTTCTTCCACTTCACCAAAGTGTGGCAAGACACAAGGTAATGATATGGGGAGTGGTGATGAATATTGCAATGTTGATAGTAAGCTTACTCTTGATGGTCCTTCATCTCTATCTCATTGCAATGCTTCATCATCAGGACATCATCGCAGAGCTACGCATAACTGGAGCAATGTCGCTCCAGCGGCCGAGAAAGACGCCATCGCTGCACTAAATCCATGGAACCCTCCCTGAAGAGAGTCCAACGATCGAAAGGGAGAAGATAAAGAGAAACGTCGGGAGGAGGATTGCCAAAGAATGCCACCTCCTAGACATGAAAACCGTCCGGCTGAGCCTCATCATGGTGGGAACAACGGACGAAGGAACGACGGAAACCACATTGGGACAAGCCGGCAGGGCGCTCGTCGTAGTCAAGAACCTCCCCGGAACCAGAATAATGACGCTCCGGACGGAGGCCGGCGATCAGCCGAAAACTATCCAGACGCATCACCCTCTCCACCACACAGTTATCACAATGGCCCCCAAGGAGGGCAAGGAGGACGACATGGCGGAGGAGGTGGTGGCAGAAGCCGAAGTCCGGCTCCAAGGCACCGCAGCCACAGCCGACATTCGGGACGATCTCTATCCCCGAATGATGCAAGGCACAGGATCAACTCCAATATAGAGGCGCGGCGCTACGAAAACGAAGATTTCTACGTGGGCCCAAAGTGTTTTGGACCACGCGTCAGAGCTACAAGATTCCCGGAAGTATTTGCTATCTCAAGGCACATCCAAGCCTACGACAGCATTGCTCGGCCAGATACCTGGCTACAGGATTTTTCCAAGCTTGCTGCATCACCAAAGGCGGAAACAGCCTGGTCGCAACTCGATATCTCCCACTTATGTTGCGGAAGACGGCGTGATCATGGCTCAATGAACTTCCGGAGAACACCATCCACAACTGGTATGACATGCAAAGTGCACGTACATCACCTTACTCGGATCTCAACCAGCAAAGGTCAAGAAAGCAGTTCTCCACGAGCTCAATGCAACAGTTCCGGCTGTCCCCCAATATCTAGATTGATCGGAAGTGGCAATCACATTTGACCGCGCTGATCATCCGCCTAAGCTACACAGGCGAGGAAAATATGCCTTAATCGTCAACCCACTTATCGACGGTTATGGTTTCTCCAAGACCCTCATGGACGGTGGTAGCAGCATCAATATTCTCTATGTCGAAACGCTACGCCGGATGAAGATCTCGGAAACCCAGCTGAACCATAGCTCTGTGATTTTTCACGGAGTTGTCCCAGGAAGACAAGCTAATTCCCTGGGAGAGATTACTTTGGACGTTACCTTTGGAACTCCAAAGAATTATCGGACGGAGGCACTTTCTTTCGAAGTTGTCCCGTTCAAGAGCGCATACCATGCTATATTCGGACGTCCGGCTTACTGGGCTTTTATGGCTCGTCCGTGTTACATTTACAATATGATGAAAATTCCAGGTCCCAACGGCGTGATCACCATCAGGGGGTACCCGAAGAAAGCGCGAGAGTGCGAGGATGGAAATGCCGCCTTTGCCGAAGCCGTGCTGCACGCCCAGGAGTACCAGGAGATCAAGAAGAGCATAGATCCGTCCGAGATGCCCGCAACAAAGAAGGAGGTGACAAAGCCAAATCCAGAGTTTAAGGCATCAGAAGAGACGAAGAAGACGCCATTGAAGGATGATGACCCCTCCAAGGTGACCCAGATAGGCGTAGGCCTAAGTAGCGCATAGGAACGCGCGCTCGTCAAGTTCCTCCAAGCAAATCAAGATATCTTCACATGGCAGCCATCTGACATGACTGGAGTACCTAGGGAACTTGCCGAGCAGTCTCTAAATATAAACCCGAACGCTAAACCCGTCAAACGTTCCTTACGATGGTTTGGCGATGAAAAGCGTAAGGCAATAGCTAAGGAACTAGCACGGCTCGAGTTAGCCAGATTCATAGAAGAGGTCATCCACACTGAGTGGTCGGCCAATCCTGTAATGGTCCATAAAAAGGACACCACTGATTTAAGGATGTGTGTTGATTATATTGCCTTGAACAAGGCTTGCCCAAAAGATCCGTTCGCTCTGCCTAGAATTGATCAAGTCATCGATTCTACGGCAGGCTCGGAACTCCTCTGTTTTCTCGACGCATATTCTGGTTATCACCAAATCCGGATGAAGGAATCTGACAAAGTCAAAACTTCATTCATAACCCCCTTCGGAACCTTCTGTTTGTTACGATGCCCTTTGGGTTGAAGAACGTAGGAGCTACGTACCAGCGCACGATGCAGCGTTGCCTCCATGACCAACTCCGACGCAATGTACATGCATACGTGGATGATATCGCGGTGATGTCCAAAAAGAAGGAAACACTGATTTCTGACTTGGAGGAGACGTTCGCCAATCTACGAAAATACAACATCATGCTTAACCCGAAGAAATGCTTCTTTGGAATACCAGCCGGAAAATTGTTAGGTTTCATTGTGTCTCAAAGAGGCATAGAGGTGAACCGAGACAAAATCAAGGCTATACTCAATATTTCCAGGCCAACTCGCCTGAAGGACGTACAAAGACTAACTGGTTGCATTGCTGCGGTCAGTCGATTTGTAAGCCGGCTTGGTGAAAGAGCCGCACCATTATATAAACTCCTGAAAAAGACCAAGGATTTTGTCTAGACGGACGAAGCTGAAGCTGCACTACAAGATCTAAAAAGAGTACTCTCATCTGCTCCTATCCTTGCAGCGCCGGAACCTCAGGAACCGATGTTGCTTTACATTGCTACGACAAATAAAGTTGTCAGTATCGTCATGGTGGTGGAGAGACCAGAGGAAAATCAGGAACACCTGGTGCAGCGTCTGACTTACTTTGTCAGCGAAGTTCTAACAGAGTCCAAACAGCGGTATCCGCATTATCAAAAGTTGGCTTACGGTGTTTTTCTAGCATCTCGTAAGCTACGACACTATTTTTAGGAGCATCTAATTACCATGGTGAGCAAAGCTCCCATGAGAGACATAATCAACAATAGTGACGCCACAGGATGCATCGCCAAATGGGGAATAGAGCTTTCAGCTTTCGATATTGAGTATAAAACTCGGACAGCAATCAAATCCCAGATCCTTGCTGACTTTGTCGCTGATTGGACAGAGATGAAGGAGAACATGATCCTCCCTGAGTCGGAATATTGGACCCTCTTTTTCGATGGGTCTAAGGCTCGAGGGGGCTCGGGGGCTGGCGTGGTGCTCAAATCACCCCAAGGAGATAAACTTTTATACGTGTTGCAGATCCACTTCACATCGACAAACAACATTGCCGAGTATGAAGCACTGCTGCATGGAATCCGGATTGCTAAGGATATTGGCATCCGATGTTTGATGTGTTATGGAGATTCGGATCTTGTTGCTCAGCAAGTCTCGGATATTTGTAATGCAAATAAACACATGGCAGCATATAAAGCTGTCGTGGATGATCTATCTAAATTGTTCGAAGGGTTTGAAGTTCAACACATACCTCGAGCAGAAAATGAGAAAGCAGACGCACTATCTCGGATAGGCTCTGCACGGAAAGAGGTCCCGGATGGCGCTTTTTTAGAGCACCTCAAAGTACCCTCGATAAAGGGAGTAGATGAGGAATATCCGACCAAATCCGACTCACCTTTGATAGCAGTTCTGGCTATAATTCCCAGCTGGACTCAACCCTACCTCGATTATTTGGTAGATGGCAAATTACGCGAAGACGAGGTGCTGAGCCAACAGATTATCCGACGAGCAAAAGCCTATACTATTGTTAAAGGTGAGCTCCATAAACAGAGTGTTTCTAGGGTCTTTCAGCGATGTGTATCTCCGGAAGAAGGAGTGAAAATCTTAAGGGAAATCCACGAAGGCGAGTGTGGTCACCACGCTGCAGCCAAATCTTTAGTGGCAAAAGCTTTTCGACACGGATTTTTCTCATGTTCAGGCATATGCCGAACGATTAGTCAAGACGTGCAAAGGCTGCCAAAAGTACGCCAAGCAAGCTCATGTTCCAGCTGATCAGTTGCGAACAATACCTATAACATGGCCCTTTGCGGTCTGGGGGATTGATATGGTAGGACCATTTAAACGAGCTCCAAGTGGATTTACTCACCTCTTAGTGATGGTGGATAAATTCACAAAATGGATTGAGGCTAAACCTGTCACTAATTGTGATGGAGCAACAGCCAAAAGATTTGTCGAGGATGTTATAATCCGGTATGCTTATCCGCATAGCATTATCACGGACAACGGGAGTAACTTTTCTATGGGAGAACTGGCTGAATTTTGCGACGAGCAAAATATCCGGCTTGACATTGCGGCAGTCGCACATCCACAGGCTAACGGACAAGTCGAAAGAGCAAATGGTTTAATTTTACAAGGCCTGAAACCGAGACTCGAAGCACCACTAAGACGTGCTGCGGGGGCTTGGGCAGAGGAATTACCCTCTGTAATTTGGAGTTTACGAACAACTCCGAACAGGTCAACAGGATACACACCTTTCTTCTTGGTCTATGGCGCAGAAGCAGTTCTTCCTAGTGATTTAATTCATACTTCTCCTAGAGTGGCCGCGTATATCGAAGAGGATGCCGAGATTTCTCGACAAAATGATCTCGACTTAGTCGAAGAAGTTCGCGTCGTTGCTGAAATGAGATCTACAGCCTATCAGCAGAAGTTACGCAAGTACCATAGCCAGAGAGTCTGAAACAGATCTTTCAATAAAGGTGATTTGGTTCTCCGGCTTGTGCAACAAAGAAAGCACAAACTTTCCCCAGTATGGGTAGGGCCCTTTTTAGTTAGTCGAGTATTGCACAATGGATCGTACTACTTAACTGACATGAGGCCAGTCAATGAAAGACCTGCTACTAAGAAGAGAAAGAGAGCTGGAGGCAGTACAAATCCGGATGAGTTAGACAGACCGTGGAATATTGCTCAGCTACGTCCCTTTTATTCTTAGTTTATCCTTCTTTGTAATCATACATGTTCTCTGAGAAATAAAATTTTGGTTGCCTCAAGTTTTTCTGAGAAGTTTTTTACCATCTTATTTCCAAATGATCATGTCATAGTCGAAAATCCCAGAATGCTTGAAAGTACTTTATGCTCATGTTCGTTCTGGTCTAGATTTCTGATTCTAAAATTGCTACCTTCGGGTATAACTCTAAAATTTCTAGTCTTTACTTTGGTTATTTGTCTGATTGCTGGATGCGGGTATTTTCCGAGTAGTGAATTGTTGGTACTGGAAGCCGGCCTTGTTTCCAAGTTTAAACTGGTTTAGCAATTGAGCTCCGTTGCTCGACAAAGTTTCCGGCTGAAGGTTTAGCCGGCTCGCGAAAGGGACGAGGCGGAAGATAAACGATAAGTGAAGACAAAAAAATGCAAATGCTTATGTAAACATTTCAGGCACACAAAAAAAAAATCAAAGCCAAAAGTGCTGAATAGATAAAAAGCTTAGCACTAGCAAAATAAATAGTACTTAATATTTACAAACGCATCATGTTCTTTCTGGAATAATACATAAGTTTCTAGTCTATGATGCAGGAGGAGATGAAGGAGCTGCCGGCTCGCTGGTGACTCCGCCTTGATATTGTTCCGAGATGTCTGGATCTGAAGTGGTCCGTTCATCGTCGGAAACTTCTTCGGTTTCTTCTTGAGGAGGAGGCAGAGTAGCTACGTGGGTGAAGAAGGGGATCTCGTAGCTGGTCAGATCGGCCACGTGACACCCATATCCGGCGTAGGAATGCATGATGGCTTGAAGGTCCTGCTCCTGGCCATCTTCGTCTACCTTGTAGTACCCTCTGGTCACTTGCCATATCTCCATGTTTCCATGGTGGCTCATGACCATGGCGAGAGCGTTCTGCGTAGCAGTCCGCGCGTAGGACATATTCCAGTCCCGAACAAGCTGCGGCATCTCCTTAGCCTTGCCCCGCACCTAAAAATCCGACATGCTTGGCATGTCCAGAATCCTGAGAGACTTGCCAATGTCCTCAAGGGACTGACGAAATTCATGAAGAAGATCACCGACTTGGGTAAGCCGGTGGGTGCGGGGCTTGGAGGAGGAAGAGTCCATCAAGTTCAGAGGACCTATACAAAAAACAAGTCAAGAAAAATCCGACATTGATAAAAGTCGAAGAAAAGATAAGTCAGACAGATGGAACATACCGAGAATGACGTCGTCAATCTTGGTCTTCTCCTCCCGGAGACTCTGGAGTTTAGCCCGGAGCGCCTGGGAGATGTCCTTCTCTCTGCCAAGCTCATTCTTGAGGTCCGAGATTATTTTATCTTGAGCAGCAATCTTGCGATCACGCTCTTCGGTGGCCATGGAGGAGGATTCAAGGACTTGAGCTATGCTCCTTTCATGATCCGCCTTGAGCTTATCCAGCTCTTGGTGAAGTCCCTTGTTCTCCACCACCAGGGTCTTTAGGTTCTCGGACTCTTCAATCATAGCGATGGATTGTTTCACTAGCGTTGTAAGTCAAAAAGAACAACAGTTCAGAAAAATTCGACATTGAAAAAGCACAAGACAAGGTTTGAATCTCGGAATGTTTACCTTCGGCTTCATCCTTGGCTACTTTAAGTTCAGCATTTTTAAGCCGGAGAGCTTTGATCTCTCTCCGCTTATCGCAGACATTGGTCAATAATTCCTGCTTATAGGAACACACTTTCTGTAAGTCAGAATACCCAAAGTCAGAAAGCTACTTAAGACCCGGGCTAATATTTTTGCTAAATATCAGCACGAGCCTTGGGGCTACACTAGTTCGTTCTTTGGCATCCTAATAAAGCATAAACCCGGATTATGTATCCTACTTCATGCTTGGGGGCTAGAGGATATGATATAACATAATAGAAAAACAAGAGTTGGAATTCTGACTTACATATTGCTCGCGGGTGAGTTTATCCAAACCCGCGTTAACTTCAGCGGCCACCTTCTCGGCAAGAGTAAGAGGGATCACTAGGGTTGTTGGAAGCTCGCCAGTCCTAATCCTCTCGTCGCGAAGGCGGACTTGAGCGAGAAGGTCAGAGAACTTGACGTCCTCTACTTCTTGCGCTTCCTCTTCAGGTGATAAATGGCTTTTCTCCAGGCATTGCCTGGCTAGCCGCTGGATTTCCTCTGCAGATTTCCGGGACAGGCCAAACTTGGCAAGTCCCGGATTGCTGATGAGGTTTTCGGCGAAGACTTCAGCCGAGGGATCATTACCCGAAGAGGGTTCACCCTTTTGATCTAACGCACCTATGGTGACGTCAGTTTGCGACCCAAGGATCACAGGCTCCATTGGAGGAGCCGGATCTTCTACAACCACCGGAGAAGGAATGATCGCCGGAGTTGCAGAAGGTTGAGGGGCAGGAGTCGGAGGAGCCACGGCAGGGGAAGCTATGGTTAGCTTCGTCTGTCGCAAGGGCTTCGAAGGAATCCCCTTCCCCTTACCCTTGATGAGAGGCTTTGCTCTGAGAATGTAGTAAAGTCGGAAACATTACATCTCGGAAAGAAATTCGAGAAAGGTATAAAGGCGGAAATTGTGAATGAAAGTTACCTCTTCACAACAGGCACCTCCTTTGTGCCAACAGCCACTATCGGAGCTTCTTGAGCGCAAGATCCGGCAATGGGACCACTTCTGTCTCCTGAGAAAACTCAGGAGTGTATCCTTCGAGCGGAGCAAGTTCCGACTCAGGGAGGTCAGTAAGCTGAAAACAAGAAAGCATATCAGTATTGCAGTATAACTTGAAGACTGAAACACATAAAAGGTGTATTGATGGAAGCTTACCAGCACCACGGGGTTTTCCGCCGTGTGCATATCTAGAGAAATCTCCGGAATTCTCCTCTCGATCCGCTCCTTGATCAACCACTTGATCTGGCTGATGTAGCCTTGAGTGGTGTAGGCTTTATGGCTAATGCGGAGGGAGTCTTTTTTGGATGACGTGATGGAGTGCATCAGTCTATCCCCGTGATACTGAAGTGGCTGGATCCGACGTGAGACCCATCACTGGACCAAGTCGGATCCCTTCAGATCCTTGTGTTTAATCAAATATTCGATCCGCCTCTTAGCGAGGATCAGATCATCGGTGAGAGCCGGAGCAGCCTCGTCGACAAAAAGGTTGGGCCGTGGTGGCTCTGTCGACAAAAGTCGGCAAAGCAGTAGCTTTGCCGGGAGCCGGAATATCCCTATGATAGAAAAAGTGGCTGGCCATTGTTTGGCCGAGTCACTGGCTGAAATTTTGGGATATGCCTGGTCAAGTCTAAGTGAAAAACTAATAGTGCCGGTGATGTAAGGAACACCGACAGTGATGGAATTCCTCCGGACAAGAAAGTAGTACCAGAAGAGAAGCAAACTTGGCCTAATGCCGAGAAAGCCCTCGCAAAGCAAAGCATATGCACTCATCTCTAAGAGAGAGTTAGGAGGAAGATTGTGGAGTTGAACTCCGTAATGATCTATCACCTCGGAGAAGAACTCCAAGGGAGGGAAAGACAGACCTCGGTCGAGATGAGTACCGAAGTAGACCCGCTCGCTGTCGTGCAGGTTGGGGACGGTTTCACCGGAGCCGCTCCGCCAGTCGCCGGCGGCGAGAAGCCCCTCCTTCTCCACATTCTTGAGGCCCTCCTCGTTGAGGGCGCAGGGGATCCAGATTCCCCGGAAGCTCTCCTTCTCCGCTACTACTTCCGTCGTCGCCGCTGCTGCCGCCAAACCAGAGGAAGAAGATGAAGCCATTTCTCCGGTGAGAAGATGACCTGAAAGGGGCGGTGCTGGGAGTTCTGTGGGGGGAGGACGAGGAGGCTCTGTGTGCGCAAGAGGATTGGGAGGAAAGGAAACGGCAAAGGATTGGTGGAAAGGAGAAGGAGAAATCCAAACCCCTTATATCCACCTAACTGCGCCAAGATTCGTGCAAATGCTACAGTGTAACCGCCACGCGTCGTGGAAAGAACTGGGAAGGACCCACGCGGTGATTGCGTCTCCTCGATCTCCACGCATGCATTGAAACGGCGCCCCGGTTCCGCGAACCGCGGACCCACCAACGGTCGTGCTGACGACACGCTTATCAGATGACGTGACTTGACCATGCTTGTGTCAGGTGGCGTTAGAGACCAAGTTCCGGCTTAGTTTGAAATCAAGCTGGAAAATCCGAGTAACCTGTTGATAGGTCCGACTTATTTTTAAGACCCGGATCGTATTTTTTGTTGTGAAGTTTCAGGAAGCCTTCAAGATTCTGCAAGCCAAAGATCAAGCTAGACGATGATAAAATCCGACTTTGGATCTTGGAGGCCTCCGGGGGCTACTGTTGGGGATATACATTCCGGGTATCCTCACAGTTCCTCACTGACTAGGGTGGCCCACTTCGGGTTAGATCTTTGCTTCATAGGCGACCCAGTCAGGGAGAGAAGACGGAGTCCAATCCGGCTACGGGAAGGCCCACAAGACTTACCGACTTAGGCCCATAATGTTACTTGTAGTTCAAGATGTACTATGTAACCAACTCTTAGTCATAGCCAGATTGATCTCTCCTGTAAACTCTAGGCCGAATATCTATATAAGCCGTCCTAGGGAGAGCCTTTAGGGCACCCAATATTTTAGACCCTCAACTCGCACAGACGATACCCTTGTAACCCATATTCCGGCTCTGCCGTATTACTGGATTGCTAGCAGGAGTAGGATTCGCCCAAAGCCGGCGGATTCGAACCTGGGTAAACTTGTGTGCTCACCGTCCCGGAATACCGTACGTCTCACACCCCTCCCTTCCGCACGCCTCGAGGACCCCCCATGGCGTACTTGTCCTCAATCCGACGACAAGTAGCAAAAATAAAGCTCGGCTCGGCGGCGGCATCATCGGAGGAGGAGCGCGCGTGTAGCTCTCTTATTATCACTCACTTACAATGTGGTGAAACACTCCACCTTATAAGGTGGTGTAATTCTCCTCTAACTTTCCATGTGGGACTAAACTTTACCTCCCACTCCACTCACATTTGAGCTGCCACCAAATTGGGCCAAATAACACATGGGCTTTGAGATTTAAGGAAAATCTAAAACCACACATGGGATTATTTTGATTAGCCCATTATTTCTAACACGTAGTGCATTTTAAACCTTACATAAGTTGGAACACACTTGGATTGGAGGTGCAAGAATGCAAGTTATATTGACTCACATATTCATCTACGGTTGTACCATTTGGAGGTGCCGCCCGGACTTGCTCAAGTGTCGCACTCCAACGGTTGCAACACGACTTGATCACATCCCACCGGCCTTATAGTGATCGATAGGAGAGGGTTTGGTCTTGAGCAACTCGTGATAAGATCTTGAAGAACTTGTCCTCAATCCTAATCCAATAGCACTTGCTGGTTTGGTCCGTGCCATTCACCACATCGAGTGACACTTTGTTCCAAGCTCACACCAAGCACGTGTCCTCGATTTTGGTGTAGTTGTCGGTCCTTCTCTTCCTATCTTTCGCCTCATCATAGTCGGCTTGATCCACCTCTTGCAAGGCATCCGCCTCCTCGCCATTGTCCTCTCTATCATACTCTCACCCTCCTCTCCATCATCATCCCCATCCAAGTCGTGCACCGAGTGGTGGCTCAGTGAGGCACACCTCCAACTCGTTGAGAAGCTCAGCAAAGGATTTGGGAACAGTTTCTGTGTCGTATCTTGGGGGAATTTCGTCGAACACATTGTGCACGCCGTCCTTGTCCCCGTTCACGGCGGCTACTTCAGAGGTGGTAGGCTGAAGAGGAACGGGGCACGCTGCAGGTTGCTTCTTCTTCGTAGCCCCCGTCGCCTTTTTTTGCCCAGCCCCCGCCTTATTCTGCCGTGCCTTGGGGACGACGGCCTTCAGGGGAATGGGTGCTGGGGCGGCGACCTCCTTGGTGGGAGCGGCATCGTCTGGAGCAGCGGTCGGGGCAGCAACGCTCGCGCGCTTCCTCTCCTTTAGGGCGGAAGCGGCGGCGGTTGGCGAGCCCACGTGAACTGTCGAGGCAACGGGAGGGGGTGGATGCGGCCGAGGGACCTAAACAGCGGCCGGCACGAGCTCGGTGGGATCCATGGCTTCGATTCTGCTACGCGGCGTCGACGGAGGGCGAGCGGGGAGGGAGATCGACGCCGGGACGCACGCGGGAGCGGGAAGGGAGGAGGGGGGAACTTCTGTCCCGCCAAAACTACAATGTCAATGAGGGGCGCGTTCGGTTTCCCTCTCGACCCGCGGATGTATAGGCTGGTGGCCGAAATCTACTGCCCCCCCCCCAAAAAAAAATTTGCGGACCAAGTCGATTTACGGTAGAGGGGCGCGTTCGGTTTCCCTCTCGACCCGCGGATGTATAGGCCGGTGGCCGAAATCTACCGCCTCCCAAAAAAAATTGCGGACGAGGTCGATTTACGGTAGCTGATCGGTGCGCGATTTCTACGGAAAACATGGCAGTTATTTTACGGTTGGTAGGTGCTAGAGTTGATCTAACCTTCTTTGGAGCTGGATCGTATACGGATGACGATGTGAACGTCTCGCTCAAATACCAGAGACGTACTCGTAGCGGCTATACCAATATACCATTACCCATGATCTGTATTTAGTCTCGTGTCATAATCTGAAATGACAGTAGCACACTAATAAGCAGTCCCACTGGAAACTCCTTTCAGACTTTCATTCAGGTGGAGAGGATCGAGAACAAGGGGAAGCACTGATGACCGTGCAAGAGGAGAGTGTGTCGGAGATCGAACCCAAAGAGATCCAGCCCATGCCGTCTCTCTCAGTACGTCTAGGATCATGCTAATGTCGGTGGCGATCATGACCTCGATCGGTTCTAGCGGTTCGTTCAGAATAATTCCTCGCTAGCTGTCGGGACGGTACAGTGGCCAGTCGGTACAAGAGCACCGCAACGGTTAATCAACGCCGTTCCTGATCGATGCCATGCCGGACTTTCTGAAAATGCTGAGCATGGACAGGGAACGTGGATGACACGGCGCCGGGTCGCAGCTGTCAGCTGAGCTGGAACGGGTAAACACGGGGGTCGTTGAAACGGTATGCGACGCGGCCAGTTTGGGATTTCTTTTAACTTTGGCTCCGCTGTCAGTGTGTGGGGCCCCGCGCGAAGAACTGTCTGACGCCGAATCCGGTCACCTCCCTTCGTAGCAACACCGCAAAACGTCAGAGCCAGTGTGAGCAGTGTCGTGCTCACTGCTCAGGCTCCCGCGAGGCAAGTACACACATATGGTGGCGGGGCCCTCGACGGCCGCGATGACACAGCTGGAAAGTCGGGGTGGGCGGTGGCCTTGGCCCAAGGAAAAAAGCAGTGGTGTCCACGTCAGCGTCAACACTACGTACACGGCCGGCCCGCCGGCCGGCCGGCTTATCTTGCCGGAAATTGCCACCGTCTACATGAGGATGTCGTAATCGTGTAGCCTTTCGGCGGCACTAGATCGATTTACTCTATTCGGTCGGAAAACCTTGAAAAGAATAAGAGATTCCGCCACGAAAACGTAAAGCATACGTACGTATCTGTGTACAATTTTTGCACTACAAGAGAGAAAACGATGAATATGTCTTTTGAAACAGGTTGCTAAAAGGTCTTATATTTTGCAACGGAGGAAGTACATGTTAAGGTGCAGATCAAAATGAAGTAGATACTACCTCCGATCCATATTAATTGACTCAACTTTATCTAGATTCATATGTATCTAGTTAAGTGTTTAGACTAGATGCATGCGTATCTAGATAAAGTTGAGTCAATTAATTTGGATCAGAGAGAGTAGTACCAAATTGCCCCAAAAAGGAAAATGAAGCACCGAAAATTATGTCAAGTGGAAGAGAAGAAGGGACGGATGAATGGACGACGACCGTCGCATGGAAACGCCGGCTGGAAGAAGGTGCAGGAGTCGCGTATGAACCGCTGGATGTTCCCATATGCTTTTCTGGTTCTAAACCTTGACAGTCCGTTGACGAGATCAGCGGTTGAAAAATATGTGTCCGAAGAACATCATCATCATATATGCATGGACCGTAGACAGCTGCCAGCAGCCGGCCTAAAACTGCTTTAGTCGATTCCGTCAAAATCCTACCAAGTTGGTAAACGTGGAACTGTGCGCCAAAAGTTCTTCTGACAGGACAAAACGGCACATGATCAAGAGAAGAACAAGCATGTTCTCACGGACAGCTCGACCGGAGCATGATCATGAGCGCGAGACCACCTGGAAAGGCCAACACGCACGCACAAGCGTGCTGCATCTCAAGAATCACAAGCTGCCAATCACACTTTTAGCTTAATTAACACCGATTCGAGAAACTAGAAAATGCTTTCCGGGACAGCAGATGAGCGTGTAATGATGCCCGCATAATTGCGCCGGTCTCCTTAATTACCCATCATCGTCGATCGATGTACGCCCACATGGACCGGACCAAGCACCACGGTGTGCGGAGCCTCCAACTCCGGCCGAGAATGGCCAAATATGGAGAGCAATTCGAACACCTTATACATGATCGGAATTGTGCGTCATGCATGCCCATGCGAGATCGGGCTGGATCGAGATCGAACAGTGCCAATATCCTTCCCATATTATATATATGGCCATACTAGTGCTCCAGGACGTTTAGATCTCAACTTGCTATAGAGTAGTACAAGATCGGAGAGCAGTACTGCGAAGATTCTGAGTGGCCGTGCCTGAACTTAATTGATCGGTGCTGCGAAATAGTACAGCTGAATAATTGTCCTGCCGGGTGGTGATGAATCCACATGTGACATGTGCGAGACTGTAAATTTGCAGGAGTTATTCAAGTAGCTAGGGGAAGCACCAGCTATGGATTTACCCTTACCTTGCTATGGATTTACCTTGCTTGTGCTTGCGAGTGAATGAATCAAACTAAGCTAACTACCCTTACCTTGCTATGGATTTACCGATATATGTTTATTTGAACGGGAGAGCTCAGACGTACTGCATTCATTTAGCGATGTGAGTACATTTACAAAAAGGACCCTATAAAGAAAATAAATTACACCTAAGCCCTTGGCATTTACATTTTGCACTCTAGGAAAACGCGTAGAAACACGATCAAATTCTTCTCCGCCAGCAATCTTTGACCTCCAGACGCGGCCATCGTCGCCTCCACCGGGGATATCACCACTGGGGGAAGCACCAGCTTGCATCGCCACACCGAGATCGAAAAGGATCCTCCACTTAAGGAGGAAGAGGTAGCTCGAGCATAGCAGGACCAATCTCATGGCCAGAGATAGCGTTGGCCAGAGGCCTCCGCTTGGGAACTGCTACCGAGGTCGCAGACTCCTCAGACCTCGAGCACCAACTCCAGGCAGCAGCAGCAACCGCCGTCCTCTCCCTCGCCATCGAGGCCGACCGAGAGGAGCACCAACAAAGCTTGACCACCGTGCTGAAAGAAGAGGTGCTTATTGAACTTGGGGCTCAGCTCCAAGGCGAGATCCGGCACTTCCCGTCGTGGGAGAACACTGGAGGGCCCATACGCTGACTAGACAACGCCATGGAAGGCCCCCACCACCCTGAGAAACCAGCCGCGTCCCCGCTGCTCTTCCCCTCCTCCTCGCCACCACGGCCGACCTGCAGGAAAAAGAGTAGCAAAGCCACCATCCAGGTCAAAAGGGTAGCATAGCTTAACCTTATTTGCGGAGATCCCTGCAGTGGAGGGCATCACCGACAGTTCCGTCCATCAGAGCACACGAGGGAAGAAGACCCACCACAAGATGCGCCAGATTTGGCCAAGATCGGTCAACGCCCTACTCCAAAACTCTGTCGTAGCCCTATTACTACAACTAACTACTCCGACGCCTCCCTTCGCCATCTCCGGCCACCGGCTGAGAAAGCTCGGGTCCGGCCCGGTTTCTCTCCGTCGACTCTCAACGAGGCTGGTAAGGGAGAGGAGATAGCCCCTTGGTTCCCGTATTTACCGATATATGATGTTTTCACATGGGAGAGCATTGTGAGATCTGAATACCAGAAGATGCGGACAAAAAATGTTAATCAAGTAAAGTTCCCAATCAGCAATTATCAATGCAACAAAAGAAACCAGATGAACTTTTGGACTTGATTAAGCAGTATTTCGTTTGCAAATTACAGGTGCACTTGCACTTAACCATGCGGAGACAACCACATGTAGGGAGTGACACCGTCAGGGAGCCAAAAGTAGTCGCTAGGGTCGGTTTGGACGGCTGATTATTAGCTGCCGCCCACTGCGCCGTGGGCCCAGCGAGACCTACTAAAGAGAAACCAAAAGCCAAAGCTAGCTATCATCGTCCTCTCTTCTCCTCCATTACATCCTTTTCTCCCTTTATTAATTAGATGGAGTTTGTGGCTGGGCTCGACTGGACCAGCTTTGGTCTAGCTAGCCTTGCTGCCATGCATGACGCCATTGCTCAAAACTATTTATTTCATTTATCTTATTTTTCTCTCTCTAGTGTGACAACCTTGCACACCGGTAGTAGAGTACTTTAAGTTTAAGGTGGGCAGCCTTATCATCCTGCTATATAGAAAACCAAATCCGTAGTTCATTTTTAAGATAATGACTTCCATATCCTGCATTCGTGATGTAGACTCAAATTTATCTGTATTACGAGTACTATTTGTTTCACACGGAAGAAAATCATTACTAAATTTAAGCTACTAGCATGCGTCACTGAAATCGTCTTGGCGATAACGCTAGTTTCCATTATGTATTCATCAACCGGTCTCTTTGGTGGATGAAGTCATCAAGAATCTTCCAAGGATTAAGATGGGCTTTAATGCCGTGAGAGGTGAGACACTCCCTTACACAATTCTCACTTCTCACCAAGAAAAGGCCAATGCAACTTATAATTAGTCCGATTCAAAAAGAAACCTATAATTAGTCGTCATTTGTACAAAACATGCAATATTGTCTTATTTGATTTTAAAAAGCAGAAGAGAATTGACTGGTTAATTAGCAGGAAACCGGCCTAAAACTAATACCCCTCGCCGACCGTCATGGAACACGACCGCCTCGAGGGCACACACAACCAACCTGGCTACCAACACAAACTGCACACACACCGCCACAAGAGAGTCATCATCAAAATTAGTCATCATTTGTCACCTCAAGTACTACTATGTCGCAAGCATTTAATGGTTAGCCGAATAATTGGTTTCCTTCACCTGATTGGGCTAGTTAGGAAGAGATCACACCTGAAAATGATTGGAAGTTTCTTGTTTGCGGATGAACAAAGAGGTTAGTTTGCAAGTTAATCCAAAATCGTAAAGACGTGCATGAAGGAAGCGCCTTTAGTTTTTTGGAGTGCATTATCAGTGTACCTATCAGTTTCTCTCGAGCAAAGTGATGTATGATAAAAAATGGTCTTGAAGAGAATCGGTCTTCCAAAAGCAAAAGGCTTTTGAAGTGGGACACGAAAATGATCTGATGTGTGCAAGAACGACTAATTAATTTCTTAATTTGATTAACGAACCACTGGATTGTTTAATTTTTGTTTGGTCAAGGGAGTAGAAAGCGAGGAAAAGAGAGCAGAAGACCATCGCTTGTCTAAATAGGCGGCTAGATGGTTTGTAAGGAATTTTGACTAGGCAGCTAAACAATACTTTCTTCCGATCATCCTTAATTATTCAGTGAAGTCACATTGGATGCAATTCAAACGTCATAACCTTGATTTTTCGACACATTGCCTCACACTAGGCAAAACATAGTCTCCAATACTAAGTGAAGAATCTTCCAGTCTTCTATTGCTAAATCTTCTATCTCTCGCCCGACATTACCGTTGCACTAGCATGAACCGTTTATGGTCAAACCATCCTGTCATAGGAGGGCACCATCCACGTGTGACATCATGCACACTAATTGTGAATGGCTTGTGTATTTTTGTTTCTATAACATATTCAAGCATATTTGTATGACGTCCAAGTTGGAATTTACTAGTTTGCATTTCTCTTATTTCTCTCCGCATTATCCTCGTTTATTATGCGGTCATGCGGCTTTCTATATACCTTTGGAATAGTTATTACGACATTTTTTTTGGGTGACATAAGCATGCACATTTTTGACCCGTCAAGTTAGAATCTATCTTTATTTTTCTCGTCGTGTAGCTTTTTATATATCTTCGGAGTAGTCACCGTGGCATTTTCATACACCACTTTGAATAAATAAAATAAAATAAAATGGCAGCAATGAGCCTTTCCTCTTACAAAAAAATAATGAAGATGCATTGGTGTGCTTTTTTTCTTCTTCCTGTTCCCTGGTTGCTTTCCATATATTTTCAGTACAGTTATAGGAATTTTTCCGAACACCAATTTTAAATAGAAAGTAATGGAAATCCAATCCAGTGGCAAGATCTCGTTTGGCCGAGAGCAACAACTAAGGTCTAGTTTGGCAACAAAGTTTTACTATAATTAAAGTATATCAATACATAGTATTTTGGTGTCTGGCAAAGCAATGCTTTAGTTTTACTTTTTTTCTCAGTTTTAGAAAAAGGAGGGTCTTATCACTTTCTCAAATACTTAAAACAAAACATAGTTTTGGAGAATATTCACTTTTAAAACCATGTTATTTGTTGGATCAAAACACATCAAAGTATTTAATACTTCAGTATTTTTAGAAACTGAAATATTCCCTTAATACTTCAAAAATAGTTCTATGCCAAACGAGGCCTAAGCAAGTAAAAAATCTTGCTCATAGACCATGACTAGATATCGCAAATGGTGTTCTATTCAACATTTCAATTGTTAACCAACAAACATTTCAGTTGTTTATACGCTTCAGGGGGTTCTCGTTGCAAAATCCCTAGAGAAAACCGCTCCTGCGCCGCCGCCCCAAAACATGCGCATGGTGTCGCGCGGAGTGGCAGACCTGGTAATTCTGTCGCCCACGGGCCGCGGCTCGATCCCATTTTACCCACAGAATCATGGGACCAAACACGCGCGGACCCACTTGCCAGTGAATCCGAAGTAGGTGAGCGCACGGGTCGGTGAGCCGAGCAAACCTCGCCGGCTTTATTGGTGGGCCCCTTTCCCCGACCCGGCCAACTCAGCGGCACGTATGCAGATATAAACCCCGGACGAAGGAGAAATTGCAGTTCTCAAAACCCCGACAAAATAGAAAAGATTCGCTCCCCCCTCCCATCCTTCCCGTTCTCTCTCTCGATCGTTCTGCTCTGATAAATCTCTCCCCCCTTCCTCGCTCTCGAGTTTTCTCGGGGGATTTGGTCTGCGGTTGCTCAAGACCGCCGGAAAAGCAGTGGACGGCCAGCTTTGGCCGACCTTTAATTCCCGAGGTGAGCTGCGCCAGTTTAGCTGGGCTAGTTACCATTTTTTCCGCACCACGTTTTTTTCCGCTCGAATTTTGAATCCGATTGCGTCTGCGGAGCGACTCCCCGTCAGCGATCCGTCGGTTCCGTGCCGTGTGGGAGCTCTGGTTCCGCTTTGCTGTTTCCGCCATTCGATCTGATCTTCTCGTCTCGATTCGGAGCGGCCGCCGTCGCCTGAATCGCCGCCCCGCTCGTGAGGGGGTGGACTGGGGTCCGTGGGGAGACGTCGTGATTTTTGCTCCGCCTCCGGTTGCTCGAATCACAGTTTCGATCGGCTCCTGGTCGATTTCGTTCGGCGCCAGCTCTCTTTGCTTGCTCGCTTGCGGCGGAGGGCGCTGGATTTGTTCCAGCGAGGGCGACGGCGTTCCGATCAGATTATTCCGAATCATTATTATTTTTGACTTTTTCAAGCGCTGCGGATGGCACGTCCCTGCTCGGGGTAGGATAGGAAGGCAGTGATCGTGGGAGAGTTGGTGGGCACGAATTGTCGTTTTTGTCTTTTGCCTTTTTCTGGATTGGTTGCTGGATTGGTTGTTGGGCTACTGCGTTTGGTAGCTGGGAGCGTGTTCTCCAAAGTTCAGTGACCCCGGATCAGAGTTTCGGAAGAAAAAATATCATCGATCAGATCCTGTGCTAGCTTATGCATGTAATATAATTCTGTTCCCGATCGGAGTTTCGGGAGTAATATAATTCTGTTCCTGAACATAATTCTTAATGATATCATATAATTCTTAATGATATCATAGTGTTTAGTTGTTTACTTTTGCCATAATAACAATGATAGTTGGATCCTAGCTGTCGCCTTTCCTCTGTATCATTCATCATCCAGTCCGTAGAGAAGTAGTCTGTACACAACATCAATTGTTTACCCCCACAGAGCCTGTTTTGGAAAGACTGTTGCACCTTTTGGGCTTGCTTTGGTAGGATTCCAGCTGTAGGTTGCAGCATCACCGCATATTAGCTTGATGCCTATGTATACATGACGCAACTATTGGTGCTAATAATACTTGTTGTGAACTGCAGAGACGAATACTAAGCTAATCTCCGGAGATGGAAGTCGAACAGGCTGCGGAAGTAAGCACTGGCGAGACGACCGATCTAAAGTCGCCTGACACGACTCCGGTAAGGAAAACATTATACGTGAAATGGAGTGCATGTTTAGGATTCCTAGCACACTTTCAGAAATGAGTGTTGTTTGCATATCTTGTTAGTTTTTCAGTAGGTTTTCATTCGCGGTATTTGCAATAGCTTGTTTATCATGCCCAGTTTTGTTGGTTGGATTGCATTACTATCACCTTAGTATTTTCTTTATGTAGAAAAAGGAAACTGTGATTTCTGAAATCTGAACATGTTTTGGGTGGGCACCTGCATATATTTTCAGTACTTTACTCATTTATTAATTCATTACATTGGTCTCTGGCACTCTTTTTTTTTTTGCGAACGAGTTGGTCTCTGGTACTTGAATATCATATATTTCAACATGTGGAATTTCTGGGCAGATGCTAATTGGTGGGCAAAAGAAAACATTTGTATTTTACTAGTACTGTCACATTTTGTATAGAGAATTATGGTGCAGTTTCCATGATTGGTTAAAGTTCACCATAGTTTTCAGCCCATGTTTGTAAATATTTGCATTCATTGCATTGAATAAGATTCTAGAAGGAGGGCGGAGATTAGAAAAATGTCCATCAAAACATGCTTGAAGTCTCAAGATGAATGGAAATCTCACGCTTTTAGTATGTAGCATTTTTCTTTCGATGAGGACTCACTTGGTTATCAGTTGATTTGAAATTCCAAAGATGCCACTGAATTTTGACAATGCCTATGTCTCAGGTACATGATGATGTCAACGAAAATCTAGTTAATGGGAATTCAAATCCACATGTGAAAGAAACACACAATGATGACGATGATGGAACAGGATCCGATGGTTTTGAGCTGGTAGATGTGAAGGAAAACTTTGGTTCTGCAAAAGTGGCGGAGGAAGAAACGGCAAGTGCAAGAGCTACAAAAGAGGACGAAAGAACTAGGGAATCTGCCATGTTGAACCAAGGAACAGAACGCTTGGAAGAACTATCAAGGCGTATTGATGAGCTTGAATCTGAGAAGGACAAATTGATGAAGGACATGATAGAAGCAGAAAATAAGCAGACACTGCAATACGATTCTCTTCAAGAAGCACAAAGATCTCTCGCCGAGAAGGATAAAGAGCTGGCTGATGCAACACATTCACTGAGCGAGCTTGGGTCTGAACTTGAAATCTCAAAAAAGAGGATTCAAGAAATCGAGGCTGAGTTGGGTTTATCAGCTGAGAAGCTCCACAAACTTGAAGAGCTGAAGGATGAAAGAAGCTTGCATGCTGCACAAGAGGCGAAGAGGGCTGCAGAACTTGATAAGATGCTTGAAAAGGCTCAGTTGAACATGAAAGAGATGGAAGACCAGATTAGCAATCTACAGGAAGAGATAAAGGGACATCAAGATAAGGCTATCGACCATCAGCAAGTAGAAGAATCACTGAGTGCCACAGTCTCACAATTCAAGATGGTACAAGAGGCACTTGAACTTACAAAATCACAAGTGAGTGATTTGGAGCAGAAGCTTGCTTCTCAGGATGCTAGCATCAGTAAGCTCACTGAAGAGTTGAGTCTCCAGTGCTCATCTGAAGAATCTCTGAAGGAGAAGAGTCTTAAACTAGAGACTGAACTTGCTGCCATGAATGAAGAGTTGCAAGTGAAGCTTCTGAGTTTGCAAGAAATGGAGATGAAACTGGATGAACAGGTGAAGGAAAAAGAGACAGGTGAAGCTACATTGGAGAAGCAGCAAGTGCAGATAGTCAACCTGCAGTCTGGGCTCGATGAACTAAAGGATGAAAATGAAACTCTCAAAGGGACTCTAGCTGACACTGAATCAAAACTAACAGAGAGAGATTCCATGCTGCGTCAGGCTGAAGAGGAGCATGCTAAAGCACAATTGCTCCTCTCAGAAGCATTGTCGCATAAAGAAGAACTGGAGATAAATGTGAAATCTATCAGTGAGCAGCATGGTGAATCCAAAGCTGTTGCTGAAGGTGCAAACGAGAAGATTCTCGAGCTTGAAGGACAAATCCAGGCACTGCATGCAGCTGAAGAGGCTTTGAAGTCACATCTGGAAGAGGCTAGGACAAATGTGGAAGTTGCTGAGAAGAAATGTTCTGATCTTGAGGAACAGCTCAGCGAATCTGAGAATAAATTAGTCACTTCAAGTGAACAAGTAAAATTGCTGGAAGAGCACGTCCAACAACAATCAGCTTCTTTAGCAGAAAAAGAAAAGCAGCTTGAAGAAGCAGTGAATAGTGCAGAGGCATACAACGAGAAGATGAATGAGCTGCAATCTTCTCTGGATTCCTCGACATCTAAAACTCAGCTACTTGAACAAGAAGTCAAGGATCTGACTGACACATTCTCACAGCATCAAGAACAAGCTCATTCTGTTCATGAAAGAAGTCTTGAACTGGAGAGCTTGCTTCATACATCAAAGTCTGATGCTGATGGTGCACACTCCCGAAGACAGGAGCTGGAGCAGGAGCTTGAAACCACACAAGCGAAGTTCAATGAGGTTGAAGCAGAACTTGAACAGTATAAAAGCAAGGTTTCCCATCTTTCCGATGATCTGGAAGCTTACCAAACAAAAGCAGCCAGTCTTGAAGCTGTGATGGAAGCCGCAAGCGGAAAGGAGAAAGAGCTTATGGACTCACTGATCCAAATCACCGAAGAAAAGAAGAAACTTGAAGAACTAACAGTAGAGTATGAAGAAAAACTTCAAGAACACTTGAAGGAAAAGGAAGTTTTTGAAGACAAGGTGCAAACGCAAGAATCGAAGGTGCTTGATTTGGAAGAATTGTTGGCAAAGCTGAGAGAAGAAAAAGAAAGTGGGGAGAACACCATTGCTGATCTTAACCTGCAATTGTCCAATAAGAACGGCATGTACATGCAATTGGAGTCCCAGTTAAGCCAGGCTGGAGACGATCATAGCAAAACAAGATCACTTCTCTCTGATGCACACTCACACAAAGAGGAACTAGAGTTAAATTTGAGATCTCTTAATGACCTGCACACTGAAGCCAAAACAGCTGCGGAGGCTGCAATGCAGAGAACTGCAGAGCTTGAAACTCAAGTTCAGGAATTAAGTGCTGCTGAAGAAAGTCTGAAGTTACAGCTTACTGAGTTTGAGTCAAAGCTAGCATCTGCTGAGAAGAAGAGCACAGACCTTGAGCAAGAGCTTAAATATGCGACAGACGAATGCAATGATTTCCGTGTGAAGGTCGATGAACTTTCTGCGGAAGTTGAAGCATACAAGGAGAAATCAGCAAGTCTTGAAGCTTTATTAGCAGAAGCAAACCAAAAGGAGGATGAGTTGTCAGGCAAGTTGGCTCAAGCTAATGAAGAGAAGGAGAAGTATGAAGAACTGTCAAAGAAGGCCACCACAGCGCATTTGGAAGCGGAGAAGCAGGTCCAGACTTTACAGGCTGATCTAGAATCTGCCCTGGTTAAAATGGAAGAGGTGGAGAATGATCTTCAGGCCCTGGGTGTTAGGGAAAGCTCAATACTTGACAAGCTTAAATCTGCAGAGGATCAGCTTGAGCACAGTGGGAGGGCACTGGAACATACCACTTCCAAGAAAATTGATCTGGAAGCTCTGTACCAGTCTTTACTTGAAGATACAGAGGTGAAGCTCCAACAAGCAGGGGACAACCTGACTCAGAAGGAGACGGAATGCCAGCAACTGTCTGAAAAGTTGAAGTTGGCCGAGGAACAAGTCGCATCTTATGAAGCAAAAACAACTGCAGCCACTGAAGAGGTGGAATCCATGAAGGTGGAGCTCGAAGCCTTTGAAAATGAGATCGCTACTCATGAGGCCACCATTGAGGAACTCAAGACCAAGGTCTCCAGTGCTGAGTTAAAGGCAGAAGAGGCGTTGGCTGAGAGCATGGCTGTGAGTGGAGCAAACCAGGTCTTGAAAGAGGAACTTGATGCTAAGCTAGCCATGCTTCATGAACTGCAAGAGCAGTTTAACTCTACTCATGCTGAAAAGGAAGACGTTGTTACGAAGCTAGCTGAGCATGGAAGAACGATAGAACATTTGACTGAGGTTCACAGTAGAGGCTTGGAACTTCAGTCTGCAGCTGAATCAAGGAATGCAGAAGTTGAAGCTCAAATGCGTGAAGCTCATGCGACAATAGAACAGAAAGATTCAGAAATGAAAGACTTGAATGAGAGGCTGATTGCACTTCAGTCTGAGACTGAAAGTCTGATGCATGTTAATGAAGCCTTGCAACAGGAAATCAATGCTAAGCTGGTCATGGTTGATGAGCTGCAGGAGAAATTTGCGTCTGTGAGTTCCGATAAAGAAGAAGCTGCAAAGAAGCTGGCTGTTCATGAGGAAACGATAAAACATTTGACAGAAGATCATTCAAGGGGCTTGGAGCTCCATTCTGCTGCTGAATCGAGGTATGCAGAAATTGAGAGTCAACTGCGTGAAGCTCTTGAGACGATTGCAGGTAAAGAAGCTGAAGTTACAGAGTTCAAGGAAAAGCTGGTTTCTCTCGAAGCTAGGTATGAAAACCTGGCTGATAAGAATGAGTACTTGAAAGAGGAAGTGTTTGCTAAGGTGGCCATGTATGAGGAGTTACAGGAACGGTTTAGCGCTACTCATGCTGAAAAGGAAGAAGCTGTAGAGAAGCTAGCTGTTCATGAAGGAACGATCACACACCTGACTGAGGTGCACACAAGAAACTTGGAACTCCACTCTGCAGCTGAATCAAAGAATGGAGAAACTGAAGCTAAGCTGCATGAAGCCCTTGAGACAATAGCACAGAGAGAAGCTGAAGTTAAAGACTTGAGCAAGAAACTGGATGCTCTTGAAATCGAGTTGGGATATTATGAAGAGCAGGCAACTGAAGCTGCTGCCAATGAAGAAAATCATAAAGTTAATTTTGATGAAGCTGTACACAAACTAAAGAACTTAGAAGCACAACTTGCAGAAACACAAAACAAGGTTGAACTTTTCCATACGGAGAAAGAAAACTTGATTAGTGCAAATAGTAGTTTGAATGAGGAGTTGGAAGTACATCAGAGCAAGCTGAATGAATTACAGCTGGCACTTGCTGCTGCAGTAGCAGAAAAGCAGGGGTCATCGGAAGAGATTCACTCATTGCATAAAACACTCGATGGCATGATTCAACGCAAGGAGGAACTAGAAAGCCAGGTGATCAAGTGTTCTATTTTATTTTTCTCGGCTTAGTGCTGCTTACTGCTCTTGGCTTCAAAATATTTCTCATACTGTTGCATTGCTCTTATCTGGACATTGCATATGCTGTATCCTCACAAAAGTGATGGAAAAGACCCTTTACCAAGATGTTTTTTTTTCAGGTGTCTTCTACTCTGGAAGAGCATGAAGAACTGAAGGGCAAGTACCAAAGTACACTGGAAGAGAAGCAGATTTTGACTGACAAATATGAAACTGCAAAGAAGGAGCTTGACGAAGCAATAACCAAGTTGGAGGAGCAAATGAATTTGGACAAGTCTGAAAAAGAATTACATATTTCAAAACTCGAGAGACAAATTACAGTGTCTGAGCTAAAATACATGGAGGAGGTATATTGTTATTTATTTCCCTCTAAACTATTTGGTGTCCTACTTTGAAAGTACTATCTGTATAATTTCCAAATATTTTCAGATCCAGACCATGCAAGTGGAAACAACTGAAAAGAACGAAGCACTTACAACCAAGATGCAAGAGCATGCAAACGTAGTCCAAGCAAAAGATGAGTTGGAGCAACAATTGCTGGAAGTTAGGAAGGAACTGGATGCTGCTTACCATACCATAGCAAATCAGGTATATTGTCAAGCCTTTCTGCTAAATATAAAAGGGATTGCTGGATCTATCATTTTCTTACTGTCAAACCTTTCCACTCCGCTGGTACTATCTAAAAATGATGTCAGATCAATTGCCTCTTTGTATGGCTATGTTATCAACAGTTTTGACATGTAGTGAAGTTGAGAATCCAAATGATTTGGTCAAAATTTTATTGCTTTCTGAACTAACTTGACATGAAAAACCTTTGTTTTGGCAGGAAGAGCAAGCTTCAGTGAGGGAGATAAAGTGGGATGCATATAAGACGTATTCGGCGGATCAACTAGAAGCCCAGAAGCAACATACTGTGGATTTGGAGAAACAAATCACAACTCTTACACAGCAGCTACAATTAGCCGAAACACAGTACGAGCAGAAGGTAAACTATCCTTCTTGTTGGCGTAGTTAGTAGGAAGAAACAAGTTGCCTTCATAGAAATAGTGGAAAAAAGTCATATTGCCTTGATGCGATTACAGAACATGTTCAAGTTTGGGACAAGTATCATTTTCAATCTTGTGGTAGTCGTACTTTCAGATCCTTGCTGATAAAAAAGGCTGATAGATTCACCCAATACCCCATATACTTAACATCAGAAATTTTTCTCTTCATCTTCACAAATTGTAGTCCTACTGCTTTGACACTTTCTAAGTATGTATCTACAGTTTTGTTTTCTGCATGTATTGATTTATTCGAGTTTTTTCAGGTTGAAGAAGAGAGGGAAAAACTCACTCTTGTCAATACAGAGCTCAACAAGCTGACCCAAAATCTGAGCAAGAGTGCTGAAATGGAGAAGAAGGTACAGGACCTTGAGCAGAAGCTGCAGGTAGCTTATTTGAAATCCGATGATCAGACAAGCAAAAAACAATGCTAGTATGGGAAACCTTGAGTTACCCTGATAAGTAGTCACCCTGATAACTAACAACATCATCTCTTTTGCAGGCAAAGGATGCAGTGGTGTCCTCGAGATCCCGAGAATTCAGCCTGGACTCGGCAACACCGCAAAACAAACAACATGACAGATCTCAGGCTCCTGGCGCTGCCCTTACGCCACAAGTGCGGGAACCTTCGGGTATCATGGCCTTCAAGTTCATCCTGGGAGTCGCCCTGCTCTCCGTGGTCATCGGTGTATTCCTTGGAAAGAAATACTAGTCCTGCTCTTGTTTCAAAAAAAAAAAAAATACTAGTCCTGCTTTTGTGAAACCTGTGCTGGTGCCCTATGGCTATGGGAAATCCCGCTGTTAAAAGTTAAAAACTGCTTCCCATGAACCTAAACTGCTCTCTAACTGAACACATACTAAGTTTGGTTTGGTGGACTGCGCTTGGACAGATGGATGGCTTTAAGGGAGAAGTCGGAAATCTGGAAGCTATTTTTTTTCTCCTCCTGATGTGTTCTCCCTTTAGTTTCTTTTTGGGTAAGGAGGGGTAGGGATTTGATTTTTGTTCATTCCTACCCTTTGCGTGCAGAAGGCCATATGCATGCGATTGGTTTTTGCTCTCAGTGAGCTTGTATCTACATCTCTCTCTCTCTCTCTCTCTCTCTCTCTCTCTCTCTCTCTCTCTCTCTCTCTCTCTCTCTCTCTCTCTCTCTGTAAAAAAAAGAAGTGGGCCAGAAATCTCAATTTGTTCATATGTCGTTATGGAGAGTATAAGCTGTGTTGACAGTTATGCTGTACACTCCAGTGTTTTTGATCTATATCTGGATTGCTGGTTGGCAAGAAGTGACTCATTTCCTCTCTCCGAATTGATCCCTTTCTAAATGCTTTCTCCTCTCACTGTAAATCTCGAGGAAGCTGATTTATTCACTGCATGGTGCCACTATCATTTGGAGGCCATACGATACGAGCCAATGAGTCTGATCGTATTTGTATTTCGCAGGTACACATGCATGAGAGGGCAAAGGGCACCCAAACCACGCACAAGCGACAGTGATGTGTTACAACATGCTTTCCATGTTGACACTACTTGACAAGATCTTCTTGGTATGTCTGGATAAACGCCACAGCACAGCACAGCACGCAGTTTTGGATAAGTACGGAGTAGTAGAACACGAGAGTGGCCTGTGGGCCCCGGTCCCACATGTCAGTACGACATGCAGTGTCGCCTTTAAACTTTTTTTGGAAACATGTTCAAACTAGCGCCTTTCTCGTTCCAGTTAGTGCTGCGATGCTGATAGTGCTAGTACTATGATTTAATAGATGGCTTCAGAGGCCCCAGCACAAGTGTACGGAGAGCTGTCAAGGGTTGGCCTCCACAGGCTTACAATTAAACTGCCTGAAAAGCCTTCAGGGTCTGAATATGGTCGCAGTCATTAGTGACTGAGTAAAGTCCATTAGCTTTCTAGTATATCTTGATGGGGAACAGTAGGGTCAAGAGTCGAGACCACATTAATTATTATTCTGCTTTGACTAGTCTCATGTCTGAATTTTCAGCCTCTGCGATGTGTTGATGCTTTCCAGGGGGTCCACGGATTGAATTGGCTAGGAGAAGGTAACCGATGGACGCAATTAAGAAGCTGTACTAACCACCATTCTTAATTGCTAGCATTGGGATTAGCTGAAGAGACCTTTCGTGGTCTCAAGAGGCAAAGCAGGATAAACTGTGTGCACTAGACCCACATGATGCTCCTTCACAAGATCCCCAAGTGAACTTTTTGCAGGAGAAAGGAGAAAAAGGTGAAAATGGATGACAAAGGATGAAGGAATAGATGCCATTTTAAAGCCTACATTTGTGGTGAAGCCAAAGCATACCACATGCCATGCAAAGTTTACCTACGACACTAATAATCAATAAAATATTAAAACGAGTCAAAAGTTTTCAACCCGCACTCACTGTCACCAGAAGACCGAGTGCACGTTTGGTTGAGCCTATCATAGGTCCAGACGAGATGTACAGCCCGCTTTGATTTGATTGCCTACATTGCACGAGTAGGCAAATGTACTTGTGTGTTTGGTTGTCTACATCTAAGTAAATGTATTGGTAGATGCAATGACACTGTGTTTACATCAGCTGCTCTCATGATCAGTGGGTTTACCTGAAATAATAGGACGGTAATGTCTAAGAGTTCGGCTATTTATGACCAAATCAAATGTTCACAATCACAGTACGATCTAGTTACTCCATTAAGAACATTCTAGCTAGTTTAGTGTCCTATACCCACATGAATATTGCAGCATGTGATCTTAGTACTATAACTGTCACATGTGTAATATCAGTTGCACCAACACAATCTTATGACAATAAAGAACAAATTGCCATCTTGGTGACATTTACATACTATGAGCAATCATAAGGGTGTATCTTGCCTTCAAATATGAGCACCATCTTGGGGTAGTTCTTGTCTTCACTAGTTTGTTACCATGGGTGCTTGATCATATCAGATCTAAGCTCGCCAAGTGGACCACAATGCTTGCTTGTAATATTGGTGGATTCTCTAAAGATCTTATGAAGGTGTTGCCAATCACTCTAAACTTCTGATCATGACCCACAACATGAAGGAACACGGCGACATGCTCTTTCACCCATGTGTGAATGTTATGTACTAGTTATCCCTTTTGTGAAGCATGTTTCAAAAAGGTGAAAAGGGGTGCTCTTCTCATTCAAAGCATGATTATAGCCTCTACATCATCACATTTGTAGATGCCCGTGTTTGCCCACCTCTCTTGATCTCATATTGAGTTGGACCATACCTTACCACTAGGATAGCGTCCAAAAGCAGCCAATTAGAGCTATAAAGTAAACCTATTCCTAATACATTGATATCAAAGTAGGAGATCTAAATTATAAGAAATTCTATAGAAGCTATAAGTGTCGAATTCAAACCTTTCAATTTGATTTGGAAAAGGTAAAAATATAGCAATAGTTTATTCTTCGTCGACGTAAGTAAATATGTAACTAAAAATATGGAAAATTATATTTTTGGAATTTGCAATAATGCAATGGGCGAATGATGTGAAACCTACAGATGGTGGATTCACAATCCACTGCCCCGATCCGCTTGGCTACATCTGTCCCTTATCCAGCTAAAGCATTTTTCTCATTTTCCCATTCATTGATAGTCTATTAATTCTAACCTCCGTACTTCTATCGAGATATTGAAGGTATAATGCCACTGTCTTTAAAAGGGGAAAAAGAGTAATCAATTGTGACATGGGATCCGGACAAAACTCCATACATGGCGCTACCAACCTAGTTGTCTCCTGTCGTCATTTTTCCGCCATCTTCGGAACTGAGAGGCCCCTACTTCAAATAAAGGCGGCCTAACTTAGTTGTATCGCAACTGAGAGGCCCACACTTAGACCTAACTTCTCGGGTAGTTGTATAGCAACTCAATACTTTGCCAAGATACTTCGTCGTCGTAGGAGAATGTCTTCACATGAATCTTGACTAGACACTCAAATATTATCAAAAGCTAACACAAAATACCCCGTCCATTCACCATGATACTCATCCAACTTGGACTCGCAAACCCTAACAGTCCATGCAGGCACTAATAACATGTACGGAATATTCTCATTGAATACCCATCATATCACTAGATTTTTTTTCCTAATTTCACTCATTTCTTATAGGTTTATCCTCTTACTAGGTTGTCCAACCTAAGGTCGTAGCATTGATCTGATACCAGCTACGGTGAAAGTGCGCAAGTCATTGACATAATACATATGAAGTACTCATTCACAAATATCACATCTCTCGAAGTGGTACAATAGAAACATTGTGGGTCCGCAAGTTTTACATGTGCATTATTATCAACCAGAAATGTACAAATGTTTCGTAATCCTCTTTGGTCCAATGAGGAATCCCGAGCGAACGAAAAGTCAAACTAACTATTTTGAATATGAGGTACCACTTGTCTAAGTACCATTTGAGCTTAGCAACTTTATTTAGACTATTATATACTGCTTGGATTGTTTATTCTTATGCTATACTATCTATGCTTCCGCTCATCCCCTTCAGCTTCATAGACTATACCGTAGTATACTCCTGAAAGATCTGCCTCCTTGTAATATACTTCATCTTCGTCTTCAGTTCTCTGTGTAGTCTCGTTGTTGTAACTCTCAAAGTGTAACCAAGGTTTTAATAAGATAGATGAGTACGAATGCACTCTTCAAATTCTATATAGGTGTTTGTTTGATGCTTTATATATAGTCGTGGATCACGATCCTAGGCTAATGCCTGTCTTTGAAATCATTTCTTGAAAAGGTAAGTTTCAGTTTTAGAAAAAACTATGTCTGTTAGTCTTCACGGGTTGTTAGGACTTCGTGAAGTTCCTTTCCACACCGATTTTATAATCCAATCCTAGGATACATGTCACGTTTTATACACTTTGTAGAGGTCGAGGTGTGTTATTTTTCTCACAAACATCCTTGGCCTTATTGCCCTTAATCACACTTTCTTAGGTATGAGGCAAGCTACCAAGTATAGCTAAGTCATGTCGAGCACGACTTTACTCTGAAATCTACCCTTTGCAACGAACACGGTCAATGACCAGTATGAAAGGCATACATTTTAAGACACTAAATACGTCACCCAACAACACATGATGGGGGCATTACAGGATCCCACATGCTGCCATTCTTCAACATCCTTACCTAGTTGTTCAAAGATATATAGAATAAATAATATACTTCTAACTTGCTTATCCCATACCAAGACTTGTGGTCAGCGTGGTATAAACAACGCTTTGGAATGACTAACTAAAGTTGTTGTTTAATTCATAGAGTAATTTTTCCTGGTACAATGAATTTATTTTCCCACCATGTATTGGAAACATAATTACATCTCCACCATTCCATAGTTCATTTCATTCATAAAACTGTATTTTGCTTTTTAATGCAGGTGGTGGTAGTTTTGAAAAGTAGTTTGAATAAATATCATAATGGACATGCAAGAACTTTCCTAGTAACTTCAAGATAATGCAATTTGAAGGTTCTACTTAACCCTAGACCTCAGGTTCTCAAACTAGTAAGGATAATGTTTAAGTTTAGGATAATGTTTAAGTTTAGGATAATGTTTAAGTTCCAATTAGATGATATAATGCCTATATTCAATGCTCTAAGGTGTTGGCTTAATTTCACCTTGGATATTGGTTCTTGTTTGATTTGAACTTTTAGTGAATTTCACTTTAAATTTTCATATGATTTATATGAATTTTACTTTACAATTATGTTGATTATTTCAAAGTTCAAATTTGTGATTTTTAAGTTTGGAAATAATATTTCTATATTTCAAGAAATATTATTTGGGATTTAAGTATTTTAAGACTATTTTTACTCATTTAAAAGGAGATCTTTAAGTCAAATATTATTCACACAAAAGTATTTTAATAATTCTAGGAAAATAGGATTGGGATCCTTCTATTTTTCCTATTTGGATCTACTCTTATTTTATTTTTCTAAAATGTTTTAGATAGGTTTTTGTAAATTCGAATTTTATAGTAATTAGGAAATTACTATTTTGTCCATGGGCCCATTGGTCAAAACCAGTCGATCAGTTCAGTCTAACCTAACTCTCTCTCTCACACACACACACACAGACACACACACACGTGCGCGCGCGCCATAGCGCTCTCGCGAATCTATCGTTGCCTCACCGCTGTTGGCTCGCCTCCGTCATCTCTTGCCATCTTTGCCCTCGCGCCCTAGCCTAAATACTCTGCTCTCTCTCTGCTTCTCCTTTCTATACAACTATATTTGTATCTCGTGCTTTCTCGAGGATAACCCTAATCAATACCAAAACCTAGGGTTTTAGACATGGCTTTGTCGTGGGATTCTGACGGTACTCCGGCTTCTTATTGGTGTTGGAGTGCCTTTCCATCGTTGCCTTGATGATGGTGTGGCTGGTGTGGCTAGCGCAGGTCGGCACACCCTACCCTGGGTGCTCCATGTACCGTCGTCACCATGGTGACTCTTCCTCCTCTCCAACCATCGGTGAGCTTGGGATCCTTCTATTTTTCCTATTTGGATCTACTCTTATTTTATTTTTTCTAAAATATTTTAGATAGGTTTTTGTTAATTAGAATTTTATAGTAATTAGGAAATTACTATTTTGTCCACGGGCCCATTGGTCAAAACCAGTCGATCAGTTCGGTCTAACCTAACTGGTTCTCTCTCTCTCTCTCTCTCTCTCTCTCTCTCACACTCAGCGCGCCATAGCGCTCTCACGAATCTATCATTGCCTCACCGTTGTTGGCTCGCTTCCGTGATCTCTTGCCATCTTTGCCCTCGCTCCCTAGCCTAAATACACTGCTCTCTCTGCTTCTCCTTTCTATACAACTAGATTTGTCTCTCGTGGTTTCTTGAGGACAACCCTAATCCTTACCAAAACCTAGGGTTTCAGACATGGCTTTGTCGTGGGATTCTGATGGTTCTGGCTTCTTATTAGTGTTGGAGTGTGATGACCCACAAGTATAGGGGGTGTATCGCAATATTTTCGATAAGAAGAGTGTCAAACCCAACGAGGAGCAGAAGGTGTTGGCTAGTGGCTAGGAGCAGTAATTCTCTGTAAATACTTAGCAAACGGATTTTTCGGATTTTTTGATAATGCAGGTAAATAAAGTATGAGTAAATAAAATACAATAAGAATAAATGCAACAAGTGGCCCAATCCTTTATTCAGCAAAGGACAAGCCAGTTGTATTACTTAAGATGACCAAACATTCTCGAGGATACACGAGAATATCGTCAAGTGCTTTCGCTTCATATAGTTGATTAATCTTCTTTAGTTTGCTAGGTGTTGTGTGGGTGAACCTGTGCTAATGTACCACCTTCCTAGGACTAATACATACTTATGATTATACCCCTTGCAAGCATCCGCAAGTACAAGAAAGTAATTAAGGTAGAAACCTAACCACAGCTTTAAACTCTAAGACCCTGACGTCTCTTGTGTAATGGTTTCCTAATAGGGGTTCAGGTTTCTATCACTCCGACAACCCCTACGATTAGTAGCCAAATACACAATGTATTCCCCTAGGCCCATATAGGTGAAGTGTCATGTAGTTGACATTCACATGGCACCACTAGAAGAAGTACACCACAACTTAAATATCAAACTATTGAATCTTTCTCAACACAATTCCACTACTAACAACATGACTTCTCCCATGTCCTCAGGAACAAAACGAACTACTCACAAGACATCACATGGATCATGATCAGAGATAAAATAATGATGTATAACAATCTGAACATAAACAATAACTCAACGGTTCACTCAATAGCATCAACTACAAGGAGTAATCAACACCGGGAAAGTTTCTCCTAAGAACTATGCAAGATTCAACCCAATTGTTACAACGGTATGAGGTGGTGATGATGGTGCTGATGGAGATGATGGTGGTGATGATGATGATGATGCTGATGAAGTCCAGCTTGATGGTGGTGTTGATGGCGACGATCTCCCCTCTCTGGGAAGGAATTCCCCCGGCGGAATTATGTCTGTCGGAGAGATCTTTCTCTCTCGGTGTTTTCCGTCCCGTAGAGGTGGCGGAATCTTTCTGTGGTTGCTCTCCGAGTCTTAGGGTTTCGGGAGGATAATATACGCTAGAGGGGAGATCCAGGTGTGGGCCCCCTGTGGCCCATATCCACTCCTCCTTCTGGCAGTCTTCGTCTTCTAGAAAAATAGGATTTTCCATATATTTTCCCGGATTTTCTGATCTTCGCGAATTTTGCCTCCAAACAGCACCTTTTCCATCAGAATCCTGACTGTAGCGGTCCATGCTCCAAAAGTCATCAACCATGCAAAAACAGATGAAATAACATAAGTATCACCTCTTAATATGAAATATATCAATGAATAATAGTAAATTATGATGTAGAATAGTGATGCAAAGAGGACGTATCAACTCTCCCCAATCTTAGACTTCGCTTGTCCCCAAGCGAAAACTGAGCTCAATAAACATGACCTTAGGTTTATGGAGTGAAGAGTCGGTAAAAGAATACGGACAAGAAGCATCACATTCATATTTACATAGATCATAACAGAAGACAACTCACTATTATATAACTTAACTTGCAATAAGCAAATGAAACAAAATAAAGATACATAAAGTAGATCATAATTGGTAATGGCAAACTTAGCTCTTGGTCGAAGAATAGTTGACAATTTGCAGGAGTTGACAAATAACTGGTTTTCAATGATAGCTTTCAAAGCAGTAGACACTAAGAGTAAAGTGCAAAACAAGGAACATAAGAAACATGATTGAATAAATCATCATATGAATGAATGAAACACAACAACTTAAAATACTTGCTAAGGTAGCAGGGAATAGGTTTACTGACTCAACTAGGAAGTAAAAGAAAGGCCCTTCGCAGAGGGAAGCAGGGATTTCAAGATTCATAAAGAGCTCCCAAAAATTATTGTACTTATTAGCTTTCAGCTCTCATTGCCCCTATCATAAGCATCTTTAGGTGATTAAGGTTAAAGTGATAAAATATGAGGATATGCTTGACAAGTTGTAAGTTGAAAACCTCATGTCCCTTGAATACGAGGGCCGCTCCTCATGCTACTCAAGTTTAGTCACCGGTAAGTTCTTGTCATAGTAAGTACATGTGTATCATAGAGAACCGCCAATGGGGTACCCCTTGCCCGATGATAAGAAGAATCCCCATATCAAAATGACAAGGCAAGCAGACAACAAACATCTCAGCAATCTTCTTATTTACCATGGGAATATGGTGCTTTTTTCTCTCTTTCCTCTTTTCTCATCTTTTTTCTTTTTCTCTTTTTCTCAATCTCTATCTTTTTTTATAAGAAGAATGCTTCATAGATGCTCATTATGGTTACACTGTAGGTTTCCACCATGACATCATGGATTAGACCGGCGGCCCAGGCGTTTCTCTAACACACATACATAACTCCATGGACTTACAAGCTCCCCTTTCATTTCACACCAACGACATCCATAGACAAAAGAACATGATATCAACTAGATACAAAGTACCGGTGCAATGTTGAAAGCGTTCCCCATGACAGCATGGTTCTGCTAACTCACAACTTACAAAGCGCAAGCATATACGCAACATAGATGGGCACAATGGTTCAAGTTTATTAAGTGCAAGAAAGTAAAGTGTGCCATCAAGTTCATGAGAGCTTTAATCACTAATCTTCACATAACAAGTTTAATTTGGAAGGTAGATAAAAACATGATTTACTTGGAATAGCAATAGTGCTAATAGGTAGGTATGGTGGACACAAATGGCATAGGTTTGGTTGAAGGATTGGATGCACGAGAAGCATTCCCACTCAGTACAGGTTTTTGGCTAGCAAGGCTGGGTAGCAAGCATAAGAGTTAAAGGAAACAAACAAACATACAAGTGATAAAAACAAACGTGCAATCTTCCTTGGAAGCACAAAATATCTTAACTAGAGAATACTAAACTGATGAGCAAATCAAGAAAGAAAGATGATGAAATTATATTTCTTTAAGAGTATTTTTATCTTTTTCATTCAACTCTCAAAAATAGTGTTGCTACTGGCCGAGCCAGGTTTGCCAAAACCAACTAAATTAACTCAATGATCCCAAAGCGATACCAATACTAACAACAAGATCAATCATATAACCATGAATTGAAAACTAATATAAGATATGCAAAAGAGTAAATGATACAACTTCTCAATAATATTCCATAACGGCAACTCGCACCAAGGGATACATAGATATCTAACGAGAGGGGGGACACTTCCATAATGCAAACCATCAGACATGATAACTTCTCTATTCATGATATGACTCTACTAATAAGGTAAAAATATAGAAGATAGTGATGTGATACCGCGGCACTCCCCCAAGCTTGGAACAAACCAAGGGGATGCCAAAACCTGATGAAAAATTACTCCTTTGGTGGTGGTGGTGTTCTCTTGATTGGTGCGAGGAAATCTTCTAGTATCTTGCGAAGCCTGTTATTCTCCTCTTGAAGCATATCCACCTTCCTCCTCAAGACTCAGTACTTGTCGTAGAACTCATCAGTTACTCGTAGAGCTTCCACTGCTGCAGGGCAGGAACTGAGATCTAGAGTTGGAGGTATCAGCCCCTTCATGCATGTTGTCATGTCCTTTACTTCCTCCCCGACGCTCCGATCCATGCCTTCGCATTTAGTTGCGATCCTTTCTTGTTTCACCCATCCCACAAGAGTCTCCTGCTCAAGATTGTGACGGAGCTCGCGACGGCGTCGCAGCTCGTGATCCTATGAAGATGAACCCCTGAACGACATTTGAACAAAACAGACCGAAACAAAAGCACGACGAGAACATGATATACAAACCTCGGGGGGTCTGGGGGATTATATATTATGAAGTTTTACAACAAAAGGAAGGTACTAGGAGAAAATAGGTCGGAAACGGAGTCCGAGGCGGCCACACCACCTAGTGGCGCGGCCAGGGGTGGGCCCGTGCCACAAGGTGGTGTGAGCCACCCAGGGTGGTGTGCTCAAATCGAAAAGTGCAAAACTAACGAAAGTTAAATAATAACCTGGGTCAGAAGCACAAAAAAATTACAGCTCAATCCGACATACAGAGATCTCTCACGAATTTTTACGGTGAAGCACAAAAATCTGTTTCGGGACATCAACTTCCCCAATCTTACTTCTCTCTCATTAGAGGTTGATCTTGACACAAAAACAAAATAAAAAGGATAAGGAGAGGTTATTACCGAAGTAATAACTTCCAATACTCAAAGAAACAAAAACAAACTGAAAGCAAAAATAAATTGGGTTGTCTCCCAAAAATCTCTTTCTTTATAGCCATTAAGATGGGCATGATAATTTCAATGATGCTCACATAAAAATATGAATTGAAGTGAAAGAGAGCATTAAGAAGCAAAAATACACATGTTTAAGTCTAACCCACTTCCTATGCAAGGGAATTTTGTAAAAAAACAAGTTGTTGATACCAGAGGCTACTAGCATAGGAAGGCAAAATAAGTGCAACATAAAAACTTTCAGCATAAAGCGAGGAAACTTGATACTATTGAGATGCATAAGAACAGTCTTCCCTCTCTCATAATAACTTTCAGTATCATGCATAAATTTAATAATATAGCTATCACAAGAACCATTATAGCAATGATCACTTATCCTAACAGAAAACACAGAGACACTAGCTCTCATAACACTACTTTGTGGAGCAATATTAGAGGCATCCTTACAAAGGATAGTATGTCCCTCTTCTACATATTTAGTGACAAAATCTTTCACATTTGCTATTATAGGTTCATCATCCATTTGTTTATCAGGTTCAATAGCTTTATTTGTACTTTCATTAACCATACTAGCTATCATAGAATATTCCTTTATCTTAACTAGGAAAGGTATTTTCTCAATGTAAGGTTCAGGTAAAACATGGCTAGCAGTATAAACTTCAGTATTTCTTGCAGGAACACACTTAACAATGTCTTTATAAGGTGCATGATACTTATTCCATTTCTTTTTAGGCACTTCAATATAGGAAGCAAAAGCCTTAAAATAAGTTGAAGTAGCTTGAGAGTCTAGACCATAAGCATTTTTAATATTTTCAAAGTCATCAGTTCCCATAAAAGATTCAATGCATTCATAATCATAATTTATACCTGACTTTCTCCCTTTGTCATTCTCCCATGCTTCAGCATTATCTTGAATACGGTCTAGAATATCCCATTTAGCTTCTTCTTCCATGCGAGTGAATGATCCAGCACAAGAGGCATCCGATAAATCCTTATCATGCAGAGAAAGCCTTGCATAAAAGTTATTGATAATAATATTGTTGGGGACCTCATGAATGGGACATTTGAGCATTAGTAACTTCAATCTCCCCCAAGCTTGAGCTGTACTCTCTCCATCAAGAGGCCAAAAGTTGTATATTTGATTCCGATCTTTATGAATCTCACTAGGATGATAAAACTTTGAATAAAAGAGAGGTACTATTTCCTCCCATTCAAGAGCTTGACCATTCTTCAGCAGCTTATACCAGTCCTCAGCTCTTTCTTTCAGTGATAATGAGAATAACTTCTTCTTGACTTGATCTGTAGTAATACCTACACACTTGAACAACCCGCATAATTCATGTATAAAGAGCAAATGATCACCGGGATGGACAATTCCATCTCCAACATAATAGTTATCCATAACACCGATCAATAATTCTTGTAGGTATTTTAAAAGTATCATTCTCAATAGGTGGTGGTTCATCTACTACCTTAGCAGTGGTAGTAGCATTACGAAATAAGAAACTCAGTGAATTATCCATATTGAAAATAAAGAAACTAGCAGAAGTAAACAATACTCACGGTAGAAGTTTCTTTTACCAGTTCCACTCCCCAATAGCGCTTTACTCCCCGGCAACGGCGCTAGAAAATAGTCTTGATGACCCACAAATATAGGGGGTGTATCGCAGTATTTTCGATAAGTAAGAGTGTCGAACCCAACGAGGAGCAGAAGGTGTTGGCTAGTGGCTAGGAGCATTAATTCTCTATAAATACTTAGCAAACGGATTTTTAGGGGGTTTTGATAATGCAGGTAAATAAAGTATGAGTAAATAAAAGACAATAAGAATAAATGCAGAAAGTGGCCCAATCCTTTATTCAACAAAGGACACGCCGGTTGTATTACTTAAGATGACCAAACATTCTCGAGGACACACGGGATATCGTCAAGTGCTTTCGCTTCATATAGTTGATTAATCTTCTTTAGTTTGCTAAGTGTTGTGTGGGTAAACCTGTGCTAATGTACCGACCTTCCTAGGACTAATACATACTTGTGATTATACCCCTTGCAAGCATCCGCAAGTACAAGAAAGTAATTAAGGTAGAAACCTAACCACAGCTTTAAACTCTAAGACCCTGACGTCCCTTGCGCAATAGTTTCCTAACGGGGGTTCAGGTTTCTGTCACTCCGGCAACCCCTACGATTAGTAGCCAAATACACAATGCATTCCCCTAGGCCCATATAGGTGAAGTGTCATGTAGTCAACATTCACATGACACCACTAGAAGAAGTACACCACAACTTAAATATCAAACTATTGAATCTTTCTCAACACAATTCCACTACTAACAACTTGACTTCTCCCATGTCCTCAAGAACAAAACGAACTACTCACAAGACATCATATGGATCATGATCAGAGATGAAATAATGATGTATAACAATCTGAACATAAACAATAATTCAGCGGTTCACTCAATAGCATCAACTACAAGGAGTAATCAACACTAGGAAAGTTTCCCCTAAGAACTATGCAAGATTCAACCCAATTGTTACTGCGGTATGAGGTGGTCATGATGGTGATGATGATCCCGATGAAGTCCATCTTGATGGTGGTGTTGATGGTGACGATCTCCCCTCTCCAGGAAGGAATTCCCCCGGCAGAATTATGTCTATCGGATAGATCTTTCTCTCTCGGTGTTTTTCTCCCCGCAGAGGTGGTGGAATCTTTCTGTGGTCGCTCCCCGAGTCTTAGGGTTTCGGGAGGATGATATACGCCAGAGGGGAGAGCCAAGGGTGGACCAGGGCGGCCACACCACCTGGTGGCGTGGCCTAGGGTGGCCCGCGCCAGGCGGTGGTGTGGGCCCCCTGTGGCCCATCTCCACTCCTCCTTCTGGTAGTCTTCGTCTTCTGGAAAAATAAGATTTTCCATATATTTTCCTGGATTTTCTGATCTTCGCGAATTTTGCCTCCAAACAGTACATTTTCCATGAGAATCCTGACTGCAGCGGTCCATGCTCCAAAAGTCATCAACCATGCAAAAATAGATGAAATAACATAAGTATCACCTCTTAATATGAAATATATAAATGAATAACAGTAAATTATGATATAGAATAATGATGCAGAGTGGACGTATCAGAGTGCCTTTCCATTGTTGCCTTGATGATGGTGTGGCTCGTGTGGCTAGCGCAGGTCCGCGCACCCTACCATGGGTGCTCCATATATCGTCGTCGCCATGGTAACTCTTCCTCCTCTCCGACCATCGGTGAGCTTGGCTCCTGTTCGGCCAATGTCAGGGATATGACCCCGGGTACCCCTAGAGTTGGTCATTTAGATAGACGAGTAAAGATAAAGGCCATTTGATATAAATGAGGTGAAGTAATACGAAAAGAATAAATAAAAGAGGATGAAGGATGGCGCTAGGCCGACATATACTAAACTCGGCCCAGTCCAGAGTTCACAGGCAAAAGCTAAAAGCAAACAAGAGTAAATCCTGGTTGGGCTGAGATTCATTTAACTCGGCCCACAGCGTCACCTCCACGTCGCCCCAGGACAGCCGTAACTCCCCCGACACCACCTCTCCTGCCTCGACGACCTTCCCTTACAGCAGCTCTCCTGGCGCAACCATCTCCCCCGGGTGGGGCGGCATAAGCTGAACCTGGCCCACCCCGGTCCACATTGCCTCGTCATTTAACTTGCCACCGCGTCACCTCACCTGGGTGGGCCGGAGTGAGGTTAACTTGGCCCACCGTGGGGCTTCGATATCAAACTCCGTGTCGCCACTCTCGGGTGGGCCGGCATCTGCCTCGCCCCGGCCGGCCCACCGTGGGCCTTCCTCAAATGCCAGGCATGGCCAATTCCCCATGTCGAGTTAAACTGTGACCTGGCTGGGCCAACCCAGACCCTGCCTGGGCTGAATGCTGGGTAACCCGGCTGGTTTTCTCCTGTTGACCTGGCTAGGGTAAGAGTTGACCCGGCTGGGCCTATTCCTCTCCTGCTGGGCCGAATGAACTACTCCCATGACGAGTTTTCCTTTATTATTTACCTCCAGGACGAATCAGCTACTCCTCAGGTGAAGTTTCAGCCAGCCAGGTCAAGCCCTTCGGTCACATGCCAGTCTTGGGACACCCTAGCTCAAACTGGCACGTGTAGTAGCATCATTGCATGTGAGATGCCCTCAGTGTTTCAGGAAATTCTAGGGGAATATGATGAGCATCTCAGGAGATGCTAGGGAAGATGTTGAGCTATGGAATATGCTGAAGAGATAAGAGTAATGACTCAAGATGCCAAGGACAAGTACTACGATACAAGCCAAGGGACTGTCATAGTCAGTTGACCAGGCCCAAGCACGTGAGCACATCTTGTCCCCTGGGCGCCCCTTTATAAGGAGCACCAGGGGAACGAACCAGGGAGACCCCCAAAGGGCTCCTCTCTTCTCTGCTCGATAGGATCTCATCTTCTTCCTCCTCTGATCTCCCAGAGAGAGCCATGAGAGGCATAGGGAATACAACTCAAGGAGCACCATTGTAGCCACAATGCATGGCCAAGTTATATGAGATCTAGATGCAGGAATAGAGATTTTATCTCACTAGGAGAGCCTCGAACCTGGGTATATCGTGTCTCTCTACGTTCTTCCGTGTGTGGTCTTCACTGCATCATCCCTCCCCGGATTCCTCCATGTCCATGCGGCCCTAGCTTTAGCCTACTCATTGCATATGCCGTGACACCACCACAACAACTAAGATAAGCTTTCTCCCCTCTATCTACTCTCTTATCCCTCTCTACTCTATTTTATATTGATGGCTCTCTCTCTCTCTCTCTCAATTCCTTGGTCTATTGTTCTAGGGTTCTTACAGTACTAGATGAACTAGTTATTTTAGTTGATTATTAGGGTTAGTTTGGGTGTTCTTAGTGCTAATTTAGGGATTACTTAAGATCTAGAGATTGTGGTTGTTGTTGATGATCGGTTCTTGGTACTATCTATCCCCAAATCTTAGTGCTAACATTCAGTTTCATCAGAGAACAATGGTCTATTGTCACCCTTATCTTAGGTTAGGTGATTACATGTTGATGTTACACTCTTAGTTGAGGATGTTAATTTTTTATTTAAAATCCACAACTCAGTTGTAAATTAATTCCTTAATTGAATTTATTTAGTGTTAAGTCTACAGTTAAATATAATACTTCTTCCTAAACTTTGGGTTCAGTTTAGTATAAGTGTGTTGTGATCCAAGATATGTTCCTTATTTAGTTTATTAATTTATATTATGCAGAGTTCTTCTAACATAACTGCTTTCTGTTATCTACCTTCTCATCCTTAGATTGATCTTAGGATATTGCCTAGGAATGTCGGGATTAGATAATAGGATTTTTCTTCTTACATTACTGCTTATAAATGGTCTTTATGGGTATGTGCACGGGATATTGGGTTTGTATTCACTTTGGTGCCTCTGTCCTAGAGTGTGCATAGTGGATAATAAACCTAGTGCTTGTGCTGCTTCCCAGTATTTAGGTCATTTTGTTGCATGATCTACTGGTGCTACACATTAATTACATCTCTCTCCCTCTCTCTCAAGATCCATATGATATGTGTCTACTACTGCCTCTACTTTAGGGTTTCTAGCTAACAACCTTTGTACTTTCCAAAGTTTGATTGATGAAGATCTAGCACAATTCCTTGTCCTTCTCCTCATGTTCTTGCTCCTTTTTCTCTCTCGGATTCCTCTCTCTCATAGTGAGTGTGTGGTTGTTGTTTGCTATGTCTCACTCAGCCTCTGGTCTGAGTCTGTTTCTTATGAGCTTTTCTCTGAGGTTTGTGATTTGGCTGCTGGTTTTTATCTTCTTGAATTTTTATTTCTTAATTCTGTTTATAAGAAACCTTGTACTTGTTTTATAATGAATAAATATTTCATTTTATTTGTGGTCATATTTTCATTATGTTTTTCTGATTTTATTTATTTATTTGTGAATATTTGAATTTGAACTCAAATTTTAATAATTCAAACCTCCATTTTGAAATCAAATACTTGTCTTATATACAATATCATGTGTAATGTGTATTATGAGTCTTAGACTCACTTAATTTTGTTAAAGTCAAGATAAATCCCAAATTTGAAATATACAAAAGGTCATTTTTAATTTGAATTCAAATCTTAGTGTTGACCTAAGTCAAACTCAACACTAGAGCTCATTTTCAACCCTTTGTAACTTTAAATCGAACTTTAAATTTACACTTATTTTCATATGCATGCTATGCAAATGCATGTTTCTAATGTCTACCCTTTCTTGGGACCTATTCTTCAGGTTGTTACAGCATTTCCCAGCGGGCCTGGTTTGGAGGGGTTAAGGAGTGTGCGGGTCACAATACCTCGTCCAAGCATCCATTCTGCTGTTTCTTGCATCCAGTAGGCCTGTCCATAGGGGGAGCGGGCTAAGGAACACGCCCTATGATTCAAGAAAAAAGAGAACTTGGGGGAGTTTTGTAGAATGGTGAGATGAATCTACTGCTCAAAATTGTACTGTGTGTGACGAATTTCTCCAAACAAATCTCTACAATTGATGAAAGTTGGAAAAGACCACGAAAACTGAATCGTCTGGCTCACGCGCACATTTATCATGTAGAGAACTGGAGCATTGGTCCAAAGAGAAGAATATCAAGCGAGAGTAGGTTGAGAGGGATATATGTAGACAAAGATATGCAATTTAAAGTAACTGTTTGTACTATATAAAGAAGTTACAACCAATTCGGCTATAATTCTCAAAACAAAGAACTTACGACATGAATGTTTTACATAATGACAAGATGAAGTACAACTTAAAGTAACTGTTTGATCTTAGTGAGCTCTAGGGACAAACACAAAATCACGAGAATCTAATAAAAAAATAGTGAGAAAGGTGAGAGGTACATAAGGAATAAAACCCGTTTTCATCCTCCAATCTAGCTAGTCTAACTTGAATGAACGGCGTTATCCTATGTTTTTATTGAGACTTGGCTTGCTGAAAATGGCCAAATCTGATGTTACTCTCTCTGTTTCAAATTACTCCGCAAGCACGCTTACCTAGATGGACTAGCACTCTCTCATTTTCCATCCAAAAAAATTCTGAAATTTTTGGAATATGTACTACACATTCCATACCACTCTCACCTACATAAGCATGCCGACGGAGTAATTTAAAACAGAGCAAGTATCTATTTCAAAAATTCTAGGATATTTTTGAATGAAAAATAAATGATTACTACTAGTCCACCTACGTAAGCGTGCTGCGGAGTAATTTGAAACCGAGGAAGTATATATACTAGCAAAGGGCCTGTGCGTTGCTACGGGTCCAAATTTACAAGTTCATCTTGTGTGTCTAGACCAGAGTATAGCTCATGGATCACGCAAAGAAGTTTAGTCTTGACGAGTGGTGGCCTCCGACCATGTCTAGGAGGGAGGGCAGGGAAGGTGGGGCGCGGTATCGACAGGGAACTGGTGTGCCGCGCACAGGAGCAGTCATGACGGCGACGCGGACAGAGAAGTTCAGTTCTTTCACTTCGCGACGGGAAAGCCAACGCGCCGTAGCTCTGCTTCCCTACTCGTCGCCAGTGCTCGATTCCCCGCCAAATCGGTTGCCGCCCCGCAGCAAGCCGGCGGGCTCCGAGCCGCCAGTGCTCGATTCCCCGTCAAATCGGTTGCTTCCCTATAGCATACCGGCTTCTCCGCTCTCCTGTCCGCTGCCAGTGCTCGATTCCTTGCCAAATCGCCCGCGGTTCTGCAACAGGCCGGCTGCTCCGCTTCCCTGCTCGCTGCCAGGGCAGGCCCCCGAGCGCGGCGATTTCGTCAAGCGTCCTCTCCCCATGGGAAATACGGCGATTTCCTCCAGCGTCCTCTCCCCATGGTAAAAAATACGGCGTAAAATGCGAATTTTCTATGTTTTTACACTATAATGACTCATAAGTCGTATTTTTATATCAATTTTTTTACGTTTCTGATGAATATGAACATAATTATTAGTATACAAAATATAAATTTATGTGTGTGAGAACATAAAAATATGTGGGGTGCAAAATAACTATTCTGCACCCTGGGTGCTGAATGGGTTTATATATATATTCATACTACACCCGGGTGTAGTTACACCCACACGTGTTTCACACTATATATGCAGTATCTACCATACCGGAAGGTATGTACGCGCAGTATGAAGTATATAAGAATATTTGAGCAGTATATATACTACTTTTTTGGTAGTATGTAATTTTTATTCACATACTCCTTTTATACGTACAAATATGACGTGTTTTACATATATAGTGCAAATTATGGGTGTATTTGCAATTTTTTCACCTAACTTGCTTGAAAGTATCTTAGATATAGTATATGAACATACTCAAACAGATAAAGTATATATGAGACGTGGGTGTAGTTACACCCGGGGAGTATACTCCCCGGGTGTAACTACACCCACGTCTCATATATATATATATATATATATATATAGAAAAATACTTCTTACTCCTGGGTGTAACTACACCCACGTCTCATATACTGCCTTACGGAAGTATTTGTAGTACTTTATCTGTTTGAGTATGGTCATATACTATATCTAAGATACTTTCAAGCAAGTTAGGTGAAAAAATTGCAAATACACCTATAGTTCGCACTATATATATAAAATACCGTCATATTTGTATGTATAAAAGGAGTATGTACATCCTACCAAAAAAGTAGTATATATATATATATATATATAGTAGAGGTGTATAACCAAAGGCGGGAGAGGTACACGCATCAGGTGGATCTGAAATCCTTGTGGAGATCCATATGTATCCGAGGGTAATAAATAGTGTGGTACACGGTACACCACACCAGGTTGCCTATATATATATACACATGCACCAATATTTGCAAGTACATCTCTCTAGGTACACTGCATCGTACTCTCCCACCATACCACTAGCAGCTCGCGCCAATATGCCCATTCGCCTACTCGCGATCTATCGGACGCCCGCTACGGCCTACGGTAGACGGGACCAGGACGGGGAGAGAAACGTGGCGCGTACGGACGTACTGTTGCGTGGTGCTCTCCGGGTTGGCGCCAAATTATAGGAGGGAGGGAGGGAGGATCAGCAGCTAGCTGCCAGGCGCGATGATTTGATTTTGAATCCTGGAGGGATATCATCATGATCATCGGTGCACGCAGTGTGGGCCGGTGGTCAAACAAACAGGGAGGGGTAGCTTGCGGTGGTGTGGTGTGGTCTCCCACGCAGGTACACGCTGCGCAAACCCTATCCTGCCAGTACTACACATCTGCTCTGATGTACGTACACCCGTTCGTGGACAAAAAACTTGAGTAGTACTACTCCCCTCTAAAACCTCACTGTCGTTGCTCTCTCTCTCTCTCTCTGGTCCCTTTCGTCCTCGCTCGGTCACTCTTAATTTCACACGCACGCATTGGCATCGACACAGGCGTAGCAGCAGCAGAATCCTTAACCCCTCTGTCGCTCGCTCGCGCACGCGTACGACGAGCTGGCTTGGCTCCACGGAAAAGGGCGGGGAGACGTGGCTCCACCGCGTCCACGGGTGTGTGCAGCAGAGTGGGGGCGCGCGCGGCGGCAGCGTCCCGGCGCTGTCTGTCTACAGGAAGAAGCTGTCCTCGCCTTCCGTGATGGGGCCAACCCGCGTGCGTCACCCAGCCTTGCCTTGGCCGGATCGATCATCCATGCATGTTGCCGCTTTCGGTGCAAGTGTCGCAGCAGATGCCCTCCTCCTTTTTCACCCGTTCTGGGCCAAGCATGCACGCTTCTACCTCGTTTCGTAGTTTCCAGTGCAAAAGTTTGACGATATTTTAATCTAGGAATTACCAGATGAAATACAAGTGAGACTTTGGTCCAATCCCACTTTGACACCTTGGAAGCAAGACAGACTCACTCGTTTATATTGAATTGCATAAGTTAGCCAACGTAATCAAAAGTCCAAACTGATGAAAAGAGCTAGACGTTTATTATATTCTTTAACACTCTCTCTCAGCGTCTGCTATTTTAGTCCTTAGCGTCGCAGAATCTTTTGTAAATACCGTGTGAGCAGGGTCATGAACTTGAGACCTCTTGGCTCTGATACCATATTGAATTGCATGCACTAGCCAACGCAACCAAAAGTCCGAACTGATAGAAAGAGCTAGGCGGTTATTATATTCTTTAACAGTTTAGACATTTTTTTTAGGTTCTTGCTATTATGCCTAAGGCCATCTAATGTACGGCGACGTCGGGGACCAATTTGATTGGTCAAGAAATCTTTTGAATTATTTTTCGCAGGAACATTTTAATCCATAGGATGATATTTCATCTAGGAACCAACCATGTGAAAAATTGTAGTGTCAAAGATATAACTAATTTTTAAATGTCAAAGATATAACTAATTGTAGTGAAAAATAAATATACTAGCATTAGGTTAGATCTTATGAAAAATTCTATGCTTCAGTCAAAGATATTTATCCTTGCCGTATACTCCAAATATACAGACACATGGAAACGCTCACGCCGACCTAGATATAACTAATTTTTAAATGCCAGAGTGGTTGAGCAAAATTGTTTTATTGTGGATTTAACGTGCATGTACGACTCTCATTGAGTCAAAGGGATATACTCTATAAGAGCATGTACAATCAAGGTGTTTAGAATTGTGTTTAGAAAAATAAACCGATTTATCTTTAAGCACCGGTGCTTATTTATACTAGATAGATGTCTAACTAGGCACCTCTTCAATATAAATAAGCACCAATGCTTAGCAAATTGGTTGTTTTATTTTTGTAAGCACTCCTCTAAGCACCTCCATAGCACATGCTCTAAGATGTTTTAAATTTGTCACGCGTAAAAACTGATCTCTCTTCTTTTAGCAAATATACTGTCTATGTGTACAAGGGGGTCAGTTTTATCCTTCATACTATGTTTTAAATTTGTCACACGTTTTCTATTTAATTTCGATAATCATTTTAATATGACCATTAGTTGTTACAATAACAATCAAGCAATAATTAACTCATGTTATAGCATGTTATTTTTTTCAAAGATACGTATAGCACGCATATCAGTAATATAGAAGAAAAGCTACAAGGCTAGGTTTTTCCCTTCTTTATTAGGTGATAGGATGACACAAGAAAAAGACAACCTTTCAAACACATATTGACGCAGTCCAACACATGACAATCTCCATTGGTCCACATCATGCTACACCAACCATTACTACAAAGGTGAATTCCTTCTATCTCTTACCTTCCGTTGGTTATCGTGTGAATGGAATCATACTTGAGACAAATGCCTATTGCATGACAAGGTCCATAACCATAATACCAAGAGGAGGAGACAAGGATGCCCCTGGAGCAAAGATCCCCAAACAAGAGGCCTAGAAGCGAAGAAGGAAGAAGCAGTCGAAGAGAACCTCGGAGTCTTCGTCCTGCACATACCGGAGTTTCCAGTCGGACCAGACTCTCCACTGACATCGCCCCAGAGTGTCCGGCCTTCCTCCGCTCGAATCTTGGAGCAGCCTGTCCGGAGCCCAATCCGGACTCCACCTGGAATCTACCCGGACTCTTCGCCGTACCCGGACTATCCGCCCGACCACGCCCGGAGTGTCGGGCCATACCAGAGTATCCGACCCTTCAACAACGGAGTCTCCAGCCTGAACAACACAGACCCCCGAGACTCAAGATGGGCATTTTTGCATATGCATGCATTCATCTATAAAATCGGGGTAAATTTTTCGCCAAAAAAAAACCTAAAGAGATCAGAGTTTCTTTCACTATCTAGAGGTAGGAATAGCTCTCTGAAGTGATGGCTACAAATTTTGACATGACCTTTAGGCATTATTGTGTTTTGGGGGGAAATATTTTGAATTCACATTTGAAATTCAAATCATTTGGATAATATTTGAAAATTAGAAGTTAGAATCATTAAGTGGTTTCCCAAAATAGGTATTAACATTGTTTGATTATATTATAGATATATTAAACAACAATATGAATTTAAGACAAGTAAATTCAAATAGAAATGAATTCTTATTTCTTTTCTTTATTCCATAATAAGATTACAAATGAAGATATTTACAACCAGACAGAAAATTACAAGATTCTTTACAAATGAATATAGCCCAATAAAATGAGTCTTTATTAAAACATAGAAATATTGTTACAAGATTCTTTACAAAAAGAATGAGAGGAGATTACAATAATAATCTATACTACGTATTTAATCCTATACTAAGTCTTGACAATCTAGACCTTGTTCCTGCAAAATAAATAAATCACTCAAATAGAAACAAAAGATTAGTTGATTAGTTTTACTCTTAGTGGTGAACAGTGAAGTGCACTGTTCATATTACATCATAGAGTAATTGATAGGGGCAAGTTTCACCAAAGTGCAGTATCTGTTTTTTTAAACATATAGCTTCAGTACCACATTATAAGCCAAGTGGAATAGTGGTAAGTTTCACCAGGACAAGTAACAGTAAAAGGATGGGGGAGTTAAACCATAGTTACTGGATCTCATCCACAGCCAAAGCAAATAGTGAAGCAGCTCACACACCTAAATGCATGCATTGAGGTGTCGACATCAGAGAGCAAGGGAGTAGTTCAAATCACAACAGCGTAGAGCAAAGCCGGCTTTGCTATCTACTTCGCGGAGAGAGAGCCCAACCACAGTTTGTCACCAGCACAAGAACATCACCAGATCTTGCAACCATATCACTAGATCAAATCACTTTCCACCACACAAAACCCAGGAGATCACCAACAAAGATGGTGACTTGAGGAGGGGAAGGTACTAGGTGGACAACAAGGTCACATAGGAGCAACAACACCAGAGGAGCAAGACAAGGCCAAGGGGAAGCCAACACAAATCCAGGGCTACCACAAGCCAGAAGTAAAAGGCAACATCAAGACAAGGCTACCAGGGTATATCCCCACATTTAGATCTAATCATTTTCCATCTTGCACATTCTTTTTCTTGCAAGCACATGATAAGTGAACATGTTAGGCAGCAAATAATAAATAGTCAGATTATGCATGTGTTCTTGCACAGACAGGGTCTTAGACCAGCATCATTGACCTATGATCTAGTTTTAACTAGATAGATACACATCACAGCTGCTAGTACAGGGCACATTCCCAGAAGTGTAGGACCTCTATATCTAGTAGGTTCATATCTGCTTGAGTACAAGCTCAAGCATATATTCTTCAACAAAGATGATCATCTTCCTAAATGATTTAGGAATCATAAATAGACATTTCTTTTAGAAAAGACAGTAAAGATCAACACTGTCTAACACTAGGCCACACTGTACAAAAACCAATAAGTTTAATCACTTTCCTATTAGCATATAGGAATCATAACTTTGTATATCATCTTCTTACTAATCATAGAGCAGGGACTAGCAATACTAACTTTAGATTTACACAGTAACGGGATTAAATCCTGAGACTGAACATATCAAAGCTTCACAAGTAAGCAATTAACCAAGCATCAGTATAGGGAGCATCTCATCTCAGCTCCACAAGAGTGAATTCACAACCACAACAACTTGAGCATCCACATTAAGCTAAGCATGCTTATACAGAGAACATGATAACAAAAGCATGATCAATAGAGTGTTCTCTGACAGAGAACAGAGTAACAAACATACTCAACAGAGATTGACACTACACTGACAGTAGATCAACATCAAAGGATTAGCATAGGCAAGATTAACCATAGAGCTATGCTAAATCACCATTGTAGGGGGTATGAACCCTAGGAATTTAGGGATGAACCCCAAATAGGAAAATCTATCGCAAGTGACCACATGGCATGGATTAGGGGCAAGGTAGAGCATAGAGAGGAGAATAGGGCACTTACTCGAGGTCCTCGTAGGGTTATCAAAGAGGAAGCAGAGAGGAGGCTGGCGGCACGGGAGCACCCGAGAGGGGCGCTGCAACCCGCGCCTACACACGGCAGTGGCGGCCATGGAAGAGTGTCATGGTGGTGTCACGGTAGATGTCATGGATAGGCTAAAGGTGGGGACTAAATGCACTAGGGGAATCCAGGGAGGGATAGTGTGGCGATTCCACACACGGTAGCTTTGTATTTGATTCACTTCCACAGATTACAAGTGCTCCTTGAGCTGTATTGGGGAGAGGAGGAAGAAGAACTCTCTTACTCTCACCACTAGTCAAATACCACCCTCAAGGGATCAACTAGAAAAAACAACCCTTACTACAGAGGCCCTAGCCCTCCTTATATAGGGGTGGCTAGGTCTCCAATTAGGGCATACATGGAGGCATATTCCAAGGAATATGCCTCTTCCCAAAATAGTAAGCCGACCGGGTCACTTTAGCCCAGCGTCATCCATGCAGAGGCTACGTAAGCCTCTGCGGCACCCGCGTCATCTGACATAGGCATCATTAGCTTTGTCGGCCACACCAAGGTGGTCCTGGCCTCCGTCCGCTTCGCTCACGCTCTGCGTACAGTGGTCACCTTTGACCAGCGAGATACCTTCCTTCTCTTACAAGCTTATAACCCGGATCTTACCTAGTTGATCCGGCCACACCTGTTCCTGCATATAAGTTAGATACATCTTACCGACATACGGCATAAGTCGGTTGAGACCCAGTTAGGTGGACGTCCCCTGGTCTGGGTTACTCCGTGATTCGGCCTGCCTTGAGGTGACTCGGTCAGCACTTGCTTTGACCTTGCCGTACCTCGGCTAACTAGGCCTTTATACCCCGGCGTGACCCTACCCGGGGGTATCCCCCCAACATTAGTCCCCGAAGCTGGTGCGGTCTTAGCTGCTTTAGCCGCTAAGGCCACAGCAGGTTCAATTTCACCGAGCTTCTTGCTCCTTCTCTGAGTTACCTCATAATCCGGATTCCATAGGTTCATTTTCCCTTGGCACATTCCAAGTTTTTACTTGCTGGCCGGGTCACCTCATACTCATCCGGGTCATTCTTCCTTCTCTCGTACGCTTCCCCACGTGGAGGCTAATCATTACTTTGCCTCATTTTAAGGGCTTCCGATAGTAACCGCCGCAGTTATTGTCAGAAGTTACTGTAGCGCACGTCACGTTGTGCCTGCCTCCTCGTTAACCGTATCATAACATCGCGTCGTGGGATCCGCTGCGCCCTGTGGCCCTTCCTGTGGCTCGTCGCTGATTGGTTGATCCGGGTCATACACGGCCACACCGTGTGGCCCGCCTGCAGAACGCGATCCCACTACCCCTTAAGGGAGTGGTTAAATAGGGGAGGGGCACGCCCCTTGGGTCCTTTCCCTACTTCCGCGCCCCTCTGCCTCTGCTTCTTCCTCTTCTTCTCCAGCGACAGCAGCGCCGCCACCACATCTGAGTAGCAGCGCCGCCGCCGCACTGCTTCCACGCGCACCAGCGTCGCCGCCACCTCCACGCATCTCCTCCGCCATGGGTCCTCGCCAGTCCAGGCCACTGCCTCCCACCGCTGCTAGCGCTAGTGAGGATAGTGATCTTGAGATGACCGAGGAGGAGCTCATCGTCACAGAGCAGGAAATGGAGGAAGACGCGGCGAACGCCGACCGCGGCGTGTGGGCTGGATCTTGGGTTTGCCAGGATGACCTGGATTGGCTGTACCGCACCAGGCGTATCCCGGAGGGCATCACCGCACGCCTCGCTACTGCCGAACTTGCCCCCTCACCCAATCCGGGTGAGTATGTGGTGTTTCTAGCCCACTTCCAACGCGGGTTTGGTCTCCCAGTTAGTGATTTTTTCCACGACTGGCTCAATACGTACGAGCTTCAGCCGCACCATCTTCCGGCTAACGCCATCATGTCTCTCTGCCTTCGCTTCCACCATCGAGGGCTACGCCGGAGTATGTCCCACGAAGGAGCTCTAGATCCGGTTCTTTGGCCTTCGCCGGAACGTGATTCCGAACATACAACTTGATCCGGAGGACAAACAGCTCACGCAGTTCGGCGCTGCGTCTATCTCTCCCCAGAAGCAGTCCATCTTCCCCCGAGTCACGGGGCTTGACTCTTGCAAGGGATTGGCCCGGACCTTCTTCTATGTCCGGAACAGCACATCTGAAGATTTGATCTGGCTGCGCCCCTATGCTCCGGGTCGTCCTAACCTGGATTTATGGGACAAGGTCCCCAAGAAGCCCACTGTCCTGGCGAACCAAGTCAACAAGAGGTTCCAGGAGCTAAAAGATCAGGGATTGCGCAATGAAGACGCAATGATCACGTTTGTTCGCAACCGGATCTCCCCTCTCTAGAAACGCACGCACAAACTCTGTCACATGAGCTGGGGCCGCGACCCCAATCGGACCTCCTCCTTCGAGTTAAGCAACACCGAGATCTACCGCCGGGTCAAGGCCCTCTTCACCACCCACAAGGACTTCTCTTCTTAGTGGACGTGGGGGATTGAACACTTTTGCCGAGATAGGCTTCCTCCTGCGGTAAGTCTCGTGCCCCAAACTCTTTCCGAATTAAATCATATGTCGGTCTTTGTTGTATGTTTAATCTTGTTGCCTTTTGTTTCCCTTAGATGTTTCTTCAGCAAACCATCGAGGATGGCACCGAGCCTTCTCTCAAATGGACGCCCGATCGCGATACCTCGGACGAGGAGGAACCGGATCAGGAGATGTTCCTGCCGATGGCAGATGTGACCAAGCGACCCACCGGTAAACTCTCTTCCATTAGAGATTGGCCCGACGATGAAGATGATTTAAACGTTGAGGTGATGGAGGCATTTGACGCTGTCCCCCTTTCTGATGCTTTTCCGGCATCAGCTAACCCCGGTGGGCAGATCCATGAAGATCCTCCGCTTGCCGTGGGTGAGCCTGTCCCGGTCGCACCAAAGAAGAAGAGGGGAGCTACATCAGCATCTTCCTCTGGACCTTCTCAACCAGCTAAAAGGCGAAAGAAGTCCGAGGACAAAACTGCCACCAAGCCTGCAACCAAGGCCACAACCCGGAGGGCTCGGAAGCCCAAAGAGCCTCTGACCTCGGATGAGTAAGCCACTTCTCCCTTTGCTATTTATTTGTTCTTCCTTTACTATAGTTTCTCATCATTTATGATCTGATTCGGCAGGGCCGTGGTAGATGTTCCCTAGAGCGGATCTGGTATTGTCGTGGTGGTGTCACGGCAGATGCCATAGATAGGCTAAAGGTGGGGACTAAATGCACTAGGGGAATCCAGGGAGGGATAGTGTGGTGATTCCACACACGGAAGCTTTGTATTTGATTCACCTTAGTAGATTACAAGTGCTCCTAGAGCTGTATTGGAGAGAGGAGGAAGAAGGGACTCTCTTACTCTCACCACTAGCTTGCCCTTTGGAACTAACTAGTAAATTGATACACACTAGAGACCAATCTCTCAGATTTCAACCCTTTCTACAGAGGCCCTAGCCCTCCTTATATAGGGGTGGCTAGGTCTCCACTTAGGGCATACGTGGAGGCATATTCCACCCAAAATAGCAAGCCGACCGGGTCACTTTTCCCCCGCGTCATCCATGCAGAGGCTACGTGAGCCTCTGCGGCGCCTGCATCACCCGACATTGGCTTCGTCACCTTTGTCGGCCACGCCTCGGTGGTCCGGCCTCTATTCGCTTCGCTCACACTCTACGTACAGTAGTCACCTTTGACTAGCGAGATACCTTCCTTCTCTTACAAGCTTGATATAACCCAGATCCCACATAGTTGATCCGGCCACACCTGTTCCTGCATACAAGTTAGATACATCTTACCGACATATGGCCTAAGTCGGTTGAGACCAAGTTAGGTGGACGTCCCCTGGTCCGGGTTACTCCGTGATCCGGCCTGCCTTGAGGTGATTCGGCCAGCACTTGCTTTGACCTTGCCATACCTTGGCTAACTAGGCCTTTATACCCCGGCGTGACCCTACCCGGGGGTATCCCCCCAACATTAGTCCCCGAAGCTGGTGCGGTCTTAGCTGCCTTAGCCGCTAAGGCCTCAATAGGTTCAATTTCACTGAGCTTCTTGCTCCTTCTCTGAGTTACCTCATACTCCGGATTCTATGGGTTTACTTTCCCTTGGCACATTCCAAGTTTTTACTTGCTGGCCGGGTTACCACATACCCATCCGGGTCATTCTTCCTTCTCTCGTACGCTTCCCCACGTGGAGGCTAATCATTACTTTGCCTCATTTTAAGGGCCAGCAACAGTAACCGCCGCAGTTATTGTCAAAAGTTACTGTTGCACACGTCACGTCGCGCCTGCCTCCTCGTTAACCGCAACATAACGTCACGGCGTGGGATCCGTTGCGCCCTGTGGCCCTTCGTGTGGCTCGTCGCTGATTGGCTGACTCGGACCATACACGGCCACACCGTGTGGCTCGCCCGCAAAACGCGATCCCACTACCCCCTTACGGGAGTGGTTAAATAGGGGAGGGGCGCGCCCCTTGTGTCATTTCCCCGCTCCCGCGCCCCTCCGCCTCTGCCTTTTTACTCTTCTTCTCCGTCGACAGCGCCGCCGCCACCGCATCTGAGCAGCAGCGCCGCCGCCGTACTACTTCTATGCGCTCCAGCGCCGCCACCACCTCCGCTCATCTCCTCCGCAACGGGTCCCCGCCAGTCCAGGCCGCTGCCTCCCTCCGCCGCTAGCGCAAGTGAGGAGAGCGACCTCGAAATGACTGAGGAGGAACTCACCGTCGCCGAGCAGGAGATGGAAGAAGACGCGACCCACACCGATTGTGGCGCGTGGGCCGGATCCTGGGTCTGCCAGGATGACCTAGATTGGCTCTACCGTACCTGGCGCATCCTGGAGGGCGTCACCGCACGCCTCGCTTCCGCCGAACTTGCCCTCTCACCCAATCCGGGTGAGTATGTGGTGTTCCTATCACACTTCCAGCGGGGGTTCGGTCTGCCAGTTAGTGATTTTTTCCATGACTGGTTAAACACATACGAGCTCCAGCCGCACCACCTTCCTGCCAATGCCATCACATCTCTCTCCGCCTTCGCCTCCACGATCAAAGGTTATGCCAGACTATGGCCCACGAAGGAGCTATGGATCCGGTTCTTTGGCCTTCGCCGGAACGTAATTCTGAATGTAGATCTAGAGCCGGAGGATAAACAACTCACGCAGTTCGGGGCTGCGTCAATCTCTCCTCGGAAATTTTCCATCTTCCCCCGAGTTACGGGACTTGAATCCTGCAAGGGATGGGCCCGGACTTTCTTCTACGTCCAGAACAGCACCACCGAGGACCTGATCCGGCTGTGTCCCTATACTTTGGGTCCTCCTAACCCAGAGTTGTGGGACGTTATCGCCAAGAAGCCCACAGTCTTGGCGAACCAGGTTAACAAGAGGTTCAAGGAGCTGAAGGAGCTCGGATTTCGCAATGAGGACGCTATGATCACATTCGTCCGCAACCGGATCTCCCCCTCCAGAAACGTACACATAAAGTGTGCCACATGAGCTGGGGCCACGACCCCAACCGGACCTCGTCTTTTGAGTTGAGCAATACAGAAATCTATCGCCGAGTCAAGGCCCTCTTCACCACTCAACAGGACTTCTCCTCTGAGTGGACGTGGGGAATTTAACATTTTTGCCGAGATAGGCTTCCTCCTTCGATAAGTCTCGTGCTCCAACCTTTTTTCCAAAGTAAATCATATGTCGGTCTTTTGTCATAAGTTTTAATCTTGTTGCTTTTCCTTTTCCTTAGTTGTTTCTTCAGCAAACCATCGAGGATGGCACCGAGCCTTCCCTCAAGTGGGCGCCTGACCGGGTCACCTCAGACGAGGAGGAACCGGATCAGGAGATGTTCCTTCCGATGGCAGATGCAACGAAACGACCCACCGGTAAACTCTCTTCTATTAGAGACTGGCCCGACGATGAAGATGATTCGGATGTTGAGGTGATGGAAGCATTTGATGATGTCCCCCTTTCTTATGCTTTTCTGGCATCAGCTAACCACTGTGGGCAGATCCATGAAGACCCTCCCCTTGCCGTGGGTGATCCTGTCCCGGTGGCGCCGAAGAAGAAAAGGGGAGCTGCCTCTGCATCCTCCTCTGGACCTTCTCAGCCGGCTAAAAGGCGGAAGAAGTCTGGGGACAAAACTGCCACCAAGCATCCAACCAAGGCCACGGCCCAGAGGGCTCAGAAGCCCAAGGAGCCCCTGACCTCGAATGAGTAAGCTTCTTCTCCCTTTGCCATTCACTTGTTCTTCTTGTGTTATAGTTTCTCATCATACATTATTTGATTTGGTAGGGCCACGGTGGAAGTCCCACAGAGTGGATCCGGCATTGCATCGCCGCTCCGACACAGCCCCTCTCCTCCTCGTGGCGATGATTCACGCCCGTTGAGCCCCATTCCGGAGGGCAACCTCGGAGCAGGGGAGACTGGCTCTGCCGAAGCGGCAACAACCACCACTTCGGCTCCGCCGCAACCAGCTACCACCGAGGTTCCCTCAGCATCTCTGCCGAAGCAGAAACCAACACCAGTACCAGCACCAACTCCAGCACCAGCAGCAACAACCAAAGCAACAGCAGCAGAAAAAGCAACAACAGCAGCATCAAGCCCCTCTACCTCGTCTGAGCCTTCCAAGGCTCAGCGAGAAGGCATCAGCAGCACCAAGGCTGGCGCCAAGGCAACTCCTAAGGGCAAATCCACTGCAGCAACCTCAACCTCTCAGCAGTAGCCCAAGGGCAAGAAGACACCTGAGGCTACCAGGGCAGCGTCCGTCGAGGCTGGACAACGCACACTTGCGTCCATGCTTCCGAAGAAAACTCCACCGCCGAAGGACGCCCCTGCCGAGCCAGCTGATGCGCAACATGTTTTGCACACCAGCCCGACCCTTGCCCAAGTTGAGAGGAGGGAGGCGCATGCCAAGGGTTTAGTGGCGCCACACATGCTAAGCGGCAAACGATACCCTCCGACCTTGATCGAGTTTGTAAATAACTGGAACAAGGGCAGAGTTCGTCTACAACAATGATCTCCCGGAGAAGTTCGGTCTCGCCGAATTTTCTGCGCAGATGAATACCGCCGCCAAGGCTATTAACCATGCGGGTCGGATGATGGAGGTATGTTACTTCATATTTTCTTTTAACAAGTTGTAGATATAATTGATATAGCCATTAGTCCCCGAGCCTCCGGGGGAGTAACTTGTTACTCGGCCGGATGCTCCTTAGAGAACTAACGTAGCTCCTTTATAACTTCGAATATGCACACACCTAAAGCTGGGTTAAGTTCCACTTGGCCCGAATTTCGTACACTTCGAATATGCACACACCTAGAGCCGGGTTAAGTTCCACTTGGCCCGGATTTTGTACACTTCGAATATACACACACCTAGAGCCGGGTTAAGTTCCACTTGGCCCGGATTTTGTACACTTCGAATATGCACACACCTAGAGCCGGGTTAAGTTCCACTTGGCCCGGATTTTGTACACTTTGAATATGCACACACCTAGAGCCGGGTTAAGTTCCACTTGGCCCGGATTTTGTACACTTCGAATATGCACACACCTAGAGCCGGGTTAAGTTCCACTTGGCCCGGATTTTGTACACTTCGAATATGCACACACCTAGAGCCGGGTTAAGTTCCACTTGGCCCGGATTTTGTACACTTCGAATATGCACACACCTAGAGCCGGGTTAAGTTCCACTTGGCCCGGATTTTGTACACTTCGAATATGCACACACCTAGAGCCGGGTTAAGTTCCACTTGGCCCGGATTTTGTACACTTCGAATATGCACACACCTAGAGCCGGGTTAAGTTCCACTTGGCCCGGATTTTGTACACTTCGAATATGCACACACCTAGAGCCAGGTTAAGTTCCACTTGGCCCGGATTTTGTACACTTCGAATATGCGCAAGACTAAGATGTCCATCTTTGCTCTTTCAGGTGCCACCAACTATCGAAGCGCTGAGTTTCAGCGTCTCCTTGATACTCACAAGATGCTGCGGGCAAAACATAATGCACTTCTCGCTGAACACGAGAAAAGGGGTAAGTTTCTTCCTCGACATTTTTCCATTTTCCTTCATCTTCTTCGGCCGAACTAACCCATCCTTCGGTTTTCGCAGCTAGGGTGGAGGCTGAGAACATGATCATGAGGAAAAATTTGGATCAAATCAAGGGTAAGTTATTTTTGCTCAACCTTGCTATGCTTTCCATCTCCTTTCCTCCTTGGCTCGGCAAACATTCATACCTCGGCTTTGCCGGGTCAACAAACTATTTCAGCATCTCTTGAAGATAGTGTGCCCGTGCCTGATATGATGGTGCATTTTCTCAAACAAGCAGGACAGCATCAGGCCGAGCTCAAAAATAAAGATGATGAGCTTGCCCTTCTCCGAGCCAAAGATGCTGAGATTGCCAAGCTTAAGGCAGATATGAAGAAATTGAAAGCAGAGCACCAAACCGAACTCTAGAAAGCCGGCCAGGACTATACTGAAGAGCGCGAGCGCCTCAATCTCCAGGTTGCCAAGGACCAGGAACTACTCAAGGAGGCCGACATCAAGCTTGAGTCGGCGAATGCTGAACTTGTGCAACTCCGGGAGAGGCGCGACAACTGCATCAAGGAGTTGTCCCAGGTTCACAGCCATATCTCTAGTAAGTTCTTTTCCTTCAACTGACGTTGATCTTTTCGGGTCTGTTTCCTTTACTTACCCCACTTGTTTTATCTTCCCAGGCAAATTCCCAGAGAGCGATGTCATTGGATCCAATGCCGTTACCAAGTTCCGCCAGCAGAGGGGTACTCCATCTGGCCCTGGCTCCATTCTTCTTGATCTCGAGGACTTGATAGTTAGTTTGTCCGCCCGAGTCGAAGTCGTGAGGAACTACGGCAAGGATATCTTGGATGTGGTAGTCCGGTTCTTCAATGCCTTTTGGCCTGAGGAGGATACTCCGGAGAATCTAGCTGTTCTTTTTTCCCAGCTTATGGAATGCGAGACTCAGCTCGATCTCTGGAGAGAATCCGCTGGACGCGCCGGAGCTGAGACCGTTCTCCACTATGTGCTCACTTGGTACGAGAAGATCGACCTCAATCTCCTAGCGCGCATGCGCACCGGATCCAAATGGTACAGCGACCCGGAGTGGATTGCTCGGCGCAAGGCTTGCGCCCATAGCCTCATTGAATATTCCCCCATTCATGAATGGAACGAGGGACCAAGCTTCCTGGATGCCGCTGATGTCAAAAACGTTGAAAACATTGAAGATGGCTCGGATGAGGACGAAGAGGACGATGCCTCGGACGTCGAAGGCAGCGAAGATGACGCCGAACTTCCTCCTCCTGCTGCTCCTTGATTATAAACACTTGAAATTTCATCAGATCCCCGATATGCCGGGTGCAATTGTATTAAGCACATCTGTGATATTTTGCTACTAAGTTTCTATGCCGGATTAACTTGGGCGTAGTCCCTGAGTTTCATTTTCTTGTTCCTCCAATTTTTTGGCTCGGCTCGTGTCCACCTTGGTTCGGTTTTATGACTTACGAGTCCAAGTTCCAAATATTGATTTAACAGTACTTGGAAACTTTAGGTTTAGCTCAAAATAATTCAGCATGATAAATTTAAAGTACACGCAATGTTAGTCCGAAAAACAAACGTCGGCTCGATTAAGTTTTTTCCCTTAGTCGTTTTTCATGTGCTACGCAATTCCAAACTTGTTCTCTTGCTTGCCATGAAGCCAAATCTTGTTGGACAGCAGCAAGTCGAAGAGTTAGGTTTTTGGTGCTCACGCACTACTAATCCGGCCTAAGTTGAAGCAACTTACGCCAGCCGACATATAAATAAGAAATATAGAAGACAACTAAAATTACTAAGGCAGTCCCCGAGTTACTGCTCGAGGTGCCAAGATTTCATTGATAAAAGCTCATTGCCGGCATACATACCGACATATGATAGACTCGGATACAAACACTTCTCTGCTAAGTGTAGAAAGGACGAAGTAGAGCTATATTCCATGGACGTTTGGATTCCTCGCCGGACCTGTCCGCCTTGTTCTTCTCCTGTGGTTTTGCATCGATAAGATAATAAGAATCATTGTGCAATGCTTTGCTCACAATGAATGGCCCTTCCCATGGGGGGATAATTTATGCATGCCAGCAGTACGTTGTACCAACCGGAGTACCAGGTCACCTTCCCGGAAAACTCGGGGGCTTACTTTCCGGCTATGATAGCGTCGGAGATTTTGCTGATATATGGCGGATCTGGGCAATGCCAATCCTCTTCCAGCAGATCAACATCATTTTGCCGGGCCTCTCGCACTTCAGCTTCTGTGTATTGGGTCTCTGGGCGAGTCATGCTCTATGTCGGCTGGTAATACAGCTTCTGCCCCATATACCAGAAAGAATGGCGTATAGCCTGTTGATCTATTCGGAGTTGTTCTTAAACTCCACAGTACCGCTGGTAGTTCTTCTATCCAGCACCCCGCTGACCTTTGCAGTGGCTCAATGAGCCGGGGTTTTTATCTCGGATAATACTAATCCGTTGGATCTTTCCACTTGTCCGTTCGATGCGGGGTGGGATACCGAGGCAACGTCCAGCCAGATCTTCTTATCTCGGCAAAAACGCGCAAATGCTCCCTCAGCAAAATTTGTGCCATTATCTATTATGATACTGTGAGGATAACCGTATCTCAAGATGAAGTCTTTGAGGAAAGTTACGGCAGTGGCTCCATCACATTTTCTTATTGGTTTTACTTCAATCCACTTCGTAAACTTATCCACCATGACCAAAATGTGAGTCATATTTCCCTTCGCTGGTTTAAACGGGCCAACCATATCCAAGCACCATACGGCAAATGGCCAGGTAATTGGTATGGTCTTGAGCTCCGACATTGGCATATGTGTTTTTGTCGCATATCTCTAACAGCCATTGCATTTTCTCACCAGATCTTCTGCTTGTTCTAAGGCACTTGGCTAGTAAAACCCATGGCGGAAAGCTTTTGCTACCAAGGCTCTAGATGAGGGATGATGCCCACATTTCCCTTGATGTATATCTTGGAGGATGTCAAGTCCTTCCTCCAGGTCAGCACATTGCTAGAGGGCATTGGTCACACTCGTTTTGTATAGCTCGAAATTGATGATCGTATATGCCTTTTCTCTCCTCTGAGTTTGCCTGGAAAGTACCTCCTCAGCGGGTAAGGTTCCATCCTTTAGGAATTGGAATATTGGCACTGCCCAAGCTGGTACAGCTCTCACTGGGAACACATCCTCATCAACTTCCATTAGATCCACCGCATAACTTCTACCGGATCATGCTGTGCAGTCCCCGGGTTTGTCGTGGCAGTCCCCGGGTTTCGCGAACCACTCCCTACATCAATGTCCATGGGCACAGCCTCTGATTCCGGATTTGCCGGGATAAAAATTGAGTCGGACTCCGGGGATGGCCTGATGGATGGTTTCTGAGGTGCTCCAATTCTACGCCTAGTGGGATTGCTTGTCGGGTTGAACCGAGCTTCGACAATACGTCGGCAACCTCATTTTCCACCCGAGGTATATGGTGAAATTCGCATCCCTCAAAGTAACCAGATATCTTCTGCACATGAAATCTGTATAATGCCATGTTGGCATCCAAAGCATCCCATTGCCCGGAGACCTGCTGGACTACGAGATCCAAGTCGCCGAAGCATTGGATCCAGCGTATTCCAACCTCCTTTGCCACTTTGAGCCCATGTATAAGTGCCTCGTATTCTGCTACATTGTTTGATGCAGTGAAGTGGATCTGCAGCACATATTTCAGCTGATCCTTCTTGGGCGAGGTAAGCACAACTCCGGCACCTAACCCGGTTTATGTTTTTGACCCGTCAAAGTGCATTTTCCAGTAGTTTGGATCTGGTAATGGTGGCTCATATTGCACCTCGGTCCAATCCACAAAAAAGTCCGCCACAGCCTGAGATTTAATTGCCTCTCTTCTGTCATATTGTGGCGCATAAGGTGCTAGTTCAATTGCCCATTTTGCAATCCTACCACTCGCATCCTTGTTGCTCATTATCTCGGATATTGGAGCCTCACATATTACCTTGATTGGGTGTTCCTCGAAATAGTGCTTCAGCTTCTTAGCTGCCATATACACACCATATGCCACTTTCTCATAGTGAGGATAGTTCTGCTTTGAGGCTGATAATACCTCGCTCAGATAATATACTGGCCTTTGCACTGACTTACCCTCTTCGTCACGCTCTACCACAATCACTGCATTTACAACTCGGTTGGTTGCGGCTATATAGAGCAACATTGGCTCCTTTGATAGTGGAGAGGCTAACACTGGTGCAGTGGCTAACATCTTCTTTAAGTGGGAAAAGGCTTCATTGGCCTGCGCGTCCAAATGAACTTATCCGACTTTTTCATGAGTTGGTAGAGAGGCAGTGCCTTTTCTCCCAACCGACATACAAACCGACTTAACGATGCCAAGCAACCAGTGAACTTCTGGACATCGTTAAGACACTTCGGCAGTTCCATTCGCTCTATGGCCCGGATTTTAGTTGGATTGACCTCAATACCCCGGCTGGAGATGAGGAATCCAAGTAATTTTCCAGCCGGGACACCAAAGGTACATTTTTCCGGGTTAAGCTTCATCCGGAACCTCCTTAGGTTCGCGAACGTCTGCCTGATATCATCAAGGAGCGTTTTGCTTTCCTTGGTCTTTATCACAACATCATCAACATACACCTGCACATTTTGACCAATTTGGTCATGCAAACATTTTTGCATACATCTCTGGTACGTTGCCCCTGCATTACGTAAACCAAAGGCATGGTGCGATAGCAATAAGCCCCATACGGGGTGATAAACGCCATCTTTATTTGATCATTTGGGTTCAGAGGTATCTGGTGGAAACCAGAATATGCATCAATGAATGACAACAACTCACACCTAGCAGTGGAATCTATGACTTGGTCTATCCTTGGCAGTGGGAATGGATCTTTTGGACACGCCTTATTCAGGTTCGTGTAATCGATACACATACGCCAAACCACTGCCACATTCGGATCATCTTTCTTCTTCTCCACGAGCACCGGATTAGACAACCAATCCGGGTAAAGCACTTCCATGATAAATCCTGCAGCCAACAACCGAGCTATCTCATCTCCTATGACTTTTCTCCTATCTTTGGTGAAGCGGCGGAGGTTTTGCTTCACCGGCTTTGCTCCGGGTCTCACATTCAAAGAGTGCTCGGCCAACTCCCTCGGAACACCTTGCAAGTCCTGTGTGGACCAAGCAAAAGTATCCTGATTCTCACGAAGGAAGTCGACGAGCACGCTTTCCTATTTGTCATCTAACCCGACACCAATCGTTACGGTACGCTCAGGGAACATATCATCAATAGGCACCTTCTTGGTATCTTTTGTCGCTTGGAATGAGACGCTACCATGCGGGTTACTCAACGCCGGCATATACTTTTGCGCGGACTGAGCCAATGCCGCCACTTCTTGGATCTTTCTCTTTTCTTGCGCAATCACGAGTGACTTGGCCAGGTTAGATCCGGCAGATGCACACTCAATTGAACGTTGGAAATCCCCAGCTATGGTAATTACACCATTTGGCCCGGGCAGCTTCATCTTCAAGTAACTGATGTGACAACTTGCCATAAACTTGTTCAGAGCTGGTCTACCGAGTAACGCGTGATACGCACTTTCTAAGCTCACCACTTCAAACTCCAAATTCTCAGTTCGACAGTTATCTCTTGTGCCGAACAAAACGTCAACCCGGACCTTGCCTATGGGCTTACAAGAAATGCCTGGCACAATGCCACAGAAAGTTGTCCTTGTAGCTTGAAGCATGTTTTCTGAGATGCCCAATTTTCGCATCGTGTCCACATACATGATGTTGATGCTACTACCATTATCAATCAACACCTTGGAGAATCTCACGTTGATGTTAGGCCCAATGAATGTCAGATCCAGCACTAGTGCGTACGAACCAGGACTTGGCATAAGCTTGGGATGATCTTTGATGCTCCAGGTAATTTCCTGGTCTGACCAAGGCATATACCTCGTCACTGCCGGCATTACTGCATTGACTTCCATATGTCTGGGCTACAAGCTCTTTCTGTCTGTCTCTTCCGTAGTGAACACACAGTAACTCTGATGGTGCTCTCGGTATTCATTTCTCCCCTCGTTTCCGGGGTACCTCTGATCCTATTGGTCTTGGTTCTCCACCTGATGCACTGCATCCCTTCTCTCATGGTTGTCATACCTCGGCGGAGGGGGAGGCAACATTAACTGTTGCGTGTTCGCTCCAGAGAGCAATTGCTACCGGGGTAACTCCTGCCAAGGTTGATCATTCCGAGGTGCCTGAGCATTCCCCAAACCACTTTGTTCTATCTTTCGCATCCACTCACACTGCCTAGTTGTGTGACCCGCCGGGTTACTTGGATTAGGCGTGTGAAATTTACACGGCTGATCCAGCATTGCTTCATAGGTATACCTCAGACGATCCTTCTTCTCTTGCCACTGTTTTTTCTGCTCTGGCGTCCAAGTTTTCATCCCATCATTCCTTGGCGTCCACTGCTATCCTCCAGTTTTCTAACGTTGACTGCTTCCTGCTCCGGGTTGGTCCTGATTCACAGCAGCAACTTGTTGCGAACTATAGCGATAATCTGGTCTGTCATCCCTTCTTTTACCTCGGTAATCATTTCTTCGGGATGACCTGGCCCCATCTCGCTAACAATACTCCTCGCTTGACTCGTTTGAGGTGAGCCTAGGTTGCGTCGGATCACCCAAAGCATATGAATCAGCAATCCGGATCGTTTCTGCCAAGGTGGTTGGCATATCCCTTTGCAACCTTTTCCATAGCATGCTTGCATATCTGCATCCTTACGCAAACCAAGCTATGGCCTGTGACTCAATCACACCCTCACACGAGTTTCGCACAGTGCACCAACGAGTTAAGAACTCCCGGTCTGTCTCATTTGGTCTCTGCCTGCACATTGCTAGGGTTTGTGGCCTGTTGGGCCTCTGATACGTACTTGAGAAATTGCTAACAAACATCTCCTCAAAATTGATCCAACAGTTAATACTTCCGGATGGCAAATTGTTTAGCCATACCCTTGCTGGCCCCTCCAACATCTGGGGTACATATCTCACAGCCCACCTCAAGTTGCCTGTGGCGATCTTGACAACAGTTGCATAGTTAATTCAACCAATTCTCCGGCTTAGTGCTTCCGTCATACGTCTTTGTGCCTCTAGGTAACTGGAAGTTTGGTACCGAAGGTTCCTTCATGATCCGGGGCCCAAAACAAGCTGGACCCGGAGGACCTTGACACTCAATTTGCTCCGACATATACAGCCGATCCAGTTTTAACCTGGCATCATCGAGCATCAAGTTTCTGCCTCCCAATCTTGACCCTATCACGTGATAGTCCAGTCTGGGATATCCAGCGTTCACCATCTCCGAATGTCCATCATTGTATCTATCTTGCTCATGTGGAGCTGCTCTCTGTTGCATACCTTGGTTGGCGCTGCGCTCTTGCCGTGGTATATTTCGCTGCTGCGGTTGACCTGCAACTACCGAATTACGCTGTCCGGCATTGCCGTTTACAGCATTCCCTTGACCGGCATTGCCTTGGTCGCGATTACCTCGGCCAGCTTCACCTCGGCTCACACTCCTTCGATCTTCATTTCTTTGCACTTCTTTTCATTTCCCTGCCCTTGCCGGGTCATATGGGACTATCTGTTTATTCCTCCTGGCCGAAGTTACTACCTCTTCTCTCCTAGGACCACCATGAGGAGACGATGAGGCTCCAGCGGATTTTTCCGGGTTACCCACCGCCGAATGAACGATCTTGGAGGCCCCAACTCTCTCCGGGTTAGCCCTGAGAAAGTCCTCGTTTTGCCTGTTCGCGATCCGAACCAACTCATTGACTCTTTCCTGCTGTCTTTGACGGGCTTCACCCGTCAAACCCTCTAATTCGGACACAGCTGCATCCACTGCTCTGAGGTTCTTTACCGGGGTACTATACCTTGGCAGCCCCACGGACAAACTGTTCTCTGATTCCTCAATCCTAGTATCACCCTCTCTATTCATCTCACTCATGAGATTTCTCCCTTTCACTTTTACAGCATCGACCTTATTTGCCTTAGCATACTCACGCAGTGTCATGTTCAACGACTGCTGAACCGCGGCTATCTTTTTTGCACCCTCTAGTATTTTCTGCCTAGTTTCCTCTAGCTCGGCATGTGCCTGAGCCAGATCTACTACTGCTGCTACTGGGTTTGCCAAGCTATCCATTGCCTGCTGCAGCACATTCTCAGGCCTCTCTAGTGGAGGTCCTCTACTTTTCCTCAGTGCCTTGGGCGTTACCTCCGGATCTGGTGCCGGATCCTTGCTTGCGCCCGCACCTGGCGCAGTCATCATCACCTCCGCATGGTCCGGGGAGCGAGTGATACGCGCCCCGTGAACCATGCTAAGGGGTGGCTCGCCTCCTTCGACGACGTGCTGCGGATGAATGCACGACACATCGACAGCAACGTAGACCTTGTGCGCGCCGAACTTGACGAAGAGGCCGTTGCGTGGAAGAGGGCACGTGCCGAAGCAGCCAGCGTTGTCGCTAACAAAGTCCAGCGCTCCAAAGCGCTGAACGAGCCCGGAGACGATGCGTTCGCCGGTGTCGATGAGGTTTCCCGTCTGGATCTTCACCCCTGCTAGCGCCGCTAGCCCCACGGTGGGCGCCAACTGTCGTGGTGGTGTCACGGTAGATGCCATGGATAGGCTAAAGGTGGGGACTAAATGCACTAGGGGAATCCAGAGAGGGATAGTGTGGTGATTCCACACACGGAAGCTTTGTATTTGATTCACCTTCATATATTACAAGTACTCCTAGAGCTGTATTGGAGAGAGGAGGAAGAAGGGACTCTCTTACTCTCACCACTAGCTTGCCCTTTGGAACTAACTAGTAAATTGCTACACACTAGAGACCAACCTCTCAGATTTCAACCCTTTCTACAGAGGCCCTAGCCCTCCTTATATAGGGCTGGCTAGGTCTCCACTTAGGGCATACGTGGAGGCATATTCCAAGGAATATGCCTCCTCCCAAAATAGCAAGCCGACCGAGTCACGTTTCCCCCGCGTCATCCATGCATAGGCTACGTGAGCCTCTGCGGCGCCTGCGTCACCCGACATTGGCTTCGTCACCTTTGTCGGCCACGCCTCGGTGGTCCGTCCTCTGTCCGCTTCGCTCACACTCTGCGTACAATAGTCACCTTTGACCAGCGAGATACCTTCCTTCTCTTACAAGCTTGATATAACCCGGATCCCACATAGTTGATCCAGCCACACCTGTTCCTGCATACAAGTTAGATACATCTTACCGACATATGGCCTAAGTCGGTTGAGACCAAGTTAGGTGGACGTCCCCTGGTCCGGGTTACTCCGTGATCCGGCCTGCCTTGAGGTGACTCGGCCAGCACTTGCTTTGACCTTGCCGTACCTTGGCTAACTAGGCCTTTATACCCCGGTGTGACCCTACCCGGGGGTATCCCCCCAACAGGTATTGCTTCACCGCTCCGACATAGCCCTTCTCCCTCTCGTGGCAATGATTCAAGCCCGTTGAGCCCCATTCATGAGGGTTCAACGGCTGCTCCGGGTTCCAGCCCACCTCGTCAAGAGGAGGGCAACCTCGGAGTAGGGGAAACTGGCTCTGCCGAGGCAGCGTCAACCACCACTTCGGCTCTGCTGCAACCAGCTTAATTCGGGACATCCACATTACCTCCGCCAAAACGAAAATTAGCACTAGCACCATCGTCGGCTCTAGCACCAGCAGCTACAACAAAGGCACCAAGCCCCTCCGCCTCGTCCGAGTCTTCCAATGCTCGGCGAGAAGACACCAGCAGCACCAAGGCAAGCACCAAGGTAACTCCCAAGGGCAAATCCGCTGCAGCAACTTCAACTTCTCAGCAGCAACCCAAGGACAAGAAGGCTCCTGACGCCGCCAGGGCAACATCCATTGAGACTGGACAACGCACACTTGCGTCCATGCTCACAAAAAAGACTCCACCACCCAGGACGCCCCTGCCGAGCCAGCTGATGCGCAACTTGTTTTGCACACCAGTCCTGCCCTTGCCCAGGTTGAGAGGAGAGAAGCTCATGCTAAGGGTCTAGTTGCACCCCACATGCTCAGCAGCGAACGATATCCTCTGACCTTGATCAAGTTTGTGAACAACTGGAACAAGGCGGAGTTCGTCCACAATGACGATCTCCCGGAGAAGTTCGGTCCCGCCGAATTTGCTGCCCAGATGAATACCGCTGCCAAGGCAATTAACCTTGCAGGTCGGATGATGGAGGTGCGTTATTTCGCCTTTTCCTTAGCATGTAGAAGATATTAGTGATATAACCATTAGTCCCCGAGCCTCTAGGGGAGTAACTCGTTACTCGGTCGGATGCTCCTTAGAGAATAAACGTAGCTCCTTCATAACATCGAATATGCACACACCTAGACCCGGGTTAAGTTCCACTTGGCCCGGATCTTGTACACTTCGAATATGCACACACCTAGAGCCAGGTTAAGTTCCACTTGGCCCGGATTTTGTACACTTCGAATATGCACACACCTAGAGCCGGGTTAAGTTCCACTTGGCCCGGATTTTGTACACTTCGAATATGCACACACCTAGATCCGGGTTAAGTTCCACTTGGCCCGGATTTTGTACATTTCGAATATGCACACACCTAGAGCCGAGTTAAGTTCCACTTGGCCCAGATGTTGTACACTTCGAATATGCACACACCTAGAGCCGGGTTAAGTTCCACTTGGCCCAGATGTTGTACACTTTGAATATGCACACACCTAGATCCGGGTTAAGTTCCACTTGGCCCGGATTTTGTACACTTCGAATATGCGCACACCTAGAGCCGGGTTAAGTTCCACTTGGCCGGGATCTTGGACACTTCGAATATGCACACACCTAGAGCCGGGTTAAGTTCCACTTGGCCCGGATTTTGTACACTTCGAATATGCACAAGACTAAGCTGTCCATCTTTGCTCTTTCAGGCGACCACCAATCGTCGGAGCGCTGAATTTCAGCGTCTCCTGGATACTCACAAGATGCTGCATGCGAAACATTCTGCACTTCTCGCCGAACATGATAAAAGGGGTAAGTTTTCTCCTTGGCAATTTTGTATTTCTCTTCATCCTTTTCCGTTGAACTAATTCTTCATTCGGATTTCGTAGCTGGTGTGGAGGCTGAGAATATCCTCATGAGGAAATACTTAGACCAGATAAAGGTTAAGTTAATCTTACTCCACCTCGTTGTGCTTTCTATCTCCTTTCCTCCTTGGCTCGGCAAATATTCATACCTCGGCTTTGCCGGGTCAACAAACTATTTCAGCTTCTCTTGAAGATAGTGTGCCCGTGCCTGATATGATGCTGCATTTTCTCGAACAAGCAGGGCAGCACCAAGCTGAACTTAAGAAGAAAGACGACGAGCTTGCCCTCCTCCGGACCAAAGATGAAGAAATTTCCCAGCTTAAGGCAGATATGAAGAAGCTTAAGGCGCAGCACAAATCCGAACTAGAGAAGGCAGGCCAAGACTTCACTGAAGAAAGAGAGCACCTCAACCTCCAGATCGCCAAGGATCAAGAACTTCTCAAGGAGGCCGACGTAAAGCTTGAGTCGGCGAACACTGAACTTGTGTAACTCCGCAAGAGGCGTGATGACTGTACCAAGGAGCTGACCCGGATCCACAGCCACATTTCACGTAAGTTCTTTTCCTTCATCCGGCATTAACTTCTCCGGGTTGCTTCACATGTCTTTTCCTTACTTGCTTTACTTGTCTTGTTCTCAGGCAAATTTCCAGAGGGCAATGCCATTGCAACCACTACTGTTGCCAAGTTCCGCCAGGAGAGGGGTACCCCCATTGCTCCTGACGCCGGTGAAATTCCTTATGACATGGAGGACCTGCTGGTCAGCCTGTCCTCTCGCGTGGAAATTGTGAAGAATTATGGCAAGGATATCCTTGACGTGGCAATCCGGATCTTCAACGCCTTTTGGCCTGATGAAGATACTCCGGAGGGGACCGCAGTTCTCTTTGACAAGTTGATGGAATGCGAGACCCAGCTCGACCTTTGGAGGGAATCCGCTGGACGTGTCGGAGCTGAGATCGTTCTCCACTGCGTTCTTACGTGGTATGAGAAAATCGACCTCAACCTCCTAGCGCGCATGCCCACTAGATCCAGATGCTCCAGCGACCCGGAGTGGATTGCTCGGCGCAAGGCTTGCGCCCATAACCTCATTGAATATGCCCCCTTTCATCAATGGAATGAGGGTCCCAGCTTCCTTGGCGCCGCCGACGAGGAAAATGCCGAAGATGGTTCGGGTGATGACGAAGGAGACGACGCCTCAGATGTCGAGGAAAGTGAAGATGATGCTGAATTTCCTCCCCTGCTGCTCCTTGAGCGAAAACACTTTAAAGTTTATCAGATCCTTGGTATGCCGGGTGCAATTGTATTAAGCACATCAGTTATGTTTTGCTACTAAGTTTTTATGCTGGATTAACTTGGGCGTAGTCCCCGAGTTTCATTTTCTTGTTTCTCCAATTTCTTGGCTCGGCTCGTGTCCACCTTGGTTTGGTTTTATGACTTACGAGTCCGAGTTTCAAAAATTGACTTAACAATACTTGGAAACTTTAGGATTAGGTCAAAATAATTCAGCGTAATAAATTTAAAGTAAGCACAAGGTTAGTCCAAAAAACAAACGTCGGCTCGATTAAGTTTCTTTCCTTAGTCGTTTTTCATGTGCTACGCAATTCAAAACTTGTTCTCTTGCTTGCCATGAAGCCATATCTTGTTGGACAACAGCAAGTCGAAGAGTTAGGTTTTTGGTGCTCGCACATTACTAATCCGGCTTAAGTAGAAGCAACTTACGCTAGCCGACATATAAATGATAAATACAGAAGATAACAAATACTATTAAGGCAGTCCTCGAGTTACTGCTCGAGGTGCCAACACTTCATTGATAAGCTCATTGTCGGCATACATATCGACATATGAGAGATTCGGATACATACACTTCTTTGCTAAGTGTAGAAAGGACGAAGTAGAGATACATTCCATGGATGCTTAGATTCCTCGTCGGACCTGTCCGCCTTGTTCTTCTCATATGGTTTTGCATCGATAAGATAATATGAGTCATTGTGCAATGCTTTGCTCACAATGAATGGCCCTTCCCATGGGGGGATAATTTATGCATGCCAGCAGTACGTTGTACCAACCGGAGTACCACATCGCCTTCCCGGAAAACTCGGGGGCTTACTTTCCGGCTATGATAGCGTCGGAGATTTTGCTGATATATGGCGGATCTGGACAATGCCAATTCTCTCGCTTCTTCCAGGAGATCAACATCATTTTGCCGGGATTCTTGCACTTCGGCTTCTGTGTATTGGGTGACCCTAGGCGAATCATGCTCCATGTCGGCTGGTAATACAACTTCTACCCCATATACCAGAAAAAATGGCGTATAGCCTGTTGATCGATTCGGAGTTGTTCTTAAACTCCACAGTATCGCTGGTAGTTCTTCTATCCAGCACCCCGCTGATCTTTGCAGCGGCTCAATGAGCCGGGGTTTTATCCCGGACAATACTAATCCGTTGGATCTTTCCACTTGTCTGTTCGATGCGGGGTGGGATACCGAGGCAACGTCTAGCCGGATCTTCTTATCTCGGCAGAAACGTGCAAATCCTTCAGCAAAATTTGTGCCATTATCCATTATGATACTGTGAGGATAACCGTATCTCAAGATGATATCTTTGAGGAATGTTACGGCCGTAGCTCCATCACATTTTCTTATTGGCTTCACTTCAATCCATTTCGTAAATTTGTCAACCATGACCAAGATGTGGGTCATGTTCCCTCTTGCTGGTTTAAACGGGCAACCATATCCAAGCACCATACGGAAAATGTCCATGTAATTGGTATGGTCTTGAGCTCAGACATTGGCATATGCGTCTTGGTAGCATATCTTTGACAGCCATTGCATTTTCTTACCAGATCTTCTGCTTGTTCCAAGGCACTTGGCCAGTAGAACCCATGACGGAAAGCTTTTGCTACCAAGGCTCTGGACGAGGCATGATGCCCACATTCCCCTTGATGTATATCTCGGAGGATGTCCAGTCCTTCCTTCGGATCAACACATCGCTGGAGAACATTAGTCACACTCCTTTTGTATAGCTCGGAATTGATGATCGTGTATGCTTTTGCTCTCCTCTGAGTTTGCCTGGAAAGTACCTCCTCAGCGGGTAAAGTTCCAACTTTTAGGAATTGAAATATGGGCAGTGCCCAAGCTGGTACAGCTCACACTAGGAACACATCCTCATCAATTTCCATCTGATCCACCGGCATAACTTCAATCGGATCACGCTGCGCAGTCCCCGGGTTTGCCAAGGCAGTCCCTGGGTTTGCCAAGGCAGTCCCCGGGTTTCGCGAACCACTCCCCACATCAATGTCCATGGCCACAGCTTCCGATTCCGGATTTGCCGGGATAAAAATTGAGTCGGACTCCAGGGATGGCCTGATAGATGGTTTTATGAGATGCTCTAATGCTACACCCGGTGGAATTGCTTGTCGGGTTGATCCGAGCTTCGACAATATGTCGGCAGCCTCATTTTCCTCCCAGGGTATATGGTGAAATTCGCATCCCTCAAAGTAACCAGATATCTTCTACACATGAAATCTGTACAGTGCCATGTTTGGATCAAGAGCGTCCTAGAGCCCTGAAACTTGCTGAACTACCAAATCCGAGTCGCCAAAGCATTGGATCCGACGTATCCCAATTTCTTTTGCCACCCTGAGCCCATGCACAAGTGCCTCATATTCAGCGACGTTGTTCAACGCTGCTAAGTGGATCTGCAGCACGTATTTCAGCTGGTCCTTCTTGGGCGAGGTAAGCACAACTCCGGCGCCTAATCCTGTTTTTGTTTTCGACCCGTCAAAGTGCATTCTCCAATAGTTGGGATCTGGCAATGGTGGCTCATATTGCACCTTGGCCCCATCCACAAAAAAGTCCGCCACAACATGAGATTTAATTGCTTCTCTTCTGTCATATTGTGGCGCATAAGGAGCTAGCTCAATCGCCCATTTTGCAATCCTGCCACTTGCATCTTTGTTACTCATTATCTCGGATATGGGAGCTTCACATATTACCTTGATGGGGTGCTCCTCAAAATAGTGCTTTAGCTTCTTTGCCGACATGTACACACCATACGCCACTTTCTGATAGTGCGGATAATTTTGTTTTGAGGCTGACAATACCTCACTCAGGTAATACACTGGCCTTTGCACTGACTTACCCTCTTCGTCGTGCTCTAGCATAATCAATGCACTTACAACTCGGTTGGTCGTGGCTATATAGAGCAACATTGGCTCCTTTGATAGTGGAGAGGCTAAGACTGGTGCAGTGGCTAACATTTTCTTTAATTGGATAAAGGCTTCATTGGCCTGCGGCGTCCAGATGAACTTGTCCGACTTTTTCATGAGTTGATAGAGAGGTAGTGCCTTTTCTCCCAACCGACATACAAATCGACTTAAGGATGCCAGGCAACCAGTGAATTTCTGGACATCGTTAAGACACTTCGGCAGTTCCATTCGCTCTATGGCCCGGATTTTAGTTGGATTAACTTCGATACCTCGGCTGGAGACAAGAAATTCGAGTAATTTTCCAGCCGGGACACCGAAGGTGCATTTCTCTGGGTTAAGCTTCATTCGGAACCTCCTTAGGTTCGCGAATGTCTGCCTGATATCGTCAAGGAGCGTTTTGCTTTCCTTGGTCTTTATCACAACATCATCCACATACACCTGCACATTTTGACCAATTTGGTCATGCAAACACTTTTGCATACATCTTTGGTACGTTGCTCCTGTATTACGTAAACCAAAAGGCATGGTGCGATAGCAATAAGCCCCATACGGGGTGATAAACGCAGTCTTTATTTGATCACTTGGGTTCAAAGGTATCTGGTGGAAACCAGAATATGCATCAATGAACAACAACAACTCACACCCAGCAGTGGAATCTATGACTTGGTCTATCCTTGGCAGTGGGAATGGATCTTTTGGACACGCCTTATTCAGGTTCGTGTAATCGATACACATACGCCAAACCACTGCCACGTTCGGATCATCCTTCTTCTTCTCCACTAGCATCGGATTAGATAGCCAATCCGGGTAAAGCACGTCCATGATAAATCCTGCAGCCAACAACCAAGTTATCTCATCTCCTATGACCTTTCTCCTGTCTTCGTCGAAGCGGCGGAGAGGTTGCTTCACCGGCTTTGCTCCGGGTCTAACATTCAAAGAGTGCTCGGCTAACTCCCTAGGAACACCTTGCAAGTCCTGTGTGGACCAAGCAAAAATATCCCGATTCTCACGGAGGAAGTTGACGAGCTCGCTTTCCTATTTGTCATTTAGCCCGGCACCAATTGTTATAGTGCGCTCAGGGAACATGTCATCAACAGGCACTTTCTTGGTATCCTTTGTCGCTTGGAACGAGACACTACCATGCGGGTTACTCAGTGCCGACATACTGTTGCGCGGACTGAGCCAATGCCGCCACTTCTTGGATCTTTCTCTTCTCCTGCGCGATCACGAGTGACTCGGCCAGGTTAGATCCGGCAGATGCACACTCAATAGAACGTCAGAAATCCCCAGTTATGGTGATTACACCGTTTGGCCCGGGCAACTTCATCTTCAGGTAGCTAATGTGACAAATTGCCATGAATTTGTTTAGGGCAGGCCTGCCGAGCAACACGTGATATGCACTTTCCCAATGGACAACTTCGAATTCCAAATTCTCAGTCCGACAATTATCTCTCGTACCGAACAACACGTCAACCCGGACCTTGCCAATGGGTTCACAAGAAATGCCTGACACAATGCCAGGGAAGGTTGTCCTTGTAGCTTGGAGCATGTTCTCCGAGATACCCAACTTGCGCATCGTGTCCACATACATGATGTTGATGCTACTGCCATTATCAATTAGCACCTTTGAGAACCTCACATTGATGTTAGGCCCAATGAATGTCAGATCCAACACTAGCGCATACGAACCAGGACTTGGCATAAGTTTCGGATGATCTTTGATGCTCCAGGTAATCTCCTAATCCGACCAAGGCATATACCTCGTCACGGCCGGCATTACTGCATTGACCTCCATATGTCGGTGCTGCAAGCTCTTTCTATCTATCTCTTCCGTAGTGAACACACAATAACTCTGATGATGCTCTCTGTACTCATTCCTCCCCTCATTTCTGGGGTACCTCTGATCCGGTTGGTTTTGGTTCTCCACCTGATGCACTGCATCCCTTCTCTCATGGTTATCATACCTTGGCGGAGGGGGAGGCAACATTAGCTATTGCGTGTTCGCTCCGGAGAGCAATTGCTGTCGGGATAACTCCTGCCGAGGTTGATCATTTTGAGGTGCCTGAGCATTCCCCGAACCACTTTGTTTTATCTTTCGCATCCATTCACACTGCCTGGTTGTGTGACCCGCTGGGTTACTCGGATTTGGCGTGTGAAATTTACACGGCTGATCCAGCATTGCCTCATAGGTATACCTCGGACGGTCCTTCTTTTCTTGCCACTGTTTTTTCTGCTCTGGCGTCCAAGTTTTCTTGCCATCATTTCTTGGAGTCCATTGCTGTCCTCCAGTTTTCTATTGTTGACTGCTTCCTGCTCCGGGTTGATCCTGATTCACAGCTGCAACTTGTTGCGAACTGTACCGATAATCCCGTCTGTCATCCCTTCGTTTACCTTGGTAATCATTTCTCCGGGATGACCCGGCCCCATCTTGCTGACAATACTCCTCGCTTGACTCGTTTGACGTGAGTCTAGGTTGCGTCGGATCACCCAAGGCATATGAATCAGCAATTCAGATTGTTTCTGCCAAGGTGGTTGGCATATCTCTTTGCAACCTTTGCCATAGCATGCTTGCATATCTGCATCCTTGCGCAAACCAAGCTATGGCCTGTGACTCAATCACACCCTCACATGAGTTTCGTACTGTGCACTAGCGGGTCAGGAATTCCCGGTCTGTCTCATTCGGTCTCTGCCTGCACATTGCTAGGGTCTGTGGCCTGTTGGCCCTCTGATACGTTCTTCAGAAATTGCTAACAAACATCTCCTCAAAATCGATCCAACAGTTAATACTTCCGGGTGGCAAGTTGTTTAGCCATACCCTCGCAGGCCCCTGCAGCATCTGGGGTACATATCTCACAGCCCATCTCAAGTTGCCTGTGGCAATTTTAACAGCTGTTGCATAGTTAATCAACCAATCCTCCGGCTTAGTGCTGCCGTCATATGTCTTTGTGCCTCTAGGTAACTGGAAGTAAGGTATCAGAGGTTCCTTCATGATCCGGGGCCCAAAACATGCTGGACCCGAAGGACCTTGACACTCAATTTGCTCTGACCTATACAGCCGATCCAGTTTTAACTTGGCGTCATCAGGCATCAAGTTCCTGCCTCCCAATCTTGACCCTATCACGTGATAGTCCAGCCTGGGATAGCCAGCGTTCACCATCTCCGAATCACCATCATTATATCTATCTTGCTCATGTGGAGCTGCCCTCTGTTGCATACCTTGGCTGGCACTGCGCTCTTGCCGTGTATATTCCGCTATTGCGGTTGACCTGCACCTACCGAATTACGATGTCCGACATTGCCGTTTACAGCATTCCCTTGACTGGCATTGCCTTGGTCGCGGTTACCTCGACCAGCTTCACCTCAGCTCACACTCCTTCGATCCTCATTTCTCTGCACTTCTTTCCCTTTCCCTACCCTTGCCGGGTCATATGGGACTATCTGCTTATTCCTCCTGGCCGAAGTTACAACCTCTACTCTCCTAGGACCACCATGAGGAGACGATGCGGCTCCAACGGATTTCTCCGGGTTACCCACCGCCGAATGAACGATCATGGAGGCTCCAGCTCTCTCCGGGTTAGCCCTGAGCAATTCCTCGTTTTGCCTGTTTGCGATCCGAACCAACTCATTAACTCTATCCTGTTGTCTTTGACGGGCTTCACCCGTCATACCTTCTAACTCGGATGCAGCTGCATCTGCTGCCCTGAGGTTTTTTGCCGGGGTACTATACTTCGGCAGCCCCACGGACAAACAGTTCTCTGACTCCTCCATCCTAGTATCACCGTCTCTGTTCATTTCACTCATGAGATTTCTCCCCTTTACTTTTACAACATCTACCTTATTTGCCTTGGCGTACTCACGCAGTGTCATGTTCAACGATTGCTGAGCCGTGGCTATCTTTTTCGCACCCTCTAGTATTTTCTGCCTAGTCTCCTCTAGCTCAGCCTGTGCCTAAGCCAGATCTACTACTGCTGCTACCGGGTTTGCCAAGCTATCCATCGCCTGCTGCATCACATTCTCAGGCCTCTCTAGCGGAGGACCTCTACTTTTCCTTGGTGCCTTAGGTGTTACCTCCGGATCTGGTGCCGGATCCTTGCTTGCGCCAGCGCCAGGCGCGGTCATCATTACCTCAGCGTGGTCCGGGGAGCGAGTGATACGCGCCCCGCGAGCCGCACTAAGGGGTGGCTCGCCTCCTTCGACGACGTGCCGCGGATGAACGCACAACACATCGACAGCGACGTAGATCTTGTGCGCGCCGAGCTTGACGAAGAGGCCGTTGCGCGGGAGAGGACGCTTGCCGAAGCAGCCAGCGTTGTCGCTGACGAAATCCAGCACTCCGAAGCGTTGAACGAGCCCGGAGACGATGCGTTCGCCGATGTCGATGAAGTTTCCCGTCTGGATCTTCACCCCTGCTAGCGCTGCTAGCCCCACGGTGGGCACCAACTGTCGTGGTGGTGTCATGGCAGATGCCATGGATAGGCTAAAGGTGGGGACTAAATGCACTAGGGGAATCCAGGGAGGGATAGTGTGGTGATTCCACACACGGTAGCTTTGTATTTGATTCACTTCCACAGATTACAAGTGCTCCTTGAGCTGTATTGGGGAGATGAGGAAGAATAACTCTCTTACTCTCACCACTAGTCAAATACCACCCTCAAGGGATCAACCATAAAAACCAACCCTTACTACAGAGGCCCTAGCCCTCCTTATATAGGGGTGGCTAGGTCTCTAATTAGGGCATACGTGGAGGCATATTCCAAGGAATATGCCTCTTCCCAAAATAGTAAGCCGACCGGGTCACTTTAACCCAGCGTCATCCATGTAGAGGCTACGTAAGCCTCTATGGCGCCTGCGTCATCCGACATAGGCATCGTCACCTTTGTTGGCCACACCTCGGTGGTCCTGGCCTTCGTCCGCTTCGCTCACGCTCTGCATACAGTGGTCACCTTTGACCACGAGATACCTTCCTTCTCTTACAAGCTTGATATAACCCGGATCGTACCGAGTTGATCCGGCCACACCTGTTCCTGCATATAAGTTAGATACATCTTACCGACATACGGCATAAGTCGGTTGAGACCCAGTTAGGTGGACGTCCCCTGGTCCGGGTTACTCCGTGATTCGGCCTGCCTTGAGGTGACTCGGCCAGCACTTGCTTTGACCTTGCCGTACCTCGGCTAACTAGGCCTTTATACCCCGGCGTGACCCTACCCGGGGGTATCCCCCCAACAAAGAGCGGCACCACGAGCACCACAGCATCAGCGAGGGAGCACCACAGCGTCAGCGAGGGAGCGCCAGAGCACGGCGGATCCAAACCCTAGCCACGAGATGGGGATCAGCGCATCCAGTGTAGAGCGCCAGCGTCAGATCGAGCGGGGCAGTGTCAAGCAGCGACAACATCCACGTCGTATTGCACCGGGACAATAGCTACGGCGGCCTGGGGCGACTTGAATCACCCGCGATGGCCGCAGCATCGAGCGGCCAGAGAGGGTCTCACGCGAGAGAGAAGAGAGAAGAGAGCGAGCGAGCGAGTGGTACTGGGTCGGGTGTGGGCAGCCCAGTACTAACCAGGGGAATATGTCCAGCCCAAGCGGGTCGGGTCAGGCTGGGCCAGCCCAGTGGGCCAGGCCCCTGTTTTAAAAGAAGGACTTATGTAAATACCTAATTATAAATATGTCCTTGAGATAAATTAAACTCTAGAAAAATAAAAAAAAAACCTAAAAATACAAATAATATATTTATGAAATCACAAAAATATCCTCTATCCAACAAAAATACTAGATAGTAATTTTAATCAATTAAATAGAGATCTATTATTAAATTTATATATATTCCTTCTAGAATTTTAAAACAATATACAAAACACTTAAAATTGAATAAAAAATATTTTTAAGATTCTAAAAGGTAGTACTATTATAGAAAAATACTAACTTGTATTTTTGTAAAGTAAATAAAGTGTGATAGAAATAAAGTCTTATTTCCTTAAAGGAGTTTTAATTAAATATTTAAAAAGGGTTAAAATTTAAATAAATTCATTTTTAAACTCTTAGGGTAATACTAATTACTATAAAATGCTAAATATCAAAATAATATGAATTTAATGATTCTTGAATTATACTTCTCTTTTATTTATTAAAAGAGAACATAAAACCTTTACAAGGTGGGTAAAACATGCAAAGAAGAAAAATAATAAATCATTGCATGACATTACTATGCATTGCATATTGCTTCTTTAAATATTGTCCTTACCGGGCAATAATGGTTTTCTCTAGAAACCAGAGCTCAAGGTCAAGGGGAAGTATCCGACTTCACTACCTTGCAATCACAAGGCAAGCTCACCACTTGCTCATGTCCTTTGAAGAGTCTTTATTAAAATATTTGAAAATTGTGTGTTATCATCTATGTGCTAAAAGAGACAGAAAATAAGTGTTTTCCCAAACAAATGAAATGCTATTATCATCCTAAGTGGTGATAAATCCTAAGAATTGCAGGGAAATCTAAGATTCAGTTTGCAAAACATCTAGGACTTAATAACCCATGACATCAGTGATTCTAGCGCTGTATATTACGCATTAACCATGAGATCTGGAATGGGACGGAGAAGTCAGCTGGATCTTATTCCTTTCGCATGGATGGATGGCCTTATCGTGAGGCTGTAGCTTCCTTGCAAGGACTCAGCAAATGGGTGGGACTCCTACACTAATAGGAAACAACTTATAGGTAGACAAGATATTCTGTGGCGCATATGTAAAACCATGCGCCATAGATATGTATCAGTGGCGCACTAGGAAATATGCGCCACAGAAGTTTAGCAGTTCAGTGGCGCACGAAACCAATATGCGCCACGGAAGTCCACATTTCTGTGGCGCATATTTTCATGTGCGCCACAGAAAGTGATGATTCTGTGGCACATATAGCTGTATGCGCCATAGAAAGTTGATGGGACCTAGCACCAAAAAAGGGGGAGAAACTTATGTGCGCATATGTCCATATGCGCCACAGAAAGTGATGTTTCTGTGGCACATATAGGTGTACACGTCACAGAACAAGCAAAAATAGATCCCACCCCCCCCCCCCTTGGATCGCCTTTTCAGTTTTGTAAAAAATAAACGAAAATGATAAAAACTTCAAAAAAATAATTCCTTTGAGATGTAGTTATATTTTAGGGTGTAGTTGTAGTGAAAATTGAAATATAAGAATTTCTATGTATTTTGCAAAAATAGGTAATGGCACGGTAAAACGGCCATAACTTTTGCATACGATGTCGGCAAAAATCTTTGACCTATCAAAATGATCATCTCGAAATTCCGTACTCAATTTCAACCACCTACGGTCGTTCTGGATTTTACAGAATCCACAAATTCGAAAAGAGTAAAAGGTTATGGCCGAAAGAATATTTTTTCCTGCAAAAAAATAAAAAAGGGGGAGAAACTTCGGTGGCGCATTTCTCCCATATGCGCCACATAAGTCTTGGGCACGATTCGAAATTTGAATCCCGCCGGTGCCCTTCTCCCTTTATTTTTCCTTTTTCTCCCCCACCCCCAACTTCTTCTCCCCTCCCCACTTCTCCCCTTCTCCTCCCTCCTCCTTCTCCACTCTCCGGCCACCTCCACCTCCGGCAACCTCCTCCTCCTCGGGCGACTTCCTCCTCCTCATCCACCACCACCAACTCCGGCGACCTCCTCCTCCTCCTCCACCACCACCGACTCCGGCGACCTCCTCCTCCTCCACCACCAACTTCGGTGACCTCCTCCTCCTCCACCACCACCACTAACTTCGGCGACCACCTCCTCCTCCACCACCAACTCTGGCGACCTCTAGTGACCTCCTCCACCACGAACTCCAGTGACATCCTCCTCCTCCTCCACCACCAACTCCGGTGACCTCCTCCACCACCAACTCCGGCGACCTCCTCCTAGCCCTCCTCTAGCCACCAGCCACCAGCCACAACCACCACCTCTGGCCAGATCTAGATCTGGCCCTTTTTTTTGAAATTTGAAAAAAACTTTTATGGTGCATATTGGACATATGCGCCACAGAAGTTTGAGATCTAGCTCGCCTTTTTTTGAATTTTGGAAAAAAAAACTTCTATGGTGCATATTGGCCATATGCGCCACAGAAGTTTGTGATTTCGGTGGCGCATTTCAATGTGCACCACAGAAGATAGTTATCAGTGGCGATGTATGATGGCTCAATGCACGGCGCCCAGAAAAGTGCTTGGTGCGTGGTGTTGATGTAGAGCTCGTTGGGAACCCCAAGAGGAAGGTATGATGAGCACATCAGCAAGTTTCCCTCAGTTATGAAACCAAGGTTTAATCGAACCAGTAGGAGCAAGGAAACACCTCAGAGGTGTTACTAGCTGAGCTTTGGCAGGGCGCACTACTGGTGCTAGTAGCAACGTGGAGACCTGCACAACACAACCACAGAACTTTGTCCCCAACTTGCGATGAGGTTGTCAATCTCACCGTGTTTTGCGGAAAACAAAGGATTAAACTTATCGAATGGAAAGAAGTAAAAAGTTTGCAGAAAGTAAACACAAAGCAGTAAACAGTTGTAGATTGTATGTAAAGCGGGGTGAACAAATTATGATGAGCACATCACCAAGTTTCCCTCAGTTTTGAAACCAAGGTTTAATCGAACCAGTAGGAGCAAGGAAACACCTCAAAGGTGTTACTAGCTGAGCTTTGGCAGGGCGCACTACTGGTGCTAGTAGCAACATGGAGACCTGCACAACACAACCATAGAACTTTGTCCCCAACTTCCGATGAGGTTGTCAATCTCACCGTGTTTTGCGGAAAACAAAGGATTAAATGTATCGAATGGAAAGAAGTAAAAAGTTTGCAGAAAGTAAACACAAAGCAGTAAACAGTTGTAGATTGTATGTAAAGCGGGGTGAACAAATTACAGTGGGGCAATTGACAAACATCGAGAAAGCAATACATGCATATACTAATCTTCTTGACTCCTTTGAGACTTCATTGGGCATTACAACATAATACATAGACCGCCATCCAACTGCATCTATGACTAATAATCCACCTTCAGGTTATCATCCGAACCCTCTCCAGTATTAAGTTGCAAGCAACAGATTATTGTTTTTCGAACTGCGTGTAAAGTAAACAATATGATTGTTCTATGAACAAAAGATTATTGTTTTCTCCCTAGTAGCAACAACACATCTAGTACCTTAGAGATTTCTGTCACTTCCCCAGATTACCAGAGGCATGAACCCACTATCGAGCATAAATACTAACTCTTGGAGTTGCTATCATCTACTTGGCCAAGATAGCTACTAATAACAGAAAGCATGCAAGATCTCAAATAGCAAAGACATGATAGAATCAATAATCAATCTGAAATAGCATCTCAATATCCATCGGATCCTCGCAAACACAACATGCAGAATTACAAATAGATGATCTTGATCATGAACGGAGCTCACAAGATCTAGACATGAAAGCACAAAGGAGGAGAACCAGCCATCTAGCTACTACATGGATCCGTAGTCCAAGGATGAACTACTCACGGATCACACCGAAGGCTTGCATGGTGATGAAGAAGGCCTCTAGGGTGAATTCCCCTCTCCGGCAGGGTGCTGGGAAGAGCTTCAGATCCCTCCCGCTCTAGGGATGGAGATGACGACAGCTACAGACTCTTTCGTGGATTTTTGATCGGGTACTTAGGGTTTTCGTCTCGAGGGCAATATATAGGCGGAAGGAGAGGCTGAGGGGGTGCCTGGGCTGGCCACACCACCCCCTGGCGCGAGCCAGGACTGGCCACACGGCCAGGTGGTGTGGTCGCCCTCTGGCCCTTCTCCGTCTCGTATTCTGGCACTTGATCACTTCCGGAAAAATAGGCACTTTGTCTTTTGTCCCGTCCAATTCCGATAATATTCATTTCCTGACTTTCCTGGAACCAAAAACAGCTGAAAACAGGCAGCTGGCACTGTGGCTCTTGTTAATAGGTTAGTCCAAGAAATCATATAAAAAGTACTCCAAAGTTGGAACAAAACACAAGAAAGTGGATAAAACCAAGCATGGAACATCAAAAATTATAGATACATTTGCAATGTATCAATGTATCAGTGGCGCACTAGGAAATGCGCCACTGAGAGTGAAAAAAGGTGCGCCACTGATAAGCTGTTTCCTAGTAGTGCTAGCTCCCCGCGATATTGGTGTCTAGACTTTCCATGAGGGGTTATAGGAGGTATATTTGCCTATATGGGGGTTTCCAGGGACATGATCTGCTCATTGGAGTCTCCAAGGGGTTTCCAGGGTTATATCTGCCTATATGGGGGTTAACGGAGGTATATCTTCTTGCGGAGGTCGTGTCTTCATGCGAGGTCGCGGAGAGGGGCAGTGCTTGGCTTGGATCACCTACTGGGCCCCACATCAAGGAATTGTGGACGGGAAAGTACGCCCGCTTGTGCAACAAGGAGTTGATATCTTGTGGGTAAAGCAATGCACCTCTGTAGAGTGTAAGAATTGTGACATGTTACTTGATACGTTGCTAACGTTTCTATAATTTTTGATGTTCCATGCTTGGTTTTTATCTACTTTCTTATGTTTTGTCCACACTTTGGAGTACTTTTTATACACTTTCTTGGACTAACCTATTAACAAGATGCTACAGTGCTAGCTGCCTGTTTTCTGTTGTTTTTGGTTCCAGGAAAGTCAGAAAATGAATATTCTCGGAATTGGACGGGACAAAAGCCAAAGTCAGTATTTCACCGAGGGGGACATGGAGCCAGAATACGAGACGGAGAGGGGCCAGAGGGCCGCCACACCACCTAGTCGCGTGGCCAGGCCTGGCCAATGCCAGGGGGCGGTGTGGCCGCCTAGGGCACCCCCTTGGACTCCCCTTTCGCCTATAAGATGCCTCCGTTACAGAAACCTAAGTACCTAACCAAAATTCCACAAAAGAGTCTATAGCCAACGTCATCTCCATCCCTAGATCGGGAGGGATCTGAAGCTCTTCCCATCACCCTGCCGGAGGGGAGAATTCACCCTGGAGGCCTTCTTCATCACCATGCAAGCCTCCGGTGTGATGCGTGAGTAGTTCAGCCTTGGAATACGGGTCCATGTAGTAGCTAGATGGTTGGTTCTTCTCCTTTGTGCTACCATGTCTAGATCTTGTGAGGTCTGTTCATGATCAAGATCATCTATTTGTAATCCTACATGTTGTGTTTGCGGGGATCTGATGGATATTGAGATGCTATTTCAGATTGATTATTGATTCTATCATGTCTTTGTTATTTGTGATCTTGCATGCTCTCCGCTGTTAGGAGATATCTTGGCCGAGTAGATGCTAGCAACTCCAAGAGGGAGTATTTATGCGCGATAGTGGGTTCATGCCTCTAATAATCTAGGGAAGTGACAAAAATCTCTAAGGTACTAGATGTGTTGTTGCTACTAGGGAGAAAACAACAATCCTTTGTTCATAGAACAATCGTATTGTTTACTTTACACGCAATGCGTAATGCAATTATCTGTTGCTTGCAACTTAATACTGGAGGGGGTTCGGATTGATAACCTGAAGGTGGATTATTAGTCATAGATGCAGTTGGATTACGGTCTATGTATAATGTTGTAATGCCCAATCAAATCTCATAGGAGTCAAGATGATTAGTATATGCATCTATGATTTCTCGATGTTTGTCAATTGCCTCGCTGTAATTTATTCACCCAACATGTCATTTATCTTAAGGAGAACCACCACTAGTGAACTATGGACCCCGGTCCTTTCTTTTATCATCAATCTACAACTGTTTACTGTTTTGTGTATACTTTCTGCAAGCTTTTACTTTCTTCCACACAATACATTTAATCCATTGTTTCAAGCAAAACCGGTGAGATTAACAACCTGACTTTAAGTTGGGGGCAAAGTTCTGCGGTTTTGTTGTGCAGGACTCCGAGTTGGCAACAACACCTGGGAGGTGTTTCCTTGCTCCTACTGGTTCGATAACCTTGGTTTCATAACTGAGGGAAAACTTGCTACTGTGCTCATCATACCTTCGTCGTGGGGTTCCCCAATGAGCTCGACGTGTTGAGCCAATAATCAAGTTTTTTTCTAGCGCCGTTGTCGGGGAGTCAAGGACATCTTGACAAGGGGAGTCCCTCATAACCAATCTCTTTACTTTGTTTTATTTGTTTTTATTAGAAACACACAAAAAATCTTTTCTATAGCCGTTACCTCTTCCTTAGCTCACCATGTTGATCCCTAAATTCACTCTGAAAGACCTTTCAATAGGTAGTGGCTCTATAATTGGAAATGATGATATTGAAGAATTCTTAATGCTTCTTCATTCGAGAACACTTGATTCTTTTTCTTGCTTCTTATGCCTAACTTAAAGGCGTTAAAGAAAAGTACTTATTGGGAGATAACCCAAATGTTTTAGATGAGTCTTGGAAGTTATTACCTCTGTAATAACCGCTCCTTATCCTTTTTATTTGCTTTTTATGCCAAGAGTAACCTCTAATGAGAGATAGGTAATGCTTGGGAAAGTTGCTGTCCCGAAACAGAATTTGGTGCTTCACTGTACAAATTCGTGTAAAATCTCTGTACATCGTTTTGAGGCGTGAAATTTTGTGCTTCTGCCCCAGGTTGTTATCTGACTTTCGTTAGTTCAATACTTTTTGATTTGAGCAACAGAAGGTCTTCTAAAAAATTGTTTTTTACCTGCTGGTCTGTTTTGACAGATTTCTGCCATTATCTGCATTTGCTTCTTGTTGGTTCCTTTTTGGGTTCTCTTTGGGGAATTGAGCTTTTTAAGGGAAGTGCTTCAGTAGCTTGTGTTTTAATGGAAGTTTTATTAGTGTCGAAACTGAACCCAAAGACTTATTATCTTGAGTGCACTAATGTTGCTAATAAAGATTGTGTGAAGTTTTGTATGAAGGAAAAAAATTCAGGTGTACAGAAAGAATGATGTAATGAGATGAAGAATGGACTAAAGCTCGAGTTTGGGGATGCCATGCATGTCACCCTAAGGAATATCCAAGAAGTACAAGCGTCAAAGCTTGGGGATGCCCAAGGCATCCTCTTCTTCATCAATAAAAATCCCAGGTTTCTTCCAAACACTTCATTTTTATTGTTTCATGCACAGTTGTGTTGTTCTTGGAGCGTCTTTTGTTTTCATTTTTGGTTTTTTGTTTGCTTGGTTTTCTTAGTTTGCTTGAATAAATTGGTTGGACCCCCTCTTTCATACATTAGTTTTCAAATAGTTTGGTTTGGATTGGAAAAGAGTAGGAAAGTTCATGCTTAAGTGGTAAAGAGAGCTTGTTTTTGACTGTGGCCTATGCTTTGTCATGCCATGCTTGATTTTGTTTTGGCTTTATGCTTAGTGACCTTTGTTGTAGCATGAAATGTTATAAACAATTGAGATTGCTTAATGTGCCTTGAAAGAAACATGCGTTGTTTTAGCATATTAAAGCATAGTATTGTGGTATTCTCCTTTGATGCTTTATTTGCGTTGACTTGGCACATGCTCACACCATGTTATGACTATCCCAAGTCACCATAGCCTTTATGATCCTTTAGTTTTCGACTTGTAATATCACTTTATGCTTTAATTAATGATGTTTTTTGCTTTGCATGATTATGGCCATTATTGCTCTCTTAGTTGGTTGATACGTTGCAAACGTATCCATAATTTTTGATGTTCGATGCTTGGTTTTATCTACTTTCTTATGTTTTGTCCACACTTTGGAGTACTGTTCATATGATTTCTTGGACTAACCTATTAACAAGAGCCACAGTGCCAACTACCTGTTTTCTGCTATTTTTGGTTCCAGGAAAGTCAAAAAATGAATATTCTTGGAATTGGACAGGACAAAAGCCAAAGTCATTATTTTACCGAGGGACACCTGGAGCCAGAATACGAGACGGAGAGGGGCTGGGGCCCAGCCACACCACCTCGCCGCGCGGGCCTGGCCTGGCCGCGTCAGGGGGTGGTCTGGCCGCCCCATGCACCCCCTCGGCCTCCCTCTTCGCCTATAAGATGCCTTCTGACCTAAAAACTCAGGGGGTTCGACGTTTTTCCAGAAGGAGTTCCGCTCCGCCGCCACCACCTGATTCCACGAAACAACACCAGAAACTTCGTTCTGGCACCCTGCCGGGACGGGGAATTGGAGGAGATCATCTCCGTCATCATCACCATCACTTCTCCATCGACCATCCATGTTTCCCCCATCTATGAGTGAGTAATCCCTTATTGTAGGCTATGGGGATGGTAGGGATGGGATGAGATTGTTCATGTAATGGCATAGGACTGTTAGGGCATGGTGCCTAGTATCTTCTATTAGTGCTTTTTGACTTTGTTGTGACTTGTTATGCTTAATGCTTGTCACTAGGGCCCGAGTGCCATGATTTCAGATCTGAACATGTTATTGATTCATTATGATAGTATTGTTTTTGGTCTTACCTGCAAGTTGTATACACATGTTATTGTCCGGAACCAATGGCCCCGAAGTGACAGATATCGAGATAACCGGAGGGAATGGCTTTGATGTGAGGATCACATGTGTTCATGGAGTGTTAGTGCTTTGCTCCGGTGCTCTATTAAAAGGAGCACCTTAATTGCCAGTTGTTCCCTTGAGGCCCCGCTGCAAATGGGCTGGCAGGACAAAAGATGTTGTGCAAGTTCTCATTGCGAGCACATATGACTATACATGGAACACATGCCTAGGATTATCTAGTACTTGGATTCTTTATCTTATTTATCTGCAATTGCCCTATGTTCCGATTGCCATGTGAATTGTCTTGTCCATGCAACGCCCGTCCGTCCATCCCTATGCCTACCGCACTCGAATCCTACTGTTTACTGCTACTGTTACTACTGTTTACTTTTACTATTGCTATTACTCTGCTGCTACTTTACTATTGCTACTACAAAACTGTTACTACTGATAAACTGCTATGAGCAAGATTGTTTCCAGGTGCAGCTGAATTGACAACTCAGTTGTTAAGGCTTATAAATATTCTTTGGCTCCCCTTGTGTCGAATCAATAATTTGGGTTTCACTTCCCTCGAAAATACTGCGATACACCCCCTATACTTGTGGGTCCTCAAGACTATTTTCTGACGCCGTTGCCGGGGAGCATAGCGTTAGTTATCAAGTCCACTTGGAATCACTACTGTTCAAGTTTAGTTTATTTCTGCCTTGTTTGCTTGTTTCTTTATCAAAACTACAAAAAAATAGTTCCTACTCTAGTTGTTATTTTCGTTGGTCTGTTATTGTCTTGCTTTATCATGCTTTCTATCAATGGTTATTTTTTTGAAACTGAATCTTATTGGCAAGGTGGGTTCACGGAAGAACACAAATATTATTATAAGGAACACCGCTTGTCACAAAAAGGGAAACACTTATGGGAACAAATTGATAAATTGTATACCATTGCTATAAACGTGTGCTCTACTTATAATGTTACTTATTGCTTTGATAAATCTTGTTGTTGTAGGAGGTACACCTCCCTTTTCAATGTGAGTATAATGATGATGTTACCATATCTTCTTATGTTAAGGGAAATTATGACTTTTATGATGTGGAACAAATTGAGGAATTTATTGCTTGGAAGGGTGCATTTGAACTTGCTAGTTTGCTAGAAAATATTGATGATTCACCTTATAAATATGAGGTTTATGATATACTTAAATTTTTCTTTGATAATTACAAGGAAGAAAATGGCTATATTCTTGAATATATTAATAGATGCATTCCACAAATAGAAGAGACTAATGCCTTGCAGGATCTTATGGAAGAAGAAATTGATGAACCTGAAAGCTCATTAGATGAAAAAGAGGAGGAGAGTGATAACAAAAGGAGGAAGAATGGATTAGCTACCCATGCCTACCTTCTAATGAGAGTAACTCTTTATCCCTTACATTATTTGATTGTCCCCCATGATTACCAAAGGAGGATGAATGTTATGCTCATGTTATCTGTGACAATCCTTTATTTGTGCCTAACTTCGACATGCATGGTACTAAAGAGTTTTGCTTAGAAATTGTTTATGATAAAGCTCTAGACGATGGTCCTATATTGAATGATGAGTCATCTTGTTATAGAATTGTTAAAAGTGGGTTTGAAGGTTTTAATCCCACTATTTTTGAGCTTGATAAAAATTATGTTTTTGGAGAACATGAAAAGCATGCTTTATGTGATAGTTATATTGTTGAGTTTATTCATGAGGCTACTGAAAATTGTTATGAGAGAGGATAATATGGTTGTAGAAGTTTTCATGATATTGAAACACCTCTCTATGTGCTGAAAGTTTTGAAGTTACTCTTGTTTTATCATCATATGCCTGTCACTTTGTTCTTTGCGAATTTATTTGCATACAAGATTCCTATGCATAGGAAGTGGGTTAGACTTCAATGTGTTTTGAATTTGCTTCTTGATGCTCTCTTTTCCTTCAATTCATATTTCTTATGTGAGCATCCTCTCAAACTACCATGCCTAACTTAAAGGCGTTAAAGAAAAGTACTTATTGGGAGATAACCCAAAAGTTTTAGATGAGTCTTGAAAGTTATTACCTCTGTAATAACCGCTCCTTATCCTTTTTATTTGCTTTTTGTGCCAAGAGTAACCTCTAATGAGAGAGAAGTAATGATTGGGAAATTTGCTGTCCCGAAACAGATTTCTGTGCTTCACCGTAAATATTCGGGTAAAATCTTTGTACGTCCTTTTGAGGAGAGAATTTTTGTGCTTCTGCCCCAGGTTATTATATAACTTTCGTTAATTCAACACTTTTTTAGTTGAGCAACATAAGGTCTTCGAAAAAATTCGTCTTTACCTGCTGGTCTGTTTTGACAAATTTAAGCCATTTTTTGCATTTGCTTCTTGTTGGTTCCTTTTTGAGTTCTTTTGGGGAATTGAGCTTTTTGAGGGAAGTGCTACAGTAGCTTTTGTTTTAATGGAAGTTTTATTGGAGTTGGAACTGAACCTAAAGACTTAGTATCTTGAGTGCACTAATGTTGCTAATAAAGATTGTGTGAAGTTTTGTATGAAGGAAAATTTTCAGGTGTATGGAAGGATGAGTAATGAGATGAAGAATGGACTAAAGCTCAAGATTGGGGACGCCACGCGTGTCACCCTAAGAAATATCCAATAAGTACAAGCGTCAAAGTTTGGGATGCCCAAGGCATCCCCCTCTTCATCAATAAAAATCCAAGGTTTCTTCAAACGCTTCATTTTTATTGTTTCATGCACAGTTGTGTTGTTCTTCGAGCGTCTTCTTTTTTGTTTTCGTTTTGGTTTTTCATTTGATTTGTTTTCTTAGTTTGATGAATAAATTGGTTGGACCCCCTCTTTCATACTTTGGTTTGCAAATAGTTTGGTTTGGTTTGGAAAAGAGTAGGAAAGTTCATGCTTAAGTGGTAAAGAGAGGTTGTTTTTGACTGTGGCCTATGCTTTGTCATGCCATGCTTGATATTGTTTTGGCTTTATGCTTAGTATTCTTTGCTGTAGCATGACTTGTTATAAACAATTGAGATTGCTTAATGTGCCTTGGATGAATCATGCGTTGTTTTAGCATATTAAAGCATAGTATAGTGGCATTCTCCTTTGATGCTTTATTTGTGTTGACTTGGCGCATGCTCACACCATGTTATGACTATCCCAAGTCACCATAAGCCTTTCTGATCCTTTAGTTTTCAACTTGTAGTATCACTTTATGCTTTGATTAATGATGTTTGTCGCTCTGCATGATTATGGCCATTATTGCTCTCTTAGTATTGTCGCTCCTAGTCTTTTGCTAGCCTCCACAACCAAGTATGAGTTCCCCTCATGCATCCAACTCCTTAAACCAAGTTATTCCAAAGAGTCCACCATACCTACCTACTAGAATATGCTATTCCAAGTATATTCATGTTTTTGTCTACCTTCCACTTGTTATGAGAAAACTAGTGATTAAAGCTCTCACGAACTTGATGGCACACTTTACTTTACTTGCCCTTAATAAACTTGAACCATTGTGTCTTCTATGTTGTATATGCTTGCACTTATTTGTCGGGAATTAGCAGAACCATGCTTTCATGGGGAACGCTTTCAACATTGCACTTGGTACTTGTACCTAGTTGATATCATGCTCTTTTGTATATGGATGTCGTTGGTGTGAAATGAAAGGGGAGCTTGTAAGTCCATGGAGTTATGTATATGTGTTAGAGAAACGCCTGGGCCGCTGGTCTAATCCATGCTTACATGGTGGAAACCTGCAGCATAACCATAATGAGCTGTCTATGAAGCATTCTTCTTATAAAAAAAGAGTCCTATATTGAGAAAAAAAAGAGAAAATAAAAATAAAAAAAGAGATACTATGAAACGAGGAAAGAGAGAAAAAAGCACCATATTCCCATGGTAAATAAGAAGAATGCTGAGATGCTCGTTGTCTGCTTGCCTTGTCATTTTGATATGGGGATTCTTCCGTATCATCGGGCAAGGGGTACCCTGTTGGCGGTTCTCAATGATACACATGTACTTACGATGACAAGAACTTACCGGTGACTAAACTTGAGTAGCATGAGGAGCGGCCCTCGTATACAAGGGACATGAGATTTCTGACTTATACTTCGTCAAGCATGTACACCATAGTTTGTTCACTTTAACCTTAATCACTTCAAGATGCTTATGATAGGGGCAATGAGAGCTGAAAGCTATAAGTACCATAATTTTTGGAAGCTCTTTATGAGACTTGAATCCCTACTTCCTTTTACAAAAGGTTTTCTTCCACCATTATATTGAGTCTCCACCTTCTATCTTTATGCACCTACTTTGAGAGCATAGTGGCCATTCTTAGTTCTATGTGCATTGTCCCAAGACTAGTTGATTGATGCATACCTTGTTATTGTTTGTTTTAAACTATTGTATCTAGTCACTCTTATGAACTTTGAAGGTGTCCTATGCATTTATATTTCCTACTCTATTGAGGGACAAGCTGATTACCATTATGCTATGTTTTCTTTATGTGAAAAAAACAAACGTCTTGCAAAGCATTGTTATTCATGAATCTTTTGTTTGAGCCTTTTCATGTTGCATCATAGTTTCTTTGCTTATTGCTAGAACTTTGTCTTTCATGTTATGATTGAAGTACTATGGTCCCAGCTTTGAATGTTTTGCAAATACTTTGATCAAGTCTTTGATGGTGCATGTCACCTCAAAAATTATTCTTTGTTTTTATCACTTACCTACTCGAGGACGAGCAGGAGTTAAGCTTGGGGATGTTGATACATTGCAAATGTATCTATAATTTTTGATGTTCCATGCTTGGTTTTATCCACTTTCTTGTGTTTTGTTCCAACTTTGGAGTACTTTTCTTATGATTTTTGGACTAACCTATTAACAAGAGCCACAGTGCCAGCTGCCAGTTTTCTGCTGTTTTTGGTTCCAGGAAAGTCAGAAAATGAATATTCTCGGAATTGGACGGGACAAAAGCCAAAGTGCCGATTTTTTCGGAAGTGATCAAGTGCCAGAATACGAGACGGAGAAGGGCCAGGGAGCCACCACACAACCTGGCCGTGGGGCCAGGCCTAGCCCGCGCCAGGGGGTGGTGTGGCCGCTCCCGGCACCCCCTCAGCCTCTCCTTCCGCCTATATATTCCCCTCAGGACGAAAACCCTAAGGACCCGATCAAAAATCCACAAAAGAGTCTGTAGCCGCCGTCATCTCCATCCCTAGATCGGGAGGGATCTGAAGCTCTTCCCGGCACCCTGCCGGAGATGGGAATTCACCCTGGAGGCCTTCTTCATCACCATGCAAGCCTCCAGTGTGATGCGTGAGTAGTTCATCCTTGGACTACGACTCCATGTAGTAGCTAGATGGCTGGTTTCGCCTCCTTTGTGCTTTCATGTTTAGATCTTGTGAGCTCCGTTCATGATCAAGATCATCTATTTGTAATTCATACATGTTGTGTTTGCGGCGATCCGATGGATATTGAGATGCTATTTCAGATTTATTATTGATTCTATCATGTCTTTGTTATTTGAGATCTTGCATGTTGTCCGTTGTTAGTAGCTATCTTGGCCAAGTAGATGCTAGCAACTCCAAGAGTTAATATTTATGCTCGATAGTGGGTTCATGCCTCCGGTAATCTGGGGAAGTGACATAAATCTCTAAGGTACTAGATGTTTTGTTGCTACTAGGGAGAAAACAACAATCCTTTGTTCATAGAACAATCGTATTGTTTACTTTACACGTAGTTCGTAAAGCAATAATCTGTTGCTTGCAACTTAATACTAGAGGGGGTTCGGATGATAACCTGAAGGTGGATTATTAGTCATAGATGCAGTTGGATGGCGGTCTATGTATTATGTTGTAATGCCCAATCAAGTCTTAGAGGAGTCAAGATGATTAGTATATGCATGTATTACTTTCTCGGTGTTTGTCAATTGCCCCGCTGTAATTTATTCACCCAACATGTTATCTATCTTAAGGAGAGCCACCTCTAGTGAACTATGGTCCCGGTCCTTTTTCTTTACATACAATCTACAATCTAGTCTTTTGCTAGCCTCCATAACCAAGTATGAGTTCCACTAATGCATCCAACTCCTAAAACCAAGTTATTCCAAAGAGTCCACCATACCTACCTATTAGCATTTGCTATTCCAAGTATATTCATGTTTTTATCTACCTTCTAAATTAAACTTGTTATGAGAAAACTAGTGCTTAAAGCTCTCACGAACTTGATGGCACACTTTACTTTCCTTGTCCTTAATAAACTTGAATCATTGTGTCGTGTATGTTGTATATGCTTGCACTTATATGTTGGGGATTAGCAGATGCTATCATGGGGAACGCTTTCAACATTGCACTTGTACTTTGTACCTAGTTGATATCATGCTCTTTTGTCTATGGATGTCGTCAGTGTGAAATGAAAGGGGAGCTTGTAAGTCCATGGAGTTATGTATGTGTGGTAGAGAAATGCCTGGGTCGCCGGTCTAATCCATGCCTAATCATGGTGGAAACCTGAAGCGTAACCATAATGAGCTGTCTATGAAGGATTCTCCTTATAAAAAAAGAGAGTCAGATATTGAGAAAAAGAGAAAAAGAAAAAAAGAGATATGAGAAAAGAGGAAAGAGAGAAAAAAGCACCATTTTCCCATGGTAAATAAGAAGATTACTGAGATGCTCGTTGTCTACTTGCCTTGTCATTTTGATATGGGGATTCATCCGTATCATCAGGCAAGGGGTATCCCATTGGCGGTTCTCTATGATACACATGTACTTACTATGACAAGAACTTACCGGTAACTAAACTTGAGTAGCATGAGGAGCGGCCCTCGTATTCAAGGGACATGAGATTTCCAACTTATACTTTGCGAAGCATGTACTCCATAGTTTGTTCACTTTAACCTTAATCACTTCAAGATGCTTATGATAGGGGCAATGAGAGCTGAAAGCTAATAAGTACCATAATTTTTGGAAGCTCTTTATGAAACGTGAATCCCTACTTCCTTCTATGAAGGCCTTTCTTTTACTTTTATGTTGAGTATCCACCTTCTATCTTTATGCACCTACTGAGAGAGCATAGTGGCCATTCTTAGTTCTATGTGCATTGTCCCAAGACTTGTTGATTGATGCATAACTTTGATATTGCTTGTTCTTAAACTATTTTTATCTAGTCACCCTTATGAACTTTGAAGGTGTCCTATGCATTTGTTTGCTACCCTATGAGGGACAAGCTGAATGCCACTATGCTATGTTTTCTTTATGTGAAACAAACAAACGTCTTGAAAAGCATTGTTATTCATGAATCTTTTGTTTGTGCCTTTTCATGTTACAACATAGTTGCTTTGTTATTGTTAGAACTTTGTCTTTCATGCTATGTTGAAGTACTATGATCCCAGTTATCAATGTTTTACAAATACTTTGATCAAGTTTATAATGGTGCATGTCACCTCAAAAATTATTCTTTCTTTTTATCACTTACCTACTCGAGGACGAGCAGGAGTTAAGCTTGGGGATGTTGATACGTTGCTAACGTATCTATAATTTTTTATCTTCCATGCTTGGGTTTTATCTAATTTCTTATGTTTTGTCCACACTTTGGAGTACTTTTTTTACACATTCTTCGACTAACCTATTAACAAGATGCCACAGTGCCAGCTGCCTGTTTTCTGCTATTTTTGGTTCCAGGAAAGTCAGAAAATGAATATTCTCGGAATTGGACGGGACAAAAGCCAAAGTCAGTATTTCACCGAGGGGGACACGAAGCCATAATACGTGAGGGAGAGGGGCCAGAGGGCCGCCACACCACCTGGCCGCGTGGCAAGGCCTAGACCGTGCCAGGGGGTGGTGTGGCTGCCTAGGGCACCCCCTCGGCCTCCCCTTTCGCCTATAAGATGCCTCTGATACAGAAACCCTAAGTACCTAATCAAAATACCATGAAAGAATCTGTAGCTGCCGTCATCTCCATCCCTAGATCGGGAGGGATCTAAAGCTCTTCCCCACACCCTTCCGGAGGGGAGAATTCACCCTGGAGGCCTTCTTCATCACCATGCAAGCCTCCGGTGTGATGCGTGAGTAGTTCATCCTTGGACTACGGGTCCATGTAGTCACTAGATGGTTGGTTCTTCTCCTTTGTGCTACCATGTCTAGATCTTGTGAGCTCCGTTCATGATCAAGATCATCTATTTGTAATCCTACATGTTGTGTTTGCGAGGATCCGATGGATATTGAGATGCTATTTCAGATTGATTATTGATTCTATCATGTCTTCGTTATTTGTGATCTTGCATGCTCTCCGTTGTTAGTAGATATCTTGGCCGAGTAGATGCTAACAACTCCAAGAGTGAGTATTTATGCTCGATAGTGGGTTCATGCCTCTAGTAATCTGGGGAAGTGACAGAAATCTCTAAGGTATTAGATGTGTTGTTGCGACTAGGGATAAAACAGCAATCCTTTGTTCATAGAACAATCGTATTGTTTACTTTACACGCAATGCGTAATGCAATTATCGGTTACTTGTAACTTAATACTAGAGGGGGTTCAGATTGATAACCTGAAGGTGGATTATTAGTCATAGATGCAGTTGGATTATGGTCTTTGTATAATGTTGTAATGCCCAATCAAATCTCATAGGAGTCAAGATGATTAGTATATGCATGTATGCTTTCTTGATGTTTATCAATTGCCCCACTGTAATTTGTTCACCCAACATGTCATCTATCTTAAGGAGAACCACCACTAGTGAACTATGGACCCCGGTCCTTTCTTTTACCATCAATCTACAACTGTTTACTATTTTGTGTTTACTTTCTACAAGCTTTTACTTTCTTCCACACAAGACGTTTAATCCTTTGTTTTCAGCAAAACCGGTGAGATTGACAACCTGACTTTAAGTTGGGGGCAAAGTTCTGTGGTTGTGTTGCAGGACTCCGAGTTGGCAACAACACCTTGGAGGTGTTTCCTTGGTCCTACTAGTTTGATAACCTTGGTTTCATAACTGAGGGAAAACTTGCTATTGTTCTCATCATACCTTCCTCTTAGGGTTCCCCAACGAGCTCGACGTGTTGAGCCAATAATCATTACTCCCTATTCCGGGAAGGAGCTACGAACACGGCATGAAAGGAACTGCATGAAGTTCGGGTCAACCTGTGAAGGCTGATATGCATAGTTTTTTATCATAAAATCAATCTTTGAAGAAATGTTTACCAAAACTTCATAGTACCAAGGACTTATAGTCCGAGGTGGTAGTTAGAGCATCAAACTTCTAACCTTGCATATATTTAACTTGCTGGGTAATGATGTTACTCACTCTTTCCTTTGAACCCCTTGCAAGACTTTGAAGGCCAGGAGAATGACCAGGTGTATGCTAGGGAGGTCCAAAACAACGTCTACTATGAAGAGACGGACATGTCCGGTGGAATTGAAGGGGTGGTGAAAGGGCATGTATGCCCCATGTGTGGTTTTGGTAAATAATGACAATCCCTATAGACTAATGTGCAAATTGAGTCTCACTTGTAGGTTTGTCCATTGGCATCGCTTGGACCATGTGTTGGTTTCAAGGTTGGAAAATAAGAAGCATTGTCCAAGGGCTTTGTGCCTATTGGAATCAAGTAGAAGAAGAATATCAAGTTTGTCTTCAAGAAGAAGAAGAATATGGAGTCCCTCATGGATTCCTTCAAGACATCATCACCAAGATTTGATGTGCAAGCTCACGGTGCGCCATCTCTAGAATTTCTCATGCTTTGAGCTTTCCATCCTTGGTGTTCATGGAGTGATAAAGACAAGCTCAATGAAACGGTTTCCCCATGGAGTATGGGAGCCATTCGCAAGTCTTCATCAAGCAAGAGCAACCAAGAAAGGTGTTCCATCTTGAAGGTCACAATATTGTCTATATCAAGCTCAAGTGGGATTCTCAAGGCAACAGTATGATCTTCATAGGGTTTCTATTTTACCTGTCTCTTGTAGTGTTGGGAGACCGGGTTTAGGATAGATAGTCGTACTATCAAGAGGGGCTCTCGAGTGGGTGACTCGTTCGTATCTTTTAGAGAGAGCTCAAACCTTTGCATACATAGCATCATCTTTCTTGGTTGTTGTTTGGTTCTTGTCCATGTGAGGATATAGAACTTGTGGTTATCCTCATAACAAGCTCTAGTTCATCAAAAACAGATTTCCCTGATATATCTTATTCCGGTTTTGTTTCTGCGGGTTTTTCGGGCTCTACACCTTGGGAGATATCTCACTTATATATTCATGATATTTTCCACCTTGGTGATACCCAATATTTCACCTTTTTTTTGTATTCTCTCTTTATTATCTTTCCAACAAAATTGGTTTCATCCCAATTGGAGTTTTCAAGCTCAACTTCTTGCGTTTTGGGTTCTGGAGGTTTTACTTGTTCATCGCTTCTAAGAGGTCATAACTTTCTCCATTTTATTTTTATACTTCATTGTTGTACTATGATGTTTCTTTGCATAATCTTGTAGATATTTTTGTTCTCTTCAAAACGAGCCCAAGTTCATCGAAATCGGAGTCCGGAGTCAAAAGTTATTGAAGTTTTCGTGCAATGATGTCCAACATTTTTGCTTGAGCGGTAGTACCGGCCCAAGTTCCGGCCAAAGTTCCAGTAAATGTCGTTTTTCTTCTGTATCTTGTGTTTCTATTTACCGGTAGTATCGGTGGGGCACCGATAGTTCCGGTGGGGCGCGAATCTGGCCCAAACGGGCAGATTTCTCTTGCCCTATTTAAGGGCCCCTCTTCCCCAAAGTTTCCCCAACTTTGGAGGTCATTTTCGCTAGCTCTTCCACTCTCTCTCCTCCATTGTTGACCTTCAAGAGCTTCCCCTCTCCCCTTCCCCCTCCTATAATTCTTGTATCTTTTTGAGGGATTTGAGAGAGGAGATCTATATCTACAAGCCCCACCAAACCAAATCCCTTCTTTGTGAAGGAATCATTGGGATCTAGATCTTGGAGAGTTTTGTGTTCTCCCCTTGTGTTCTTCCTCCCTTATTCCCCCAATATCTTTTGTATCTTTGGTGTAATTTGAGAGTGAAGGACTTGCCTCTTGCATTTGGTGCATAGGTTTGAGTTCTCCTCGGAGATTCGGCGAGTTCAAGCCCTTGGGCTTGTTACTCTTGTGTTCTTGGAACCCTAGACGGTTGTGCGGTTGGATTGTTGACCTTTTGTGGTCTTGTAGACTTTTATGGCCTTGTTGCCTTTTGTGGCTTTGTAGCCTTTGTGGCATTGTTGTTGGGAGCCTCCAATTGAATTGTGGAGATTTCCCCAACCTTGTACGGGTTCGGTGACCGCCCTCAAGTGTCCCATAGTGGAACGTGAGTAGGCCTTTGTGGCGAGCTCACGGGAGAATAGGGTGAGCCTTTTGTGACGTCGGTAGCTTGCGTGCCTTCGCATCTTTGGGTGAGGCCTTGTGTACCATTGGGTGAGCATTGAGCCACCACACGTCGAGGTGAGCCACTTGTGGCGTTCGAAGTACATTGCGCCCCCGCACCTCTCCAACAGAGACGTATCTTCTTTGGAAGTGAACTTCGGGAAACAAATCATCGTCTCCGTTTCCATCGGTTATCTCTCAACCGAGCCCTTTACTTATGCAATTTACATTGTGATAGCCATCGTGCTTGAAGTATTATATCTTGCTATCACCTTGTTGTTTATCTTGCTTAGCATAGGTTGTTGGTGCACTTAGTGAACCTAGTGAATATAGGTTTTGGCTTGATAAATTAAACGTTAAGTTTTATTATGCATTTATTAGAGCCTAAACCGTAATAATTTTAAACACCTATTCACCCCCCCTCTAGGCGATGTATATTTCCCTTTCAATTGGTATCAGAGCGAGGTCTCTCGCTTCTTAGGCTTCACCGCCTCGAGAGTAAGGATGTCTCCTAGGGGTTTAGTGCACTCTCACACATTTACATTTGATGGCACAAATTATGATGTTTGGCGTATTCGCATGGTTAGTCATTTCCGGGTCATTGACCCAAATATTGAGCGAATTCTAGATATGGGCTTGTCTCCTCCTAATGATCCCCAAAATCTATCTTTGGAGGAGGAGACAAACTCTTATCTCGAAGCTCAAGCATCTAATGTGCTTGTTAATGTTGTGAGCTTTGTAGTTCTTTCCTCAATCATGCCTTTTCAGAATACTCATGATATTTGGACCAAGCTTCAAGCAAAATATGATATGTCCAAGCCTAATGAGGATGATTGTGTTCCCTCCACCTCCGGTCGTGATGAGTTCTCATCTTCTTCCACTACACCAACATGTGAGTTGTCACAAGGTAATGAGTTGGTGAGTGGTGATAGAACTTGCAATGTGGATAGTGAGATTGCCATTCATGATCATCCATATCTATCTAATTGCAATGTTTTATCTTTGGGCATGAACACTTGTAGGACTATATGTGATTTACATCCTAGTGTTGATTGCCCTTGCATATCTTGTATAAATGGATGTCCGGAGTCAAAAGTTATTGAAGTTTTCATGCAATGATGTCCAACATTTTTGCTTGAGCGGTAGTACCGGCCCAAGTTTCGGCCAAAGTTCCGGTAAATCTCGTTTTTCTTCCATATCTTGTGTTTTCTATTTACCGGTAGTACCGGTGGGGCACCGGTAGTTCCGGTGGGGCGCGAATCGGGCCCAAACGGGCAGATTTCTCTTGCCCTATTTAAGGGCCCCCTCTTCGCCAAAGTTTCCCCAACTTGGGAGGTCATTTTTGCTAGCTCTTCCACTCTCTCTCCTCTATTGTTGACCTTCAAGAGCTTGCCCTCTCCCCTCCCCCCTATAATTCTTGCATCTTTTTGAGGGATTTGAGAGAGGAGATCTAGATCTACAAGTCCCACCAAACCAAATCCCTTCTTTGTGAAGGAATCCTTGGATCTAGATCTTGGAGAGTTTTGTGTTCTCCTCTTGTGTTCTTCCTCCCTTATTTCCCCAATAGCTTTTGTAGCTTTGGTGGAATTGAGAGTGAAGGACTTGCCTCTTGCATTTGGTGCATAGGTTTGAGTTCTCCTCGGAGATTCGGCGAGTTCAAGCCCTTGGGCTTCTTACTCTTGTGTTCTTGGAACCCTAGACGGTTGTGTTGTTGGATTGTTGACCTTTTGTGGTCTTGTAGACTTTTGTGGCCTTGTTTCCTTTTGGCTTTGTAGCCTTTGTGGCATTGTTGTTGGGAGCCTCCAATTGAGTTGTGGAGATTGCCCCAAACTTGTACGGGTTCGGTGACCACCCTCAAGTGTCCCATAGTGGAACGTGAGTAGGCCTTTGTGGCGAGCTCACGGGAGAATAGGGTGAGCCTTTTGTGGCGTCGGTAGGTTGTGTGCCTTCGCATCTTGGGGTCAGGCCTTGTGTGGCGTTGGGTGAGCATCGAGTCACCACACCTCGAGGTGAGCCACTTGTGGCGTTCGAAGTACATTGCGCCCCCGCACCTCTCCAACGGAGACATAGCTTCTTTGGAAGTGAACTTCAAGAAACAAATCATCGTCTCCGCGTCCATCGGTTATCTCTCAATCGAGCCCTTTACTTATGCAATTTACATTGTGATAGCCATCATGCTTGAAGTATTATATCTTGCTATCACCTTGTTGTTTATCTTGCTTAGCATAGGTTGTTAGTGCACTTAGTGAACCTAGTGAATATAGGTTTTGGCTTGATAAATTAAACGTTAAGTTTTATTCCACATTTATTAGAGCCTAAACCGTAATAATTTTAAACGCCTATTCACCCCCCTCTAGGCGACGTCTATTTCCCTTTCAGGTGGACTAGGGGATACACTATGGAGCCAAAGACAACGAGTCAGAGTAGTTGTCAGGCTGTAATATAGTTACCTAGGTTGAATCGAGCAGCATGAAACCTATAGTATAATCTGTTGAGCTCATGTCTTTATTACCATTGTGTTTTTCGTTCTTCCGCTGAACTTATGAAATAATTTATTTGGTTTGTAAATTTGAATCTCTTGAAGTCTCGAACTTCTGGTATTGTAATGATAATGGGGTGTGTATGTTTGTAATTTGGACCTGCAATGTTTCTGTTGTACCACTCTAAGGGATGTGATATTTACGAAACGGTGTTTTGTGGATATCATGTCAATGACTATAGTGTACTACACATGCAATGGTATGCTGGGTCAGTGCATCTGGTATTAGAGCAATTGCTTTGACCTTAGGTTGGAAACCTAGTAAAGGGAACTACATGTAGGAGTCTTAGGGCAACGGTAAAGAGTTCTCAAGATTATATGATGAATATTCAATTGGGAATACTTATATTTTTTAGTGCGACAATTCTTTATTATGATGCACCATTACAACTATTGGTTACTAATTATGAAAGTTTTTGTATACAGTCAAAATGGCACCAAAGTTTCCAAAACAGACTTTGGCAAGGAAAGAAGAGACTCTCGATGATTATCAGGGGGCTTTAACTGAATAGCTTCGAGAACTTCTGAGGGTTTTTGGTTGCACAACTAATATTCTAGTTAATACCATGACATACCATGATGGGCGAATGTTAGCCAAATATCATGTTAGCATCCAACTACCAAAAAGGCTTGGTTTATATCACGATTTACCCATGGGTGAAGGTAGAAGTCACCTAGCAGCATACCATGTTGCTATTTTGGAGGCGATATCCAATGTTCGGTAGCACAAAGCAGAAGAGTTAGCGGGAAGCACATATTCTGTGATTCCTCACGACTCTATAGACACGAAATCAGTACCGGATCATCTTACTTTAGTAAAGAAGCATCCAAAATTAGCTTCCAAGTTTATGGATCTATATCGACTGATGGTTGGGTCTTTATATAAGACACATCAGGTTATTGTGGAGGATCAAGTTGATATGTTGGAGGATTTAACTAATCCTGAACGAAGGGAGAGGTTAGCATCTAAACTAGAGAATAAAGCAGTGGATAGGGTTAGCCCAGTTTTTAAGGATATACATATATATCCAGCATCTTTTACACCATATCCTTATTCACCTATGCCAGAACCCACTAGATATCCTGATGAGGGAACTAGTCATCCAGTACCACCGAATTCTTGGGGAACCAAGGACTCAGAACTACTGTTGGGGATATACTTTCCGGGTATCCTCACAGATCCTCACTGACCAGGGTGGCCCACTTCGGGTTAGAGCTTTGCTTCACGGGCGGCCCAGTTAGGGAGAGAAGACGGAGTCCAATCCGACTACGGGAAGGCCCAGAAGACTTACCGACTTAGGCCCATAATGTTACTTGTAGTTCAAGATGTACTCTGTAACCAACTCTTAGTCGTAGCCGGATTGATCTCTCTTGTAAACCCTAGGCCGGATATCTATATAAGCTGTCCTAGGGAGAGCCTTTAGGACACACCTCAATAGTCTACAATCTCAACTCGCACACGTGAAACCTTTGTAACCCATACTCTGGCTCTGCCGTATTACTGGATTGCTAGCAGGAGTAGGGTTCGTCCAAAGCCGGCGGATTCGAACCTGGGTAAACTTGTGTGCTCACCGTCCCGGAACACCGTATGTCTCACACCCCTCTCTCCCGCACGCCTCGAGGATCCCCTCATGGCGTACTTGTCCTCAAATCGACGACAGTTGGCGCCCACCATGGGGCAAGTGAGCTTTGGTTCTGCGTTCCGAGCGGAATCTGCAAGAATCGGAATCGGCGAGACCATCGCCGTCGGTCGCATCCTCTACACCAGTGACGTCCCTCTCATCGTTCTCGACGAGACTTTGATTCCGGCTAGGGAGGCCGTGACTGCCTATACAATCATGTCTTTTGGCGAGATCGATGTTTACATAGGTTTCGCTGAACCTGCCCAACCCACCCCGGTGGTGATGATAGAGGAAGAAGAATCTTCTGGGTCCCCTTTGTCCGCGGAGGCGGCAGAGTTCCAGATCTCAGAAAACCCTAATCCCACCCATCCCGCACTAGTTGTGGAGATAGTGGAGAAATCCGAGCCTGAAGAAGACCTCACGGTCCAAGTCGAATCTGGAGTGGATCTCCCTGAAGAAGCCAGATCCTAGATCGACCCACCCGTGGAAGTCGAAATCCAGGAGGAGCACATCAACGACACTGATTCTGACTCTGACGATGTCGGGACAGACATGCCTTTCCTCAGGTACACACTAAGATGTATGATACTGCAAGGTGCTAGCGCAGATGCAATCCTCGAAACCATTAAAAGTTTCGATATGGCTGATTGCGAAAGCCGCAGGTACCTCAGGAAGCACGCATCGCACTTCGTCAGATATGTTGGATCCGGATCCGGCTCTGCCGATGCTGGAGAAAACACCGACTCAGTGCTGGAGGCAATTGGAACAAACACCGACGTTCCCGCATCCTCGGATGAATCCATGACGTCGGCAGATTTCCAAAAGTTCTCCGCGGAATATGACGAGGAGTACAACTCCAAAGCTGCAGAAGATGGAGAAGCCATGGATGAAGGATCCGGGGAACACTCTCCCAAAACGCAGGATGATATGGAAGTCGGAGACAATCCCGAAGTCCAGATGTCCGAAAGTACCGATCAGCGCTTGACTCCGGGAAACGGACCCAAAGCCGTCTTTGCTACCGGCGCTGCCAAGAAGGCAAAGAAGAGGAACAAGAAGAGCAAGACCCCGGCAAAAGACCCTCTGGCAGAGGAGGTGATTGCCGAGGAATACGAGGAAGACTCGGATGGAGCACTTATCCCAGACGAGCCGAAAAAAGAAGCATCAGTGGATGGACACGTGATCACTGAAGGTGCACGTAAACTTATCGATGCCGCATTAACCACACCTATCCCTACAGCTGCAGAACTTACTGCAGATGAGCTGGATGAAAGGGCCCAAGCCCTAGAAGCGCGTCGTCAACAACTCCTTGATGAAGCCAAAAACATCGAGGTGGAGAAGAAGCGCATGTCAAACAAGGAGTATATGTCCCGTCTACATCAGAAGACACGGAAGCATCACATAGATGACAACCAATTCCCACGTGTCCGTGGCGTCCTTTTTGGAGATGAGATGGGGAAGCCACGAAAGGATAGCAACGGACATTGGGTTTACCCAACACCAGTGCAAAATACTGTGGCAGCTCGCGAAATTCTATCGGCTAATCCAGGACCAGAAGAGATACGCTTGGGTATCAAGCTACTCAATAAGGGACTGGAGCAGCAAAAGGTCGCCCTATCTAGAAGCCAAAAGCTGGTCTCGGATTCCGACCAATGTCGCACAGATCCAGCATTGGCTGACGTAAGATCCCACTAAAATCAGGCGCAGCATCGTCACCCCGAACGCAGGGAAGACAATTATTCAAGAACCAGAGCGTCAGGACAGCACCGCAGAACTACACATAACTGGAGCAACGTCGCTCCAGCAGCCGAGAAAGACGCGATCGCTGCACTGATTCCGAGGAATCCTCCCCGAAAGGGAGAAGATAAAGAGAAACGTCGGGAGGAGGATCGTCAGAAAATGCCACCTCCTAGACATGAAAACCGTACGGCTGAGCCTCACCATGGTGGGAATGACGGACGAAGGAACGGCGGAAACCACGCTGTCACAAACCGGCAGGGGGCTCATCATAGTCAAGAACCTCCCCCGAACCGGAATAATGACGCTCCGGACGGAGGCCGGCGATCAGCTGGAAACAACCCAGCTGCACCACCCTCTCCACAGCACAGTTATCACAATGGCCCCCAAGGAGGTCAAGGAGGACGACATGGCGGAGGAGGTGGTGGCAGAAGCCAAAGTTCGGCTCCAAGGCACCGCAGCCACAACCGATATTCGGGACGACCCCTATCTCCGAACGACACAAGGCGCAGGATCAACTCCAACATAGAGGCTCGGCTCTACGAAAACGATGACGTGTACATGGGCCCAAAGTGCTTCGGACCACGCATCAGAGCTACGAAATTCCCGGAAGGATTTGCTATCTCAAGACATATTCAAGCCTACGACGGCATTGCTCGGCCAGACACCTGGTTATAGGACTTCTTCCAAGCTTGCTGCATTGCTAAAGGCGGAAACAGCCTGGTCGCAACCCGATATCTCCCACTTATGTTGCGGAAGACGGCGCGATCATGGCTCAATGAACTTCCGGCGAACACCATCCACAACTGGTATGACTTACAAAGTGCGTTCTTTCGGAATTTCGAAGGCACATATCAGAGGCCCTGTACGGTTGGAGACCTACAGCGTTGCACCTAGAAAGTCGGAGAAACTTGCCGAGATTATCTGGGACGATGGATTGACACCAAGAACTCCTGCGAGGGAGTAAATGATCAAACTGCGATTGAAGCTTTCATTGCAGGTCTCCCAATTGGTTTACTGCGCCATCGCTTGAAGTGTGACAAGGTTACTGATCTGGGAGAGATGATAGAAAGAGCGAGCAAGTATGCAGATGCTGACGACGATGCAGAGGGATTACTCAACATCCTGGCTGTACCTCAGTCAGCAAAGACAAAGCAAAAAGCTCAGAAGCGCAAAAACACCTCGGAAGAAAAACCCAACGCGGAGACGGCAGTAGCCACTACTGTTTCCGGGTCTGGAGGACGAGGAGGGCACGGCGGAGGCCGCGGGCGTGGCCGTGGGACATCAAGGGTCCAAGGTAGAGGAGAGCAACAACCAGGCAAAACCTACACTTGGGCCGACATCGCCAATAACCCATGTGTACATCACTTGGACGCCAATGGGGGCTCGTCCCACACCAACGCTGAATGTCGTTTTAACGACGACATCAAGAGAGATGATACCGCGGGCTACAAAGCTAAGCGGAAGAAGGGAAAGAAAAATCCCGAAAAAGACAAACAGACCAAGGAAGATTCCGACATGGAGGAAGCCGATGCTTCAAATCCCAAGCCGGAAGGGAAGAAAACTTTTCCTACCAAGAAGGACACTTACGTCACCTTCCTCGGATCTCAACCAGCAAAGGTCAAGAAAGCAGTTCTCCACGAGCTCAACCCAATAGTTTTGGCCGTCCCTCAGTATCTGGACTGGTCGGAAGTGGCAATAACATTTGACCGCGCTGATCATCCGCCTAAGCTACACAGGCGAGGAAAATACGCCTTAATCGTCAATCCACTTATTGACGGTTATGGTTTCTCCAAGACCCTCATGGACGGTGGTAGCAGCATCAATATTCTCTATGTAGAAACGCTACGCCGGATGAAGATCTCGGAAACACAGCCGAACCATAGCTCTGTGATTTTTCACGGAGTTGTCCCAGGAAGACAAGCTAATTCCCTGGGAGAGATCACTTTGGATGTTACGTTTGGAAAACCAAAAAATTATCGAACGGAGGCACTTTCCTTCAAAGTGGTCCCGTTCAAGAGCGCATACCACGCTATATTCGGACGTCCGGCTTACTGGGCTTTTATGGCTCGTCCGTGTTACATTTACAATATGATGAAAATTCCAGGTCCCAACGGCGTGATCACCATCAGGGGAGACCCGAAGAAAGCGCGAGAGTGCGAGGATGGAAATGCCGCCTTTGCCGACGCCGTGTTGCACGCCCAGGAGTACCAGGAGATCAAGAAAAGCATAGATCAGTCCGAGATGCCCACAACAAAGAAAGAGGTGACAAAGCCAAATCCGGAGTTCAAGGCATCAGAAGAGACGAAGACGACGCCGTTGAAGGATGATGACCCCTCCAAGGTGACCCAGATAGGCGTAGGCCTAAGTAGCGCATAGGAAAGCGCGCTCATCAAGTTCCTCCGAGCAAATCAAGATATCTTCGCATGGCAGCCATCTGACATGACCGGAGTACCTAGAGAACTTGCCGAGCACTCTCTAAATGTAAACCCGAACGCTAAACCCGTCAAATAGTCCTTACGACGGTTTGGTGATGAAAAGTGTAAGGCAATAGCTAAGGAATTAGCGTGGCTCGAGTTAGCCGGATTCATAGAAGAGGTCATCCATACTGATTGGTCGGCCAACCCTGTAATGGTCCCTAAAAAGGACACCACTGATTTAAGGATGTGTGTTGATTATACTACCTTGAACAAGGCTTGTCCAAAAGATCTGTTCACTCTGCCTAGAATTGATCAAGTTATCGATTCTACGGCAGGCTCGGAACTCCTCTGTTTTCTCGACGTATATTCCGGTTATCACCAAATCCGGATGAAGGAATCTGACAAAATCAAAACTTCATTCATAACCCCCTTCGGAACCTTATGTTATGTTACGATGCCCTTTGGGCTGAAGAATGCAGGAGCTACGTATCAGCGCACGATGCAGCGTTGCCTCCATGATCAACTCGGACGCAATGTACATGCATACGTGGATGATATCGCGGTCATGTCCAAAAAGAAGGAAACATTGATTTCCAAATTGGAGGAGATGTTCGCCAATTTATGAAAATACAACATCATGCTTAACCCAAAGAAATGCTTCTTTGGAATACCAGCCGGAAAATTGCTAGGTTTTATCGTGTCTCAACGAGGCATAGAGGTGAACCGTGAGAAGATCAAGGTTATTCTCAATTTTTCCAGGCCAACTCGCCTGAAGGACGTACAAAGATTAACTGGTTGCATTGTTGCGGTCAGTCGATTTGTAAGCCGGCTTGGTGAAAGAGCCACACCATTATACAAACTCCTGAAGAAGACTAAGGATTTTGTCTGGACTGACGAAGCTAAAGCTGCATTACAAGACCTGAAGAAAGTACTCTCATCTGCTCCTATCCTGGTAGCGCCGGAACCTCAGGAACCGATGTTGCTTTACATTGCTGCGACAAATAGGGTTGTCAGTATAGTTATGGTGGTGGAGAGACCAGAAGAAAATCAGGAGCACCTGGTGCAGCGTCCGACATACTTTGTCAGCGAGGTCCTGACAGAATCAAAACAGCGATATCCGCACTATCAAAAGTTGGCTTACGGTGTTTTTCTAGCATCTCGTAAGTTACGACACTATTTTTAGGAGCATCCAATTACCGTGGTGAGCAAAGATCCCATGAGAGATATAATCAACAATAGCGATGCCACAGGTCGCGTCGCCAAATGGGGTATAGAGCTTGTAGCTTTCGATATTGAGTATAAACCCCGGACAGCAATCAAATCCCAGATCCTTGCCGACTTTGTCGCTGATTGGACAGAGACCAAGGAGAACATGGTCCTCCCTGAGTCGGAATATTGGACCCTCTTTTTCGACGGGTCCAAGGCTCGAGGGGGCTCGGGGGCTGGCGTGGTGCTCAAATCACCCCAAGGAGATAAACTTTTATACGTGTTGCAGATCCACTTCACAGCGACAAACAACATTGCCGAGTATGAAGCACTGCTGCCTGGAATCTGGATTGCTAAGGATATTGGCATCCGACGTTGGATGTGTTATGGAGATTCGAATCTTGTTGCTCAGCAAGTCTCGGATATTTGTAATGCAAATAAGCACATGGCAGCATATAAAGCTGTCATGGATAATCTATCTAAATCGTTCGAGGGGTTTGAAGTTCAACACATCCCTCGAGCAGAAAACGAGGAAGCAGATGCACTATCTCGAATAGGCTCTGCGCGGAAAGAGGTTCCGGATGGCGCATTTTTAGAGCACCTCAAAGTTCCCTCGATAAAGGGAGTAGATGAGGAATATCCGACCAAATCCGACTCACCTTTAATAGCAGTTCTGGCTATAATTCCCAGTTGGACTCAACCCTACCTTGATTACTTGGTAGATGGCAAATTACCCAAAGACGAGGTGCTGAGCCAGCAGATTATCCGACGAGCAAAAGCCTATACTATTGTTAAAGGTGAGCTCCATGAACAGAGTGTTTCTGGGGGGTTTCAGCGCTGTGTATCTCCAGAAGAAGGAGTGGAAATCTTAAGAGAAATCCACGAAGCCGAGTGTGGTCACCACGCTGCAGCCAAATCTTTAGTGGCAAAAGCTTTTCGACATGGTTTTTTCTAGCTTACAGCTCATGCAGATGCCGAATGATTAGTCAAGACATGCAAAGGCTGCCAAAAGTACGCCAAGCAAGCTCATGTTCCGGCTGATCAGCAGCGAACAATACCTATAACATGGCCTTTTGCGGTCTGGGGCTTGATATGGTAGGACCTTTTAAACGAGCTCCAAGTGGATTTACTCACCTCTTAGTGATGGTGGATAAATTCACGAAATGGATCGAGGCTAAAAACCTGTCACTAGTTGTGATGGAGCAACAGCCAAAAGATTTGTCGAGGATGTTATAATCCGGTATGGTTATCCACATAGCATTATCACAGACAACGGGAGTAATTTTTCCATGGGAGAGTTGGCTGAATTCTGCGATGAGCAAATTATCCGGCTTGACATTGCGTCAGTCGCACATCCACAGGCTAACGGACAAGTCGAAAGAGCAAATGATTTAATTCTACAAGGCTTGAAACCAAGACTCGAAGCACCACTGAGACGTGCTACGGGGGCTTGGGCAGAGGAACTACCCTCTGTAATTTGGAGTTTGCGAACAACTCCGAATAGGTCAATAGGATATACACCTTTCTTCTTGGTCTATGGCGTAGAAGTTGTTCTTCCTAGTGATTTGATTCATACTTCTCCTAGAGTGGCCGCATATATCGAAGAGGCTGCCGAGATTTCTCGACAAAATGATCTCGACTTAGTCGAAGAAGTTCGCGTCGTTGCTGAAATGAGATCTACAGCCTATCAGCAGAAGTTACGCAAGTATCATAGCCAGAGAGTCCGAACTAGATCCTTCAATAAAGGTGATTTGGTTCTCCGGCTTGTGCAACAAAGAAAGCACAAACTTTCCCCAATATGGGAAGGGCCCTTTTTAGTTAGTCGAGTATTACACAATGGGTCGTACTACTTAACTGACATGAGGCCAGTCAAAGAAAGACCTGCTACTAAGAAGAGAAAGAGAGCTAGAGGCAGTGCAAATCCGGATGAGTTAGACAAACCGTGGAATATTGCTCAGCTACGTCCCTTTTATTCTTAGTTTATCTCTCTTTGTAATCATACATATGTACATGTTCTGTGTGAAATAAAAGTTTTGGTTACCTCAAAGTTTTCCTGAGAAGTTTTACCATCTTATTTCCTAATGATCATGTCATAGTCGAAAATCCCAGAATGCTTGAAAGTACTTTATGCTCATGTTCGTTCTGGTTTAGATTTCCGATTCTAAAACTGCTACCTTCGGGTGTAACTCTAAAAAATTCTAGTCTTTACTTGGGTTATTTGTCTGATTGCTAGATGCGGGTATCTTCCGAGTAGTGAATTGTTGGTACAGGAAGCCGGCTTTGTTTCCGAGTTTAAACTGGTTTAGCAATTGAGCTCCGTTGCTCGGCAAAGTTTCCGGCTGAAGGTTTAGCCGGCTCACGAAAGGGACGAGGCGGACAGCCAGATAAACGATAAGTAGAGGCGGAAAATTCTAAGTGCTTATGAAAACATTTCAGGCACACAAGAATTTAAGACAAAAGTGCTGAATAGATAAAAAAATTAGCACTAGCAAAAGTCATAGTACTTAATATTTACAAAACGCATCATGTCTTTCCAGAATAATACATAGTTTTTTGGTCTATGATGCAGGAGGAGATGAAGGAACTGTCGGATCGCTGGTTACTCCGCCTTGATATCGTGCTGAGATGTCCGGATCCGAGGTGGTCCGTTCATCGTCGGAAGCTTCTTCGGAGTCTTCCGGAGGAGGTGGCGGAGTATCCACGCGGGTGAAGAAGGGCGTCTTATAGCTGGTCAGATCAGCTACATGGCAGCCATATCTGGCGCAGGAGTGCATGATGGCTTGAAGGTCTTGCTCCTCGCCGTCTTCGTCTACCTTGCAGTACCCTCTGGTCACTTGCCATATCTCCATGTTTCCATGGTGGATCATGACCATGGTGAGAGCGTTCTGCGCAGCTCTCCGCGCGTAGGACATGTTCCAATCCCGAACGAGCTGCAGCATCTCCTTGGCCTTCTCCCGCACCTGGAAGTCCGACATGCTTGGCATGTCCGGAATCCTGAGAGACTCGCCAATGTCCTCAAGGGACTGGCGGTAGTCATGAAGAAGATCACCGACTTGGGTAAGCCGGTGAGTGCGGGGCTCGGACGAGGAGGAGTCCATCAAGTTTAGAGGACCTATACACAAAACAAGTCAATGAAAATCCAACATTGATAAAAGTCGAAGAAATGATAAATCAGATAGATGGAACATACCAAGAATGACGTCGTCAATCTTGGCCTTCTCCTCCCGGAGACTCTGGAGTTCAGCCCGGAGCGCTTCGGAGAGATCTTTCTCTCTGCCAAGCTGATTCTTGAGGTCCCGAAATAACTTTATCTTGAGCGGCAATCTTGAGATCGCGCTCTTCAGTGGCCATGGAGGAGGACTCAAGGACTTGAGCTATGCTCCTTTCATGATCCACCTTGAGCTTATCCAGCTCTTGGCGAAGTCCCTTGTTCTCCACCACCAGGGTCTTGAGGTTCTCGGCCTCTTCAATCATAGCGACGGATTGTTTCACCAACGCTGTAAGTCAAAAAGAACAACAGTTCAGAAAAATTCGACATTGAAAAAAGCAAAAAACAAGGTTTGAATCTCGAAATGTTTACCTTCGGCTTCATCCTTGGCTAACTTGAGCTCAGCATTTTTAAGCCGGAGAGCTTTGATCTCTCTCCGCTTATCACAGACATTGGTTAATAATTCCTGGTTATAGGAACATGCTTTCTCTAAGTCAGAATACCCAAAGTCAGAAAGCTACTTAAGACTCGGGCTAATATTTTTGCTAAATATCAGCACGAGCCTTGGGGGCTACACTAGTTCATTCTTTGGCATCCTAATGGAAGCATAAACCCGGATTTCTATATCCTACTTCATGCTTAGGGGCTAGAGGATATGATATAACATAAGGTAAAAAACAAGAGTTGGAATTCCGACTTACATATTGCTCGCGGGTGAGTTTGTCTAACCCCACGTTCACCTCAGCTGCCACCTTCTCGGTGAGAGTAAGAGGAATTACTAGGGCTGTTGGAAGCTCGCCAGTCCTGATCCTCTCTTTGCAAAGGCGGACTTGAGCGAGAAGGTCAGAGAACTTGATGTCCTCTGCTTCTTGCGCTTCCTCTTCAGGGGATAGATGGCTTTTGTCCAGGACTTGCCTGGCCAGCCGCTGGATCTCCTCTGCAGATTTCCGGGATAAGCCAAATTTGGCAAGTCCGGGGTTGCTGAGGAGGTTGTCGGCGAAGACTGCAGCCGAGGGATCATTACCCGAAGAGGGTTCACCCTTATCTTGAGCTGACGCACCCACGTGACGTCAGTGTGTGATCCAAGGATCACGGGCGCCGTTGGAGGAGCCGGATCTTCTACAACAACTGGAGAAGGAGTAATCGCCGGTGTTGTAGAAGGTTGAGGGGCAGGAGTCGGAGGAGCCGTGGCAGGGGAAGCTATGGTAAGCTTCATCTGTCGCAGGTGCTTCGTAGGAATCCCCTTCCCCTTACCCTTGATGAGAGGCTTTGCTCTGAGAATGTAGTAAAGTCGGAAACATTACATCTCAGAAAGAAATTCGAGAAAGGTACAAAGGCAGAAATTGTGAATGAAAGTTACCTCTTCACAACGGGCACTTCCTTTGTGCCAACAGCCACTGTCGGAGCTTTGCGCTTCTTGAGCGCAAGGTTCGGCAATGGGACCACTTCAGTCTCTTGAGAAAACTCAGGAGGATATCCTTCGAGTGGAGCAAGCTCCGACTCGGGGAGATCAGCAAGCTAAAAACAAGAAAACATATCAGCATTGCAATATATAACTTAAAGATTGAAACACGTAAAAGGTGTACTGATGGAAGCTTACCGCTACCACGGGGTTTTCTATCGTGTGCATATCTAGAGAAATCTCCGGAATTTTCCTCTCGATCCGCTCCTAGATCAGCCATTTGATCTGGCTTATGTAACCTTGGATGGTGTAGGCTTTGGGGCTGATGCGGAGAGAGTCTTTTTTGGAAGACGTGATGGAGTGCATCAGTCTATCCCCGTGGTACTGAAGTGGCTGGATCCGATGTGAGACCCAGCACTGGACTAAGTCGGATCCTTTCAGACCCTTGTGCTTGATAAGATATTCTATCCGCCTCTTAGCGAGGATCAGATCATCGGTGAGAGCCGGAGCAGCCTCATCCCAGGAAGGTTGGGCTGTCGCAGCTCCGTCGACAAAAGCCGGCAAAGTAGTAGCTTTGCCGGGAGCCGGAATATCCCTATGATAGAAAAAAGTGGCTGGCCACTGTTTGACCGAGTCACTGGCAGAAATTTTGGGATATGCCCGGTCTCGTCTAATAGAAAAACTAATGGTACCGGTGATATAAGGAACACCGGCAGTAATGGAATTTCTCCGGACATGGAAATAGTACCAGAATAGAAGCAAACTCGGCCTAATGCCGAGAAAGCCCTTGCAAAGCGCAGCGTACACGCTCATCTCTAGAAGAGAATTGGGAGGAAGATTATGGAGTTGAACTCCATAGTGGTCAATCACCTCGGAGAAGAACTCCGAGGTAGGAAAGGACAAACCTCGGTCCAGATGGGTGCCGAAGTGGACGCGCTCGCCCTCGCGCGGATTGGGGACGGTTTCGCCGGAACCGCTCCGCCAGTTGCCGGCAGCGAGAAGCCCCTTCTTCTCCATGTTTTTGAGGCCGTCGTCATCGAGGGCGCAGGGGATCCAGATTCCCCGGAAGCTTTCTTTCTCCGCAGCTGCTTCCGCCGCCACCGCCGCCGCCGCCAGAGAGGAAGAAGAAGTTGAAGCCATTTTTCTCTCCGGTGGAAAAGGTGACCTTAAAGTGGCGGCGCTAGGAGCTCTGTGTGAGGAGGACGAAAAGGCTCCGGACGTGCTGGAGGATTGGGAAGAAAGGAACGGCGAAGGACTGGTGGAGAGGAGAAGAAGGAATCTAAACCCCTTATATCCACCTACCTGCGCCAAGATTCGTGCAAACGCTACAGTGTAACCGCCACGCGTCGTGGAAAGAACTGGGAAGGGCCCGCGCGATGATTGCGTCGCCTCGATCTCCACGCACGCATTGAAACGGCGCCTCGGTTCCGCGAACCGCGGACCCACCAACGGTCGTGCTGACAGAACGTCTGTCAGATGACGTGACTTAACCATGCTTGTGTCAGGTGGCGTTAGAGACCAAGTTCCGGCTTAGTTTAAAAGCGAGCTGGAAAATCCGAGTAACTAATTGAAAGGTCCGACTTACTTTTAAGACCCGGATCGTATTTTTTGTTATGAAGTTTCAGGAACCCTTCAAGATTCTGCAAGCCGAAGATCAATCTGGACGATGATAAAATCCAACTTTGGATCATGGAGGCCTCCGGGGGCTACTTTTGGGGATATACTTTCCGGGTATCCTCACAGATCCTCACTGACCAGGGTGGCCCACTTCGGGTTAGAGCTTTGCTTCACGGGCGGCCCAGTTAGGGAGAGAATACGGAGTCCAATCCGACTACGGGAAGGCCCAGAAGACTTACCGACTTAGGCCCATAATGTTACTTGTAGTTCAAGATGTACTTTGTAACCAACTCTTAGTCGTAGCCGGATTGATCTCTCCTGTAAACCCTAGGCCGGATATCTATATAAGCCTTCCTAGGGAGAGCCTTTAGGACACACCTCAATAGTCTACAATCTCAACTCGCACAGGCGAAACCTTTGTAACCCATACTCCGGCTCTGCCGTATTACTGGATTGCTAGCAAGAGTAGGGTCCGTCCAAAGACGGCGGATTCGAACCTGGGTAAACTTGTGTGCTCACCGTCCCGGAACACCGTACGTCTCACACCCCTCTCTCCCGCACGCCTCGAGGACCCCCCTCATGGCGTACTTGTCCTCAAACCGACGACAACTACCTATTGGAAACTCCAAAGGATGCAGGTACGGATCAATGTATGGATCTGCCAGGAATCCTATTCCTGTGGAAGATTTTGTTGGGGATACCGGGCAAACTAGTCACATGGGAGTGAGATCTTATTCCGTTGATGGAAGGGATGTCCATGTATAGGATGTAGAGTTCGATGAGGAAGATCTTGAAGAAAGGGTGTTTGAGTCACCAGAACATTATCCTAGTCCAGATAACATGCACTATCCAATTACAGCAGAGTACTTGGGGAGCACCAGAAGCGGAATATTCTGTTGATTCTAGAGTCGGGATACGGGAGGAGATTGAAGAAGACCGTGATGAGGATGATTCTGAAGATACCTCAGATGAGTTGGAAGGTATGGACGCACTTCAGTTGGATGATGTGTCAAGTCCAGATACTTATGATACTGAGTATCGTCCATCAAAGAGGTAAGTCATTCCACAAATAGTGTGTCGTACTTCATGTCAGCAGGGTTGTACTCCGGGTATGTACGATGAACGTCGCAGCTTCTGGGGAGCGTGACCTTGAGAAGGAGTATCCCAATGATGATACGGGAGTTAGAATCTGAGCACTTGATGTAACTAAATAAGTGGGATAGCATCCACATGGGGTTTTAATACCTAAATGGTATGTGCTTGTAATGACGTTGTACCAACAATGTTGTTTGTAATGTATAATATGTGAAATGCATATTTGGTTCTTATTTGGATTTTGTTTTCCATTGTGTCACTAGTTATGTGCATAAAGTTGAGCTCAGAACACATATGCATGATGTAATTATGAGTTTTGACTTTATGTTATAGGACTAGGGGGTATGGAAATGGGTGTAGAGGACGATACCGAACAGCAGCGCATGGAGCAGGAAACTAAGGAAAAGGCGGATGAAGACGCCAGAATGCAGGAAAATTTACCACCACCACCAATGAGGCCGTTGATGGAGCAGAACTTTATGCAGTACATGCAAATGATGCAAGAGTCCCAGAACAAGTTTATGGAGGGGTTAGTGGATCGCGTGGGACATCAAAGGGAACCTGAAGGGCATGGTGTGAGTCTTTCCGACTTTCAAAATGCTAGGCCTTTACCTTTCGCATTAGCTCCTAAGCCAATGGATGCAGAGGATTGGCTAGCAGATACAGAGAGAAAGCTGAAGACTGTAGGATGCAATGATGAGAAAAAGTTGAGGTATGCAGCACATCTCTTAACTAGACCTGGAGCATCATGGTGGGAGAATCAGCTAGCAATGCAACCTCCAGGTAGGGAGTATACTTGGGAGGAGTTTAAGCAGAGATTCCGTGAATATCATGTTCCAGAAAGTGTTATTGAACTGAAGCGTAGGGAGTCTTGAAGAACTTCAGTAGGGATATACCAGTGTCATGAAGTACATTCGAGAGTTCAGTCAACTATCTCGTTATGCTGAGGATGAAGTGAACACTGAGGAAAAGAGGAAGAAGCATTTCCTGTGTGGTTTAAATCCTTTTGTGAAGATGCAGTTAACGCTGGCCAATAAGCATACTGTTCAACATCTACTTGATGCACCAATCACATTTGAGGATGATTACAAGAATGTCCAAGAGGATCGAAGAAAGAGAGCAAATAAGGAAACCAAGAGGATCCAAGCAAGTAAGTCTAAACCCAAGTTGGAGTTCAAACCAAGGAATCGACCCTTCAATATCAACAACAACCCTAATCGAGGTGCAAATCCAATCAAAAGAAATGTTATCCGTCACAATTGTGGGTTACCCGGGCATTTTCAAAGTGAATGTCGAAAGCCGGTAATCATATTCTATGGGTATGGTCAGAAGAGGCACATGAAGCCCGATTGTCCCAAGAAACCACCAGGTGGTTGGCCTACATCAGGTGGTGGTCCAGCAAGAGGCGGAGGTGGACAGCCTAACAGAGGTGGAAGCTATGGCAAAAACGACAATGGCAAGAGAGGCAGACCTACTGGAAAGCTGATTGCACAACCTTGGAGGAGGTGGATAACTCGAATCAAGTGGTGATAGGTACGCTCAATATTCTCACAAATCCTGGAAAATTTCTATTTGATACAGGTGCAACTACTTCATTCATATCTGAACAATTTTGTGATAAGTTCGGGATTAGAAGGGCACCATTAGAAAAACATATGACCATAGTTACCGCTGGAGGGATAGTGGTTGTTAGAAACATTAAATTAAACCAGGTTGTCTTAATCTGTGGACAAACCTATTACGCGGATCTTTATGTGATTCCATTAAGGGGAATAGCAGTAGTATTGGGAATGGATTAGATGATGGAGTATGGATCCTAGATCAACTGTGAGGATAAAACCGTTTCAATCAAGTCTCCAAGTGGAGGAAGGATAGTCTATCAGGTAGATAAACATAGTCATATCATGGTAGATCTGCAATTGAACTCAATGAAGAAGGTCAAATTGGAAGATATTCCTCTAGTAAAGGAATTTCAAGATGTTTTTCCAGCAGAGTTACCAGGAATGCCACCTGATCGAGAAATAGAATTCACTATTGACCTGATACCTGGTACAACACCAATAGCCCAAGAACCATACAAGATGGGACCAAAAGAATTAAAAGACCTTAAGGAGCAAATTGATGAGTTAGACATAAAAGGATTTATTCAGGAAAGTGTATCCCCATGGGGAACTCCGGTGATTTTTGTGGATAAAAGAGACGGAGGACGAAGAATGTGTGGTGATTATAGAAATCTCAACAATGTCACCATCAAGAACAAATATCCATTGCCAAGAATTCAAGATCTGTTTGATCAAGTCAAAGGAGCTGGAGTGTTTTCCAATATTGATCTAAGATCAGGATACCATCAGATAAAAATCAAACCTCAAGATGTTCCAAAAATAGCATTTGTGTCAAGATATGGTCATCATGAGTATCTCGTCGTACCTTTTGGATTGAACAATGCACCAACAATATTCATGAATCTGATGAACAAAATCTTTATGCCGTATCTGGATAAGTTTGTAATAGTGTTTATTGATGATATTTTGATACACTCAAAGGATAAAGAAGAGCATGCTGATCATTTGAGGATAGCGTTGCAAATCTTGAGAGAACATAAGTTGTGTGCTAAATTCAGCAAGTGTGAATTTTGGTTGGACGAGGTAGAATTCCTTGGTCATGTAATCAGTAAGGATGGGATTGCAGTAAATCTGTCCAAAGTTCAAGCAGTGCTGGAATGGAATGCACCAACCAATGTGAAACAAATTCGAGGTTTCTTAGGCATGGTAGGTTATTATCGGAGATTCATTGAAGGTTTTTCCAAGATAGCTGGACCAATGACAAAATTGCTAAGAAAGAATGCACCATTCATATGGGATGAGAAGTGCGAAGCAAGTTTTCAGGAATTGAAAAATTGATTAACAATCGCACCAATCCTAGCTATACCGGAAACTGGAAAAGATTACACATTATATTGTGACGCATCCAAAGAAGGACTAGGATGTGTGCTAATGCAAGATCACAAGGTAATTGCTTATGGGTCTAGACAACTCAAACCTCATGAACTCAATTACCCAACACATGAGTTGGAGTTAGCAGTAGTGGTCTTTGCTTTAAATGGATGGAGACATTTTCTCTATGGAGCAAGGTGTGAACTGTACACGGACCATAAAAGCCTTAAATATTTCTTTACTCGGAAGGAGTTGAATATGAGGCAGAAATGATGGCTGGAGTTGATCAAGGATTATGATCTGACAATTAACTATACTCCAGGGAAGGCCAATGTAGTAGCATATCCTTTAAGCCGGAAGTGTACAAATACTCAACCCATCAATAAAGATTTACCAAAGGAGTTGCAAATGGATTTGGAAAGGTTAGAAATACAATTCTTAATGACAGAAGTTCGTGTAGGCTTAGCTACCATGAGGGTTGAAGAAGAGCAAAGCAGTGATCTTTGTTATGAGATCTATCGACATCAACTTGATGATCCATTCATTGCTGAAGAAATACGAAGAATTTCTAAAGGACAAAATTCAGTTTTTCACCTAGGAGATTATGGATCTTTATGGTTCCAAAACCGTCTTTTTGTACCAGATGTACCGGAGATCAGAGAGGTGATACTCCGAGAAGCACATGAGACACCATATTCAATTCATCCAGGAAGTACAAAGATGTACATGGATCTTAAGGAATTATTCTGGTGGAATAACATGAAAATGGTTATTGCAAAGTATGTATCTGAATGCCATACTTGTCAAAGGGTAAAAGCAAAACATCAAAGTCTAGCAGGACCATTACAACCTTTAGAAATTCCGGAATGGAAATGGGAAGAAATTGGTATGGATTTTATCACAGGATTACCCATGACACCGAAGCGGAAGGATATGATATGGGTGAATGTTGATAGATTCACGAAAAGTGCACATTTTATCCCGGTATATCAAAAATATAATGCCGAGAAGTTGGTGGAAATCTATGTCAAAGAGATAGTAAGTAAGCATGGAGTACCCAAGAAAATTGTATCAGATAGAGGATATGTGTTTACTTTAGCATTTTCTAAACAATTACATGAAGCACTTGGCTCAAAGTTAGATTTCAGCACAACCTATCATCCAGAAACTGGAGGCCAAACGGAAAGGACCAATCAAATCTTGGAGGACATGCTTAGAGCTTGTGCATTAGATTATGGAGGTTCGTGGGAAGTTCATCTACCATTGGCGGAATTTTCCTACAACAATAGCTATCAAAGTAGTCTGAAAGCAGCCCCATATCAAGTACTTTATGGGAGAAGATGTAGATCACCAATCTGTTGGTATGAACCTAGTAGTAGCAAGGAATTTGCACCCGACTATATCAAGGAGAAATAAGATATCATCGACATTATTAGAGATTGATTGAAGATAGCTCAAAGTCGACAGAAAAGTTATGCTGATCAAAGTCGGAGATCATGGCATCGAGAAGTGGGGGATATGGTATATCTCAAAGTAAGTCCAATGAAGGGAGTTACGAGATTCGGAGTCAAAGGAAAACTGAGTCCAAGATATATTGGATCATTTAAGATACTGAGTCAGAATAGAACAATAGCTTATGCTCTTGAGTTACCAAAAAGATTGGCTCAAGTTCATAATGTTTTCCATGTGTCCCAGTTACGGAAATGTCTTAAAGTTCCTAATGTTGCAATCACACATCAAGCAATTGAATTACAAGTAGATTTGACTTATGTGGAGAAACCCTATAAAATTCTGGAAGACAACTAGAAAAGGTTGAGAAACAGGGCAATCAAATACTGCAAAGTACAACGGGAACATCATCCGGAGAGAGAAGCTACATGGGAGAAAGAGGATGACTTAAAAGAAGCATATCCAGAACTATTCAGGTACACATCAGCAAACTTCAGGATGAAGTTTAATTTAAGGGGGGAAGTCTGTAACACACCAGCATTTAGGAACCAATGAAGGGTAGAAATAGGAATTTTTGCATATGCATGCATTCATCTGTAAAATCAGGGTAAATTTTTCACCAAAAAAAACCTAAAGAGATAAGAGTTTCTTTCACTATCTAGAGGTAATAATAGCTCTCTTAAGTGATTGCTACAAATTTTGACATGACCTTTAGGCATTATTGAGTTTTGGGGGGAAAATATTTTGAATTCAGATTTGAAATTCAAATCATTTGGATAATATTTGAAAATTGGAAGTTAGAATCATTAAGTGGTTTTCCAAAATAAGTATTAACATTGTTTGATTATATTATAGATATATTAAACAACAATATGAATTTAAGACAAGTAAATTCAAATAAGAAATGAATTCTTATTTCTTTTCTTTATTCCATAATAAGATTACAAATGAAGATATTTACAACCAGGCAGAAAATTACAAAGAATATAGCCCAATAAAATGAGTCTTTATTAAAACATAGAAATATTGTTACAAGATTCTTTACAAAAAGAATAAGAGGAGATTACAATAAGAATCTATACTACCTATGTAATCCTATACTAAGCCTTGACAATCCAGACCTTGTTCCTGCAAAATAAATAAATCACTCAAATAGAAACAAAATATTAGTTGATTAGTTTTACTCTTAGTGGTGAACAATGAAGTGCACTGTTCATATTACATCATAGAGTAATTGATAGGGGCAAGTTTCACCAAAGTGCAGTATCTGTTCTTTTAAACATATAGCTTCAGTGCCACATTATAAGCCAAGTGGAATAGTGGTAAGTTTCACCAGGACAAGTAACACTAAAAGGATAAGGTAGTTAAATCGTAGTTATTGGATCTCATCCACAGCCAAAGAAAACAGTGAAGCACCTCACACACCTAAATGCATGCATTGAGGTGTCGGCAGCAGAGAGCAAGGGAACAGTTCAAATCACAACATCGTAGAGCAAAGTCGGCTTTTCTATCCACTTCGCAAAGAGAGAGCCCAGCCACGGTTTGTCACCAGCACAAGAATAGCACTAGATCCTGCATCCATATCACTAGATAAAATCACTTTCCACCACCGAAAACCCAGGAGATCACTAGCAAAGATGGTGACTTGAGGAGGGGAAGGTACTAGGTGGACAGCAAGGTCACACAGGAGCAACAACACCAGGAGGAGCAAGACAAGGCCAAGACAAAGCCAACACAAATCCAGGGCTACCACAAGCCAGAATTAAAAGGCAACATCAAGACAAGGCTACAAGGGTATATCCCCACATTTAGATCTAATCATTTTCCATCTTGCACATTCATTTTCTTTCAAGCACATGATAAGTGAACATATTAGGTAGAAGATAATAAACAGTCAGATTATGCATGTGTTCTTGCACAGGCAGGGTCTCAGACCAGCATCATTAACCTATGATCTAGTTTTAACTAGATAGATACACATCACAACTGCTAGTACAGGGCACATTCCCAGAAGGGTAGCACCTCTATATCTAGCAGGTTCATATCTGCTTGAGTACAAACTCAAGGATGTATTCTTCAACAAAGATGATCATCTTCCTAAATGATTTAGGAATCATAAATAGACATTTCTTTTAGAAAAGACAGTAAAGATCAACACTGTCTAACACTAGGCCACACTATACAAAAACCAATAAGTTTAATCACTTTCATATTAGCATATAGGAATCATAACTTTGTAAATCATCTTCTTACTAATCATAGAGAAGGGACTAGCAATAGTAACTTTAGATTTACACAATAACATGATTAAATCCTAAGACTAAACATATCGAAGCTTCACAAGCAAGCAATTAACCAAGCATCGGTACAGGGAGCATCTCAGCTCAGCTCCCCGGGAGTGAATCCACAACCACATAAACTTGAGCATCCACTTTAAGCTAAGCATGCTTATACAGAGAATAGGATAACAAAAGCATGATCAGAAGAGTGTTCTCTGATAGAGAACAAAGTAACAAACATGCTCAACAGAGATTGACACAACACTGACAGTAGATCAACATCAAAGGATTAGCATAGGCAAGATTAACCATAGAGCTATGCTAAATCACCATTGTAGGGGGTATGAACCCTAGGAATTTAGGGATGAATCCTAAATGGGGAAATCCATCGCAAGTGACCACATGGCATGGATTAGGGGCAAGGTAGAGCACAGAGAGGAGAATAGGGAACTTACTCGAGGTCCTCGTAGGGTTATCAAAGAGGAAGTAGAGAGGAGGCTGGCGGCAGAGAGGTGGTGGCATGGGAAGCACCCGAGAGGGGCGCTACAACCCGCACCTGCACATGGCAGTGGCGGCCATGGAAGAGCGGCACCACGAGCACCACAGTGTCAGCGAGGGAGCACCACAGCGTCAGCGAGGGAGAGCTAGAGCACGGTGGATCCAAACCATAGCAACGAGATGGGGATCAGCATGGCCAACGCAGAGCACCAGTGTCAGATCGAGCGGGACAGTGTCAAGCAGCGACAACATCCACGCTTTCTTGCATCGCGGCAATAGCCATGGCGGACTGGGGCGGCCGGAATCACCCGCGGTGGCGGCAGCATCGAGCGGCCAGAGAGGGTCTCACACGAGAGAGAAGAGAAAAGAGAGTGAGCGAGTGAGTGCTACTTGGCCGGGTGTGGGCAGCCCAGTACTACCCAGGGGCATATGTCCAGCCCAAGCGGGTCGGGTCGGGCCGGGTCAGTCCAGTGGGCCAGGCCCATGTTTAAAAAGAAGGACTTATGTAAAATACCTAATTACAAATATGTCCTTGAGATAAATTAAACTCTAGAAAAATAAATAAAAATCCTAAAAACACAAATAATATATTTATGAAATCAAAAAAATATCCTCTATCCAACAAAAATACTAGATAGTAATTTTAAGCAAGTAAATAGAGATCTATTATCAAATTTATATATATTCCTTCTATAATTTTAAAATAATATATAATACACTTAAAATTGAATAAAAATTTATTTTAAGATTCTAAAAGAAAGTACTATTATAGAAAAATACTAGCTTGTATTTTTGTAAATTAAATCAAGTGTGATAGAAATAAAGTCTTATTTCCTTAAAGGAATTTTAATTAAATATTTAAAAAGGGTTAAAATTTAAATAAATTCATTTTTAAACTCTTAGGATAATATTAATTACTATAAAAAATGCTAAATATCAAAATAATATGAATTTAATGATTCTTGAATTATACTTCTCTTTTATTAATTAAAAGAAACATAAAACCTTGACAAGGTGGGTAAAACATGCAAAGAAGAAAAATTATAAATCATTGCATGACATTACTATGCATGCATATTGCTTCTTTAATTATTGTCCTTACCAGGCAATAATGGTTTTCTGTAGAAACCGGAGCTCAAGGTCAAGTGGAAGTATCTGACTTCACTACCTTGCAATCACAAGGCAAGTTCACTACTTGCTCATGTCCTTTGAAGAGTATTTATTAAAATATTTGAAAATTGTGTGTTATCATCTATGTTCTAAAAGAGATAGAAAATAAGTAATTTCCTGAACAAATGAAATGCTATTATCATCCTAAGTGGTGATAAATACTAAGAATTGCAAGGAAATCTACGATTCCACTTGCAAAACATCTAGGACTTAATAACCCATGACATCAGTGATTCTAGCGTCGTATATTACGCGTTAACCATGAGATATGGAATGGGACGGAGAATTCAGCTAGATCTTCTTCCTTTCGCATGGACGGATGGCCTTATCGTGAGGCTGTAGCTTCCTTGCGGGGACTCAGCGGATGGGTGGGACTCCTAGCTCCCCTCATATTGGTGTCTAGACTTTCCATGAGGGGCTGTCGGAGGTATATATGCCTATATGGGGGTTGTTAGGCACATGATATACTCACTGGAGTCTCCAAGGGGTTGCTAGGGTTATATCTGCCTATATGGGGGTTAACGGAGGTATATCTGCTTGGGGAGGTCGTGTCTTCATGTGGGGTGATGTCTGCGCACTTCTATTCTTGTAGAAAGTTGTTGGGCCTCCAAGTGCGGAGGTTTGTAGAACAAGAGCAAGTTTTCCCTTAAGTGAATTACCCAAAGTTGATCGAACTCAGGGAGGAAGTGGTCAAAGGTATTCCTCTCAAGCAACCCTGCAATCAAGATACAAGAAGTCTCTTGTGTCCCCAACACACCCAATACACTTGTCAGGTGTATAGGTGAACTAGTTCGGCAAGAGATAGTAAAATACAAGTGGTATGGATATAAAACAACGGTGTTAGAAAATAGCTTGATGGCGTGGAAGAGACTAAAGGCAAACTGAAATAAAGATGGAAGCAAGCAAACATGTAACAGATCTAGTTGCAAACGGTGTTTCAATGCTTAGAAACAAGGCCTAGGGATCATACTTTAGCTAGTGAACACTCTCATATAAATATCTTCTCTTAATGATACTACTCTGAACTACTCTCTGGTTGGACACTGTAATCCATGGTAGGGCTATAACAACACACCTCAAAGTAAGCCTTTCCCATCTAGATAACCCCACACTAGCACCTTGAGCACTAGATGGTTCCAACAAACACCGCAATTTCATAAAGACATCCAACTCCAAATATAAGTCATAACAAGTATTTGTAATCGCTAGCCTAAGTGCCACCATGGTGTGCACGCTGTCACTTTCACACACATGGGGAGAGCAGAGATCTATTAAAGCACTTGAGTAGCAAGGTAGATCTGTTGGGAATATGCCCTAGAGGCAATCATGGTTGATGATATTTCCCAAAGTAAGTATAAAGTAAAGTTGTCCTTGTATGAACATCAGATATGTATCACTGAATACGTGATTCAGTTGTGGAACTATATATTCATGATTGTTCATACTAGATTGTCCTTGGTCGTTGAAGTTGTGTTGGACACACAACTTAGACCAATGTGCAAGTCGGCTGATGACACGGTTCCACTTGCCATGGGCATGGTGATGCTATTCTGACTTACATTGATTCAGCTAAAGAGTTTAGCAAGTCAGACTGACCCATAGTTGAGATGCAACGAGCATGTTGTCATTTGCAGTCTCAAGCAATGGAATCCTTTGACCTGAGGTGAATGCATGATTCGAGTTGTAGATCGCCAACTTAGGTTCTAGCAAACGTTGTTCCGTAAATGGGTAGTTATAAAGGTAGAGTTCGGGTTGGCTATGAAGCAAGCTGCGTGACGTGGATTACCAAGATGGGATTTGCCCCTCCGTAATGGAGAGATATTCTCTGGGCCCTCTCGTGTGATATGATTCGGAAGCATGGCCATGCGCTACTCGGTTAAGTGTTAACTAAGGAGTTGGACTAAGAGTTAGTCCAGTGAATCACATATCATGGTACGAGAAGAGAGTTAAGTTATTTAAGGGATGGCAATTACTCACCTATAGCTTAACAGATATATCGTGAGGCAAAGGGACTTGGACGAAATTCACATTGAAGGTTTGTCTTCTGACTTTACGACACTTGGGAGTTGGCACGTCTTGCTAGAGACCGCTACCATTTATCGACTTGAGACCGAGTGTTCATGGAAGTGAGTTGGACTCAAAGCCATGACCGGATACTTGGAGGAGTAGCTCATGTCGTGTCCAGGTGTACGTGAACCTACAGGGTCACACACTTAAGGGTAAGGAGCCCATGTGGATTAGATCCATGTGGAGATTGGAATACGGCCTAGATGGGCCTCAAGAGTTGAGCCCAACTAGGAGTGTATATAAGTGGAGTGACAAGGGATAGTCTCTGACCTAGCCGTCACTTTCTCCACTTCCATTTCGGGCTAGACAGGATCTAGCAATCCTCTGTCCGAAGCTCCTTCCTGTATGTGTGGATACCGGTAGAGGCGTTGCACGTTCGGCGCTGGAGATAGGGAAGCTCGTGGGGATTTGGTGAAGGAGTTCGTGGGATTCGGGTAGCTGTCCGTGGGATTCGGAGGGCTGTTTGTGGGATCGTTCGGCACTGCTTCAACGCGCTATATCAACTTCCGTATCTGCGCGTCTAGCGGTAATCTTGTGGCCTATAACCTGAGCTGCATCTTGGGAGTACCACGTTAGGGAAAAAGTTTTGTTTATCTCTGCGTGGCCTAACAGTGGTATCAGAGCGATAGCTTCTGGATTTAGGCTCTAGATCTGTGGGTATGTGATATGCACGAGGTGGTGGATAAGATCCACTTAGGGTTTCGGTGGTCGATCTATGAGATAGATCGGTTTTGTGCAAGATTGATTGGATCAATCGCACTCGGGGGTGCATGGAAGATCAGGTGCGGATGATCAATGAGATTGGTCAGATCTGCACAGGGATCAGATTTGGGTAAAAGTGTTTTATCCAATGAAGGAATCCATGGTTCGAAATGCAGATTAGATCTGTGATTTCGGAAAAATCGTCGGACGCTGCCTGCACCCGTGAGGGGCACTGCCCCTTCGATCCCTGTCCGCTATCCGGCTAGCGGGACCGCCAGCTTTGCCCTGTCGTAGCGCATTAGATGTCGTTGCGAGGTTCACAACGCCGGTAGATATCGTATCTATGCATAACTTGTTTTTATAGGAAGTTGTGAATGGTATGGCTTATGTGCATGTGATGTGTGTAATCCATACGTGATCTGTGTATCACGAGTTTGTCAGCCGGCTGGAGCCAAAGTGTTGTCACTATTATTGTATAACGACCTGCATGTCGGCATGAGATGCCATCTTCTTGTATATTCCTTAGTGCTAGAGTAGCATGTTTGGAGGACTTGAAGGACACTACAGCCAAAGGCATGACGAACAGGTTCATGGAGATGGAGATCACCATGAAGAGAGCCATACCATTTCACATTATAATTGGATTATTTTGTGTGATTGTTATGTCTCTATTTTTACCTCTATGAGATAGTGGTTAAACTGTAATCCCCCAAAGAAGGTATAGTCGGTCTCCCCGCCAGTGCTGCACCATCACAAGTCGGACATTCTTGGTAGTGGGCTCATAAAATTGAGGTGCTACCAATTCTTTTCGACTAGATGGGTTTGAGTCGGACTCTTACAGCGGAAGCACTTGGTAAGCTAGACGGGTCTATCACAACGGTTGTGGGGCTCGGGGAGAGGGCGGTCGGGAGTCGGGGCATGTGATGCCACCCGACCAACAGGAGTCGCATGAGATGCGATTGGCAAGGAGTTGCCTACCTAGATCACTTGACGGCTAGCGGTGATGCTAAAGCTCACTAGTCGGCCTGCTTATTTAGGGTCCTGGATCACTAAGTAACCATCGGAGGGATGTTGGTTCTAGTGGGAGCATAAGTATTAAAATGTTTAATACGCCTGCTCTTTTATGAATACTTGTCTTAAGTGTTTTGCATATTTCTGTTGTAGATAATGGCACCTAGTAGCAGTCTCCCTCAGTTATCCAGTTTTGCTTTGAGGACCATCCTAGAGAAAGATAAACTTAATGGAACAAACTTCACCAACTGGTATCGTAATCTGAGAATTGTTCTCAAACAAGAAAAGAGGGACCATGTTCTAGACAACCCGCTTCTAGATGTGCCGGATGAGAATGCAAGTGTCGCAGCAACCAATGCCTATCGTAGAACATGTGATGAGTCTACATAAATTAGCTGTCTTATGCTTGCTCACATGGAACCGGACTTGCAGCAGCAATTTGAGAATGTTGAGGCCTACGATATGATCGAAAGCCTCAAAAGCATGTTCCAGGCTCATGCAAAGACCGAGAGGTATCAAGTCTCTCAAGCTTTGCTGAGTTGTAAGCTTAAGGATGGTGATCCACTGAGTCCGCATGTAATCAAGATGGTTGGTTATGTGCAGTCTCTAGAAAGGCTTGGCTACCCCATTAGCAAAGAGTTCGCTACGGATATATGGACTCTCTTCCTAGTGTGTATGGTCAGTTCATATCAAACTACCACATGCATGGTATGGATAAGAAGCTCACTGAATTACATGGGATGCTTAAGAAGACAAAGGTTGATCTCAAGAAAGGTACTAGCCAAGTGTTGGTGGTACAGAATAAGGCTAAGTTTAAGAAGAGTTCTTGGACTAAGAATAAGAAGGCTAAGTCAGGAGGTAATGCTCAGGATGAGATCCCAAGCGTTTCCTCAGGGACTAAGTCATCTCCTTCAGCCGGATCCGCTTGCTTCTATTGCAAGACGGATGGCCACTAGAAGAGGAATTGCAGCAAGTATTTGGTGGATAAAGCCAAGAATGGAGGTGTGACTTCCAACTCAGGTACACTTGTTTGCAATGTTATAGACTTTATCTTGCTGATGCACCCGGTAGTTCTTGGGTATATGATACCGGATCAGTCATTCATATCTGCAACTCGTTGCAGGGACTGGTAAGAACTAGGGGCATAGCAAGAGGCGAGGTTGACATTCGGGTCGGCAACAAAGCAAGAGTTGCTGTGTTGGAAGTCGGCACGATGCAACTTCATTTACCTTCAGGATTCTTAAGGGAACTAAATAATTGTTATTATGTTCCAGTGCTTAGTTGAAACATCATTTATGCCTCATGTTTGATGATACAAGGCTATGAGTCTAATATTAAGAACAATGGTTGTTCTTTATATTTAAATGATATGTTTCACAGCTTTGCACCCGTTCAGAACGGGTTATTTATTTTGAATCTTGATGGTGGGTCGGTCTGTAACGTAAATGTGAAAAGGTTGAAACCAAATGATCTGAATATGACTTACTTTTGGCACTGTTGACTTGGTCATATAAGTTGGAAACGCATGAAGAAGCTCCATGATGATGGACTCCTAACTTCGTTCGACTTGGAGTCGTTCGAGACATGCGAATCCTGCCTTCTGGGCAAGATGACCAAGACACCTTTTGCAAGGAGTTGTGAAAGGGCGTCTGACTTGTTGGGACTAGTACATAGTGATGTATGTGGTCCAATGAGCGCGACAGCCAGGGGTGGTTATGAGTACTTCATTACCTTCACTGATGATTTGAGTAGATATGGATATGTCTACTTGATGAAACATAAGTCAGAGCCTTTGAAAAGTTCAAAGAATTCCAGAATGAGGTACAAAATCAATTCAGCAAGAAAATAAAGTTTCTTCCATCGGACCGAGGAGGCGAGTACATGAGCCATGAGTTTGATGACCATCTGAAGAGTTGTGGAATAGTTCCTCAGCTCACTCCGCTAGGTACACCGCAGAGGAACGGTGTGTCGGAACGGTGGAATCGGACCGTTGGACATGGTACGATCAATGACGAGTCAGACAGATCTACCTTTATCATTTTGGGGTTATTGTCTAGAAACGGCGGCGTTCAAACTAAACAGAGTACCATCTAAATCGGTAGAGAAGACACCACATGAGATGTGGACTGGCAAGAAGCCGAGTTTGTCTTTTCTTAAGATTTGGGGTTGTGAAGCATTTGTCAAGCGACTTCAGTCTGACAAGCTTGCAACCAAGTCGGATAAGTGCATTTTCGTTGGGTATCCAAGGGAAACCTTGGGTTACTACTTCTACAACCGAGAATAGGCAAAGTGTTTGTCGCTCGGAACGGTGTCTTCCTTGAGAAAGAGTTTCTCAGTCGGGAAGTCAGTGGGAGTATGGTGCGGCTCGAAGAAGTTCAAGAGGAACCGGTCAGTAGTGATTTGGTGAAAGCCTTGGAGGTTGAGCCAGTCGTGGTAGCTGAGCCGGCAGCTGCACCTACACTGTGAAGATCGGCAAGATTGCGAAGTGTTTGTGATGTATTACTGTTAGACAGTGATGATGCGACAAATTATTCGGAAGCAATGGTGGGTTCTGATTCTGAGTCATGGCTTGGAGCCATGAGATCCGAATTAAAGTCCATGGATGAAAATCAAGTTTGGAACTTGGTTGATCTGCCAGACGGTGCAAGACCCGTCGAGTGCAAATGGGTCTTTAAAGAAGAAAACTAATATGGATGGAAACGTTTCTATCTATAAAGCACGGCTTGTCGCGAAGGGGTTCCAGCAGGTTCAAGGAGTTGACTACGATGAGACTTTCTCACCCGTAGCGATGCTTAAATCAGTTTGGATCATGTTAGCTATAGCAGCCTATTTCGACTATGAGATATGGCAGATGGATGTCAAAACGGCTTTTCTTAATGGAAAATTAACCGAGGACGTGTATATGATACAACCCGAGGGTTCTGTCGATCCGGATAATGTTAACAACGTATGCAAACTTTAGAAATCCATTTATGGGTTGAAGCAAGCATCTCGGAGTTGGAACATTCGCTTTGATGAGGTAGTCAAATCGTTTGGCTTCATCAAGAGTGATCATGATTCTTGTTTGTACAAGAAGTTTAGTGGGAGCAAAGTAAACTTTTTGATCTTATATGTGGATGACATATTATTGATTGGAAATGATGTCCAGATGTTGCAAGAAACCAAGAAGTCATTGGAAAGGAGTTTCTCAATGAAGGACTTGGGTGAGGCAACTTACATACTAGGAATCAGGATCTATAGAGATAGATCCAGGCGGCTCATTGGATTGAGCCAAAGTACATATTTGGAAAAATTGTTGAAGAAGTTCAACATGGAATTATCTAAGAAGGGGTTCTTACCAATGTCCCATGGCATAAGACTTAGCAAGACTCAGTGTCCCTCGACAACTGATGAGCGAAGTAGGATGAGTGCAATTCCGTATGCTTCGGCAGTTGGGTCCATCATGTATGCCATGATTTGTACTAGGCCAGATGTTTCCTATGCTCTAAGTGTTGTGAGCAGATACCAGGCTGACCCTGGAGAAATCTACTGGACAGCAGTTAAGAACATTCTTAAGTACTTGAGAAGGACTAAGGATGTGTTCCTAGTTTATGGAGGTGAGGATGAACTCAGTGTAAGGGCTTACACGGATGCGAGTTACCTTACTGACTCTGATGATTCTCGTTCGCAATCTGGGTACGTGTTCCTATTGAACAGAGGGGTTGTGAGCTGGAAGAGTTCCAAGCAAGAGACTGTGTCCCCATCTACAACAGAAGCTGAGTATATTGCTGCCTCGGAGGCGGCAAAGGAAGCTGTTTGGATCAGGAATTTCCTGATTGATCTTGGTGTGGTTCAGGGCTCGTCCAATCCGTTAGAGGTGTATTGTGACAACAATGGTGCTATTGCACAAGCCAAGGAACCTAGAAAACACCAGAAGAACAAACATATACTCATGTGATACCACCTGATTCGCCAGTTCGTGGATCATGGTGATATCAAGTTATGCAAGGTACACACGGATGCAAACGTTGCAGATCCATTGACAAAGCCACTTCCACAGCCTAAGCATGAGGCGCACGTAAGATCCATGGGCATTAGATGCCTAGACATATGATGTCGGGATGATTGACTCTAGTGCAAGTGGGAGACTGTTGGGAATATGCCCTAGAGGCAATCATGGTTGATGATATTTCCCAAAGTATTCATAAAGTAAAGTTGTCCTTGTATGAACATCAGATATGTATCACTGGATACGTGCAGTTGTGGAACTATATATTCATGATTGTTCATACTAGATTGTCCTTGGTCGTTGAAGTTGTGCTGGACACACAACTTAGACCAATGTGCAAGTCGACTGATGACACGGTTCCACTTGTCATGGGCATGGTGATGCTATTCCGACTTACACTGATTCAGCTAAAGAGTTTAGCGAGTCGGACTGACCCACAGTTGAGATGCAACGAGCATGTTGTCATTTGCAGTCTCAAGCAATGGAATCCTTTGACCTGAGGTGATTGCATGATCCGAGTTATAGATCGCCAACTTAGGTTCTATCAAATGTTGTTCCGTAAATGGGCAGTTATAAAGGTAGAGTTCGGGTTGTCTATGAAGCAAGCTGCGTGACGTGGATTACCAAGATGGGATTTGCCCCTCCATAATGGAGAGATATTCCCTGGGCCCTCTCGTGTGATATGATTCGGAAGCATGGCCATGCGCTACTCGGTTAAGTGTTAACTGAGGAGTTGGACTAAGAGTTAGTCCAGTGAATCACATATCATGGTACGAGAAGAGAGTTAAGATATTTAAGGGATGGCAATTACTCGCCTATAGCTTAACAGATATATCGTCAGGCAAAGGGACTTGGATGAAAGTCACATTGAAGGTTCGTCTTCTGACTTTACGACACTTGGGAGTTGGCACGTCTTGCTAGAGGCCGCTAGCATCTATCGATTTGAGACTGCGTGTTCATGGAAGTGAGTTGGACTCAAAGCCATGACGGGATACTTGGAGGAGTAGCTCATGTCGTGTCCAGGTGTACGTGAACCTACAGGGTCACACACTTAAGGGTAAGGAGCCCATGTGGATTAGATCCATGTGGAGATTGGAATACGGCCTAGATGGGCCTCAAGAGTTGAGCCCAACTAGGAGTGTATATAAGTGGAGTGACAAGGGATAGTCCCTGACCTAGCCTTCACTTTCTCCACTTACATTTTGGGCTAGACAGGATCTAGCAATCCTCTGTCTGAAGCTCCTTCCTGTATGTGTGGATACCGGTAGAGGCTTTGCACGTGCGGTGCTGGAGACAGGGAAGCTCGTGGGGATCTGGCGAAGGAGTTCGTGGGATTCGGGTAGCTGTCCGTGGGATTCGGAGGGCTGTCCGTGGGATCGTTCGGCACTGCTTCGACGCGCTACATCAACTTCCGCATCTACGCATCTAGCGGTAATCTCATGGCCTATAACCTGAGCTGGATCTTGGGAGTACCGCGTTAGGGAAAACGTTTTGTTTATCTCTGCGTGGCCCAACAAGATCTACTTGATTACAAAGCTCATGATCACAATATGATCATGCATATAGAGAGAGAAGAACACATAGCTACCGGTAGAACCCTTAGCCTCGAGGAAGAACTACTCCCTCATCATCATCGGAATCAGCAACGACGATGGAGATGGTGGTGGAGATCGATGGAGATGGCTCCGGGGGCACTTCCCCGTCCCGGCAGGGTGCCGGAATAGAGACTTTCTGTCCCCCGAATCTCCCCTTCGGTGGCGGCGGTGCTACGGAACTTTTCGTGGCTGGAGGCTTGACTCTCTAGGGTTTTCGCATCGGGAGGCATCTTATAGGTGAAGAGGCAAGGTCGGTGGGCGGCCAGGGGGCCCACACCACCAGGTGGCACGGCCAGGGTGGACCCGCGCCACCACATGGTGTGGCCTCCCTATGGCCCCTCTCCATCTCATCTTCTGGCTCCGTGAGTCTTCCGGTAAAATATCAACTTTGGCTTTTGTCCCTTCCAATTCCGAGAATATTCATTTTCTGACTTTCCTGGAACAAAAAACAGTAGAAAACATGCAGCTGGCACTTGGGCATCTTGTTAATAGGTTAGTCCAAGAAAGTCTATGAAAAGTACTCCAAAGCTGGAACAAAACATAAGAAAGTAGATAAAACCAAGCATGGAACATCAAAAATTATAGATACGTTAGCAACGTATCACAGGGTCGCGAAGAGGGGTAGTGATTGGCTTGGATCACCTACTAGGCCCCACATCAAGGAATTGTGGATGGGAAAGGCCGCTCGGTTGTGCAACAAGGAGTTCATCTCTTGTGGGTAAAGCAACGCACCTCTGTAGAGTGTAAGAATTGTGACATGTTACTCCCTGTTCCAAGAAGGAGCTACGAACACGGTAGGAAAGGAACTCCATGAAGTTCTGGTCAACCTGTGAAGGCTGATGGGCATAGTTTTTGATCATAAAATCAATCTTTGAAGAAATGTTTACCAAAACTGCATAGTACCAAGGACTTATAGTCCGAGGTGGTAGTTAGAGCATCACACTTCCCACCTTGCATATATTGAACTTGCTGGGTAACGTTGTTACTCACTTTTTTGTTTGAACCCCTTGCTAGACTTTGAAGGCCAGGAGAATGACCAGGTGTATGCTATGGAGGTCCAGAACGACGTCTACTATGAAGAGCCGGACCTGTCCGGTGGAATCGAAGGGGTGGGCTACGAGATACACTATGGAGCCGAAGACGACGAGTCCTAGTAATTGTCAGGCCATAATATAGTTACCTAGGTTGATCCGAGCAACACGAAACCTATAAAATAAGCTATTGAGCTCACGTCTTTATTACCGTTGTGTTTTTTGTTCTTCCGCTGAACTTATGAAATAAGTTATTTGGTTTTCAAATTTGAATCTCTTGAAGTCTCGAACTTCTGGTATTGTAATGATAATGGGGTGTGTATGTTTGTAATTTGGACCCACAATGTTTCTGTTGTACCACTCTAAGGGATGTGATATTTACGGAATGGTGTTCTGTGGATATCATATCAACGACTATAGTGTACTACACATGCAGTGGTATGCTGGGTCACCGCACCCATGTAATGCCAGAACTTCCTATTTATGCCTAAACTACCCCTAGCTCGTGGTTGGCCTATATATGTCCCTACTCCCTCCTTGAAACCCTAGAATGAATAGTGAGTTGATTTGGCTTAGCTTGCATCTCCCTAGGGGGAAACCTCGCCGTATGAGCGCTCTTTCCATCTTGTGATCTCTATTGTGTTGATCTCTCCATTGGGTCTCTATCGATTGCAATCTCTTCACAAGTGGTTTCTAGCGGCTCCAGATTCGATCTTTCTCTTGTGGATCTCTACCTAGCGGTATCTTCCATATGGGTTCTATTAAGTTTAAGGATTCTATAAAGTTGGTGATTCGGGCCAATGAGGATAATCGAAGCATGTGTGTTTTGCGTGTGTTTGTATCATTACCTTGTATTAGAGTTGAGTTCATCATGTTTATCAAATTTCCCCCCACTCTTTGCCTCAAATCCGTGAAGATTGGGCCAACCTAGGGTCAACCCCACAAGGAACCCCATATTACATATACTAGGGTTACAACTACCTCTTATGCTACATTACACTATATGCAATGGAAGTTACTGATGCTTGACTTTCCAAACATGCATCGAAGAACAAACACACACCAATTTGATTTTTATGCATAGTAGCCACTTTGCAATGATGTTATCGTCATTGGTTTTATGATAACACTACAATATGTATTACTATGATTTTGGGTGAAAAAATACATAATCCTTACAAAATGGAAATGATCGACCCAAAAATAGTACAACGAAGAAAAGTAGCCGTTGTTCAAAAAATCTATAGAAAAGACCTTGAAATGACTGACATCACACACTGCACCAAGTGAATCCAAGAAGTTCATTTATCCCAACTAAACACACCCTAAAAACACATATCCATCCACCATTGCTAATATGCAACCAGGCGTGTCACTCCCCCGTATCGCACCCTAGGAAGACATCGGGCGCGAAACCCTAGCACCATTAGAACTCCCCCTCTCAAGCTCTCCTCACAACCACTACCACCAGCTCTATCCACGACAATGGTGAGCCCAATAGCCGAAGGTGGCTAGGGTTAGTGGTGCATTGGAGGCGATCACAAAAGTTGTTGGGGCGACAATAGTGGTTGTCAATGCACGGAGACTAGCGCGAGGGACATGCATCAGGGTGGCGGTGGTGATCACTCGTGGTGCCGATATAGCAATGGCGACACATGGATTTAGGGGATGTTCAGAAACCGTAGGTCTTGGCCTTGCTACTGCCCTTTGAAAGTGTAAGATGGTTTACCTAGAGGGGGGTGAATAGGTTTCTACAAAATTCTTTGTAATCTTTTGCAAGTTTTAGGCTTTGTGGAATATAAGTGTGCATAAATGCAAACTAGGTGAGGCAACCTTGATGATGATAAAACATACTTCAAGCACGAAGGCTATCACAATGTAAACAACACAAATAAGATATTGGTTAAGGAATAACCGAAGCACACGGAGACGAATATGTATTCCCGTGTTCACCACCTTTGGTTAAGGTTCCACGAAAGATTCCCAATGCCATGAAGGCTCACCTTATTCTTCGAGCCTATCCCACGAGGGAATATCTCACTTCACTCGTGGTCGACTTTAACGTAGTATCCAAACCCTCATAAACTTTCCACGGAGCAAATCACAAGTCGAATGCCTCCGGGTGACCCTAGCCGCCTAGGGTTTCCCACAAACCCAAGAGTAACTCAAGGGGAATGAACTGTGGCTTAGTAGAAACATAGATCAGGACCTCTTCTTGCTTTCTACCAAAGGGATTTGGAATTGGTTAGGTAGAATGGGAGATCCTCAAGAAATTGTGTTTCAACAATGGGGAGAGAGAGAGCTTCAAGAATGAATATGAACTCGAATGCATAACCTACTCAAGGTGGAAGAAGGGATATTTATACCCTAGGGAGAAATCTAGCCATTTAGAGCAATTATGTGCAAGTCTGGCCTTAAGTTCGGTTGGACCGACCCACATACCGGACGACCCGGTTCTCAGGCCGGAAAACCGGAACTTAACCGAGAGTGGTAATTGAACGCAACCCCGGATATAATCGGTATAATGAACCGGCAATACCGGTTCAGAGTCGGTTCTCCGGCGCTGGTACCGGACCACCTGGTATGGGATCCGGTTCAACCGGCTTGTAAACCGAACCTACATAAATGCTTTGAATGGTAGATATCCCTCTCCTCTCTCTTTGGTGATGGGACAAGTGGGTGTATGGGGTGTGTATATGGCTTAGGAATTCATCCCCAATAAGCTCATCGAGAGAACCCCTCTAAAAAATGCGGAGTTCCTAAAGACTCAGGTTACATAACAAAGCAAAACTTTAGCACAAAGCTTTGTTATCGAAATGGGGGGGTCTCCGACGATCTTCCAACACGCCATCGGATTAAAACCTATTTAAGATACTAGTAGGTAGAATTAATCCACTCTAACTATGGTGCCATTGTCAATCAAAAATAGTAGAGGGTAAAATACCCTTTCAATCTCCCCCTTTTTGGTTGGTGATGACAAACTATGGCCTGCAAGTGCATAGGTTCGTCAGAGAATGTTTTCTCAGAAGTATTAATCAAGTTTTATATCCATCTCAATAAGGAGCCTAGGAAAGTGTTTTTATATGGTGTTGTTGGAGATATGCCCAAGAGGCAATAATAAAAGTGGTTATTATTATATCTTTGTGTTTATGATGAATGTTTACATCCCATGCTATAATTGTATTATTAGGAAACACTAATACATGTGTGTTTTGTAAACATAAAAGAGTCCCTAGTAAGCCTCTTGTTGAACTAGCTTGTTGATTAATTGATGATCATGGTTTCCTGATCATGGACATTGGATGTGATTAATAACAAGGTTATATCATTAGGAGAATGATGTGATGGACACACACCCGTAGTAAGCGTAGCATAAGATCAAGTCATTAAGTTCGTATTGCTATAAGCTTTTAAATGCATAGTAACCTAATCCTTCGACCATGAGGTTGTGTTAATCACCATCACCAGATGGGTACTTTGATGACATCAAACGCCGCTTCGTAACTGGGTGGTTATAAAGGTGTCATTGGGTATTCTGAAAGTATGTGTTGAAGCGCATGGACCAAGATTGGGATTTGTCCATCCATATGACGGATAGATATGCTCTGGGCCCTCTCGGTGTAATGTCATCTAGTTAGCTTGCAAGCATGTGACTGGGTCACAAGGGATGACATAACATGGAACGAGTAAAGAGTACTTATCAGTAACGAGGTAGAACTAGGTATGGAGATACCGACGATCAAACCTCGGATAAGTATAGTATCGCAAGATAAAGGGAATTGGTTTCGTATGTAAATGGTTCTATCGATCACGAAGTCATCGTTGAGTATGTGGGAGCCATTATGGATCTCCAGGTCCCACTGATGGTTATTGATAGGAGATGTGTCTCTGTCATGTCTGCATATTCACGAACCGTGGGGTGACACACTTAAGGTTCAAAGTTGTTTTAAGTAGATATGGAATGTGCGTTGGAGACCGAATGTTGTTTGGAGTCTCGGATTGGATCCGGGACATCACGAGGAGATCCGTAATTGTCCGGAGAATAAGATTCATATATTGGGGATCATTTTCTGAGTTAGGAAATGTTCTGGAGTATTTGTGTGAGGATTCTAGAAGGTTTCGGAATGTTCCGGAAGGTTCTGGAAGATTTCTTAGAGTTTGCTTGAAAACCAAGAAAGGGATCAAGGAGTCCTTGTGGGGCAAGACAAGGAGTCGTGGGGGAGGAGGACTCCTCCCCCCTCCCCAATCCACCGGCCAAGGAGGGAGAGGAGCCCTACTAGGACTCCCCCTCCCATGGCCCCCTCCCCCTTTAAATAGAGGGGTGGAGGCGCCACCCCTGGCCCCCTCCACCACTCCAAACCCTAGCCGCCTCTCTCCTCTTTCTCTCTTCTGCTCAGGCTTAGGCGAAGCCCTGCAGAATTCTCTACTCCACCACCACGCCGTCGTGCTGCTGGGATTCCGTGGAGAAGATCTACTACCTCCGCTGCTCGCTGGAACGAGGAGAGGAAGGTCTGCTTCGACTCCGCGTGTGTGACTGATTGTGGAAGCGCTGCCGGAACGCGGCGCCGGAAGGATCGTCCACTCGATCTTGAGATCGGCAAGTGATCGACTACATCAACCACGAGATCTAATCTCGTAACGCTTTCGGATCTACAAGGGTTAGTACATATCTATCTCGTTGCACATGTCTAATAGATTAGATCTTGGCTTTTATCTAGATTAGATCTGGGTTTTGTTCGTTCTTGCGGTAGATTTTTTTTGTTTTCCATGCTACGAACCCATCAGGTGTTTCTATCGCACCCAAGGTGTCACAGGTATTGAGTGAATTGACTGCAAAATTTGATGGTGGAAGTGGTGAGTAAAAGATAGAGGAAACTTTCTTAGGAAATAAGTAAATTGCATAAAAGTAAAGATGCGAAAAGTGTGTAAAGGTCCTATAGATGAGAAGTTAGGTGCGGAGAGAAACAGTTCATGGAGATAGTGAAAGTGCCAAATGGACAAAGTGGAATAAGTGATAGTGATATTTCTTATTTATAAGTGAGTAGGCAAGCAACCCATATACTGACTAGGAGTCCTCATGGCCAATTCTTGCCAGTCCCAATGATCCGTCTGCCTGTTACCACGGCCATGGTCAGCGCATTAATTAAGGTCTTGCAACCGGATCAAGGCTTTAATCTTGATGGTTCCTTGTTATCCTCGAGTAGTACTAGCTCTTCATTGATATTAGTCGTGTCACACGAGGGTCGCCAAATTACTAGTATACAAGTTCATACCTATGAGATCTTTGGATCATGCTACCTAAGCCCTTAAATTAGATAACAAGCATTAGGCAAACATAGATAAACATTCTCACTATTAAATAAACACTACAACGATCTTAAATGGATAGATTTAAAGGAGGCACACCACATCTCACCAATCCCCTACATCTCCCACGCCTATGGGGATTTACTCAGACATGAGAGGAAGACAAATCAAAGGCATAATTGCATTGCAAGTAAAAACCATCTCAAAGTTATTATAGCAAACCACAATAGCGATTAAAGATCAAATCAAATACAAACCGAAGGTAGATCAAAGTATCAAACCCTAATCTAACAAGTGCCAATCTCCCTCCCTCTCTCTCTCTGAGTAATGATGGGAATGATGGTGGAATGTGTGGTTTAGAGGTTGGAGATCGTTGAGGAACGAGGTCAGGTTTTTCTCCTCTTCCAGATCTGATCTACCCCCTCTAGATGGCTTCTGGCGGCTATATCTTCTGTTCTGTACTTTTTCTCGTCTCCCCCTCTTCACAAAAGTTGCTTGTATTGATATAAGGAAGGCGTCGGCGTGTAGTATGGGCACATCCCGACCGTACCGATGGTCGTTATGTGTACTGGACGCCCCTAATGAAAGGGGCTCCAATTGGGGATTGACTTCTTTGGGTGCATTTAGCCCATAAATGTTATTAGATCTCCAATAAATGTTCATTACCTCAAAAGTATCACAAGAAACCAAAGATTCGCTAATTGTGATGTTAACATTAGTAGAAAGGGGTAATAAGTGAAATCCAGCAATAACCAAGAGGAAAATCAATAGTTAAAAGTGATGAAATTTGTTTATTAGACACACATGTATTAACGTTTTCGGTTAATACAATTCTAGCATGAGAAATGAAAATTTCTCATAAACATGGAATAAGATAATAATCACTTTATTATTTCCTCTTAGGCATATTCCTTTCAAATGGATGGCAAGTTTCAAACCTATAGACCTTTAGAGATGTACATCTTGAACTTGCACTTCACATTAATTTGTGTGTTTTGATCGACTTGAATTGCATTTTTACTTGATCAACCTTGTATCTTATCTTACATATTTATTATGATGTCTTAAAGTTAACCATGAATGCTCACTCAACCTTGTTCTTCAAGACATACTTCCAATAAGCTCAACTCTCAAAATTACCTTGGCCATCACTTGATCTTCTTTACTTTCTCCTTCTTTTTACCTTGAAACCAACATATGGTATTTAAGCATTGTTTGTGGAAAAACCTTCGAGAATAATTGAATGCAAACATTAGTCCATAAGAATTGTCATTCATTATCAAAACCACACATTGAGACATCCACGCTCTTTCACAAAGAGAGACATGAACCTATTTAGTGGTATCAAAGTTAGAAGCCATATGTACCTAGAAAACTTTGGATTGTTTGAATTTCTAAGAAGCTAATGTGATCCTGAGTAACGAGTTCTCTCTATTTCTGCCTTTCACCATTTTCATATTGTTAGTGATTATATATGATGGGGAAATTTCACCGACCAACAATGTGTTAATAAACTGGTTTCCATAGAGGTTTGTATCTCTAAGGGCCGGTTCTTTTCACCTTATCAACCATCTTAATTGAGAAAGGAAAACTTATCACAAATTAGCTTTTTAGCCACCGTGCCTCGATGTGTAGTTGGCTGAAGCTATGTGAGGGCAACTTTCTGCAGCTTGCCGAGCTTCTTGTTTAATATAAATTTTGTTATCCCCAAACTAACCCTCAAACAAAGCATTAGCACATCTAAAATGCCCTCCCACCATCATGTATCTATTTTCTAGAGAACAAAACATTTGCAGCACCCTCCGACTCGCGTCCCTCGAGCTCGCATAGACGTCGAACAAGTGTCGCCCGCTGATGTCTATGCACTTCTATTCTTGTAGACAGTTGTTGGGCCTCCAAGTGTAGAGGTTTGTAGAACAACAGCAAGTTTTCCATTAAGTGGATCACCCAAGGTTTATCGAACTCAGGGAGGAAGTGGTCAAAGGTATCCCCTCTCAAGCAACCCTGAAATCAAGATACAAGAAGTCTCTTGTGTCCCCAACACACCCAATACACTTGTCAGGTGTATAGGTGCACTAGTTCGGCGAAGAGATAGTGAAATACAAGTGGTATAGATAATTATAAGTGGTAATGGTGATAGAAAATAGCTTGATGGCGTGGAAGAGACTAATGACAAACTAAAATAAAGATAGAAGCAAGCAAACATGTAATAGATCTAGTAGCAAACGGTGTTTCAATGCTTAGAAACAAGGCCTAGGGATCATACTTTCACTAGTGAACACTCTCATATAAATATCCTATCTTTATGATACTACTCTTAACTACTCTCCGGTTGGACACTCTAATCGTTGTTAGGGGTGTAACAGCACACCTCAAAGTCCATCTTTCCCATCTAGATAACCCCACACTGTCACCTTGAGTACTAGATGAGTCCAACAAACACCACAATTTCTTTAAGACATCCAACTCCAAATATAACTCATAACAAGTATTTGTAATCTCTAGCCTAAGTGCCACCATGGTGTGCACGTTGTCATTTTCACACACATGGGGAGAGCAGAGATCTATTAAAGCACTTGAGTAGCAAGGTATATCTACTTGATTACAAAGCTCATGATCACAATATGATCATGCATAGAGAGAGAGATGAACACATAGCTACCGGTAGAACCCTTAGCCTCGAGAGAGAACTACTCCCTCCTCATCATGGGAATCAGCAATGGTGATGGAGATGGTGGTGGAGATTGATGGAGATGGCTCCGGGGGCACTTCCCCGTCCTAGCAGGGTGCCAGAACAGAGACTTTCTATCCCCCGAATCTCCCCTTCGGTGGCGGCGGCGCTGCGGAACTTTTCGTGGCTGGAGGCTTGATTCTTTAGGGTTTTTGCATCGGGAGGCATCTTATAGGCGAAGAGGCAAGGTCGGTGGGCGGCCAGGGGGCCCACACCACCTGGTGGCGCGGCTAGGGGGACCCACGCCATGGGGTGGTGTGGCCACCCTGTGGCCCCTCTCCGTCTCGTATTCTGGCTCCGTGAGTCTTCCAGTAAAATATCAACTTTGGCTTTTGTCCCCTCCAATTCCGAGAATATTCATTTTCTGACTTTGTGGAACCAAAAACAGCAGAAAACAGGCAACTGGCACTGTGGCTCTTTGTTAATAGGTTAGTCCAAGAAAGTGTATGAAAAGTACTCCAAAGTTGGAACAAAACACAAGAAAGTAGATCAAACCAAGCATGGAACATCAAAAATTATAGATACATTTGCAATGTATCAACATCCCCAAGCTTAACTCCTGCTCATCCTCGAGTAGGTAAGTTATAAAAAGAAAGAATAATTTTTGAGGTGACATGCACCATCAAAGACTTGATCAAAGTATTTGTAAAACATTCAAAGCTGGGATCATAGTACTTCAATCATAACATGAAAGACAAAGTTCTAGCAATAAGACAAAGAAACTATGATGCAACATGAAAAGGCACAAACAAAAGATTCATGAATAACAATGCTTTGCAAGACGTTTGTCTGTTTCACATAAAGAAAACATAGCATAATAGTATTCAGCTTGTCCCTCAATAGAGTAGGAAATATAAATGCATAGGACACCTTCAAAGTTCATAAGAGTGACTAGATACAATAGTTTAAAACAAGCAATATCAAAGTATGCATTGATCAACTAGTCTTGGGACAATGCACATAGAACTAAGAATGGCCACTATGCTCTCAAAGTAGGTGCATAAAGATAGAAGGTGGAGACTCAATATAATGGTGGAAGAAAGGCCTTCATAGAAGAAAGTAGGGATTCAAGTCTCATAAAGAGCTTCCAAAAATTATGGTACTTATAGTTTTCATCTCTCATTGCCCCTATCATAAGCATCTTTAAGGTGATTAAGGTTAAAGTGACACAACTAAGAGGATATGCTTGACAAGTTATAAGCCGAAATCTCATGCCCCTTACTTACGAAGACCGAACCTCATGCTACTCAACTTTAGTCACAAGTAAGCTCTTGTCATTGTAAGTACATATGTATCATAGAGAACCGCCAACGGGGTACCCCTTGCACATGATACAGGAGTTATCCCATAATCAAAATAACAAGGCAAGCAGACAATGAGCATCTCAGCGATCTTTTTATTTGCTATTTGCATATGTTTTTATTAAGGATGCTTCATAGAGTGCTCATTATGGTGATGCTGCAAGTTTCCACCATGGTTAGGCATGGCTTAGGCTAGAGGCCCAGGCGTTTCTCTAACACACATACAAACTCCATGATCTTACAAGTTCCACTTTTATTTCACACCGCCAGGATCCATAAGCAAAATAACATAATATCAACGGGGTACACAGTACAAGTGCAATGTTGAAAGCGTTCCCCATGATACATGGTTCTGCTAATTTCAACTTATAAAGCGCAAGCATATACGCAACAAAGAAGGACCCAATGGTTCAAGTTTATTAAATGCAGAAAGTAAAGTGTGCCATCAAGTTCGTGAGAGCTTTAATCACTAGTTTTCACATAACAAATTTAATTTGGAAGGCAGACAAAAACAAGAATATACTTGGAATAGCATAAGCTAGTAGGTAGGTATGGTGGACTCTTTGGAATAACTTGGTTTAAGGAGTTGGATGCATGAGTGGAACTCATACTTGGTTACGGAGGCTAGCAAAAGACTGGGAGCGACAAACTAAGAGAGCAATAATGGCCATAATCATGCAGAGCGACCAAACATCATTGATCAAAGCATAAAGTGATATTACAAGTTGAAAACTAAAGGATCATCAAGGCTATGGTGACTTGGGATAGTCATAACATGGTGTGAGCATGCGCCAAGTCAACCCAAATAAAGCACCAAAGGAGAATACCACAATACTATGTTTTAATATGCTAAAATAACACATAATCCTTCCAAGGCACATTAAGCAATCTCAATTGTTTATAACATGTCATGCTACAGCAAAGAATACTAATCATAAAAACAAAACAACATCAAGCATGGCATGACAAAGCATAGGCCACGGTCAAAAACAAGCTCTCTTTACCACTTAAGCATGAACTTTCCTACTCTTTTCCAATTCAAACCAAACTATTTGAAAACCAATGTATGAAAGAGGGGGTTCAACCAATTTATTTAGAAAACTAAGCAAACAAAATACCAAAATTAAAACGAAAAATAAGAAGCTCCAAGAACAACACAACTGTGCATGAAACAATAAAAATGAAGCGTTTGGAAGAAACCTGGGATTTTTATTGATGAAGAAGGGGATGTCTTGGGCATCTCCAAGCTTTGACGCTTGTACTTCTTGGATATTTCTTGGGGTGAAACGCGTGGCATCCCCAAGCTTGAGCTTAAGTCCATCCTTCATCTCATTACTCATTCCTTCCATACACCTGAAAATTTTCCTTCATACAAAACTTCACACAATCTTTATTAGCAACATTAGTGCACTCAAGATAAATAAGTCTTAAGGTTCAGTTCTAACACCAAATAAACTTCCATTAGAACACTAGCTACTGAAGCACTTCCCTCAGAAAGCTCAATTCCCCAAAAGAACTAAAAAAGGAACCAACAAGAAGCAAATGCAAAAAATGGCAGAAATCTATCAAAACAGACCAGCAGGTAAAGACGAATTTTTTCGAAGACCTTCTGTTGATCAAGTCAAAAAGTGTTGAACTAACGAAAGTTATATAACAACCTGGGGCAGAAGCACAAAAATTCACGCCTCAAAAGGACGTACAGATATTTTACACGAATTTGTACGATGAAGCACACAAATCTGTTTCGGGACAGCAACTTTCCCAATCATTACTTCTCTCTCATTAGAGGTTACTCTTGGCACAAAAAGCAAATAAAAAGGATAAGGAGCGGTTATTACAGAGGTATTAACTTCCAAGACTCAACTAAAACTTTTGGGTTATCTCTCAATAAGTACTTTTCTTTAACGCCTTTAAGTTAGGCATAATAGTTTGAGAAGATGCTCACATAGGAAATATGAATTGAAATAAAAGACAACATCAAGAAGAAAATTCAAAGCACATTTAAGTCTAACCCACTTCCTATGCATAGGAATCTTGTAATGAAACAAGTCATGAAAGCACAAAGCAACAAGCATAGGAAAGCAAAACAAGTGCAACTTCAAAATTTTCAACATAAAGAGGGGAAACTTAATATTATTGAGATGCATAGAACCATGTTTCCCTCTCTCATAATAACTTTCAGTAGCAACATGAATAAAATTAACAATATAACTATCACATAAAACATTCTTATCATGAGCCACATGCATAAAAGAATTAATACTCCCCACATAAACATAGTCATTCTTATTAATTGTAGTGGGAGCAAATTCTACAAAATAGCTATCATTATTATTCTCATCACCATAATCATCAAATATAGGAGGCATATTGTAATCATAATTAGTTTTTTCCTCAATAGTAGGTGGACTGAAAATATGATATTCATCATTGTACTCATCATATATTGGAGGTTTTGTATCATCATAAGCAATAGAATAGCTATCTTCCAAAGCTGGGGAACTAAAAAGATCATTTTCATAAAAACTAGCTTCCCCAAGCTTAGACTTTTCCATAGCATTAGCAATAATGGTGTCCAAAGAATTCATAGTAACAACATTGCTATTAGCATGCAAATAAAGTTCCATAGGTTTTTTAATTTTCTCTTCAAACACTTCATGTCCTAACTCAAGATAAATACTATAAAGCTCTCTATTTTTGTTGTTGTTTTCCACTAAGCCTAACTAGTGAAAACAAGAAACAAAAAGACAAAATTGCAGAATCTAAAGGAAATAACTTCGAGCACTCACACCGGAGGATGTGAGTACCTTTTACCTTACCTCCCCGGCAACGGCGCTAGAAAATAGGCGTTTGCCATGGGAGGTTCTTCTTTTTTAATCCTCCGGTGTGAATAGCTTTTACCTTACCTCCCCGGCAACGGCGCTAGAAAATAGCTTGATGTCTAAGCACTTCTATTCTTGTAGACAGTTGTTGGGCCTCCAAGTGCATAGGTTTATAGAACAGCAGCAAGTTTTCCCTTAAGTGGATCACCCAAGGTTTATCGAACTCAGGGAGGAAGTGGTCAAAGGTATCCCCTCTCAAGCAACCCTGCAATCAAGATACAAGAAGTCTCTTGTGTCCCCAACACACCCAATACACTTGTCAGGTGTATAGGTGCACTAGTTCGGCGAAGAGATAGTGAAATACAAGTGGTATAGATAATTATAAGTGGTAATGGTGATAGAAAATAGCTTGCTGGCGTGGAAGAGTCTAATGACAAACTAAAATAAAGATAGAAGCAAGCAAACATGTAATAGATCTAGTAGCAAACGGTGTTTCAATGCTTAGAAACAAGGCCTAGGGATCATACTTTCACTAGTGAACACTCTCATATAAATATCCTATCTTTATGATACTACTCTTAACTACTCTCCGGTTGGACACTCTAATCGTTGGTAGGGCTGTAACAACACACCTTAAAGTCCATCTTTCCCATCTAGATAACCCCACACTGTCACCTTGAGTACTAGATGAGTCCAACAAACACCACAATTTCTTTAAGACATCCAACTCCAAATATAACTCATAACAAGTATTTATAATCTCTAGCCTAAGTGCCATCATTGTGTGCACGCTGTCACTTTCACACACATGGGGAGAGTAGAGATCTATTAAAGCACTTGAGTAGCAAGGTAGATCTACTTGATTACAAAGCTCATGATCACAATATGAGCATGCATAGAGAGAGAGATGAACACATAGCTACCGGTATAACCCTTAGCCTCGAGAGAGAACTACTCCCTCCTCATCATGGGAATCAGCAATGGTGATGGAGATGGTGGTGGAGATCGATGGAGATGGCTCCGGAGGCACTTCTCCGTCCCGGCAGGGTGCCGGAACAGAAACTTTCTGTCCCCCGAATCTCCCCTTTGGTGGCGGCGGCGCTGCGGAACTTTTCGTGGCTGGAGGCTTGATTCTTTAGGGTTTTTTGCATCGGGAGGCATCTTATAGGCGAAGAGGCAAGGTCGGTGGGCGGCCAGGGGGCCCACACCACCTGGTGGCACGGCCAGGGGGACCCGCGCCATGGGGTGGTGTGGCCACCCTGTGGCCCCTCTCCGTCTCGTATTCTGGATCCGTGAGTCTTCCGGTAAAATATCAACTTTGGCTTTTGTCTTGTCCAATTCCGAGAATATTCATTTTCAGACTTTCTGGAACCAAAAAACAGCAGAAAACAGGCAACTGACACTGTGGCTCTTTGTTAATAGGTTAGTCCAAGAAAGTGTATGAAAAGTACTCCAAAGTTGGAACAAAACACAAGAAAGTAGATCAAACCAAGCATGAAACATCAAAAATTATAGATACATTTGCAATGTATCACCCGCCTCGGACCTCGAACAATAGACACTGCTTCCAACCTTGCACTCACCAGCTTCGCTGTTCCTGACCTTGTAACGTCGATCTCCATCGTACCGGAGCTAGCTCCAACAAACTTCATATCTACCCGACAACCTAGAAGGTTTCCAAAAGGTATTTACGCTTCAGTTTGAACCACCCATTCGTTAGAGATGTACTTTGTATCGATCTCTTTTCTCAATTGTGCAAAGTAGATGCAAGCAAAGATAGTTTTGGCATGATGAATCAATGGGACTCACAATGATAGTTCTGGACATCTAGCATAGTATACTTTTGATCTCCTGTTTTATAGATGATGGTGTATTCTAGAACTGTTTATTAGTGACTTGATTAGGGAAAACAATGAGTCGTGTTCCAGAATTTGATTAAAAAAAGGAACTGTTCCAGAAACATTGAGAATTGTTGATGTGTATGTTATGTATTTTGTGTTGTACGTAAATCATTTTTCTACTCGCATAAATGATAAACACATCAGATTAAGTTATATATCACACTATCGCAGTCTAGGAGTATTATCGACTTTTTTTATCATGTAACTGATAAAATAAGTTCAAACATCACGAGCTGAAAAAACTAGACTGCAATTTCTGGGGGGTTTATTTCCACTGCAGCTCTGGGCACCTAAGATATGCCCTTTTTGCACAAGCCTCAGCTAAAAAGAACGGCTCCTAAATCACGTGGAAAATATTTATGTCCAACTAGATCAACTTTTTCGTTATGAAATAAACTAATGCCTACGTAATTCTCATTATTATTATATGAAAAATAAACATTAGAGGTCATCGACTTCGGAACTCAAAGGCAGCCGTCACTCAAAGGCCGAAACCGTACCCCCACGATGGAGGGGCCAGGAGAGGGCCACGTCCCCGCAGCCCCGCCGGCGGCGATCCCGGTCGTCCGTTGGACGGTGCGACATGGACGACTATGCAGCCACAGCTCCGACCCGACACACGCATCGACACATCACACGGGCGCCACAGTGCAGTTGTTGTTCATCTCAATCTGTGACCACCACGCCATGATCACCACCACCTAGTAGCTCCCCCCTAGATTCCCACGCTCCCAGCGGCCAGCGCCTCCTCCCCTTTCTTCTCTCTCTCTAGCCCCTCTTCTTGTGTGGTGTTTGTGCGGCGCACGCACGCTGCTCGACAGTAGAGTGGCCATACGGCAGCAGCGGAGGAGGGGGGGCGGGAGGGAGGCCCCTGCGACTGCAAAGCTGGCATCTTCTGCCCCCGGCCTCGCCCCCAACAGTGCAGATTCTTCCCGCTCCCGCACCCCAATTATGGGCAGCCGCACGGCGCGGAGAAGATAGCATAGCGAGAAGACAGGAAGACTGTGGCGGCTCGCCATTGCTCCGGTCCGCAGGTGAGCTGCTCCCTCCACTGCCTGAAATCCTAACGGGTCCGGATCTTTCGGTGGCCCGTGGGGGCGGGATCTTGGGGACTGCCGCCTTCCTCGATTTGTTGGGTTTCTGTTCTGTCCACCGTATCTTTCTGGGTTTGCATTTCTATCTAGGTTTGGTTAATTCCTCGTCCGAGGAGTTCCGTTGGTTAGTCTGTTGTTCTGGGTTGGGAGCTGCGGTTCTTGTTCTTGATGCTGCGCAGACAGTAATAGCTCCGTAGTATTATGCCGTTCCTCCTATTTTGCCCTTCACTCTACTTCTGAGTTCGATCGTGGCAAGCTCGCTGCTGCCTGCTGCTAATGTGCTTCAGGTGCGAAATGCCACGGACAGTTAGCGACTCGTCTTCAAGAATTACCATCACGGCCGCCTAGTTCTGTCCTGCAATTTCATTAATCCAGCAGCGTGCCTTCAGCTTCAGGTCATGCAAACTATAAGTAGCCTGATAAGTGTAGCATTGCTCCAGTATCACTGATTCCAGTCTTGCTCTTGGTTAGAACAAGGAGAGTGATTGCTGTTTCTTCCCTCAATCTCGTGTCGGCGTGTTGTTCCTCCCCCTTTTGATTATGCTTTTTCTCTTTCAAGAAAGTACATGATGCCTTTGCCCAACTTCGCTTTCAGTGCCGTCTACTGAATTTCTGTAGGTCCTACCCTTTGCGCCGATATTTCCTTGTTATCATGGCAAGCAGCTATCATGTGGATTTATGCAAATTCCCTGCGGTTAAAAAGGAGAGAATTCGTGCCGTGCCTTTAGAGAACAACAATGGCTTTTGCAGATTCCTCGCGTGATATTATCTGCCTGTTTCTATGGCCGATGCGCAATGCGAATATACAATATGAGCCATATTCTTCGTACACAGGAATCCTCCTATGATATTACCTGCTTTTGTCTGGGTGGTTCTCCTTGCAATCTCGCAGAAAGAACCTATTCCATGAGAATATCAGGCTACTCCACCACTAGCTGTCTATTCTCTTGCGTATATCTTGGATGCTAGCTACACTCACACATTCCTTATTTTGACCATAGATCGGAGTAAGTCATATAGAGTGCAAACGCTTTTGCAAGATTGCTGGCTTTCCAATGTCTCCTTACCTCTTTACCTTGGTGTATTAGCCTTGAAAGATAATGTTTGCAGACTTGTTTGCTACCGTTTTTAGGTCCATAGCTTCTCCTATCCATTACGTCTGCCAACTCTTCGGCACAATGAAGCCTTCAGATGACAGGGCACAGCTCTCAGGTTTGACGCAATCGGAAGAGTCATCGCCTGACGTCGAGGGGCATTGCCATCATCACGGGATCTTTCCTTGTTCTCCGTCAATGCAACCAGTTGCCTCTGGATGCGTACACACAGAAAACAGCGCGGCGTACTTCTTATGGCCGACATCAAACCTGCAGCATTGTGCGGCCGAGGGACGGGCAAACTACTTTGGGAACCTCCAGAAAGGACTATTGCCGGTGCTCCCTGGACGGTTGCCCAAGGGACAGCAAGCAAATAGCTTGCTTGATTTGATGACTATAAGGGCTTTCCACAGCAAGATACTGCGGCGTTTCAGCCTCGGAACAGCAGTGGGCTTCCGCATAACGAAAGGGGCTCTGACAGATATCCCCGCCATTATTGTCTTTGTTGCTCGAAAGGTTCACAAAAAGTGGCTCAATCCGAACCAGTGCCTTCCTGCCATTCTTGCGGTAGGAAAACCTTTTTTCTTCTTCTTCTGTATTAGCTTATTGAACAAGCTTGTTTTCATAGTTGGGATTGGTTTTATCATGGACTCGATATATGTCACTTAGTTGGGTTATTACAGGGGCCAGGAGGTGTTTGGTGTGATGTTGATGTTGTAGAATTTTCATACTATGGCGCACCTGCTCCAACACCTAAAGAACAGATGTTCAGTGAGCTTGTTAATAAGCTGTGTGGCAGTGATGAGTATATTGGTTCAGGCTCTCAGGTACATACATGTATGCTCTCATTTTTCATTGATTTGATTTTCCTAAATACAATGTTCTTTAAGCAGGGGTTGCTACCATGTCTATAAATTGAATTGCGCAAAACCATGCACTAACAGTTCTTCTGTTTATCCTGTATAATTGGACAGTTCGAATGTTTTCAAGATTCTTAGGATTTATTATTAGAAGGCGCATAAAATTGCACGACACTCATAATGTTATGACAAAGACTGATAGTTACTTTGTCTGTTTGCAATGCTATGTACGATGCCAGGTTAATCAACTACTTGAAATCCTGCCAGGGTTCTTCATTCAACTGGATGTTACTTAGGTTAATCCCCTTTGATGATCAGCAGCCAGAAGTAATTTTCCCTGCGAGTCTCTAAGAGTGTCATGTCATTTGACGATTAAGATACTCACATCATGTAACGTACGAAAGCTTAATGATCCAGGGCACCGCACAAACATAGCCATCGCCTGCCTTTGGAACACACATACAATTTTGCACGGCAATTCTTTACAAAACATAACTGAATTATGTTCTCTAGAAGTTAGAGCAGCAGATGGTGCAATGAATGATTCGAGAGGGCATGCATCTGAAAGCTCCTTCTTATAGTTCTCCATATGCTGTTTCAGGTTGCAAGCCAAGACACCTTTGGAACGTTGGGTGCAATTGTGAAACGGCGCACAAGTAATAAGCAGGTTGGCTTCCTCACCAACCGACATGTTGCAGTTGACTTGGACTACCCTAACCAGAAGATGTTTCACCCATTGCCACCCAATCTTGGGCCTGGTATTTATCTTGGAGCCGTCGAAAGGGCAACATCTTTCATCACAGATGATGTTTGGTATGGAATTTATGCTGGAACAAACCCAGGTAGAGCAGTTATAACTTATCTGGTAGATAGGGATTCAAATTCATGTACTATTTGCAGCATTTAACTGCAGAATATATGGTTGTAGAGAAATCCCTAGTTCATGTTTCGTCTATTTGATAGAAAGGTGTCTTACGTGCATAAAAAAATACATACATTGCACAACATGAAAGAAGTTAAAGAAGCATGCGTTGTGCAACACGAAAGAAGTTAAAGAAGCAGGATTCTTCTTTCTTACTGTACTAGCTTTGTCAGATTAGTCAACTTACGCTTTAGACTACCTAGGAACAAAACAATATCTGTTTGTGAGAAATAACAGTTAGTTTGTTTGCATATTTAAGTTAGTACAATTTTTCTTTTATTTATTGTTGCATGTGCTGTTCTAATCCCCAAACATATATGCTACCTCACTATGGATCTGCAGAGACATTTGTACGAGCTGATGGCGCATTCATTCCATTTGCTGATGACTTTGACATATCCACAGTCACGACTATAGTTAGGGAGGTCGGTGAGATTGGGGATGTTAAGGTTATAGATCTGCAGTGTCCTATCAACAGCCTCATAGGGAGGCAAGTTTGCAAAGTTGGCAGAAGCTCTGGTCACACAACTGGGACTGTGATGGCATATGCCCTTGAGTACAATGATGAGAAAGGAATATGCTTCTTCACTGACCTCCTCGTTGTTGGAGAGAACCGCCAAACATTTGATTTGGAAGGTGATAGTGGTAGCCTTATAATCCTGACCAGCCAGGATGAGGAGAAACCACGTCCTATTGGGATAATATGGGGTGGCACAGCAAACCGTGGGAGGATAAAGCTTACAAGTGATCATGGTCCTGAAAATTGGACTACTGGGGTTGATCTTGGCCGCCTTCTTGATCGTCTAGAACTTGATCTTATCACAACCAACGAATCACTCAAAGGTGAGTACTTCTTCATATTTCAGTGTTATCCAGACATTCTGAAAATAGATGAACCATGCAAAATGACTGTCAAGTAGTCTTAAAAGGTGTAGCTATTCATTAGAGAGAAGGTGTTATTGGTGGCAGTATAAGGTTACTGGCGTTTTCATACTTGCAATGCTGAGTTTTCCTCCATGGTACAAGACTGACATAATTTATCAACAATAAAGATGCCGTGCAGGAGCAAAGGAATGCTTACGTGGCTGCGGTTATCTCAGCTGTTGGAGAGTCTTCCCTGGTAGAAGTCACTGCACCAGAAGCCACCCCACAGGAGAAGGTTGAAGAAATCTTTGAGCCTTTGGGGATCAAAATTCAGCAGCTGCCTCGTCATGACATGACAAGCTCTCCAACTGAAGGGGAGGGTGCATCCAACACACCGTCTGATATGGAAGAGCATCAGTTCATGTCAAACTTTGTCGGCATGTCTCCCGTGCGCTGTGACCAAGATGCTCCAAGGAGCATCGTCGCCAATTTGAATAATCCATCAGAGGAAGAGCTTGCTATGTCGCTGCACCTAGGTGATCGGGAGCCCAAGCGGCTCCGTTTGGACCCAGAACCGAGCCTAGACCTGGAGAAGCGGCCTTGTTCTGATCCAGAACCAAGGATAGACCTGGAGAAGCGGCCTCGCTCGGACCCAGAACCGAGCCTAGAAGTGGAGAAGCGGCCTCGCTCGGACCCAGAACAAAGCATAGACCTGGAGGAACGGCCTCGCTCCGACCCAGAACCAAGCATAGACCTGGAGAAGTGAAGCATTGTTCATTTCGGCGTTTCTGGAATGTGCTTGTGGAGAATCGAAGCTGAGTAGATGAAAGATTCTGCAGTTCAGCAAACTGAACCTGCAATATTAGCTTAAGTTAACTATTGGCTTCGTGCGTGAAGCATATCATGTACTACTATGACACTTGATTCAGCTCTTGTAGGATGTTGGGTGGTAGCCCTGCAGTTTTGTTGTGACCATAAGATTTGATGATAATACACAGTGCTGAATCTGAATATTTTTTCCTGGAAATCAATGCGGCTGGGATGATGAGAATATGGAATGATTGATCTTCCTATTATGCTGATGATTAAATCTTAAAATGTACTTTCGAAATTTACTGCCGTTCTTAAATTTGTATGCATGCCAGCTCTAAAATTTATTATACATTTGCTATGTTGAATTCGTTTATCATGGCGCTTGTAATAAGCGGGTCTGTATACAGACGCTGATTTCGTGTAGCCGAGTGCAACTGCTCTCTTTAATTTGGAAAAGTAATAAAATGATAAAAAATCCAAAAAGAAACGTTGCATTTAGGTGATATGGTGAGCTATGTTTTCTAAGTTGCTGTGACAAGAATGATGAGCTAAAAAGCATTTGAGATGCAGATTTTTGTTCACAAAAACATCAAACTGCACAACTTGGCAAGAAGATTAAGTTCTACTATACCAATAGTATTTGTATATGCAGCCAAAAAAATAGTATTTGTATATGAAATCTGGCTTACATTAGAACAATTGGAAATCAGAGATAACTAGATGATGAGGTGATTCCTTTGAATTTGCGACCTTTATCACAACATTGACATGAGAAATCAAATTAATTCATGAATTAGATCTCACTTACTCGATGCATTAGTGTGTTTAATATTCACAATGGACTGCGAAGAAAATTCAATGGATCTTCTATTTATTCAATAACTTCTCTCTTCTACAAAAGTACCATGAAATAATCTTGGTTATCACTCTTTTCTTTGCGGGAAGAATTTTCATTAATCAACTAGGAGGCCAGGTAATTTCTCAACCAACACACGATGCGTTGGTGAGAAGTGAGAACTACACACAGACGCGAGGAAATGGCTAGTTACATTCTGATTTAATTATTTTTAAATTATTGACAAAGAATAAGTTATTCATTCTATATTTTAATTATTTTAGAATTTAATTCAAAATACATTTTTAAAATTTCTTGTTTACTTTATTTTGCTATTGTTGCCACCATCGGTTTCTGTCTACTATCTGTGATAAAAAACAACGTGTACCAAAAGACAACGGCTCCTCTATTCTCGAGAAATTGTGATAAAAAATCCTAAAAATAGCTAATGATGTATCACACAAACATGCAAAATCTCAATTTAAAATATTTTGTATTCTAAGCTGCACAAAAAATGACAAATATTGATTTTTTTTAGATTTGAAATCACTATACTCAGATCTATAGTTTTGTCATTTTTATGTAGCTCAAAATACACATTATTTCTAACTGATATTTTGCACATTTTTTGATATACGACACTTGTTACATCCCGATTTATTCTCAGAATTTTTTGAAACTCATAAATATGTGTTTTGATTTTTCTTAAGAACAAGATCACTAGTGCCCATATGCACGAAATCTCCGCTCGAAAGACAAACCATACAAAGTTTGACCGGATATATACATAAAAGTTTTTTTGTCATTTCTGCCACTATGACCAACCTGAAACTCAGTTTTTCCATTTGACTAATCGAAACTCCAATCTTGCCACTACTCTGTTATAACACTCCTCAATTTTGCCATCCCACCATCTCTTCACCATTAGTCTATAATCAGTTTTGCCATTTCAGGTTTCTCATCCTTTTCTCTTTATTTTACATCTCACCAATTGGTTGGACCTACACATCAATACTTTGACAAATCCAAAGCAGTAGTTGACTATGGCGGGGTGTCTCTAGCCAACCTCAAAAGGTCATGCCACTCGGTGTATCCTTAATTCTTTTATTACTTACAACTAGCTGAATTCCCGTGCACTGCAACGGTCTTTTCCTACTTTGTATTCCACTGAAAAGGCAGACTTTCTAATTCTAAAATCTTCATCCTTCCTATTAGTTGGGTCCGAGCGTTGGATGCTTTTGACTCTTCGCAGGCGGTCGGGGGGTGGGGGGGGGGGGAGACCACGGCTCCTCTATTCTCGGGAATCCATAAATCCCTTATTAGTTTATGGAGAGCTATCTCTCGAGCACATGTTGAGGTTTGCTCACAACATATATCATGTGATATGTAATGGATGTGAACACTCATGTGTATAAAAAAGAAAACATATAGTATTATAAGAACATTAAGATTCCACCTTGCTCAAACTCTGTCTTTTTCTTACGTGGTTATTGAAGGTACACACTCTTGTGTGGATTTTTTTGTTTTCTTTCTGTTGGGCATCATTAAGCAATTTCATTAAAGAGTTTTTTATTTTATCTTACCTTGCTCATATAATTGTAAGTAGCTACACCTTGGAGATTTTAGCCATGGAGTATAATAGTTGTATATACGTTCACTGATTGAAAAAAGGTTACGAAGGGTGAAAGGATATAGATGCCGCCTAGAGGGGGGGAATAGGCGGTTTAAAAACTTTTCCGAGAGTGGCTCAACAAAGGCGGAATTAAACTAGCGTTTACTTTGTTAAGCACAAAACCTAGAACAACTAGGGTTCACCTATTTGCACCAACAACTTATGCTAAGCAAGACAAGCAACTATGTGATAGCTAGATATATACTTCAAGCACGAAGGCTATCACAAAGTAAAGTGCATAAGTAAGAGCTCGGATATAGAGATAACCGAGACACGCGGAGACGATGATATTTTACCGAGTTCCTCCCAACATGGAGTACGTCTCGTTTGGAGAGGGGGTGGTAACAAACCACCAATGCCACAAAAGGCCTCCCTTGTTCTCCAGTGAATCTCACCCCAACGGGATCGATCCACACTTCCACTATCGGTGCACTTGTCGGTGGCAATCCGGAACCTCTCACAAGGTTGGGGTAAAGCTCCACAACTTAATTGGAGGCCCCAAGTAATCCACACACCTGCAAAACCACCAAACTGTCTAGGGTTCCAATGAACCCAAGAGTAAAAAGCTTCTCACCTTTCACCCAATCGAATCCTCACCGAGAACTCAAACCGATGCACCAAATGCAATGGCAAGAACACAAAAAGTGCTCAAGTTCTTCACTCCCAAATTCCACCAAAGCTACAAAAGCTTATGGGGGAATAAGAGAGGAAGAACAATGGAGGAAATCCACAAAAGACTCCAAGATCTAGATCCCAATATGTTCCCCTCACTTAGAGGAGAGATTGATTGGTGGGATTGTAGATCTAGATCTCCTCTTTCAAATCCCTCAAGAATACGCAAGAATCATAGGAGGGATTGAGAGGAAAGCAAGCTCAAGAGATCAACAATGGTGGCTTAGTTTTAGGGTTCTTGAGGTTGGAAAAACCGCTGCAACCAAGGTAGAAGAAGGGGCCTATATATAGGGCCCCTGGAAATAGAGCCGTTGGGAGCCACTTACCCCGGACAGTCCGACAAAAACAGGTCGGACAGTCCGGCCTAGCCGGACACTCCGGGCGACATCCATCGGACACTCCGGCCTAGCAAAGTTTCCGGCCAGTGTTCGGGTGGTGTCCGAAATGGCACACAGAATGTCCGAGCAGGTCGATGAAACCCCAGGGTCGGACAGTCCGGCAAGAATCAGCCGGATATTCCGGCCAGACCGGACACTCCGGCCGAAAACGGCCGGACATTCCGCCCAAGGCAAAACTGGCAGAAATAGAAAAACTGAAACGATCGTAACTTTTGCATCCGGACTCCGATTTTGATGATCTTGGGCTCATTTCGAAGATAGTAACGAGATCTACAATATCATACAGAGAACCATCATAGTCCAGCAATGGAGGATAGAACCAAATGATGAAAGGTTTAACCTATCTAGAAAAGACAAACCGGTAAAACCTCCAACCTCGAAAACGCGATAGAGAATGCATATGAAATCCGTTTTCGATGAACTTGGGCTTGTCATGAAGATTAATAAAAGATAAAGAAACTCACATGGATAAGATTCAAATAACAACCAAAAAATATGATGCCAAGTATGTAAAGGTTTGAGCTCTCTCCGAAGGATATGATCAAGTTACTCACTCGAGAGCCCCTCTTGATAGTACGACTATCTATCCTATAAACCGGTCTCCCCAACTAACACCATGAGACCGGTAAGAAAGAAACCCTATCAAGAACATACCTTTGCCTTGAGCATATTCCACTTGAGCTTGACGATAGCGATCTTGTCCACCTCAAGATGGAACACTTTTCTTGATTGCACTAGCTTGGTGAAGACTTGCAAATTGCTCTCCCATACTCAACTATGGTAGAGCTTTTCTCTTGGGCATATCATCTTCCCATATCCATGATAACCATAGGATGGCAAGCTTCAAGCAAATGATCTCTTCGAGATGGCTCATCTTGAACTTGCTCATCATTTCTTCTTTCTTCATTATGTTGGTGTCTTGAAGGCACATAAGAGATATCACTCCAACTTTATTTTTCAAGACACACTTGCCATAGGTTCAACTCTCACATGACCAATCTTTGGATCTCTCCTTGAACACCTTGGTCAACGCTTGATCTTCTTTACTTTCTTCTTCTCCCAACCTTGAAGCCAACATATGGTACACGCATTGCCTATAGACAAATTCTACAAGTAAAACTCAATGCAAACATAAATCCATAAAGATTGTCATTAATTATCAAAACCACACATGGGGGCACACATGCACTTTCAAAGGGCATTTTGCCTATTTAATGATAAAATCGATCAAAATCAAACCTGTCTATAGTCTGAATCAAACAAATATCTTGTTTGTGCAATAAGATCTGATCTAATCCGTTTCTATTCTATATCTACCACATCTTATTTGCCAACCCGTTATTATTTCCATATGATCTGATATACTTAGGTCCTACATTAAATTATGCATATCATCTACTCAGCCTCTGATGGTGAAGGGCCCTAGTCCATACCATGAACCTACGTGGTCCTTGTCAATATGCCGTTATGAGCGGTCTATGAAACATATGAATATATGTCTTAATGAAATTTTGAAGATTCATTTTTTTCGTAAATATGTCTTAATTAAAATTTTAAGATTCATTTTGAGTGAATACTATGTCTTAATAAAAAAATTGAAGATTCATTTTCTTTATGCAAACTTGCTCATAGACGCCAAGTTCTATTGTGTGTTTATGAGGTCATGCCGGCCGAGTTAGGAACGTGGACGACGAACCAATTCAGCCTAGAAGGAGTTTAAGGCGAGGCAGGAGTGTCGAACTTGCTCCAAAATTTCCTAATTAAGATCAGATACATATTCTTCCCCTTCTCGATTGAGTTCCGGTTAGTCATCCACAGAAGAAAACAATTCACTTGATCCACTAGTCCCGCTGGTGATGCATTTGTGTGGTCTCACAAGAGAGAATGAAGAGAATGCCTAGTGAGAGATACAACCTCTCCTTTTTATTTCTATTGCACAACTCGCTCACAGAAAAGAAAACTCTTGTGCTCAGAAAATTGAATTGTGCGAAAAAATCGGTGTCCAAGAAACCGATCATTCAATCAAAATTCACAGCCAAGGTCGCGGGGGCATTGGCGCCTAGCTCGCATTTGGACTTTCTGTGCGCTTCTGCATGGATACAGCTGGGAATACATCTCGCGTGCTAACGATAGATTGGGTTTTTTCCAAACTAATAATAGAATGAAAATGATCGCTAGTTAATAATTGATTTGATTTATTCCAAAATTTCAGGACGAAACCAATGGGGGCTTACTCTTGTTTCCTTTTCTCTCTTGTCCCGCGCCCTTTCCTTAGAGACATTTCCTTCCAAACGTCAAGAAAATTTAGGGAAAAATAGATGATTAGCATATCTCGTAATTAATGGTACATAATATACTTCCTTAACTGCTGTTTACAAACATATTGCATGACGGCTAGATTGCTCCAATGTTTGATGTCAAAGCGGATCTTTCATGTCAAAGTGCACGAAATCTCCACTCGAAAGACAAACCATACAAAGTTTTACTGGATATATACATAAAAGGGTTTTTATCAATTATGCCACTACGACCAACCTGAAAGCCAGTTTTGCCATTTGGCTGATCAAAACTCTAACCTTGCCACTATTCTGTTACAACATTCCTCAATTTTGCCATTCCATCATCTCTTCACCTAGTCTATAATCAGTTTTGTCATTTCAGGTTTCTCGTCCTTTTCTTTTTATTTTACATCTCACTAATTGGTTGGACCTACATATCAATACTTCGACAAATCCAAAGTAGTAGTTGACTATGGCCTGGTGTCTCTAGCCAACCGCAAATGTCATGCCACTCGGTGTCTCCTTAATTCTTTCATTACTTACAATTTCCGTCATATCGTTGGTCAGTAGATTACATGAGTAACAATAGAGCCTCACATATACAAGTGATGAAGGAGAAAATAAAAATAAATAGATAAAACTTTAACCATGTCAAACATGACAGAATTGTTTGATTAATCTACTTAATAGAAATAAAAACCAAATGTGTAGAGTCATCTTATCATAGAATTATGTTGATAATTCAAAAAAATGCAGTGTCACCTTGGAAATATGAGCCTATGGATGGTAAAGAAAAACAACACAAAGATTGGGAGAATTCATGTAAAAAGAGATTGGGAGAAATTCGTCAAACTGTCATTTGATAGTTGTGAGCGGGACGGAATGGGGGTGGTAAGTTGTAAACTTTGCAAATATATGTGCCGGAAATTCACGTGCAAAAAGAAAATACTTTGCACAGTCCATCACATTTACAACCAAAGTAATAACCCATAGATCCAGTCGATCAGTGATATATGAAATAAAAATAAAGGGGTGAAGAACTTGGAATGGCAAAACTAATTGTAGTCTAAGAGTAAAAATATTACCGAGTGGCAAAATTGAGGAGTATTGTAACGAAGCAGTGACAAGAATAGAGTTTTAATTGGTCAAATGACAAAGCTGATTTTCGGGTTGGTCATAGTGGCGAGAATGATAAGAACCCTACATAAAATATCACCATTTACAATATTGAATAAGTACACTTTTTGGCGGAAAAGGCCTAAAGCTATACATTATATGAAAACATCCCTTACAAGGAAAAAAATAACACACGAGTTTTTGAAAAGGTTAGCACCATCTTCCTTTTGCATCCCTCGATGGCGCGTTGTTAGAAAATCTTGATGCCGCATCTGGACCTCTAGCGTAGAAAACTCGTATTAGAGAAAGCTTGAACAAACCTAGACGCTTATAGAAGTAGCGGCCTGGAAATCATCGATTTAGACAAGAATATCCTGACGACCATGATCTTGAGAGATCGTTGTCCTGAAAAAGACAGTACTGAGCCAGAAAATAATCCCAACTATGTACAGGCAGAGATGGGGATACCAAACTCGCAAGTTCACGATAAAACCGTAGCTAGGTGAGCTTCACCAGGCGGATCGAGGCAGAACTTGAGGACACCATTACGTTTCGACATCATTCCTTCCGCAGAATGCTGACGTCATAGACAAACACTTATCATGCCATACCTAATGCTCGACGATCGACTCCAAACTCCAGCCCATCGACGCTCCTACGGGGAAGAACACCGACCTAGGGAAAACTGAAGGACATTTATTCTCATCGCCACCGATGGCCCTATACCTAAGACGAAGAACTCGAGGACCCTACGGGAACCAGACATCCTATCCGAGGTTCCCCGACCCTCCAGCCTTCGCAGCGGCCAACAGTTCCGTCTACTACCTCCATTCCAAAAGACAAGGTATGTCAAAAGTCAAACCATACTAAGTTTGATCGAATATATACATAAAATATCATGTATTGAATAAGTACACTACAGAAATTTATTTTATGGTGGATGATCCACTGATATGGATTAGATATTGCTGTATTCATATGGTGGATCTATTTTACAGAGTAGTTTTTTTGCGAAAAAGTAGTTGTCTTTGAACTAAAATCTATATTCCTAAATTTATTTATAGGTAGTATCTCTTATGCAGGTGCATATGAACTTATTATGAATAATGCATAGTAAAATAAATTCAAAATGTCAAGAATTTATGAAAGAAAATATCACATGCACATCCAGACGCTCTATGTTTGCATAAAAGTTTTCAGGATAAAGACACATTTTATATGGCTTGAGTAAAATAGAAAAAAAATCTATGAATTATGATGTTAGAGCATGGAAATTTGTGTTTCTACACGGGACATAAAAATGTTTGTTTTTTCGTAAAATCGTGTGATACACACGATGACTATTCTTTTTCTGATTTTTTATCATTTAAAAATATGCTTTCAAACAGTGAGTTTTTTTTTGCGGGGGTTAACGTGAGCTTTCAAACTGTGAGTTAACGTGAATTGAAATTAAAAGTCAGCGCTACTGTTCTCGTTCAACATGCATTGCCACTTATCCCCGCAAAAAAAAATCATTGACAATGACACGTGGGGTCAAGGAACGTGTGTTCTCGCGAGTCACCGCATACTTAGACGTACAAAAACTACAACCTCCCGTAGCCCGAGCCGCCTACACCGTACCGTACGGTACTTTGGCTCACTGACAAACTGGCCATAAAAGTCGGGGTTGCCCTGTCAGTGAGATAGCAGGGACTGGAGACGAGTAAGCACGAGGAGAGGCCGCGTCAAACCGTTGCTTGCTTCGTGTTGGTTCCGTCGGCGATTAGCGTACGGAACGGGATTGCGAAACCCTCACGCCTCCCTCCCAAATCCCGGACAAAGCATATAGCGTAGCGCCGCGCAGATTCCGGCCACCCCCCGACGCCACGGTACCCTCCGATTCGAGCTAAGAGGAGTTCGATCTGGCGGGAAAACCTCGCTCGCTCGCCGCCTGGGGGGGAGAGCGCTTGATGTTTATCTGACAACCGGGGGAGAGGTTCAAAATCGCGGGCTTAAAAGGCGTTTCAGGGTGAGATTTGGTGCCCGGGAGCATGGCTGTGCTGGAGGATTTGATCCGGGCGATCGAGCTGTGGCTGCGGATCGCCAAGGAGCAGGTGCCCCTGGTGGACCCCAACCTCGACCCGGTGCTGCTCGTGCCCGGCATCGGCGGCTCCATCCTCGAGGCCGTCGATGAGGCCGGGAACAAGGAGAGGGTGTGGGTGCGCATCCTCGCCGCCGACCACGAGTGCCGCGAGAAGCTCTGGGCCAAGTTCGATGCCGCCACTGGTATGACCAAACCACCACCTGCTGTTCCTTTACTGATATTACTGTCCGTTGGCAATTAAATCCAACGAGCTAAGAAATCAGTTGAGAGCTCTGTGAGCATGGTTATTTATCAAGGTATATGCTAAGGTTAAGCAACCAACGAAGGCCAGAATATTGTGTTTTACTTGGATGATGATTAGGAAATATCTATCTTTTTTCCATCTGATAAATTCAGGATACTCCACCCAAATTCCTGTTTTTGTTGCGTTTGGGTTAGTTTTGGGAACTACTCGTAGATATATGGTGGCTTTCACTTGCAGACTGCTGACTCAGTAAATATGCTCCTTCTCATCGTTATGTTAGTGCTGATTCAGTAGATCATATACTTTCCTCATGTCATGTGATGCCAAACTATTGTAATGGAGCAGGCAAAACTGTTTCTGTGGACGAGAAAATAAGCATCACTGTCCCCGAGGACAGGTATGGATTGTACGCCATCGACACATTGGACCCAGATATGGTAATAAATCTATTTCATTTTCATCTTCCTAGTAAGGACCACCTTTGTTTTTTATTTACTTACTCCGTCCGCTGGCAGTCAAATAATTATTCTTTATACAACTATGTCTTAGCCTTCTATCTCTTAGCCTTGTCATACTCTACCGCTACCAGTAGTAATTTAATCACTGTTTTGTTCTTAATATTGTATCCAACATGTGCCACTCATTTACACTTTAAATTTGCAGATTATTGGTGATGACAGTGTTTACTACTATCATGACATGATAGTGCAAATGATTAAATGGGGATATCAAGAGGGGAAAACGCTGTTTGGATTTGGTTACGATTTCCGCCAAAGTAACAGGTAGATTTTGCATTTCTATCCCTGTTTTGTATATGTTTCTCTGTGTACAGTTGTGTATGCTTTCTGCCAAAATTCATGATATTCGGTTTATAGAGTGTATTGTTGTTGCTTGTTCATTCAGAATTTCAGACAATGCTAAGTGATTCAGTTCCTTCCTCCGCTTGACACCCCTTTTTATCTGCAGGCTTTCAGAAACACTTGACCAGTTCTCCAGAAAATTAGAATCAGTATACACAGCTTCTGGAGGGAAAAAGATCAATCTAATTACACATTCAATGGGGGGATTGCTTGTTAAATGCTTCATGTCTCTTCATGGTGATGTGAGTGCTTGTCCTTATATTTTTAGACCTCTGCTGAAGTTTGTCATGCTCTGCCTCATTCCTAAACAATGCGGTCTTCTTTTGATAGGTCTTTGAAAAATATGTAAAGAGTTGGATTGCAATCGCTGCACCATTTCAAGGTACGAGTCAACTTGAGCATCTAAAGTTTTGGGTTCTCTTATTCAACATAATATAAACTCAAAATATCTATTGGATGTTCTTTATTGCTACAGTGGTAAATTGACAATATAATTTTTCATAGAATACCCGTCAGTTGTGCAACTATTGATTTATCACTGGCAACTATTTCAAGGGGTTTACCAAGCTGGCACTAGAGCTGTATTGGTTCCAATATGTTAAGCAGTTGCATTGTTCATTCCGTTATGAATTTCATTATCTGACCTATTATCTTAAATCATGATCTGGAGCAACTTAACATGGCAAAAATACTTGCTACTTTGTGACAGGTGCGCCTGGGTACATAAATTCTGGTCTGCTGAACGGAATGTCTTTTGTGGAAGGATGGCAATCAAATTTCTTCATTTCCAAATGGACCATGCAGCAATTGGTATGCTTTATAGCCTGTCCATATATCTCATCTACTACACTGCTCCTGTGGTCACAATGATATTGCCTTTTGAGAAAGAACTGATAGTAGGTTTTCTGTTTCAGCTGATTGAATGCCCATCAATATATGAGTTGTTGGCTAGCTCAACCTTCCACTGGGAAGAAACTCCACTGCTACAGATCTGGAGAGAGAGGTTGGATGATAATGGCAAGAAAAGTGCCTTGCTAGAGTCGTATGAGCCAGCTGAAACAATAAAGATGATTGCAAAGGCTCTTTCCGAGCATGAGGTGATTATTTTGCAGTTTATATTTACATAACTTAACAGATATTGATGCTTATGTTTCTGACAGTTAAATTGTCATCGCAGATTGTCTCTGATGGAAATCACATTCCTTTGCCCCTTAATGAGGATATACTAAGATGGGCAAAGGAAACTCAAGATATTCTTTGTCAGGCAAAGCTTCCAAAATCAGTGAAGTTCTACAACATTTACGGGATTGATTACGACACTGCTCACACTGTTTGGTACTTACTATTTGGATACTTATGGTTTTAGTTTCTGTTTTAGTTTTGTCAATATGCTGATTAGAATTTCTATTGGTTCCACTAAAGTTTGGTGGACTGATGGATTAGTTGGTGTTCATAAATTTGTCAAAAATTAGGAACCTACACTTGCATGTTATTAAGCTAGTACCATTTAGTAAAGCAAGTTCAGAACTACTGTCGAAACACATTATTGTTTCTTGCCCTTTTTGGTCACACAAGACCTATTTCTAAAGATATGTTGCCTTTTATACAAAGCAAGGCATCTAACCCAAAGTTGTGTACGCTAAGTTTGAACACTCTTCTCTTTGCAGCTACGGGAGCAAAAAACATCCTATTTCAAATCTTAGTCACCTCCTATATACAAAGGTTAGTTCTTTTGGTAACTGTTGTGTTCTGCCTATACCAGTTTTCTGGCTTTCTGTAGCACAGGTTAGCCCCACTTAGTTTGTATCTGAACTCTGAACTGTGTGTTGGTTCAGGGTGATTTCATCTATGTTGATGGTGATGGATCAGTCCCTGCAGAATCAGCAAAGGTTTGATATTGCTGATCTCTTTTGTTTCTTATTACCTGTTTGAAAGAAAGTATGCATCGATAAAGCTGAGCAGAATCGTCATTTTTCGGCAGGCGGATGGCCTTGATGCGGTGGCAAGAATTGGGGTTGCAGCTGACCACCGAGGAATCGTCTGCGATCACCACGTGTTTCGGATAGTCCAGCACTGGCTGCACGCCGGCGAACCTGACCCATTCTACGACCCCCTCAACGACTACGTCATCCTCCCCACCATCTTTGAGGTCGAGAAGCACCACGAGAAACACGGGGACGTTACGTCGGTCAGGGAGGACTGGGAGATCATCTCTCACACCGACAATGGCAATAAAACCAAAAGATCAGCCGAGCTCCCTCCAATGGTTAGCACGCTGTCCGCGTCTTGCGAGGGTAAAGAGGGCTTGCTGGACGAGGCGCAGGCCACAGTTGTGGTTCATCCGGAGAGCGGAGGGCGGCAGCATGTGGAAGTCAGGGCTGTTGGAGTCAGCCATGGCTGACTTGTCATGTAGCTAGGTCAACCGCACATACTGTAAGCCGTCGATGTACATAAGATGCGGCCAGGTTGGAAATATCTTTGTAAATACCGTATACTGCTTGTAAATATCGGAACTTGAAAGCACAACGTGCACTGGCTATGAACACGAAGGAGAAAAATAATAATCAGAATGGATTACCAGCTTGTCACCTTGCTAGTGTCCGTCTGTTGGTTGAGATGTTTATATTTTACTGCTTGTTTGTGTCCAAGCGATGAGAAGACCTGACCACTGTCCTGTCTTAGCATTCCCTCCGATCCAAACAATATGGACCTAGGATAAAAACGTAGAAGTCCACGGATTTGTTGCGGTGGGAGTAAGTTTCAGAAAAGAGTATGCCGTCAGATTTTTTTTTTGCCATTTTACTTCCGGTGGACAAGGTTGTCTCATATTTGGCATCCTTGGCCGTAGGGATGAAAATGTAGCGCGAAGATACAGAACTGAGTGGTACCACATATGTTTTCATTTCTTTGACGGAAGCGACAAATACATAAATCTTGGAAACGAAAACGGAAGCATATATTGTCGAAAACAGATACATACTGAATACGGTGCGGACGCGGATCGATGCATATGTTATTCGGAACCAAGAGAACCATCGAATGATGCAAAAATTCTCGAGCATTCAAGCAAACCAACAAAGATGTTCCCTAATTCTAACGTGGTGCTTGGTTTACAAGTGAATAAGGAAAATATCAATTCATTGAACGCAAAATTCCATATTAGCTGGAAATAGAAATTCTGTTTCTTGCCAAAAAACAATCGGTTTCTATTTGTGTTTTGCAAAATTCCGTTTATGTTTTCATATTTTCTTTCCGTTTCTCTCTTTTTTTTAGAAAAAATTGGAAACTCTCCGCTCTATTTTCATCCCTACTTGGCTGCAAGTAGCTTTCGGTGCTTTGAAGTTTACGTGGTTACCTGATTAACAAACTCGTACATATCCAGTTCAGTTCAGTTCAGTTCAGAGCCAACAAGCTAAAGATATTCCTCGATAGGACTCTGCGATAAGCAACCAAGCCATGATACAGCACTGATAAACGTATCATCATACAGAATTAAGCCAAAACCCAGGTTTAATTAATAGTGGTCTACACCAATACATATATCGATTCTAACACGATAGAAACAAGGGCGATTAATCATGAGCATCTCCGAGAGTGAGTAGATGTGGATCATCATCGAAGAGTTGGCTGGTGCATGCCGATCAGAAGCACATGTCGAGCAGACAGCAGCAGCAAATGGCAGCACAACTGCAGATCAAAAAACACAGCGAAGCACGCAGGTTAGGAGAAGAACAGGAAGCGACGGAAACATGCATGATATACACCCGTATCCGCTGGCCTATTCGCTACCAAGTACTAGTAGTACGTACCATCCTTTCCAGAAGCCGTCGCCGCCGCGGTCCTGCGTGTCCTGCTGCGGTGGCGGGGCCTGCTGGTAGTTGGCGGCGACGGGCGGCGGCGCGCCGTACCCCGGGGGCGGGTAGGCCTCCTGCTGTCCGGGCGGCGGGTACGCGGTGCCCGGTGGCGGGTAGGCTTCCTGGCCCGGCGGAGGGTACGCGGTGCCCGGTGGCGGGTAGCTCATGGTGTTTCTCCCGATCGTGTCCACGGAGAGAACTGCGAAGACAGTGCAACTGCTGAAGCTGAACTATGTGATGTTCTTCTATCGGGCCATTGCCCTGTACTATATATAACGCTATAGAGGCATACTCTTGCAGGACTCACGCGAGGCTATTTTAGGATTACTTAGGCGCGTAATCCAAAGACAGAGAGCAGGCGTTTCAATGCGGTTGCACACATATCCAAGTTTTCCATGGGTCGCCGGTCACGGAAGCGTCTATGCGCGGCGGCGACGGCGCCTTATTTTATTAGTTTCTATATACTCATCGTCTTCCCAAAACGCGTTGTTGGTTGTTGAAAGCGTCAGCGAGAAGGCGAAACATCGGTCCACATTGGCCTAAGTGGATACCTGCGACTGTCTGCGTGCGCACTGTACTGTTCCATTTGGACGTCTCTCCGTCCTCTGCCGGACTCGCTTCGCTTCGGGTTCTTCGCCCTTTCCAACTGCTCCGCTGTTGGGTTTTTTATCGGGGAAAACTGCTGCACTGCCGTTGAGATGCATGGCGCCGAGAAGCTCCAAACGAATCGGGTTCCATAGTTGGTGAGGGTTGATATTCCGAGTTTGATTTACAGCTGGGTGGTACTGCTACTGTGCTAGGTGTAGATGCGCTTTTGTTTTTGGACGACACCAATAATTCTTAGCTAGTTTTCCGGCGTCACCCACTCCAAGCTACCCGGTCAAACTCGATGATCGTTGCATTCAAAAAAAAGTTCGGCACTTCGGCTCACCATGGCCCTACCACCATCTCAGCAAGATATTTTTACCTCGCGTTTTCGTACGAAATGGTCCTTGATTCCCTCCACCTTTCAAAAAAACCAGGGGGCATGGAGGCACGAGAGACCACGACCTCTCGGGAGAGTTCTTGTTTCCTTTTTAGATCTTTTTCTTGTGTCTTCTTCGGAATGGTGAGACGAATGTTACATGTTAAAGTCAGAACAATGTCCTATTCGCTCGATTCTAGCTCTAGTGGTGCGTCTAGTGCCGAGTTGGATGACTGGAGACGTGCGACTGGTGGATCTCTTGGGTTTATGTAGTTTTTCATATTCGTTGGTGTGGATTGAAGTCAGTCGCTTCAGATCTACAGTTGTATCTTTGTCGATGGTTGCTCCTCTCGTGCATTAATACTTTGGGACTCGGGAGCTTAGCACGACGACTTCCTGCCTATCTATTACAACAAGCTCTATTACGATAAGTTTTGTTCGGCTCTAGTGATGGAGGGGCAAGGACGGCAGTGTCTTCGGCTTGTGCTAGTGTCAGTAATCGTCGCTAGGTGGTCCATTGATCTATTTGTAATTTTTATTACTTTTAGAAAACCTTGTACTTTTTAAGATAAAAGGGGATCCCCCGAATTCATTGAAACCACCAATAGTCAACAAGGTGTTAGCCTCAGAGCAACACACATGAGTGAGATTAGGTAAAACAGGAAATCAAAATCTCTAAGAGCAGAAAGCAGAAAACTAGAGTCAGAAGACCACACAGAACTACCATCTAAAAAGTACCTACTAGAATAGACTAAGCCTTTGTTAGCTTCATGATGAATCAGTAAGCGCCTTCTTACATGCTTCATGAAAAGTATATTACAGACAGCCATCAAAAGAAGAGAGTCTAGTGGATTACTAGCTTCGTAGACATGAATCCACTCGCCATCGGCTTCCTTTACGATCACTGTTGAACAACAACCATCTTTGGAATCCCGCAAGATTCGCTGATATACGAAATCAGGCAAGTCTTCTATTTTGTATTGAAGACTGCAGGTTCGATCAGCAACCTGCACGTCTCAGCCCGGTGGACATTGAACTCTTTGTCTTGAGCATTGTCCTTAGTGTCCGGTGGGGGGGGGGACTTGATCCTCTTCAGCTCCATGCTATCCTCATCAACTCTCCCCTCGTCTCTTTTAGCAGCAAAGCGTTTCTTTCCAGTAGCTCCGAAACAACACCTTTGGATAGAATCTTCCAATATTCCAGATCTAGAGCAATTCTTTTCCACAGATCTCACACGTCTGACCATGTTTTCCCATGAAAGAAGAGACCATTACACAGATTCCACAGAGACCAGAGAATACAAGTCACATTGATGAGCGGATTCTTCTTGTTACTCACCCACCAACGGGCAACAGACTTAAAATCACTTCCAACTTTAACACTCAATAGATCAGAAATAACAGGACAAACCAGCCTAGCAACAAAACAATCGAAGAAATGGTGATTCCATGATTTAGTTTCAGAGAAGAATAAACATGTCATATCTTCAACATATATGCACTTGTCATCTAGTTAACACTTTATTATTGGCCAACAACCACGGGAAAACATGTAATCTAGGAGGGACATCTAAACCTCAGACTGCAAGACTGCAGGGGTATAAACAGGGATAAGCCCAGAAAGTTAACCATAACATAAAAGATCTCACACTATAAACCCAGGAGATTGTAACTCCCACATAGGTTTGTCATCTAAATCATTAAGATCAACTGTACTAACTAACTGGACTAGCTCAAGCCAACGATTAGACATCATGGGGGACACACATCTTCTAAAATTAAATTGTAGATTCTCACCATTCCATGTATTGGCAACAGTCAGCTATTATTCATTCACAATAGAGAAAAGATTCCAGTATATAAAATAGCAAGGCTGCAAGTACCAATCCAGCAACCACTCCAAAATAAAATTTTCATTCCCAATTTTCCATTTATGACCATGCTTAGCAGCATTGGCAGCCCACATGATTCCTTTCAAAAAAAGGGGAGCATTAGGCAGATTTTGTGATGGAAACATTCGTTGGCACTCCAAGTACATAGTGTTGTACCAAGTGTCTTTCCCCAACAAAGGTGACTCGGGGGTTTATATCCAACTCTCGGAGAATTGGTAAGGAACCTTCTTTTCTTTCTTCTAACAACCTATAAAACAAAGTAATTTTTGGGTGTCCCCTACTCCACCGTGTGCTTATCAAGCAAAAAGGTTTCGTATTAGTAAAACTGAAATAAAACTATAAATAAATAAAAGCAAACAATCCATAAATAGGCAAGAAAGTAAAAACGATAAAATAAAATGATTTTTGGGTGTTTGTTTGTTTATGCAAATAGTAAATGTATTTTTGTATTTTAGGATTTAATTAATGCAAAATATATATAAGGAAATAGAAGTGTATATAAGGTGTTTTTTAATAAAAATTAGACCGAGGTTCATGGGTTCACTTGTCTACTCTCTCATAAGATGCAATGGACATAAAAATTACTTATAGATGATATAATATCACTTGGAACTTTCATTATGTGTTTAATTAGCATTCATATGGGTATTATGATCTAATATAAAGATGATGCAACACATCTCACCTATATTCCTCTAGAAAGGGAAAACTTCATACAATCTAGAATTAAGAATAAACAAATTATAATCTTACGTACTTTGACATGGAGTCGCGAGTAGTATTGGAAAAAACCTAGGCTCTCGTGTCATCCCCCAGGGGGACACCGGGCCGATCTCACGCCGTTGCCTCTAGACCACCTCGGGCAGCCCCTGTCTCCGCCGCTACCGCTGGCGTTGGCGGCGCCCCTAGAGCCTAAGGTACTGGGGGGAGTGAAGGAAATATGCCCTGAGAGGCAATAATAAAATTGTTATTATGTATTCCTTGTATATGATAGATGTTTATTTTGCATGCTATAATTGTATTGAAAGGAAACGACAATACATGTGTGTTTAATAAACAAAAAGGGTTCCTAGTTATGCCTCTCTTTCAGACTAGCTAGTTGATTAACAAGATGATCAAGGTTTCCTGATCATGGATATTGGATGTTGTTAATAACGAGGTCACAGCATTTGTGAAATGATGTGATGAACATTCATCTGAAGTATAGCATTACGATCAAAGTCATTATGTTTGCATTGTTATAACATCATACGAAGTAATCTTAGTCATTAGACCATGAGATCATGTTAATTGCTAACACCAGAAGAGTATCTTGATAACATCAAACGTCACACCGTAATAGGGTGACTATAAAGGTGGGTTCAGTGCTACGAAGGTGTTATATCGAGGCTCATGGATCAAGAGTGGAATTTGTCAATCCCGATGACGGATAGATATACTTTGCACCCTCTCGGTGATATCACATTAAGATAGCTTGCAAGCAAGTGATGTGATCACTAGAATGTTATATCACGGGAACGAGAAAAGAGTGCATGTCGATAACGAGATCAAACTAGGTATTTAGATACCGATGATCGAATCTCGGACATGTATTATATCATGAGACAAAGGGATTAAGTTATTAGCGTTAAAGGTTCTCACGATCACAGAAGTCATCGTTGAATGTGCAGGTCCCGCTTCTGATTATTGATCTCCAGGTCCCGCTTCTGATTATTGATCTGAGAGGAGTCTCAATCATGTCTGCATTATTCACGAATCGTAGGGTGACACACTTAAGGGTTGCCGAACACCATTTTGGAGCACATATGTTTCAGACGAAAGGATTGCAAAGCGCAGGAATTGTTTCGATAGAAACCGGAATTGTTTCGGGTGAAATTGCAGAAAGTGGTTTTGCATGTGATATTGAAATGTTGCAAGGGTTTTATGTGAATGTTTGTTAATTAAAGTAATTAACAAAATTCTGAATAAAATAAATAAAAGAGTTTTATTAATTGAGAGTTGCATTAAATTTGGTGGAAATTTAATGCATGTGAGTGGAATTTTGGGTGGAGCTTGAATTGATGAATGAGGAAGAGGTGGGGGCACCCCCCTTGGCCACCGGCCATGGGAGGGGAGGAGCCCTCCCTCTCCTATAAAAAGCCCCCTCTCCTCCCTCACAAAACACACCTCCTCGTGAAGGATCTCTCTCCCCTCTAGATATTCCCCCATGGTCTCGGATTAGCGAGATACATGTTCCCGGTGGCCTTGCGTCTGGAAGGAGTTGCTACTTCCGCTGATTCGCTGGAGCGAGGAGGTGGAGGTTGTCCGGTAGCTTAAACGTGTGTGTGAGGATGGATGCGCTACTGATTTGCGGCGCTCGGACTTCCACACGATCTTGAGATCGGCAAGCGTATGACTACATCATCCACGAGTTCTAACTCGTTAACAAAACTCTGTTGTCTTCGAGGGTAAGTTCTTTATGGATGTATATCCACCTGTTGCTCTGTATCTAGTAGATAGATCTTGGCGTATAGTTCTCATCGTAGGAATTTTTTTGTTTTCTATGCTGCGAACCCAACAGTGGTATCAGAGCCTGATCTATGCGTAGGTGCTTTGTACGGGTAGTACACATATGTTTATATGTGGGCGATGATGATCATGTTATTGCATCTTCTATTTATTTTGGATATTGGTGGCATAGTGGGATGAAGCGGCCCGGACCAACCTTACATGTCATCGTACATGAGACCGGTTCCACGACTGACAACTAGTTTTGCATAAGTGGTTAGCGGGTGTCTGTCTCTCCTACTATAGTCAATATCTGATTTACAACGAGTTGCTAATAACTTGTTTATCCTCGTTGTGGTTCATGTTCGTAGGTAAGACCGGTTCTCTCTCCGAAAGCCTTAAGCCACGTAAAACTTGCAATTGATAAATTAGAGGCGTCTAGTTTAGATCGTTGTTGGGCTAGTATCTTGATATGGTATTGTTGTAAGTAGATGTATGATAGATACTCTTACAACACATTTAACGTGTAAGTTTCATAGACCTTGGCCTTACACACAAAGGAATGATAGAGATCATACCACGATGCAAATGATAGAGATCAAATTCATGGGCTATATCATCTCACTTTACACATTAGATGTTTGCATCTTATGCTGCTAGTTTGGCACTTTTGGTAGCATTGTAAGATGATCCCTCATTTAGATATGAAGATAAAATGTGTTCTTCCTTGAGTATGCACCGTTTTATTGATCGTGTTTCGAGACATCACGTGATGATCGGGTGTACTCAACTCCGCGCTTTCATACAACGGGTGTAAGATAGTTTTACACACACGGATACTAAGGTTCTTACTTGACGAGCTTAGCATGTACAGACATGGCCTCGGAACACGGACCGAAAGGTTAATCATGAGTCATATAGTTGATATGATGCCCATATAGATGCTCGCCTTTGAAGCTACACCGACTCACGTGATGACCGGACTTGGTGTAGTGGATTTGGTTCATGTAATCACCAAAAAGACACGAGGGATGTCGTTTTTGAGTGGGAGTTTATTAGTAATTTGGATTAGTTGAACTCAATCTATCATAAAATTAGTTTAAATAAACTTTACAAATTCTGTTGTAGATGGCACCACCTGCTTTTAATTTCAATGTATTCATGGAGAAAGAGAAACTTGCTGCGAATGGTAGCAACTTCACGAACTGGGCTATGAATTTGAGGATTGTCCTCACTGCTGCACAAAAGCAGTATGTGCTAGAGGGCCGCTAGGCCCCCCACCAGCTCTTGATGCTCCTGACGAGGAAAAGAATGTCTATATAACTCGTCAGGAGGACCACAACTTAGTTCATTACGGCATACTATATGGGCTAGAGCCAGAACTTCGAAAGCGTTTCGAAAATGGCAATGCCTTTGATACCATGGGAGAATTGAAAATGATTTTTGATACCCATGCTGCCGTAGAGAGTTATAATGCTTCTGAAAAGTTCTTTAGCTGCATGATGGAGGAGAACAGCTCCGTTCGTGAGCACGTACTCAAAATATCTAGGTATGCCGATAAGCTTGTGTATTTGGGAATAACGATTCCCATTGATTTAGGCATACATCGTGTTCTCCAATCTCTGCCACCTAGCTACAAGAGCTTCGTGATGAACTATAACATGCAGGGCATGAAGAAGTCTCTTCCCGAGCTTCTGTCATTGCTTAAGACTACAGAAGTGGAGATTAGGAAAGAACATCAAATGTTGATGATCAATAAGACCACCGGTTTCAAGAAGGACAAGAAAGGCAAGCAGAAGGGAAAGAAGGGCGGCAAATTTATTGCCGCACCTAAAAAGAAACCCCGAGCTAGCCCTAAGTCTGATACCAAGTGCTACTATTGTAAGGGGACTGGCCATTGGAAGCGCAACTACCCCAAGTATTTGGCGGACAAGAAGGCCGGCAAGGCAAACAAAGTTATATGTGATATACATGTTATTGATGTGTAGTTGACTAGTACTCGCGGTAGCACCTGGGTATTTGATACGGGATCGGTTGCTAATATATGTAACTCGGTTCAGGGGCTACGGAACAAGTGGCAGATAGCAAGGGATGAGGTCACGATGCGGGTCGGCAATGGATCAAGAGTTGATGTGATCGCCGTCGGAACGCTGCCTCTCCATATGCCGTCGGGATTAGTGATAAATCTAAATAATTGTTATTTTGTGCCTGCACTAAGCATGAACATTGTATCCGAATCGTGTTTGATGCGAAGTGGTTATTCCTTTAAATCTGAAAAGAATGGTTGATCGATTTATATGGATAATATCTTTTATGGTCATGCACTTGTGTTGAATGGTTTATTTCTATTGGATCTCGATAGTAGTATTATGCATATTCATTGTGTTGATGCTAAAAGGGTTAAACTTGATAATGATATATCTACATATAGGTGGCACTGCCGTCTAGGTCATATTGGTGTTAAACGCATGAAGAAACTCCATTCTGATAGACTTTTGGAATCACTTGATTTTGAATCATTTGATACATGTGAGCCATGCCTTATGGGCAAGATGACTAGAACGCCGTTTTTCGGATCAATGGAACAGGCGACAGATTTATTAGAAATCATACATACTGATGTGTGTGGACCAATGAGTGTGTCGGCGCGAGGTGGAAATCGTTATTTTGTTACTTTTACGGATGATTTGAGTAGATATGAGTATATCTATTTGATGAAACATAAGTATGAAACTTTTGAAAAGTTCAAGGAATTTCAGAATAAAGTGGAAAATCGTCGTAACAGAAAGATCAAATTTCGGCGGTCCGACCGTGGAGAAGAGTATCTTAGTTACAAGTTTAGCACACATATGAAAAATTGTGAAATAGTTTCACAACTCACGCCTGCCGGAACACCACAACGTAATGGTGTGTCGAAATGTTGTAATCATACTTTATTGGATATGGTTCGATCTATGATGTCTCTGACTGACTTGCCACTATCAATTTGGGGTTATGCACTGGAAACCGCTGCATTCACTTTAAATCGGGCACCATCTAAATCCATTGAAACGACACCGTATGAATTATGGTTTGGAGACAAACCTAAGCTGCCATTTCTTAAAGTTTGGGGATGTGATGTTTATGTGAAGAAACTTCAGCCAGATAAACTCGAACCCAAAGCGGAAAAATGCGTCTTCATAGGATACCCTAAGGAAACGTTTGGGTATACCTTCTATCACAGATCTGAGGGCAAGGTTTTTGTTGCCAAGAATGGATCCTTTCTTGAGGAGTTTCTCGCGAAAGGTGTGAGTAGTCGGAAGGTAGAACTCGAAGAGGTTATTAAACCTTCTCTTCATGAAATGGCGAGTAGCCCAGCACCAGAAGTTGTTTCGGAGTTGAATTCACCTAATGAAGAGAGAGCTAATGATATTGATCATGAAACTCCAAAAGAGGACACTACCGAACCTCGCAGGTTAAGTAGGACACGTGTAGCTCCTGAACTGTACGGCAGTCCTGTTATGAATTTCATGATTGATGAAATAGATGACCCTGCGACGTATGAAGAAGCGATGATGAGCCTGGATTCCAACAAATGGCTAGAAGCCATGAAATCCGAGGCGGAATCCATGTACGAAAACCAGGTTTGGACCTTGGTGTACTTACCTCACGACCGAAAGGCCATTGAGAATAAATGGATTTTCAAAAAAAAAACTGATGCTGATGGTAATGTGACCATCTGTAATGCTCGACTTGTCGCAAAGGGGTTTCGAAAAATTCAACGAGTTGACTACGATGAGACATTCTCTCCCGTAGCGATGCTTAAGTCGGTTAGGATTATGTTAGCAATTGTTGCATATTTCGATTATGAGATATGGCAGATGGATGTCAAAACTGCGTTCCTCAATGGTAATATTGAAGAAGAGTTGTATATGATACAACCTAAGGGTTTTGTCGATCCTAAGGATGCCGATAAGGTATGCAAACTTCAGCGATCCATCTGTGGACTGAAGCAAGCATCCCGGAGTTGGAATCTCCGCTTTGATGAGGTGATCAAAGAGTTTGGATTTGTCCAAACTTATGGAGAGGCTTGTATTTACAAGAAAGTGAGTGGGAGCAATGTGGCATTTCTTATTATATGTGGATGACATATTATTGATTGGAAATGATATAGATCTTTTAAATAGTGTTAAAAGTTATCTAAACAGCAAATTTCCGATGAAAGACCTTGGTGAAGCTTCATATATATTAGGCATTAAAATCTATGGAGATAGATCAAGACGCCTAATTGGGCTATCGCGGAGTACATACCTTGATAAGATATTAAAGAAGTTTAATATGGATGGAAGTAAGAAGGGGTTCTTACCTATGTTGCAAGGCAAGACATTGAGTAAGACTCAAAGTCCGGCTATGGCGGAAGAAAGAGAGATAATGGATAAGATCCCCTATGCCTCAACCATAGGCTCTATAATGTACGCCATGCTATGTACAAGACCGGATGTGACACATGCTATTAGTTTGACTAGTAGGTACCAATCTGATCCAGGTTTGGAACACTGGATAGCGGTCAAGAATATCCTTAAATACTTGAGAAGAACTAAGGATATGTTTCTTGTATACGGAGGTGAAGAAGAGCTAGTCGCTAAGTGTTATGTCGATGCTAGCTTTGACACCGATCTGGATGACTCTAAGTCTCAATCCGGATATGTATTTCTCTTGAACGGAGCAACAGTTAGTTGTAGGAGTTCCAAACAACCTATGGTGGCTGGATCAATGACGGAGGCGGAATATGTTGCTGCTTCAAAAGCAGCACAGGAAGAGGTTTGAATGAAGGAGTTCATAACGGAACTAGGTGTGGTTCCTAGTGCATTGGACCCAATGGTGATCTATTGTGACAACAATGGAGCCATAGCCAATGCCAAGGAACCAAGGTCTCACAAGAATTCCAAGCATATTAAGCGTCGGTTTCACTCCATCCGTGAGCATGTCAAGGATGGAGGTATAAAGATTTGTAAAGTACACACGGACCTAAATGTAGCAGATCCATTGACTAAAGTACTCCCTAGGGAAAAACATGATGAACACCAGAACTCCATGGGTGTTAGATTTATCACTATGTAAACTAGATTATTGTCTCTAGTGCAAGTGGGAGACTGAAGGAAATATGCCCTGAGAGGCAATAATACAGTTGTTATTATGTATTCCTTGTATATGATAGATGTTTATTTTTCATGCTATAATTGTATTGAAAGGAAACGTCAATACATGTGTGTTTAATAAACAAAAAGGGTTCCTAGTTATGCCTCTCTTCCAGACTAGCTCGTTGATTAACAAGATAATCAAGGTTTCCTGATCATGGACATTGGATGTTGTTAATAACGAGTTCACATCATTTATGAAATGATGTGATGAACATTCATCCGAAGTATATCATTACGATCAAAGTCATTATGTTTACATTGCTATAACATCATACAAACTAATCTTAGTCCTTAGACCATGAGATCATGTTAATTGCTAACACCGGAAGAGTATCTTGATAACATCAAACGTCACACCGTAACAGGGTGACTATAAAGGTGGGTTTAGTACTACGAAGGTGTTATGTTGAGGCTCATGGATCAAGAGTGGAATTTGTCAATCCTGATGACGGATAGATATACTCTGGGCCCTCTCGGTGATATCACATTAAGATAGCTTGCAAGCAAGTGATGTGATCACTAGAATGTTATATCACGGGAACAAGAAAAGAGTGCATGTCGGTAACGAGATTAAACTAGGTATTTGGATACCGATGATCAAATCTCGGACATGTATTATATCATGAGACAAAGGGATTAAGTTACTAGCGTTAAAGGTTCTCACGATCACAGAAGTCATCGTTGAATGTGCAGGAGTCAGTATGGATCTCCAGGTCCCGCTTCTGATTATTGATCTGAGAGGAGTCTCAATCATGTCTGCATTATTCGCGAACTGTAGGGTGACACACTTAAGGGTTATCGGATGATGTCTACGCACTTCTATTCTTGTAGACAGTTGTTGGGCCTCCAAGTGCATAGAATTGTAGAACAGCAACAAGTTTTCCCTTAAGTGGATCACCCAAGGTTTATCGAACTCAGGGAGGAAGTGGTCAAAGGTATTCCCTCTCAAGCAACACTGCAATCAAGATACAAGAAGTCTCTTGTGTCCCCACCACACCCAATACACTTGTCAGGTGTATAGGTGCACTAGTTCGGCGAAGAGATAGTGAAATACAAGTGGTATGGATAATTATAAGTGGTAATGATGCTAGAAAATAACTTGATGGCATGGAAAAACTAAAGGCAAACGGAAATAAAGATGGAAGCAAGCAAACATGTAACAGATCTAATTGCAAATGGTGTATCAATGCTTAGAAACAAGGCCTAGGGATCATACTTTTACTAGTGAACACTCTCATATAAATATCTTCTCTTTATGATGCTACTCTTAACTACTCTCCGATTGGACACTCTAATCGATGGTAGGGCTATAACAACACACCTCAAAGTAAGCCTTTCCCATCTAGAAAACCCCACACTATCACCTTGAGTACTAGATGAGTCCAACAAACACCACAATTTCATAAAGATATCCAACTCCAAATATAACTCATAACAAGTATTTGTAATCTCTAGCCTAAGTGCCACCATGGTGAGCACGCTATCACTTTCACACACATGCGGAGAGCAGAGATTCATTAAAGCACTTGAGTAGCCAGGTAGATCTATATATTACAAGCTCATGATCTCAATAAGGTCATGCATAGAGAGAGAGATGAACACATAGCTACCGGTAGAACCCTTAGCCTCGAGAGAGAACTACTCCCTCCTCATCATGGGAATCAGCAATGGAGATGGAGATGGCGGTGGAGATCGATGGAGATGGCTCCGGGGGCACTTCCCCGTCCCGGCAGGGTGCCGGAACAGAGACTTTCTGTCCCCCGATTCTCCCCTTCGGTGGCGGTGGCACTGCGGAACTTTTCGTGGCTGGAGGCTTGATGATTTAGGGTTTATGCATCGGGAGGCATCTTATAGGCGAAGAGGCAAGGTCGGTGGGCGGCCAGGGGGCACCATGGGGGAATAAATAAAAGAGTTTTATTAATTGAGAGTTGCATTAAATTTGGTGGAAATTTAATGCATGTGAGTGGAATTTTGGGTGGAGCTTGAATTGATGTGAGTGGAGCTTCCACCACATGAATGAGGAAGAGGTGGGGGCACCCCCCTTGGCCGCCGGCCATGGGAGGGGAGGAGCCCCCCTCTCCTATAAAAATCCCCCCTCTCCTCCCTCTCAAAACACACCTCATCGTGAAGGATCTCTCTCCCCCTCTAGATATTCCCCCATGGTCTCGGATTAGCAAGATACATGTTCCCAGTGGCTTTGCGTCTGGAAGGAGTTGCTGCTTCCGCTGATTCGCTAGAGCGAGGAGGTGGAGGTTGTTCGGTAGCTTGAACGTGTGTGCGAGGACGGATGCGCTGCTGATTTGCGGCGCTCAGACTTCCACACGATCTTGAGATCGGCAAGCGTACGACTACATCATCCATGAGTTCCAACTCGTTAACAAAACTCTGTTGTCTTCAAGGGTAAGTTCTCCATGGATGTATATCCACCCGTTGCTCTGTATCTAGTAGATAGATCTTGGTGTATAGTTCTCATCGTAGGAATTTTTTGTTTTCTATGTTGCGAACCCAACAGGGATGGTGGATGCAGCGGCTCCTTCGATGGGGCGGCGCCATCGGAGAGGCTTGTGGGTAGTGGTCGGGGAGGAGATCTCGGCCAAGCGGCGGCAGTTGCTCCCGGTTTTGCTGATTTCGAGCGGCGGTGACATGCTGTGGGCCTAGGGTGCCCGCCTAGGCCTGTCGTCTTTCGGGTGGGGCGGATCAAGGGCTTGTGAAGGAGGATATGTTGTGGTGGATGCTATGGATGCGATGACCTTCTCGGCGACGTTGACGTGTGGCCGCCATGGCGGGCGGTGGATACATCAGGCCTGGCCAAGATCTGATATGTGTCTGTGGCTGCAAAGGCAGCTGCGTGCTACGGTCTTGTGGGTTGCTTCGGTGGCTGGCTAGACCATCTTCTCCTCTACCTCTGGCTGATGGCGTGGTGGCTACTCGCACAGTTTTAATAAAGGAGGTGGTCCTAGGGTTCTTCTCAATCCAAAACGAAGATCCGCTTGACGTTTGTCTCCATTGATCTAGTTTCTGTGTCGTGTTTCGAAAGGCTCCGCCGGCGAGCTCCACAAGTGCGTTCATGCTGAGAGGTTGCTGGATCGGGTGGGATTCAGTCATGCGCACCCATATTTTTTCTGACCGTTTAGTTTCAGAGGGAGTGCTTCGAAGCTCTATTGGCTATTAATATCATGGGGCATGTTCTCGTTCCATGGTGCTGACGAAGAATGTCATGGAGACCGAGACCTAAGACTGATAATGGTGGTTCGAGTCTGGGTGATGATGAGGAATTGGCTCGGTGACTTGTGAATTGGAGCAGTGGCATGCAAGTGCGGGCGACTACACAGGATAAGTTCATAGTCCTATCTTTCAGGGTGAAAATCCAGGGTCTGGCCTTAACTGGTTGTGCCTAGCAATGACCTTATTGAAGGTATTGTTTTGAGAGCGTGGACTTTCTTCAGGATGAAAACCTAAGATCTATGATCGGGCGATGGCAGTGTTTGTGCACTCTTTCCTTCTTGGAGGCGTCGCTTTTGGAGAAGATGGCCTTCTTGTGTTGTCTTGGTGGTGGTAGTACTGATGTTTCAAGAAATGGATCACTATAGCGGGACTTTTCTTTTTTGTAATTCTTTTTGTTTTGTTGGCTGTGTGCATCCGTAAAGCCGCTATGGCAGTACGTTATTGCAGAGCCTGGGTGTAATTGGTATCTTGCAATATTAATATATGCTCTTTTCCCAAAAAATTACTTTGACATGATGTTTGAATAACAAATGTGCTACATTGACCAAACAAGAACATCTTTGCTGTCACAAGACGAATATAACACATGCATTCACTTTATCCCTAGTGAGGTAACTAAAAAAGGTAATAACCATAGTGAATCTCGAGTTTTCTATCACTGACCAATCACCACCACCATATTACTCCATCTAATATACGTGTTCCCCCCACATGTTTATCCATACAAGTTTGATTATAACAAGTAATTAAAAAGGGGCATATAATATACATCTATCAATACACCTTACACATAATAAAATTTCAATCTCAAGTATCAAATCATAAAACAAAGATCCACCACATAGGAATTACATGGATGGCGATAATCAGTTAGTGCAGCTCATATGGTACTAAAAAATGATAGAACAAGAGAGATAGATCAAGCTACTGCCACAAACCCATAGTCCAGAGGTGGACTACTGATACGTCCAAAACGTATCTATTTTCCTGAACACTTCTGCTATTGTTTCTCCTCTAAACTTGTGTGATTTGGATGCAACTAACGTTGTTTTCAGCAGAATTGCATAGGTGTCTACTTTTTGTGCAGAAAATCAACTATCAGGAAAAATCCCAGAAAATAGGCCAAAAATCCTATTTCACCAGAAGACTCCCGGAGCCAGAATACGAGACGGAGGGGGTCTGGGCCTAGGCCACACCACCTGGCCGCGCGGGCAAGCCCAGGCCGCGCCAGGGGGTGGTCTGGCCGCCCCGGACTACCCCTTGGTCTCCCTCTTCGCCTATAACTTGCCTTCTGACCTAAAAACTCAGGGGGGGGCGACGTTTTTCCAGAAGGAGTTCCGCTCCGTCGCCACCACCAGATTCCACGAAACAACACCAGAAACTCCATTCTGGCACCCTGCCTGGACGGGGAATTGGAGGATATCATCACCATCATCATCACCATCGCTTCTCCATCGACCATCCATGTTTCCCCCATCTATGAGTGAGTAATCCCCCGTTGTAGGCTATGGGGATGGTAGGGATTGGATGAGATGGTTCATGTAATGGCATCAGATTGTTAGGGCATGGTGCCTAGTATCTTTTATTAGTGCTTTATGACTTTGTTGCGACTTGTTATGCTTAATGCTTGTCACTAGGGCCCAAGTGCCATGATCTCATATCTGAACATGTTATTGATTCATTATGATAGTATTGTTTATGGTCTTATCTACAAGTTGTATACACACATTGTTGTCTGGAACCGATGGCCCCGAAGTGACAGAAATCGGGATAACCGGAGGGAATGGCTTTGATGTGAGGATCACATGTGTTCACGGAGTGTTAATGCTTTGCTCTGGTGCTCTATTAAAAGGGGCTCCTTAATTGCCAGTAGTTCCCTTGAGGCCCCGCTGCAAACGGGCTGGCAGGACAAAAGATGTTGTGCAAGTTCTCATTGTGAGCACGTATGACTATATATGGAACACATGCCTAGGATTATCTAGTACTTGGATGCTTTATCTTATTTATCTGCAATTGCCCTATGTTCTGATTGCTATGCGAATTGTCTTGTCCATGCAACGCCTGTCCATCCATCCCTATGCCTACCGCACTCAAATCCTACTGTTTACTGCTATTGTTACTGCTGTCTTTACTTTACTGGTGCTACTACTTTGCTATTCCTACTACAAAACTGTTGCTACTGATAAACTGCTGTGAGCAAGATTGTTTCCAGGTGCAGCTGAATTGACAACTCAGTTGTTAAGGCTTATAAATATTCTTTGGCTCCCCTTGTGTCGAATCAACAAATTGGGTTTCACTTCCCTCGAAAATACTGCGATACACCCCCTATACTTGTGGGTCATCAAGACTATTTTCTAGCGCCGTTGCCGGGGAGCATAGCTTTATTTATCAAGTTCACTTGGAATCTCTATTGTTCGCTGCTATCCATCCATCATGGGTAAATCTCATGATGGCAAGTTTCCTATTTTACCATCCACTACAAGAAGAGGTACGGTTCTGAACACCTCTACTGCTCTTGATTCACCGTCTGTTATAAGTAATCTCATTACACCACCACATACACATGCTACACACGCTGCTACTACTGCTGAATCTGAAACTTCTGATGCTTGTGATGCTGCTTCTACTATGCTTGATAAAAGTGGTTCATTAGGTCCTTTCCTAGATGCTACGATTGCTAGAACTATAGCTGGAAATATCGAAACTCCTAATGAAGACACTACCACACCAGTTAGTTCACGTGAGTCTAGTGAAAGTTATGATATTGAAGATGGTTATGTTGAGATGACCGATGAATTTATTAAAGAATGTAAAAACACCCATGATAGGAGCGCTGCTAAGAGTCTCCTTGAGAGGCGTACTATTAGACCCAAATTGTCTCATGTTGCTTAGTTTATAAACATTATAGATAAAGATTATCATTTCTCTCTCGATCTATCTTACATAGCTATTGTCGAGAAAGAACCATTTTGTGGGACTAAGAATGAAAGTGCGGTGGCACATATGAATGAACTCTCTACCATGAGTGGCTTATTTTCTGATGTTATTAAGATGCGTACTTACTTTGTTGCTAAGATTTTCTCCTTTTCACTGAAAGGAGAAGCTAAAACTTGGTTTAGTAATTTACCTCCTGGATCTATTGATAGCCCTGAGTGCTTGATTAGTACTTTCCTGCATAAATATTTTCCTCCTAGTGCTAGACATGCTATTTTGCAGGAACTTTTTGATTTTAAACAGGGAGAAAAAGAGATATTGCCTGAATCTTGGGCAAAGTTTTGTGCTTTGATTCATGCACAAGCTGGAAGTCCATTACCTAAGAATGAGCTTCTTGATATATTTTATAATGGACTAACTGAAGAATCTAGGACATACCTAGATAGTTGTGCTGATTGTGTTTTCGGGAATAGGACTCCCAAGGAAGCTGAGGAATTAATGGCTAAAATAAGCAAGAACTACGAAGATTGGAATCCTCCTGAACAAGCTATACATGAAGTAATTGTACCTGAACCTACTTTACCAGTGCCTATTCCAACATCAAAGAAGAGGGGAGTTATTGAATTAAATGATGAAGTGATGAAGGAAGCTAAGAAATGTCTTAAGGAGAAGGGAATTAAAGCTGCAGATGTCAAGAATTTACCTCCTATTGAAGAATTATGTAAGCCTATTCCCTATTCATCCACTATCGACGTACACTCTCTCCAACACTTTGATGAAGGTGATATCCCTTACTTTAAACCTCCTGATAAATGCTTAGAAGAATTTGATATCTTTATTGTTAAGCAAGATAATTTTAATAAAAGGGTGCAAAATCATCTAATGGAAAACACTAGAGCTATTGTTGAGTTGAAAGATATTGTGGAAAGAACCTCTAATGATGTTAAAATGATTGTTAAACACTTTCAAATGGTTCAAACTCAAATAGATCAACTCGTTAAAGTGCAAAACGACTTGCTAGTTAATGCTGCTAAAGAAACATGCCTATGAAATTAGAACAAGAAGTGGAGCTGCTACCCAGGATCCTCTATATCCTGAGGGGCATCCCAAAAGAATTGAGCAGGATTCTCAACAAGCTGAAAATAGTGGCTCTACTCATAAGAAAAGGAAAAAGAAACATAAAACTGTTGTAGAACCCTCTGAACCTGCTTTAGATCCTAATAGTATATCTATCTCTGATGCTGAAACTGAAAGTGGTAATGAAGAAAGTGAAGTTCCTAATGAGGAAAAAGTTGAAGAAGAACCCGAAAACCACACTAAGAATACTAAATACACTAAAGAAGATTTTATTGCTAAGAAACATGGTAGTGAAAGAGAACCTTGGGTCCAAAAACCTATGCCTTTCCCTGATAAGAAACACAAGTCAAAGGAAGATGAACACTATAATAAGTTTTGTGAGTGGATGAAACCTTTATTCCTGCAAATTCCTTTGACTGATGCTATTAAATTGCCTCCTTACTCAAAGTATATGAAGGATATTGTCTCGAATAAAAGGAAGATCCCTAATGAAGAAATTTCTACCTTGCTTGCTAATTATTCCTTTAATGGTAAGGTTCCAAAAAAACATGGAGACCCAGGGATTCCAACTATCCCTTGCTCTATTAAGAACAATTATGTTAGAACTGCTTTGTGTGATTTGGGAGCTGGAGTTAGTGTTATGCCTTTCTCTCTCTATAAGAGGCTCCAACTAGAAAAACTAATACCAACTGATATATCTTTGCAAATGGCTGATAAATCTACCACTATTCCTGTTGGTATATGTGATGATGTACCTGTTCAAGTGGCTCATAATTGCTTGATATTAACTGATTTTGTTGTGCTTGAAATGCTTGAAGATGATAATATGTCTATTATTCTTGGGAGACCTTTTCTTAATATTGCAGGAGCTGTTATTAATTGTAATCAAGGAAAGGTGACTTTCAATGTGAATGACAAGGAACATACTTTCTATTTCCCCAAGAAGATTGAAAAGACTTATGGTTTGAATTTAATTGAACATGTTGAGGGCATTCAAGTTGGAGAAATATATTGTCCCATACCAAAAGAAAAATTTGAAACTATTATGATTGGGACCATTGCTATCAAGGTTGAGGTAACATAATCATTAGTGGAATACAAAGTTTTGTCTCATATGAAATTGTTTTGGTAGCAAGACCTGATCAACCTTGTTAACAAAAGGATTTCGTTGAACAAAACAACGTTTTCACTATGATTATCCCTGTTTACTTCTATTGCTATCCATTTTAGTTTTTGTTTTCTTTGTTGTTAGTTGCTTGCATGTTAGAGTGTCCTAGAACTTCTGTAGTTCTAGCTTTGTTTTGTCCTTGCATCATGTTTCCAAAAAAAAATCTGTCTGTCAGAAAATCATTCTTCTCTACCTGAAAAATGCCTAAAAATAAAGTGTCTCGAAAAATTCCAGAAAATTCATATTAAATTTTTACGTGAAAAAAGGGGCAGAGGAGTACCTGGGAGGTACCAGGGGGACCCACCAAGCAGGCACACCACCTGGTGGCGCGGCCTGCCCTGGGTGGCGCCATGCCCTGGTGTGGGCCACCCCTGGCCCCCCACTAACTCTCTCACCTGCCACTTTCTTCTCTCTCCCGAGCAAGCTCCAGTTCATTGCTCAAAATCGCGTTCTTGCTGTGCTTGCTCTCGATTTTTTCGATCTCCTTGCTCAGCCCATCTTTCTTGCTGAAATTTGGGGCAATTGTTCCTTGGTATGTGACTCCTCTCCTTGTCCAAATAGATTTGTGTTTAGTGGATTATATCTTGAGTATTTTGCTACTGTAGGTGACAGGTTATGAGAGCTTGTAAGCTTGTTTGATGCTTAGAGATATAGTTTTGATGCATGTTTAGGCCTCTTACAAGTCCCTATGAGTAGAATCCTTCATTATATTTACTTTGCAATCACTTGTTTAATAGGTGTTTAAATTTCAGAATACCAAGCATGAACAACCATAGCTTTGGAGAGATATTTGAGAGTGATGCACCTAGGAGGTCGAGGCCCTCAAGGTCGGCCTCTCAGTTTAGGCCATCATACAACGAATATCTCATTGCAACTCGTACTGGTAATGAAAGGGATGATGGGGATGCTCACCCATCCACTTTTCCTTGTTTTACTTTCTTACAAGCTGTATGTATTCTTGATGATTTCTTACTACTGATTGAGAGGGTTGGTTTGACCTCATATATGCAAGATGAGAGTGAGCAATACGCTATGCTCACCAAAACCTTTGTTGAGAGCTTCACGTTTACTAACACGTCCTATCAGTCAACTGTCTCTTTCAAAATTTATAATCTGCCCTTCACCATGCCTTTGGAGAGATTTTGCAGTATTGTTGGTGTACGCATGACAGGGACCGTGAAGAAAATTCAAGGACGACCCGTTGATTTGTTGGAGCTTTACCGAGGAGTTACCAATGATGATGATCGCGTGGCGCAACGCGGAAAGATAAAGAAACATTCAACTCCCCGCTCTCAGATACTTTGCATATTATCTTGCTACTAGCATACTGGGTAGGGAGAACACAAGTAATATCTCCAACTATCATTTAGCATTCCTTGTTGCTGCGCTTAACAATGATACTCGATACAACCTTGGCTCGCTTATTGCTCGCCGCCTAGCTACCAGGGGGCCTATCTATGGTGGCATCATTGCCTCGCGTATAGTCAATGCATTAGGTCTTTTAGTGGATCCCAATGATACTATACTAGCACCACAGAGGCTTGACCTTATTGCTATGAAAACTTATCACTTTGTCACTTCTACTTCTGATTTGAACAGTCTAGTATATAGGATGCTTTTCACTGACGGGGATGAAAGGGAGATCCTTTTGCCATAGCCTTCTTTGTTTAGTGTTCACAGGAGACCGTGGTCGCGCTCCAAGGAGGAGGTGGACGAGCAGCTTCGCTTGCTGGGTTTCCACGAGCAGCACCAGGAGGATGTGCCCTCCTATGATTACTTTGCACACTACGGAGGGACGTATTCGAGCTCGCACCAGGACGAGGGTACCTCCTCATCATACTACAGTGACATGTCATCCTGGACGGCTTGGGATTGATACCTACTTAGGCCAAAAGCCTAAGCTTGGGGGGAGGTACGCCGGCATCGCACTTATCTCTCTATCATGTTGTGTCGGTACTTTGTATATTCATGTTTAGTTCTCTTTTTAGTTTTCGTTCTTTCTTTGCTTTTGCTTTCAAAAACACAAAAAGACCAAAAATATTTCTGTTGTTTCTCTTTAGTTTGCTTCTTATTCTTTTTGCCTTGGTTTGTTTTTCCTTTTTGCTTTGTTTGAACTATTCGAAAAACCCAAAAAGATTTTGCTTTGCTTGTTTTTCCTCTTTGGTTCTTGTTCTTTAAAAATCGAAAACAATAAAAATATTTGTCGTTCTCCTTTGGCTTTGTGAGTTTGTTGCAGGGTTCAGCAGTCCTCAATGAGATTTGGTTTCATATTATTATTCAAGCCACACAAGTGAAGAACAATAATGAGGATTAATGACGATTTGAGGCGTGGTAAGAGGCTGGTAACGAACTCTATTTTTCTTCACTTTTTGTACATATACTCATCATTTGTGGGCATGCTTAGCCTGTTCGTGTAGGGTGTATGTTATCTTTGGATGCTTAGTAGTTCTTGCTTTCTTTTGATTAGCTCCAGCTCGCTAATAGTTTGTAGCATGTCTTATGAATGTTTGCTTGCATTATTCTATTCATAACTTGGTATGACACCTGGTATCCTCCTCTGAATGTTTCATTTGAATTGACTTGGCACATGCTCACGCATGTATATGACTGAAATAATCAGTTAAACCTCGATGAATTATTTTGCCTTGAGGATCTTGAATCACTTTCATGCCATGATTAGTCCTGTTTTGTTGCAAGCATGATTATGACAGCTATTGCTCTCTCGTTTGTCGCTCCCTTACTATTGCCAGCCTTCACTTTCACTGAGTATGTTTTACTCATGTTTCCAACTCTCCAAAACCAAACATTGCCAAAGTGTCCACTATATCTACCTATTAGCATCATTTGCTATTTCCGTGCATATTCAATATGCCATGTTTTCTTCCGAATAAATTTTTTGCTTGTTATGGGAAATTTAGTTACTAAAGCTCTCACGAACTTGATGGCACACTTTATTTTCTGCACTTAATAAACCTGAACCATTGTGACTGTCCATGAAAGTTATATGCTTGCAAATTATAGGCTGGGGATTAGCAGAACCGTGCGGTCACGGGGAACACTTTCAACACTTGTAAATATATACCCAGTTGATACCATGCTCTTTTGTTTGCGGATGTCGTCAGTGTGAAATAAAAGGGGAGCTTGTAAGTCCATGGAGTTATGTATGTGTGATAGAGAAACGTCTGTGCCGCTGGTCTAATCCATGCTGACATGGTGGAAACCTGCAGCGTAACCATAATGATATCTATGAAGCATTCTTCTTATAAAAAGGAGAGAGAGATAGCTATTGAGAAAAAGAAAAAAAAGAGGTTTATGAAAAGAGGAAAGAGAGAAAAAAGCACCATTTTCCCATGGTAAATAAGAAGATTGCTGAGATACTCATTGTCTGCTTGCCTTGTCATTTTGATATGGGGATTCTTCCGTATCATCGGGCAAGGGGTACCCCATTGGCGGTTCTCTATGATACGCACATATTTACGATGACAAGAACTTACCGGTAACTAAAGTTGAGTAGCATGAGGAGCGGCCCTCGTACTCAAGGGACATGGGATTTTCAATTTATAGTCTGTCAAGCATATAACTCAGATTGGACCTCACTTTCACCTTAACCACATTAAAGATGCTTATGATAGGGGCAATGAGAGCTCAAAGCTAATGAGTACCATACTTTCAGCATTTGGAAGCTTTTCAAATTATTCAAAACCTTTTCTTTTACTTGTTTAGTCTCCACATATTCTTTGAGCGCCTTCTTGAGAGCATAGCTGTCATTCTTTGTGCTTGTCTCATTACTTGATTATTTGTGTTATGACTTTGATGCTTGTATCTTTGATATCTTTACTTCTAGTCATCACTTGAACTTCAGAGGTGCCTTTACACATTCATAATCAAAGGCAAGCGAGATAGCACTCTATCGTACCTTTTTATGAGCATTGTAATGTTGCTTATGTTTATGCTTCATGCTACTTATTATTTTTGAGTTGTAATCTATTCATAGCTTGCATTGACTATTAAGTAGACTTAGTTGCATACTCTTTATTATGAATTGTCTAAGTAGTTGATCACATGCTAAGAATATATACATCATATGAAGCAAATGTGTTCGTGAAAGTTCTTTTATCGCACTCAGTTTTCAACTGAATTGCTTGAGGACAAGCAATAAGCTAAGCTTGGGGGGAGTTGATACGTCCAAAACGTATCTACTTTCCCGAACACTTTTGCTATTGTTTCTCCTCTAAACTTGTGTGATTTGGATGCAACTAACGCGAACTGACACTGTTTTCAGCAGAATTGCATTGGTGTCTACTTTTTGTGCAGAAAATCAACTATCAGGAAAAATCCCGAAAAATATGCCAAAAATCCTATTTCACCAGAAGACTCCCGGAGCCAGAATACGAGACGGAGGGGGTTTGGGCCTAGGCCACACCACCTGGCCGCGCGGGTAAGCCTAGGCCGTGCAGGGGGTGGTCTGGCCGCCCCAGACTGCCCCTCGGTCTCCCTCTTCGCCTATAAGTTGCCTTCTGACCTAAAAACTCAGGGGGGTTCGACGTTTTTCCAGAAGGAGTTCCGCTCCGTCGCCACCACCAGATTCCACGAAACAACACCAGAAACTCCGTTCTGGCACCCTGCCTGGACGGGGAATTGGAGGAGATCATCGCCATCATCATCACCATCGCTTCTCCATCGACCATCCATGTTTCCCCCATCTATGAGTGAGTAATCCCCCGCTGTAGGCTATGGGGATGGTAGGGATTGGATGAGATCGTTCATGTAATGACATCAGATTGTTAGGGCATGGTGCCTAGTATCTTTTATTAGTGCTTTATGACTTTGTTGCGACTTGTTATGCTTAATGCTTGTCACTAGGGGCCGAGTGCCATGATCTCATATCTGAACATGTTATTGATTCATTATGATAGTATTGTTTATGGTCTTATCTACAAGTTGTATACACACGTGGTTGTCCGGAACCGATGGCCCCGAAGTGACAGAAATCGGGATAACCGGAGGGAATGGCTTTGATGTGAGGATCACATGTGTTCACGGAGTATTAATGCTTTGCTCCGGTGCTCTATTAAAAGGAGCACATTAATTGCCAGTAGTTCCCTTGATGCCCTGCTGCAAACGGGCTGGCAGGACAAAAGATGTTGTGCAAGTTCTCATTGCGAGCACGTATGACTATATATGGAACACATGCCTAGGATTATCTAGTACTTGGATGCTTTATCTTATTTATCTGCAATTGCCCTATGTTCTGATTGCTATGTGAATTGTCTTGTCTATGCAACGCCCGTCCATCCATCCCTATGCCTACCGCACTCGAATCCTACTGTTTACTGCTATTGTTACTACTGTCTTTACTTTACTGCTGCTGCTACTTTGCTATTCCTACTATAAAATTGTTGCTACTGATAAACTGCTGTGAGCAAGATTGTTTCCAGGTGCAGCTGAATTGACAACTCAGTTGTTAAGGCTTATAAATATTCTTTGACTCCCCTTGTGTCGAATCAATAAATTGGGTTTCACTTCCCTCGAAAATACTGCGATACACCCCTTATACTTGTGGGTCATCAACTACTCCCTCATCATCATGGATATGATGAATATGATGTTGGAGAAGGTAGAGATCCAACCGGCAATGGCTCCAGCAGTGTTTCCCCCTTAAATGTTCGTTGGTTTTGACTCTATTTCGGTGTTTCAGTATTGCCGCTCCACCTCCTTTGAAATCACCCCGGAGAGTCTTTTTATAAGCGTTTTTGGATCAAGACTTTGAGATTGAGATGAAAATGGACGGCTGCAGATGCTCGAGGAGGGAAAGAGCCCCAGTGGTGTGATGGCATGGTGGGTCGCTCCACTAGGCCTCTTTTGGGCCTCTGGGCTCCCCTCCCAAGGTTCCAATGCTCCAGGTTGTTTTCCTCTCATAAAAATAATACTCAAAAATGTCATATCCATTCGACTTCGTTTAGGCCACTGAAAGATAAAAATACACAAAACAGTGTTTTTTTGTTCTATAGAGTTATAACCAAAAAAGGAGATAATTGGTAAATCCCCATAAATCAGTGTAAAACATGAATGTAGCAAAATGATGCAAATATGTAGGGATGTGTGACAATAAACTACATAGTTCATGTATGCATTTTACATGCATCAACATATCCAAACTTAACATATGCTCGTCCTCGAGTATGAAGGTGATAAAACTAAACATGGACTTTAGAGTTTATTGTTATGTTGAACATTATAAGTTATGATTATTGTTACACAAAGTTAAATGGTTTATTATCTTAAAATAGCAACAAGCAAATAAATTATAAAGTGATATCTTTCATAAACTTCATCTATGACTAACAATATGTCGATCTTGTATAAACCAAACGCACAAAGTACTATGGACAATTAAGCATGCAAAGTGTAAAATAAAATAAAAGTTTATTGTCCTACTTTGGTCTTATAATTATTAGTGTTTCTTATATATGTACTAGACTTCTCTTTACGCCCCCGAGACTCGGCTATGAAGTACAACGATGATGAAAATGCGGAGGCAACTTTTTTGACCACTCTCATGAGCCCGTGGGACGCAACAGTAAGACAGGACGTTTGGTCATAGGTCTATAATAACATGCCGATGAAACAAAGCAAATTTATGTCCCTGCAGTACGGTTATTAGGCAGTTCGTACTGTGTTTGATAATACTACTACTTTCATACAACCTGTTTAGTATAATTGAATTTGTATAAAAAACGTAGAGATGAATCTCACAGAGTCTTAAACGTGACAGATGTAACATTTTGCGACACAACGGTGGTACCGTTCAACACGTCTGACCACAAAATTGCCTAGTATTAGATTTCACTCAAATAGATCGTTTGCTATAGAGTGCAAATAACGGTGGCCGGTGCACGTACGTACACAAAAATCGTACGGACCTGACAAAACCTCGTATAAATCACACCTTAGCGTATTTCTGAGGAAAGCAGAGCGTTTTAATGAATATGAAAACATAGGGAGTCTCTTGTAATAAAACATGGTTCCTTCGCAATAAACTTTGGGATATAAGCAAGCTCTAGACAATATGAGAAGACAAATATGGTACGTACACGTATAAAACTGATCAGCCCTGTCTTCAGGGTTTGGGGCCCCGGCGCGACTCACAAATAAGGCCCTAATTTTTTTTCAACCTCGATAACTAGTAAAATTGAAATCATAGGTTTACTAATTATATAACTTCAGAATGTGCTATTTCATACGATGTTTAAAAATATACCAAGATTTATTCTAAAATAGTAAACATAGCACTAGGTAAACATAGCAATACTAAACAAACCTTATGTTCTACCAAAAAGCATCATCCATCTAGTATTTTTTGAAATAAAATCTTCAATCATTTCTTTATAATTAATATCATTCTCAAGTGCTATGGTCGCCGATCCGCTGAGTCGTTCTTATGTCATAGTAGAACGCATATATGATTTCAGCAACTTGAGTTTAGATAAGCTTCTTTCCGCAGATACAACAGTAACCAGAATGGTTAACAAAATTCTATATGCAATATTAGCAAAATGATAAAAGGGTTGCTTCTCCAAAAACTTCAGAATATCAAGCGGATCCATAGATTTCTCAAGTAAATCCTTGATAAAAATCAACTCCCTGCAAAATTCTTCACCATCAATATCCTTATGTATTTCATTGGTAATTCTGTCAACATGCTCTTTCATAACCGGGTCAAATTTAGCCAACATTTGAACTAGTCCCAAGAAATCGCCATTGCTATCTTGGTACAACTTGCAATTAGTGCCACGAAATGCAATGTTATGTTCTTCAAGAAATTGTACAATCAAAAGAATCCTGTACAAAACTTTTCTCCAATGCTCCCTTTCTTTTTCAATTTCTCGCTGGGCAACTTTATCAATTGTTTGATTATTCTGCAATCTCATGCGCAAGTCATACCATGTGCTCATATTTATGACATGTTCTCTACTTTTTTCATGCTCTTGAAGTCTATTGCTAAGATGAATCCAATCATTAAAACCCTCACTTGCTAATGCTCCTCTCACAATCCCCTTTCTCAATAATTTGCAGCAAAAACAAAATATTTTGTCAAGCTCTTTGCTATATACAAGTCACTATCTATCATATGTTTCTCTATCTGGAACATTTTTATTGTATGCCGACAGAGAAAACCTTCTAGAAAATCTGCCTTTAGGACCATGCTCAATAGACAAGTCTCTTTTAGGACCATTTTCCACCAAAATATCAATCGTGCTACGATCAAGACCATCCCAATATCGTGGATCAAATATATCAGCATGAAAAGAACTATTGGTGTCATCACAAGTAGTAGCATCATTACCTTCAACGCTAGTATTAGCGTTATTACCTTCAACGTCATCGTTGGCATTGTTACCTTGATCATCAGTATTATCATTATCGTGTTCATCGCTAGTATTAGCATCATCACCTTCATCAAATTCTACGGGGTGAGCCTCAGCCTCTACCTCATCATCACCACAACCATCAATCTTAGCAACTAGAGTTTGATTTTCAGAATTTATTTGAGGCTCTTTCATGAAAAATCTATCTAGAGCACCCTTTTGAGACTGAGCGGCTGCTTCTAATCTTTGTTTTTTCACCACCAGATTAACACTTTGTTTTCCTCATGATTTGTCCTATTTTACTGATGAATAAATTAACAAAATAATTTAGTTTCAATCTTGATACTTGAGAGAGAAGAAGGGAGATCTTGGAAACATACCAGCTGACGTGCTGTCAATCAATTAAACAATCTACTATTCTGCTCCACTGCTCCAAGTCTAACCGTCATTGATCTAGTTTCTAAAATAGGCCAACAAGAAAGAGAATTAGAGGAAGCCAGAACGGGCAGTCCTGCAGCAGTAGGGCACGCCGGCTGGCCGGCCAGACACGAGCGAGGGAGGGAGAAGCAGAGATTGACCTGGGCGGGCCGCGCGAGTTAAGGCGGCTGCTCCTGCTTGCATCGATCACGAATACTGGGATACATATGCCTTGCGGGAACCTGCCGATCGGGATTTGGAAGCCCCACAGAAATTGAACCGTCAATCATACTACTTGGGCTAGCTGGGCCTCACGACTCACAATCAAGGCAAATAGAAAAAGACAGGGAAAGTACACGACTGACTACTGGGCTATTGTAATTCGGTTCTAGTTCGGCCGATCGGCTCGAACACCCACATCGACGGAGCTGAAACTGATTATGACTACAACTTTGTTGTTGTTGTTGTTGATTCTAGTACAAAGGCACATACCTTAGCCGCTGCTGGAATCTCTGGTTTGGCTGCCGCTGAGCGCTGAGGAGTGTGCCCTTGATTATTGTACCGATAGGGAGAGGCAACAACAGTAGGTTGAGCTTGAGCTTGAGGAACTCCCGCATCTCCACCAATCGGATTAGCAAGCGAGGTCTCACATCCTTGACCCCTAGCACGACCGGGACCGGCCCCGGCTGCATTGCGCAACGAAGGACTTCAGCGTAGGATCTCACCGAGGATAGTCCTTCTCTGATGAAATGATGGAATTGCCCACAACTGTCCGCAAAGATCTTAAATCTTCTGCTCCATCTCATAAACACCATTGTTGACCACACGATCTATCCACGTCTCATGAACAGCGGGACCATATGAATAGTAGGAAGACCTGACACAGGGACCACCTCGATTGGAAATGGTTGACCCGCTACTCCTGACGACCGCCGGGAACTCAGAGATTGCCAGGCCAGGGAAGGACTGGTTGCTCCCGAATCGAAATCGAGGAACCACTTCTAGAGCGAGGACGTGGTGTACCTGCACCAAATCGAATGGGAGAGTCCCCAAACGACGATGCTATAAAAGCACACGATCTCTAATCATCGCGAGTCCCCGTCCCGGTGGAATCCCCATGTCTGAGAAACTGCAAAGGTGGAGCGAGATGAGGATCCGAAACACCTCTAGATCCTAGCACCGTAGACGAGCTCGTCTCACACGCCACCAGCGACAATCTAGGGACATGGGATGGTGAGCAACGTGATCTGGAGAAGAGGGATGCTAGACGGCGGAAGGGCGAGGGAGGAGCATAGAGCAAGCGTAGCAGCCACCTTTCCTTGATTCTGGAGTGTACATTTCTAAATTGAGTTATCAATTCTTGACACATCGTACTTGTTGATGATTATTAATAGATCAGTTGAATTTCACAGAAAAAGCATGCATATGACGTGTTTTGCTCTATTCCAACTTTACAGTTCCTTCTCGTCGAAGAGAATATCTCGGTGCTGTTTTTTTTTGTACGTGTGACATTTTTTTTGTTCAAAAACATAGACGATATAGTACAGTACAACTCCATTTTTTTTTAAAGACAGTACAACTCCTTCAAACGTTCTTGTCATGCTCGTAAACCGAGCGTTTAAGCCCAATACAAACTACAGCCCATTTATCCAGCTACCAAGGGCCTGTTTACCAGATCGGCCCACTTATAAAGTCAGAATTGGAGATATTTCGTCCATGTTCTCTTATCTCTCCCCGCCACTCGTCTCGTCGCCGCCCGTGAGCTCCGGCAATTGCTGGGCAAGCCAGCTCCACTCCACCCTCCGCCGGCGTCTTCTTCTCAACTCCGGCTACAGTCTCCGTGTGTACGGACGATCATATACTTTTTGGCCCTTCTCTTCTTCATTGCCGGCACGGCTGCCTGGAGGCGTCCCCCACCCGCCGGCGTCTCGGTTCCGCGCGCCACCACCAGGTACCCCTTCTCCCCTCTGTGTTTTCTGTGCCACCGGATGCCCAGCCCGCCGCAGCTGCTCGCCCCGTCGCGTTTCCATAAAAATAACTGAACCCACACCAAGTTGCCCAACTGACATGTGCATTCCTTTCCAAAAAAAAAAAAAACTGACATGTGCATTCCTTTCCAAAAAAAAAAACTGACATGTGCATATCTTCTGAATTTAGCAGCTTGTGTGTTTCGAGGAGTCGAGTAGGCTGCAGCGCCCTTTGGGGCTCAGATTTCTTCCATGGAGATGCTTAACTGTAAGGGTACGTTCATCACTGTCAGACAATCCTCATTGCTTCTACAAGAGGAAATTGCATATAACACCACTTGATGGTGTTGTTTTTGCACAGAACACAATCTGAGATTCTTTTTGCACAAAACACTAAGTTTTGTTGTAATCTGTTGCACAAAACACTAATTTTGTTTTAACTAGATAGACATCGAATTAGGCACGCATGACCCACTAGCAGTGCTTACCTAGCCTCCAACATGAATTAAAGAGTTGGACTGCCGGACCAGAAAGAGAAGACGAGACGCTTCTCCGCAGGCAAATTCTGCTCACGGTCGTGACTAATAGAACGAGGCTGAGCTAACTTAGGGATTAAAATGAGAGGGAACCACACATACTGAATTTTTTGCAGCGCCTCCTAGCGGCTGATGCTTTTTTTTGCGTGTGGAGGAAACATAACAAGACCAGCAACCATGCTGGAGGTACTGCCAATGGGCCCTACTAAATAATCCTCTATTTATCTTGTTGATGATGAAATTAGTGTTTTGTGGAACAATTTATAGCAAAACCTGGTGTTTTGTGCAAAAAAAATCTTAGACTGTGTTCTGTGCAAAACCGACACCAACAAGTGGTGTTATGCGCAATTTCCTCCTTCTACAAATGGAAATTCTGTTGCCTTTTCAAGATCTTATTTGTTACATTCAGCATTGTGTACTACCGTGTCTTAAATTTACGTCTCAATCTCTCGTTCAGGTGTTCGTTTTAGCTTGACCGGCATCAGTGGAACCAGAACCAGCCGGTTAATAAAGGTATTGCTTCCCTGCCCTGGCTTTAAAATTACTCCAACCATTCTAGGTGATCAAAATGGATGGTGGTGCTGCATTGCTGATCTTATGGATTGTAAACATCAGAACTGTGGTGTTATTGCAGAGCAACACTTCCCCAGCGCCTGTGCTGCATTAAGGATTCCCATCCCTTGATCCAGCATACTGATAAATTGTTGTGACACTGCTAATAGAAGTATATCGTCTCTTGTCAACTAGGAAAATAAAATTATTCATATGCATAATCATTTTACTAGGTCTGGCTTTACGATGCAACATTTCAGTTTGCGCCATTGATTTTATTACAACATTGTGGCACATAAACACCAGACATGGCCTGCTAGTATGTGTACAGCCGTTTAGGTCTGGGTATAGAATGCTTCAAACATGTCTGTGGTGAAGTGCCGACGATCCTCTTCTATACTTGCATACACATTCACCAGTGTGTACTTATCCCTTTTACTTACAACTTGTCAAAGGTACGATCCCGATCTCAACGAGTTGACCGTGCTATGACAATAACATGCTGTGAGTACTCTCCTGATCCTGCTAGTAAGAGGCATGAGAGGTATCAGCAACAACCACAAAATGTTGATCTCCCAGAATTACACCCAAAGAACAAAAAGAAGCCTTTTCCTGTTCCAATTAAAAAGATGCTGCAAGCTTCCCGCCAAAATAAGAGGCTTGCACAGATGAGGATGGAGAAGCCGCTTGAGCCCCCAAAGAACGGGTTGCTTCTACCAGAGCTTGTCCCTGTTGCTTACGAAGTCCTTGATAACTGGAAAGTGCTCATCAGAGGCCTCTCTGAACTTCTGAATGTTGTTACAGTTTATGGTTGCAGGTAACTGCGAAATTCTGACCGGTGTCATAAGCTGGTCATACATGCATTATTATTTGAAGTCTCTTATGTAGACACGCCGTAAAATCACTACCCGCTGACATCATTCACCAAGTATGTTGAATATTAATCATCTGTCTTGTGCTTCTGTAGAAAATGCCCTCAAGTTCATGTTGGTCCAGTTGGTCACGAGATACAAGATTGTTATGGCTCAGGAAGCCAGCGTCGAAATAGTCACCATTCTTGGGTCAGAGGCTCCATCAATGACGTGCTCATCCCGATCGAATCTTACCATCTTTTTGACCCATTTGGACGGAGGGTCAAGCATGACACCAGGTTTGAATTCGACAGGATTCCAGCAATTGTTGAGCTATGCATTCAGGCTGGTGTCGAGTTACCACAATATCCCTCAAGGAGACGAACTGCTCCTGTGCGGATGATTGGCAAGAAGGTCATTGACCGTGGTGGAGTTGTTGAGGAGCCTAAACCACACCGTTCAGAGGACTGTATATCTCTGCTTGCTGAGCTTGACACATTCAGCAACCAACAGGGCCAGTCGTCTGCGCCATCCAACGTGAAGGAGCACGCAGAGATGACACTGAAGGCATACTGCAATGTCCGGCAGGGCGTGCGGAAGCTGATGAGAAAGTACACGGTAAAGGCATGCGGGTACTGCTCCGAGGTCCACGTTGGTCCATGGGGACACAATGTGAAGCTCTGCGGAGCTTTCAAGCACCAGTGGCGAGACGGCAAGCACGGTTGGCAAGATGCGGTTGTCGACGAGGTCATACCACCGAACTATGTGTGGCATGTCCCTGACCCTGCTGGCTCTCCTCTCAGATCCTCTCTAAGGAGTTTCTATGGCAAAGCTCCAGCTGTCGTGGAGCTATGTGTGCAGGCAGGAGCTGAAATACCTGAGGAGTACCGGCCAATGATGAGGACTGACATTGTCATCCCAGACTCCAAGGAAGCTCGATCAGCTGCATGAAACCGATATCCCGCACTTCTGCAGTTGCCCCAGAGTCCTAATTCCAGCCAATGGTGCTTGTTTCCACGCATACCCTCATGGCTGGGCCCTTCCATTCTGCTCGGGGGCAGCGGCATATGCATAGGCTGTATTATCTAATAGCATGGCTGAACCATGATCAACCACAGTCTCAGATTGATACATGAACCCGGTAAAGGTATTCATCAAAAGTTTATCCCTGAATATCCTGCGTCCGCTTGCCTGTCTTCTTAGTGACACCATGTATCTTATGGCCATTGGATCTCTGGTCTGTTGCAGATGCACGACTTCAAGAAAGGAAGTGAAAAGGAAGTCCTCTCCTATGGTGTTTATAGTCTTGTTTAATGGAGGGGGCAGATGCTTTGTTCTTCCCTATGCTAGACTGTGAGGCACTTACGATGGCTCGATACAGATGGCTTCCCCCCTTTCTCTGCCGTCAGTATGCTTAATTGTGAGGCTGATTCTCCGGGTTAAACTAATGGCGGAGATTTGTTCGGGCATTTGTGCGCCTGGCTGTGATTAATCATGGACTAAAAGCTGTGCGCTTGTACCCGCCCCCCAGATCATCGCTCCCGGTGCGGCTACATGTATACCATCAGTTCGATCTAAGAAAACATGTATACCATCATCAGATCATCTGTATAATGTATTCTCTCCTCTACTTGTTTTCTCATGTATGCTCGATCTGTAACATGGTGGCACCAAGTTATAACAAACGGATGGTTAGAGAGCCATGAAGAGTACCATGTTATACTATTTATCTCTGACGGAACTACGGCGGAGTGTTCATCCAGCCTGAACAGAATTTAAGTGAAGATATCTTGAAAGCATGTGTAGTTGTAACTTGTATAAACTAGTTTGCCGACAAGGTTGCTTGAACTTAACTGCTTCAAAGTCAGTGCATTTTTTTACATGTTAGCATATAAGCATAGAGAAAAGAATATTCATGTTTGCGACATTATTATAATTGCCAGAGATGACATTGGTCATCACATAGATTATTGTATTGGAGAAAGTAGATGTCGCAGCACAAAGATCTCTGCCCTGAGCCTCTGGTGCCGGCGTGAGTACAGAGAGAAACAGGGTGAGCGGCTGCGGTGCAACTGCAAGTACACATGATTGCGTTGTCCTGGAATATACCTCTCCGAAGCTGTGTTCAGATGATTAAAATAGCACGAGTAAATACAGCTCGGAATCAATGTATCTAACGGTCCAGTTTGCAAAGAAGGGCTCTGCTGCACATGTGCTGAGGGCTGGGTGTATAAATACGAGGAGGCAAACGATTGACCACCCTGCCTCATCGACCACTCACTCAGCCACTGATCAGTCGGCCTCGGCCTCTCTCTTGAGCTCCCGCGCCGTAGTCATCATCGCCATGGCTAAGGAAGAAGAGCTCAAGGTACGTGTACAAGACACCAAGATATATCATTCAAATTTCGAAAGCATGGTTGTTGAGTGAAGTCTGTTGATTCATGGTGATGTTGGCTGGCTGTGAATGAACACCTGTGGATTTGTTGGTGATTTTGCAGAGAGTTGATTTGAAGGTGAACGTGAGCTGCTGCGACGGGTGCCGGAGGAAGGTGATGAAGGCGACGAGCCTCAAGGGTGTGCTGAGGACGGAGATCCACCCGTCGCTCGACAGGGTCACCGTAATCGGCAACGTCGACACCAAGGTGCTGGTCAAGAAGCTCGCCAAGGTCGGCAAGATCGCCGAGGTGGAGGTGGTTGCGGCGGCAGATAAGCAACAGAAGAAGCGCGAGGGCGATGGCGAGGGCGATGGAAGGAAGGACCGCAACGGTGTTGACAAGCCGGCCGGTGCCGAGAAGAGCAAGCCGGCGCCCGCGTCGTCCAAGAACAAAGACTGCCACAAGTGCGCGCACCAGCAGTCCGCGCGCGGCGATGAGGCCGCCGCCGATCACGGTCACGGCAAGGCACCGTCGACCAAGGAAGGCGCCGGGAGGAGCGCCTTCGAGGAAAAACACGGCAGTTTCGCCGGCGGCGAACGCTCTGCTCCCGTCAACGCGCCGGCGGCGCACCAGCACTACCACCGCGCCGAGCCGCCCAGCATGGCTGTCCCCGTGCACATGCCGTACTACGAGCCGGCGAACCTGACAGCGCCGTCCTACTACGCGCCACCGAACGTGATGGCGCCGTCCTACTACGGGCCGGCGAACGTGGCGGCGCCGCCCTACTACGGTGGCGGCTACTACGCGATGCCACCCCCGGTGCCGACGATGCCGATGCCGTGGCGGCCTGCCCAACAGCAGCAGGTGTCCCGGTTCGACGTGGACTACTTCAACGAGGACAACACCGCTGGCTGCCGCGTGATGTGAACCTAAGAAGGTTGATCGGTCGAGCACCCTGAATCGCCCGCCGCGCGCATGGTAGACAAACGCCCAATCCGTTGCCTCCCCTGCCTTTCCCGCCAGTTCCCCTTGTGCATGTATTACTTACAACCGATCGATTGATCGCCAAGAGTGAATTAACTGTTCTTTTAATTTAGCCGCCTGCATCGAGCACTTGACATTATGAATCTGCAATCGCAATGCGTTCCTGGCAATACTATTTGAGAATACACGAAAGGAACATGGATACAAGAACAGGCCGTCGCGCGTGCCGTGCCATCATCAGCAGTAATGCTACGTCTACGGACAGAATTTACAAAAATGTCTTACGGACGGACTGAGCAAATCAGTTGAGGAATTGAGAATGGTCTAGCATTATTGCACCATCAGTTACACATACAGCAGCTCGGAGGATGAGTTGAACCCACCGATCGGCGACCAAAGCCGAGGAGCACGATGGCCATGGGACTCCTCGACCATGCATGGTCTTCGATCTTTCTCCCACACGCTTGTCTTGTGCTTCTTCCAACAGTCCATTTTCTTTCGTCCCCGATGGATCGATCACAAAGCGAGATACTAGGAGGGACCGTACGTACGGTGCGTGCGACGAGGACCCGGCCGGGACAGGGACAGGGAGAGGGACCGGCCGGGGAGCCCTGCTCGCTGTTCCACGATTCCGCGTCCCTGTTTTTCTCTGTTGGTGGCGCCTAGTCTCGGATTCGCACGAGTACAAGACGACGGCGACGGGTACTCGAAGTCTCGGAGACGAAGAATATATGGTGCCCTTGGTCGCCGGGGCTTTTCTTTGTGCGCGCATCCGTCGTCGGGCCAAGGGCGGTTGCGGCTTAACGATTCTTGTTCTTCTTCTTGGGGCCGGGGGTAGGTGGGTGGGGATGCTGCTGAATGCCAGTGCTGCTCGGTTCAGATCTCGTAGTCGCCGCCGCTGGTCGCGATCGGATTCCATGTGGAACTGGACCTCCCGTTCGCGATCTCAACATTCTTACTTAGCACGGTGCTAAGCTTGCTTGGCCCGTTGTTTCTCATCGAAAGATTTTTGTTCGTTCAACGGAGCAGAATAACTGAAGTGATGCGATGGGGAGATGGGAACGGCCCCTCAACATCAATCAACTGGTTAGTTTATGCATTGCTAGTACAGTACTAGCATACGACTTTGCTTTCGCAAGTACACTCTTCATCCAAAAATAATTAACTTGGATTTGTCTAAAATCACATAAAAAATAGCGGTGTTCGTCTTCTACTCTGCAATCGGCCGGCGGCGTGGGGTTGCTGGCTCGGCCTGAATAAAGGTGGTTTGGCCGTGTTGTTCTTCAAGCACCATGTTGTCAATCTACTCCATTAGGGCCTCCTCAGATCAAGACGCTGATATGTTCCAGTCTTCCTCTCGGTGATTCCGCTGATTGGCGCATGGCGCCACTGGATATATAATCTGAAATGATCCGGTCGTGCACTCCCTTATCTTCGGCCACCGAGCCTTCATGAGTTCATGGCGTGAAGCTTCGCTTTCCTGGCGGTGTCATGAGACATGTCTAAATACAGATTTTCAAGGCACTGACAGAGATGGAGAAAGTCATACTAGCTACGATCATAGGTTTATAATGGCAGAAAAATGTATTGGTGGCGATGAAGAATGGCGGCACAAGTTCTTCCTGTGTGTTGTGTGTTGGTGACTTGCAGCAGCGGCCTTGGCAAGAGGGGGCGGCCGCAGCATAGGTGAACTGCATTTTTTGTGGTGCTCCTCGAGTACAGAGCCACGATTTTCGAGGTGAAAGCCCAAGGTCTGTACTTCATTGGTTGTGTCTGACAATGGCCTTGCAGAAGGCATTGTTTTGTGAACTCATACTTTCTCCAGAGTGAAAACTGAAGATCTTCAATCGCGACGATAACGCTTGTGTCTTGTTTTTTTCTTGGAGGCATCGTTTTTGGAGAATCTCTTTTTGCGATCCAGATGTTGTCTTCGATAGTGGTTAGAGTGTTGTTATTGTGAGTGTTTCATCACCGCGACTGGTCTTTATTTTCTGTTTCTCTTTTTTTCTTGGTTGTGTGCATCTTTGTTATCTTTGGACACCTCTTTGGTGCACAGGCTATATGTAATTGGTATCTTCGCGATATTAGTATATTTCTTTTAACAAAAACATATTACTGGACGGACGAAATACTATTTTAGTGGCGTGATATTAATCTTTGTACTCGTAAATCGCATCACACTGATGGCAATTCATCCCGCTCATGATCACCTTCTTCCAACTATCAGGGTTCCGGGATAACAGACCAAGAGTGAGAGCATCCCTAGCAGATCCCTCCTAATCTGATTACATAAAAGCCAGATCAGGGAAGTGGGATAATTCTATCCCACAGGAGAAAAGAACAACACAGAACAGACACTACATAAAAACTACTCCCTCTGTTTTAAAATATAAGACGTTTTACCTTTGTGAAATAAGTGTATTTAAATCTCTTTTAGTGTGTAGATTCACTCTAAACCTACATGCAGTTAAAATATCTTATATTTTGAAACGGAGGGAGTAGATATTTATATAAATTAGTTTGTGCCACGAAAGTCATAGAACAAGTTCTTCCAAACATGAAAATAAACATACATATGGAAATGATTTTACATTACCCAAGCAATCATTTGGACAGAACTATTAGTTCTACTAACCCTACCCTTACCCCTAGATTGGCGGCGCTATTCATCGCCGCTAGAGCGTCTGTCCTTAGATGCCAAGGAGCGGAAGCCAACCTCATCATGTGTGTTCCTTTGATCCGCACGAACGAGGCCCATTCCACCTTGAGAGAGCAGGCGATCGCCTTCTCACTACTAGGAAAAAGGGTATCCATGGCGCACTAGTTTTGGCTATTTGTGGCGCATGGTTGAGCGAGATATGCAGAGTTACCAGTGGTGTATGGGGTTTGGTGTGCCACTGGTAGCAACTTCAAATTTTTTAAAAAGCGGGATTTGGCATTGACCCAGATCGGGCGTGATGGCTGTCTCGACAGAGGCATCGATTCAGAGACGGGGAAGGACAGGGAAGAAGTGGGATCAGAAGCAGAGTTCACACTAGTGATATTGTTGTTGTCCATGGATGTCTCAGGGAAGGCCAGGAATGACGGTGGAGATGGTGACCTCATGTTGCTCTTCTCGGGCTCGACGACGTGGAGGTAGCTGCAGCGCATCTGGCTTTTCCCGAGCTCAACGGAGAGAGGAGAAGGAGAAGGGGAGGAGAAGGAGAAGGAGAGGAGAAGGGAAGGAGAAGGGGAAAGGAGAAGGGGATGATAAGGAGAAAGGAGAAGGACAGGTGGTAGGTGGTAGGTGGGAGCTAGCTGGTTCAAATTTGAATCCCATTCTCCCTTATTTGTTGCGCAGCTCATTTTTTTGCAGGAAAAAATCTAATATTTTATTTAACTTTCCCTTTTGAATTTGGGGATTCAAAAAATGGTAAACAGATGGATTTCATTGCCATCGGATTGGAAATTTTGTGTAGATGTTTTTTTATATGTTAAACTTTTTTATCCGATTTCGGTGTTGCCCCAAGTATTGGTGCCCGACCTCAAGATCAACTGGATGCAGCGATGAAGACCATGTACTCAATTGCGTTTCTAGAAGTTGTTCTAGGGCCATGTTTGTAAAAGTGGAGGACTGCTATGTAACTTTTGTCATCCTTTGGGTCCCTCTTGTGATCTAGTGTGCACCACCTGACTAAGGGAATCTCCACCGGTCATGGGTCGGGCCGCAGGGGCATTTGAGCCATGGTCCGGCCTGACCGAGGGGCCACGCACAACGGCCCGTCGCATCTTGTTTGTCTCTCCCACTGGAACCGTTTGACGGCCTCGGCGATGGGACGTTAATGGCGACTCGACGTCGGCTATCAGCACCTACGGCTTCCCGCCATTGTTGTGTTACGTTTCTTGCGCGCACGTTCCCTCCCGTGGCCAGAAGAATTCTCGTGCCTGGTCGGCCATTTTCCGCCTTCGCCGCAGTCTATAAAATACGGCAACCGGCGCGGCGGAGACAACAAGCCCAAGCAAGAGCAAACACCGCTAAAAAAGCACCAACCACCACCAGCCATGCCTCGCCACAAGATCGCAAACTGGACCAGAATCGGGAGATGTGCCGCAACCGCTTCCCGTAGTGCTCCGACGATGCTGTCGAGTTTCAGGCCACATTTATGGCCTAGTGCATTGCCAAGGAGGAGGTGGACGCCTTCGAGAACGAAGTTCATGTGGCCGAGGAGGCGCTGGAGCAGGTGGAGGGGGCTGCTTCAAGGGAGGCCACCCAATGGGCGGTGCACATGATTCACCATGTCATCGCCAAGAAGGCGGTGGAGCCGGTGGCCAGGGAGGCCGTATCAGCGGCCCTCCACGAGATCCACCATGAGGCGGCCATTACCATGCTGGAGGAGGTGGCTAGGGAGGCCGAAAATGGCGCAGCGCGAGCACGCCGCCGACGCGTCAGTGGGGGAGGAGCGCGTTGCCAATACTACCGAGGCGGTGTCCACATGGGCTCTCGTTGACGAGGACGAGACGGTGGTGGAGGAGGACGACGAGGAGGAGTAGGAGGCGGAAGCAGGGGATGAGGAGGAGTAGGACGCGATTGCCACCCCCCTACAGATCGCGCAGGCGGTGGGCCTCGGCCCCAACCGGGCTCCAATGAGGGTGACCCCAGCTGAGAGGTCGCAGCGCAGGTAGGTGGCGAAAGACCGCGCCCGCCGGGAGGAGCAGGTACGCCGCATCACCCATGATCGGCTAGCAGAGGCGGCAATGAGGGCGGCGACGGAGCTCCTCAGGGGAGAGGCGCTGGAGGCGGCTCGGGCCGACCAGGAGGCGAGGGACCACTTGGCGGCCGAGATGAAGAGGGCCTTGGCCAATTGGGAGGCAGACCGCTAGAAGGCGGCAAGCAAGGGAGTGGATCGTGGCCTACGTCGACGCGAACGCCTCCAGCAGCACGCCGTCTAGGTGGCGAGGGAGGCGATCGACGGGGCCAGTGGCAGCAACAACGGTGGCCGCGACAACGGCGGCCGCACGGCAACGACGACGAGTAGCCGTAGGGACGGCCTCCTCCAGCAGCAGTAGTAGTAATCTTTATTTTTATTTTGTTCAAACGTGCATTTTGTAATGGGCAGAGCCAAATCTAATGGAAAATAAGTTTTAGCACTAATGTTTCATTTACATATGGCCCGAGCAGCTGGCTCACGGACATCCGTGTGGACCACACGCTGTCTGGACCGACGCAAACGTTGCACAAATATGGTGCGTCGACGAATTGGACCGGATGATTCACCGGATAGGTCGCCCGCTGGAGAGTCGCGCACGCTGCGCGAGCCCGCTCGGACGCGCTCGGACGCCAGCAGAACGGTCGGGAATTGGGTCATGAGGGTGGAGATGGCCTAGTGGACGTTTCCATTTCCTTCGGGGCCTTTTGTTCGATCACTTTAGGATGAACCGTACGCACGGCACGTGTGACGTCGACCGGCCGGGCCGGGGCCGGGACGGAGCTGCTATTCCACGATTCCGCCAGTGTTTTTCTGTTGGTGGGTGGTGGCGCCCAGTCTCCGAGTCGCACGAGTACTAGACGAGGACGGCCGAGGGTCGACGAACCAAAAGGAGCAAATACATCGATCGGAGGAAGCGGCTGCGGTTTCACGCCGTGGCCAGGCGGGGCCGGGTAGGTAGGGATGCCGCTTCGCGGGATCCAGCGGCTCGGTTGATCGGGTCGTCGGGCGCGTCGGATTCCATATGGAACTGAGCCTCCCGCCGTATGCTAAGCTATATACTGCCTGGTTAATCTGCTCGTTCAACCTCGGAATAAAGTGCTCACGGAATAAAGTGAACGCACTTCTCATCAATGACTACGTACTACTAGTACAGTACATATCACTAATTTTGTATACTCACTCCTCGTTTAGAAATATAAGGCATTTTAGCTTTGTAAAATGAATATATCTAGATGTTTTTTAGTGTATAGGTTCACTCCGAACCTACTCATGCAATTTATCTCGAGGATCAGGCTTGGTACTTAACTAAGTTTAAAAATCCTGATACTCATGCTTAATGGTTGTGTGCATCCCTAGTTGGTGCAGAGGCCGAAAAGTGAAATCCTCCCTCCATTTTAGAAAGCGTGGATATGGCACAGTTTAGCCCTCCATTTTAGGTAGACCGACCAACCCGCCCTCCCCCTTCCCCTCCCACGGCGCACCCCAGGGCGCCGCCGGGGGCTCCCCTCCCGTCGCCTACCCCTCCCCCTCCTTGATCCTCCGCCCCTCTGCCGTTGCCACCGGCACCGACCGTGGTGGCGGCAGGCCCAGCGCCGAAAGGGCCGGGGGAGTAGATCGCGGTGGCTGTTTCGTCGGTGGCGGCTGGGGTCGGTGCTGGTTCTTCGGCTGCGCGCGGCGGCCAGGGCGGCGCCCCTGGCCGTGTGGCGGCGTTGGATGCCCCCGGACGTGAGATCCGATCATAGAGATCAGCTGTTTGCGGCGGCTGGGCCGATGCCCGTATCTGTTGCGGCGGCGGCTTTCCCATCGGGTATCGGTGCAAGGTGTGGCGGTTGTGGTCGTAGGTCTAGGCTTCCGCCTAGATCCGCCATCAGCGCGGCCTTTTGGTTCCCTGATGGTGCGTGGGGAGGCGGCACATTACTTTTTGCTCGGGTCGACAGACCAGCGAGGGCACGTGTTGGGTCCGCAGCATAGAAAACAAAAAATTTCCTACGATGAGAACTATACGCCAAGATCTATCTACTAAATACAGAGCAACGGGTGGACATACATCCATGGAGAACTTACCCTCGAAGACAACGAGTTATGTTAACGAGTAGGAACTCGTGGTTGATGTAGTCGTACGCTTGCCGATCTCAAGATCGTGTGGAAGTCCGAGCGCCGCAAATCAGCAGCGCATCCGTCCTCGCACACACGTTCAAGCCACCGGACAACCTCCACCTCCTCGCTCCAGCGAATCAGCGGAAGCAGCAACTCCTTCCAGACGCAAGGCCACCGGGAACATGTATCTCGCTAATCCGAGACCATGGGGGAATATCTAGAGGGGGAGAGAGATCCTTCACGAGGAGGTGTGAGGATGAAGGAGGGAATGGGTGGCCTTTTATAGGAGGAGGGGGGTGCCCCCTCTCTCCATGGCCGGCGTATGGGGGGTGACCCCTCACCTCCCCCATTCATGTGGTGGTAACTCCTCCACATTAAAATGCCTCTTCACATTCCCTTTTAAAGTCTCCACTTTAAATGCATTACATTTCTCCAAATTTAATGCTCTCTCATTTAATAAAACTCTTTATTTATTTAATTCAGAATTTTGTTAATTACTTTAATTAACAAATATTCACATGAAACCCCTTGCATCATTTCAATATTACATGCAGAACCACTTTCTGCAATTTCACCCAAAACAATTCTGGTTTCTATCGAAACAATTTCTGTTTCTATCGAAACATTTTCTGCGCTTTGCAAACCTTTTGTCTGGAACATATGTGCTCCTAAATGGTGTCCGGCAACCCTTAAGTGTGTCACCCTATGGTTCGCGAATAATGCAGACATGATTGAGACTCCTCTCAGATCAATAATCAGAAGCGGGACCTGGAGATCCATACTGACTCCTGCATATTCAACGATGACTTCTGTGATTGTGAGAACCTTTAACGTCAGCAATTTAATCCCTTTGTCTCATGATATAATACATGTCCGAGATTCGATCATCGGTATCCAAATACCTAGTTTGATCTCGTTACCGACATGCACTCTTTTCTCGTTCCCGTGATATAACATTCTAGTGATCACATCACTTGCTTGCAAGCTATCTTAATGTGATATCACCGAGAGGGCCCGGAGTATATCTATCCGTCATCTGGATTGAAAAATTCCACTCTTGATCCATGAGCCTCAACATAACACCTTCGTAGTACTGAACCCATCTTTATAGTCACCCTGTTACGGTGTGACGTTTGATGTTATCAAGATACTCTTCCGGTGTTAGCAATTAACATGATCTCATGGTCTAAGGACTAAGACTATTTTGTATGATGTTATAGCAATATAAACATAATGACTTGATCGTAATGCTATACTTCGGATGAATGTTCATCACATCATTTCACAAATGCTGTGACCTTGTTATTAACAACATCCAATGTCCATGATCAGGAAACTTTGATCATCTTGTTAATCAACAAGCTAGTCTATAAGAGAGGCATAACTAGCAACCCCTTTTGTTTATTAAACACACATGTATTGATGTTTCCTATCAATACAATTATAGCATGCAAAATAAACATCTATCATATACAAGAAATATATAATAACAACTTTATTATTGCCTCTCAGGGCATATTTCCTTCAGCACGTGGTTATTGCAGGCTTGTATCCTCTTCTGCCGGAGGGGACGTTTGGAATTCTTGTGAGACCTTGGTTCCTTTGTATTGGCTATGGCTCCATTGTTGTCACAATAGATCACCATCGGGTCCAACGCACTGGGAACCACACCCAGTTCTGTAATGAACTCTTTCGTCCAAACTGCCTCCTGCGCCGCTTCTGAAGCAGCAACATATTCCGCCTCCGTTGTTGATCCAGCCACCACAGGTTGTTTGGAACTCCTCCAACTAACTGCTGCGCCGTTCAAGAGAAATACGTATCCGGATTGAGACTTAGAGTCATCTGGATCGGTGTCAAAGCTAGCATCGACATAACACTTAGCGACTAGCTCTTCTTCACCTCCGTATATAAGAAACACATCCTTAGTTCTTCTCAAGTACTTGAGGATGTTCTTTACCGCTATCCAGTGTTCCGAACCTGGATCAGATTGGTACGTACTAGTCAAACTAATAGCATGTTCCACATCCGGTCTTGTACATATCATGACATACATAATAGAGTCTATGGCCGAGGCATAGGGGATCTTATCCATCATCTCTCTTTCTTCCGCCGTAGCCGTACTTTGAGTCTTACTCAATGTCTTGCCTTGCAACATAGGTAAGAACCCCTTCTTACTTTCGTCCATATTAAACTTCTTTAATATCTTATCAAGGTATGTACTCTGTGATAGTCCAATTAGGCGTCTTGATCTATCTCTATAGATTTTAATGCCTAATATATATGAAACTTCACCAAGGTCCTTCATCGAAAATTTGTTGTTTAGATAACTTTTAACACTGTTTAAAAGATCTATATCATTTCCAATCAATAATATGTCATCCACATATAATATCAGAAATGCCACATTGCTCCCACTCACTTTCTTGTAAATACAAGCCTCTCCATAAGTTTGGAAAAAAAATCCAAACTCTTTGATCACCTCATCAAAGCGGAGATTCCAACTCCGGGATGCTTGCTTCAGTCCACAGATGGATCGTTGAAGTTTGCACACCTTATTAGCATCCTTAGGATCGACAAAACCCTTTGGTTGTATCATATACAACTCTTCTTCAATATTACCATTGAGGAACGCAGTTTTGACATCCATCTGCCATATTTCATAATCGAAATATGCAGCAATTGCTAACATAATCCTAACCAACTTAAGCATCGCTACGGGAGAGAATGTCTCATCGTAGTCAACTCCTTGAATTTGTCGAAACCCCTTTGCGACAAGTCGAGCCTTATAGATGGTTACATTACCATCAACATCAGTTTTTCTTTTGAAAATCCATTTATTCTCAACGGCCTTTTGATCGTGAGGTAAGTCCACCAAGGTCCAAACCTGGTTTTCGTACATGGATTCCATCTCGGATTTCATGGCTTCTAGCCATTTGTTGGAATCAGGGCTCATCATCGCTTCTTCATACGTCGCAGGGTCATCTATTTTATCAATCATGAAATTCATAACAGGATTGCCGTACAGTTCAGGAGCTGCACGTGTCCTGCTTGACCTGCGAGGTTCGGTAGTGTCCTCTTTCGGAGTTTCATGATCAATATCATTAGCTCTCTCTTCATTAGGTGAAGTCAACTCCGAAACAACTTCCGGTGCTGCGCTACTCGCCATTTCATGAAGAGAAGGTTCAATAACCTCTTCGAGTTCTACCTTCCGACTACTCACACCTTTCGCGAGAAACTCCTTCTCAAGAAAGGATCCATTCTTGGTAACAAAGACGTTGCCCTCGAATCTGTGATAGAAGGTATACCCAATCGTTTCCTTAGGGTATCCTATGAAGACGCATTTTTCCGCTTTAGGTTCGAGTTTATCCGGTTGAAGTTTCTTCACACAAACATCACATCCCCAAACTTTAAGAAATGATAGCTTAGGTTTGTTTCCAAACCATAATTCATACGGTGTCTTCTCAACGGATTTAGATGGTGCCCTATTTAAAGTGAATGTAGCGGTTTCCAGTGCATAACCCCAAAATGACAGTGGCAAGTCAGTCAGAGACATCATAGATCGAACCATATCTAATAAAGTACGATTACGACGTTCTGACACACCATTACGTTGTGGTGTTCCGGCAGGCGTGAGTTGTGAAACTATTCCACACTCTTTCATGTGTGTGCTAAACTCGTAACTAAGATACTCTCCTCCATGGTCAGACCGTAGAAATTTGATCTTTCTATTACGATGATTTTCCACTTCATTCTGAAATTCTTTGAACTTTTCAAAAGTTTCAGACTTGTGTTTCATCAAATAGATATACCCGTATCTACTCAAATCATCCGTGAAAGTAACAAAATAACGATATCCACCTCGCGCCGACACACTCATTGGTCCACACACATCAGTATGTATGATTTCCAATAAATCTGTCGCCCGTTCCATTGAACCGGAAAACGGCGTTCTAATCATCTTGCCCATAAGGCATGGCTCACTTGTATCAAATGATTCAAAATCAAGTGATTCCAAAAGTCCATCAGAATGGAGTTTCTTCATGCGTTTAACGCCAATATGACCTAGACGGCAGTGCCACATATATGCAGATATATCATTATCAAGTTTAATCCTTTTAGCATCAACATTATGAATATGTGTAATACTACTATCGAGATCCAATAGAAATAAACCATTCAACACAGGTGCATGACCATAAAAGATATTATTCATATAAATCGAACAACCATTGTTTTCAGATTTAAACGAATAACCACTTTGCATCAAACATGATCCGGATACAATGTTCATGCTCAGTGCAGGCACCAAATAACAATTATTCAGGTTTATAACTAATCCCGACGGCATATGGAGAGGCAGCGTTCCGACGGCGATCACATCAACTCTTGATCCATTGCCGACCCGCATCGTGACCTCATCCCTTGCTAGTTGTCGCTTGTTCCGCAGCCCCTGAACCGAGTTACATATATTAGCAACCGATCCCGTATCAAATACCCAGGTGCTACTGCGAGTACTAGTCAAGTACACATCAATAACATGTATATCACATATACCTTTGTTTGCCTTGCCGGCCTTTTTGTCCGCCAAATACTTGAGGCAGTTGCGCTTCCAATGGCCAGTCCCCTTGCAATAGTAGCACTCGGTGTCAGACTTAGGGCCAACTCGGGGTTTCTTTTCAGGCGCGGCAACAGATTTGCCGCCCTTCTTTCCCTTCTGCTTGCCTTTCTTGTCCTTCTTGAAACCGGTGGTCTTATTGATCATCAACACTTGATGTTCTTTCCTAATCTCCACTTCTGCGGTCTTAAGCATTGACAGAAGCTCGGGAAGAGACTTCTTCATGCCCTGCATATTATAGTTCATCACGAAGCTCTTGTAGCTAGGTGGCAGAGATTGGAGAACACGATGTATGCCTAAGTCAATGGGAATCGTTATTCCCAAGGACACAAGCTTATCGGCGTACCCAGACATTTTGAGTACGTGCTCACTAACGGAGCTGTTCTCTTCCATCATGCAGCTAAAGAACTTTTCAGAAGCATTATAACTCTCTACGGCAGCATGGGTATCGAAAATCATTTTCAATTCTCCCATGGTATCAAAGGCATTGCCATTTTCGAAACGTTTTCGAAGTTCTGGTTCTAGCCCATACAGTATACCGCAATGAACTAAGTTGTGGTCCTCCTGACGAGTTATATAGACGTTCTTTTCCTCGTCAGGGGCATCAGGAGCTGGTGGGGGGCCTAGCGGCGCCTCTAGCACATATTGGTTTTGTGCAGCAGTGAGGAGAATCCTCAAATTCATAGCCCAGTTGGTGAAGTTGCTACCATTCGCAGCAAGCTTCTCTTTCTCCATGAACACATTGAAATTAAAAACAGGTGGTGCCATCTACAACAGAATTTGTAAAATATATTTAGACTAAGTTTATGATAGATTGAGTTCAACTAATCCAAATTACTAATGAACTCCCACTCAAAAACGACATCTCTCGTGTCCTTTTGGTGATTACATGAACCAAATCCACTACACCAAGTCCGATCATCACGTGAGTTGGTGTAGCTTCAAAGGCGAGTATCTATATAGGCATCATATCAACTATATGACTCATGCTTAACCTTTCGGTCCGTGTTCCGAGGCCATGTCTGTACATGCTAGGCTCGTCAAGTAAGAACCTTAGTATTCGCGCGTGTAAAACTGTCTTACACCCGTTGTATGAAAGCGTAGAGTCGAGAACACCCGATCATCACGTGATGCCTCAAAACACGATCCACAAAACAGTGCATACTTAAGGAAGAACACATTTTATCTTGATATCTAAATGAGGGATCATCTTATAATGCTACCAAAAGCGCCAAACTAGCAATATAAGATGCTAACATCTAATGTGTGAAGTGAGGTGATATGGTCCATGCATTTGATCTCTATCATTTGCATCGTGGTATGATCTCTATCATTCCTTTGTGTGTAAGGCTAAGGTCTATGGAACTTCCACGTTAAGTGAGTTGTAAGAGTATCTATCATACATCTACTTACAACAATACCATATCAAGACACTAGCCCAGCAACGATCTAAACTAGACGCCTCTAATTTATCAATTGCAAGTTTTACGTGGCTTAGGGCTTTCAGAGATAGAACCGGTCTTACCTACGAACATGAACCACAAAGAGGATAACCAAGTTATTAGCAACTCGTTGTAAATCAGATATTGACTATAGTAGGAGAGACAGACACCCGCCAGCCACTTATGCAAAACAAGTTGCATGTCAGTCGTGGAACCGGTCTCATGTACGATGACATGTAAGGTTGGTCCGGGCCGCTTCATCCCACTATGCCACCAATATCCAAAGTACATAGAAGATGCAATAACATGATCATCATCGCCCACATATAAACATATGTGTACTACCCGTGCAAAGCACCTACGCATAGATCAGGCTCTGATACCACTATTGGGTCCGCAGCATAGAAAACAAAAAAATTCCTACGATGAGAACTATACGCCAAGATCTATCTACTAGATACAGAGCAACGGGTGGACATACATCCATGGAGAACTTACCCTCGAAGACAACGAGTTTTGTTAACGGGTAGGAACTCGTGGTTGATGTAGTCGTACGCTTGCCGATCTCAAGATCGTGTGGAAGTCCGAGCGCCGCAAATCAGCAGCGCATCCGTCCTCGCACACACGTTCAAGCCACCGGACAACCTCCACCTCCTTGCTCCAGCGAATCAGCGGAAGCAGCAACTCCTTACAGACGCAAGGCCACCGGGAACATGTATCTCGCTAATCCGAGATCATGGGGGAATATCTAGAGGGGGAGAGAGATCCTTCACGAGGAGGTGTGAGAATGAAGGAGGGAATGGGTGGCCTTTTATAGGAGGAGGGGGGTGCCCCCTCTCTCCATGGCCGGCGCATGGGGAGGTGACCCCTCACCTCCCCCATTCATGTGGTGGTAACCCCTCCATATTAAAATGCCTCTTCACATTCCCTTTTAAAGTCTCCACTTTAAATGCATTAAATTTCTCCAAATTTAATGCTCTCTCATTTAATAAAACTCTTTTATTTATTTTATTCAGAATTTTGTTAATTACTTTAATTAAGAAACATTCACATGAATCCCCTTGCATTATTTTAATATTACATGCAGAACCACTTTCTGCAATTTCACCCGAAACAATTCCGGTTTCGATAATCCTGTTTCTATCGAAACATTTCCTGCGCTTTGCAAACCTTTTGTCTGGAACATATATGCTCCTAAATGGCGTCCGGCAACCCTTAATTGTGTCACCCTACGGTTCGCGAATAATGCAGACATGATTGAGACTCCTCTCAGATCAATAATCAGAAGCGGGACCTGGAGATCCATACTGACTCCTGCATATTCAACGATGACTTCTGTGATCGTGAGAACCTTTAACGTCAGCAATTTAATCCCTTTGTCTCATGATATAATAAATGTCCGAGATTTGATCATCGGTATCCAAATACCTAGTTTGATCTCGTTACCGACATGCACTCTTTTCTCCGTGATATAACATTCTAGTGATCACATCACTTGCTTGCAAGCTATCTTAATGTGATATCACCGAGAGGGCCCAGAGTATATCTATCCGTCATCTGGATTGACAAATTCCACTCTTGATCCATGAGCCTCAACATAACACCTTCGTAGTACTGAACCCATCTTTATAGTCACCCTGTTACGGTGTGACGTTTGATGTTATCAAGATACTCTTCCGGTGTTAGCAATTAACATGATCTCATGGTCTAAGGACTAAGACTACTTTGTATGATGTTATAGTAATATAAACATAATGACTTGATCGTAATGCTATACTTCGGATGAATGTTCATCACATCATTTCACAAATGCTGTGACCTTGTTATTAACAACATCCAATGTCCATGATCAGGAAACTTTGATCATCTTGTTAATCAACAAGCTAGTCTATAAGAGAGGCATAACTAGGAACCCTTTTTGTTTATTAAACACACATGTATTGATGTTTCCTATCAATACAATTATAGCATGCAAAATAAACATCTATCATATACAAGAAATATATAATAACAACTTTATTATTGCCTCTCAGGGCATATTTCCTTCAGCACGTGGTTATTGCAGGCTTGTATCCTCTTCTGCCGAAGGGGACGGGCGGTGGACGGCGGCGTGGGGGCCTGTTTTTCTGTCCAATAATGGCGGGTGATCCTAGGATTCCTTCAACATGAAGACAAATATCTGCTTGTTGCTTGCTCTCGTGGATCTAGCCTGGAGAGGCGGGTTCCAGAAGGCTCCGCCGGCGAACTCCCATGGGTGCATTATGCCTGGAGATTGCTGGATCAGAAGGTATACGGTCGTGCGCACCTTGTTTTTCTGGTCGTTTGGTTTCAGCGGGAGCGTTGCGAAGCTCTGCTGTTTGTTTCCTCCAAGTGCCATTCAATGAGCCATGGTGAAGTCAGATGCGGAGAATGTCAGGAAAGCAGAAATATGAGAGCAGCAATGGTGATTTGAGTCTTTGTGGTGATGGCGAACTGGCTGCGTGATCTATGACTTGAAGCAGCGACTGTTTGTGGGAGGAGACAACACAGGAAGAGTTCCCAGTCTTACCTTGCAGGGTGAAAATCCAAGGTCTGGCCTTAACTGGTTGTGCCTGGCAATGTCCTTATTGAAGGCATTGTTTTGCGAGCGAGGACTTTCTCCAGGGTGAGAACCTATGATCTTTGATCGGGCAACGATGGTGATTGTGCACTGTTTTCTTCTTGAAGGCGTTGCTATTGGAGTGGAGGACTAATGGTGTTGTTCTGGTGGCGTCAGTGTCGTTGCTTTGATGAATAGTTCTCTGTAGCGGGACTTCTCTTCTTTTTTTAATTCTTTTTTCTTCTTTCTGGGATGTGTGCATCCGTAAGGACGCTAGGGCATGCGTTATTGCAGAGGCTGGGTGTAATTGGTATCTCCATGATATTAATATATACTCTTTTAAAAAAAAGAACCTATACACTAAACGACGTTTGGATACATTCGATTCACAAAGTTAAAACGTCTTATATTTTTGAACGGAGAGAGTAGTCACTAGTATTGTACATCAATTGAAGGACTCCGAAGTCATACATCGTGGATATATTTTTAAAAATAAAGGCCCTTTATTGAACTCAAAACACCGCTTCAAAGGCCCACACAAGAATACATATTATCTATAGAGTTAATCTTGAGCAAAAGGCAGCCTCCTGAGGGCACTTGCCGTGCGCCATGCAGTCTCCTGTCCCACTTGCAGCCTCGAGACCCCCTCCCTCTCTCCCCTCTCTCCTCTCTCCTCACTTTTTCTCCACCTCCACCTACCACGCCTGCACCAGCCGGCAACAAGATAGGGAGCAACGCCCACCCCGCACGGTCGCCACCCGGTCGACGTGCTCGCCGCCCGCTCACGTCGCCGTCCGCTCGTTGTGCTCGCAGCCCACGTCGCCCGGAAACCAGGCCACCACGGTGTCGATGGCGGTGACTGTCGCGGTGGCAGCGGGACTCGTGAATATGGAGGCATCGCGGTCACAGAGCTCAAGCGCCGTCGCGGTCGCCGCGGTCGCAGTCCAGCGCCGTCGCGGTCATCGCGGTCGCAAGCTCCGGTGTCGCGTCCTTGACATGGGAGCGCCATGTCCCGGGCGTGGCTGACACGTGCGTGCGCAAGGCAGCACGACACGTCCTCGACAAAGGAGCGACCCGGCGCGGTGCGAGCGTGGTTGACGGGCGTAGCTCGACGCGGGCATGGTAGGAGCAGTTGGGGCGTGGGCGACGCGGGTGTGGTCGACGCGGGAGCGACCAGGGCATGACCGGCGCGAGCTTGGGTGAGGTGAGGCTGGAGCAGCCGTGGCGTGGCCGGCAAGGGCGTGGGCGAGGCGGGAGCGGCCGGGACGGAGCCCCACAACACGAGTTTCACGACGCCTCCGTCCGTCCGTCTGTCGGCCGTTGCTCTCCGGGCACGACGCGTGTGGAGCCATGGGGAGGCGCATGGATAGGCAGTTCCTCTCCCCAGAGGTTAAAATACGGCAAAGCTAGACTTACGGTCGTCTACTCGGAAAAATTTAAAGCTTAAGCGGTATAATGCAGCTTAAGCGGTGTGCAAACAAAGCTATAGGATGGTTTGGAATGCAACAACATTACACTGCAATCACGGCGCGCAAACAAAATTACAGGCGGGTTTGAAATGCAACAACATTGCATTGCACGCTTGTTATTCTACAACATTGTGACTTAGGTTGAACTATAGGGGCTAGAGCTTTTAGAGAGCTCAACTAGACAACACTCATATCTGACGTTTGTTGATATATAGCCAAACAGTACACTAATATTCTCCACCATTTTCTCAAATGTCCGATTTCATCGAGAAATACAACCTTGAGAACTTCATCAGTAGACGGCACGAGAGGTCAGCAAATTGCATGTGTGATCGACTGCTTCTAGCGTATGATGCCATACTTTGGCAAGAGCTTCCACTTTTACCTTCAGTATTTGAATTTCCTCTTTCGCCTAGCGCCACCCCATGCAGGTGTTAGAGCCGACAACATTGAAGCAATGGTTATCCAGCCAATTGAGATATTTGGTCTCAAATCCATAGTTTCTTTCCAGCCGGCGGATCATAGAACTCTGCTGCTCTTTCTTCTGCTTCCTCCAGTGTTCGATATTCTTCGAAACCCGAGGTGAACTCCTTTTTTAGCTTCACTAGGATCTGTTGGTTAGGGACAAACACACGGATCTCGCTGTAGAAACCGCCATATCTGCGAGCACAAAAATTGCTTGTGCCATGAGAAAATAACTACAGGAGATTACAACTACCAAACTACCTTGCAGCAGTAAAAAGATCCCTCATGACACGAAGGCATAGCAGTTAGCAGAACGCAAGGCACACGGCGCAGTGAAGCGCGCGAGCCCGTCTAGTACATCTTAATCTTGTGGAAGGGAGGAGTCGGCGTTGCATCGCTTTTGGCTCTGTCCTCACTCGAAGCAGGTCTGGTATGAACTGAAGGCTGCCGGAGTAGCTGAACTTGTAAGGCCTCCTGAAACTATTCGATCCCCGAATGATTTCCAAGGTTGGTTCCAGGAATGGATTGAGGGTGTGAAGGAGCAAGAATTGGAGCTTGTGATGATGACTCTGTATCAGTTGTGGCTGGCCCGTAATGACGCGAGGGAGTTGCAGCAGATAGAGGATGCGAGGACGGTGGTGAGGCGAATCATTCATCTGTCTGAGGAATGGCGCGAGGTCCAGGAGGCCAGGTCAAACCCACAGGTGGTACCTTCGGAGCACTGGCTCCCACCACAGGTGGATTGGGTTAAAATCAATGCTGATGGAGCTCTGATGAAATCTCTTGGTGTGGGGGGCGGAGGCGTGGTCGCTCGCGACTACCATGGCGGCTTCATTGCAGCGGCTTGCCATTTTTTACCTTTCGTCTCTGATCCGGAGGAAGCGGAACTTTGAGCATGCAAGGGAGGCCTGTACCTGGCGAGAGAGCTCAATGTGGGGAAGGTGGTACTGGAGATGGATTGCCTGACGGCTATGTCGAAGATAAGGGAAGAGCGGCTGGACAGATCGGTTCATGGACACTTGGTGGAGGAGATCAAACGTGATCTGCGAACTTTTCTTGACTTTCAAGTCAGATGGGTGCGACGCTCAGCTAATGGAGTTACGCATATTTTAGCTAAAGAGGGCTGCGATGCTAGGCTTAGTAAGACTTGGTTTATGGTACCACCGATTTGTATTCTAAATGGGTTGGACTCGGATGGTGCTGAGGTTTAAATAATGAACGCAGTTCCCCTAAAAAAAAATACATATACATCGCACCTGTCTACGCATTCGGAATGCACGCAGCTGCACACATACACACGCAAACCGATGAAGAAAAAAAAATACATAACTGCCAACCACTAATACAAGCACACAAACACACACACTGATGGTGGCAGAATACATAGTCGCGAACGACTAATACAAGCATGAAGTGCGCGGCTCATCTGATTTCACACGAAATTCACGAAGAGCGAATCCAGCGTGTCTTTGAGAATATATGAGAGGGTGTAGGCATCTTCATACTTGTACATAAAATCCATGGTGCGAGCAAGATCAGCCGCCTTCTCCAGAAGCAAGGTTGGATGCTTATGCTCGAGGTATTCCATGGTGATGTCCATCCACGCTTCTTCGATTATTGCTTTGAGCTTCTCATGTGCTTGTTCTGTCGTGATCCCGTGCTCCTTCATGCAGGTTTCCACCGTTGATGAGACATGCTCTGATCCTTGTTCTCTCTTCAAGATGATGAATCAACCACATGTTTAGAAACTAATGAAGGTCGTGATATTTTTTATATTCTTTTTCTATAGGACATAAGGGTGGGATAAAAAGGTGTTCCTATATATGGATGTTGGTATGTTCTTAGAATATCATATATATATATATATATATATATATATATATATATATATGTATATATATATATATACATGTTTATATGTACGAAAGTTGAGTGCAATATCCATCTAATTGATTATGTATTGAAGTGTCACCTATAAAACAATATCAAAGTTTTCATATGGAAAAATCCGTACCTCATTCGACACCATATCGTTACCAATGCGCCCAACGATACAAACACCTCTAACAATTTTTGGATAGGTAGAAGCCCACTCAATAGTCTCCATTGTAGTAATGTCACCGAACATAATGAATGTAAGGCTTATGATATGCATACAGGCACTGCTACGCACTGAAACTTCAAGATGTTCTTCAACACTAGCTGGCACATAGTGTTCATCACGCCATTTTACCTCGGCGTGGTAGCATTTGACCATGTTAATTACCTATAAAATGTACAAGAAGTTCAATTTTACGTGGATGTAAGAGTTTTTGATGGCATGTTGCCTATATAAGCATAGCCATGACAACATCAGTATTGTACATACAAAACACGAAAAAAATATTAATCTCGAAATGTAATCATGTTCCTCGGTCAATCAAATGTAATTCTCAAATTATTCATACAGTTGGCAGATTTCTTCCAGAACTAAACGGAAACAACCAAATTATACATGGATCGCAACAATAGTATTTCTATGTAATTAGAAATACCATGGTGTGTAATTTATGAAAAAAAGTAAGCGGTGGTTTCTCTCAAAATAGCCTTGGAGCAAGCAAACTACATTATAGTAGTCCGAAGGTATTGAAATGTATGTTTTTGTGTCATAAAACTTTCTTTTGGTTTAACACATCCCAAATCAAAATGGTGCTAAATTTTACATATATGTGTTCATATATATATATATATATATATATATATATATATATATATATATATATACACACATACTATTTGGGAGAATATTCCTAAACCTTCCTATCAAAATTTTCATTTAAAATTTTCAAGTTATTCAAACTTAGTTACAACTATTTATGAAAAAACACCTTGGCATGTAGCGCCTTTCTATTTATAACCAAGCTATGTATAGGGCTAAGTATTGAAATCAGACAATATATTTTTCTTCGATACGGTGTTTAGGGAGATTACCAGCTTTCGCACTAACTCGGCATGTTTGTTTTTCTGGTGTTTCAACTCCTCCACGATACCATCTGTAGTGTCAAGTATATTGACATATATCGCCTTCAAGTATGCCGGGAATTTCTCCGCGGCTTGTTTTTCCCACCTGTGATTCAAGCAAGGCGAAATATGCACAAGTATGAATATTGTTTCATTTTTAGAGAAATCACCAACATTTGCATACATAATTTATCATACGTTATTTATACTAAAGAGTGTATGTGATGACTATAAGGATAAGTTGCACCCTTTTCTTGATTATGCATATTTCCACAATAGTAGTATCATCTGATAAATGAAAAAAAATGTATGATTGATTTTTTTGTTAAACTCACTTTACATGTATACTTGTTTGAATAGACATAGATAACAAAACAGGATGAAATGTGATACATAGTGTATATTTTGTATTGCCATATCTTCTGTGCAAAATTGCTGATGCTACGAGAAACTAGACGTGATGGCTTTGATATATTAAAGATTGTATTAGTAAGGAAGTGGGATAACCTGTCCATGGCTGTAGTGAACATGTTACTCTCCTCCGTGGTGCTATAGTTGTCAAAGAGATCATCGAATAGAGACACAAACATGACCAATTTCGTTATCATTACTCGTGAGCAGGAATGTTGTGGCTCATAGAGAACTCCAAGCGTCCAAAAATGCATCTCCACAATTCTATCCCGCGCAAATTGGAGGTCGGTTCGTGACTTGAAGTCTTCCCACCATCTGTAATGCAATGAGCAAGTATGTCGTATTAGCATAAGTTATACTACTAGCACACCAATAACTTACATGATAAACAGTTAGTCATCTGGTTCACTTTGCTACGTATATATACATTAGCCAAACTTCTTACATCGTAAGAGCTTTAAGCTCCTCGCAGTAGATAGTTTGTATAATGTTGAAGTCCAGCTTTGCGAGCTCCAGTATGGTCTTATCCCGAGTCGCCTTCTTCTCATACACCGAAATGTAGCGCCTGGCTTCAACTCTTTCGACTCTCCTGAAACAAGACGTTTCCAGAGTGCAACGCACCTCTTCTGCCAGTGGCGGTTCTAGGTGCCCCTGCTCCGCAATGGATCGGAGGCGGGGTTTTGTGAAAGCTATGGCATCGTCAAGTATTTTTTCACCATGAACCCTTGTGTGTGCTGCATCGTACAATGCCAGCAAGGACTTGACATCATTGCTCTCATAATTTCCATGGCCATCTGTGAACTTCAGAAACACATCTGCACATAGTACATAATTAATTAATTAATTTTCCCATCAAGCCTTATGCAAATACATACTTATCATCTATGTGGGAGCTATTGATCTTGATTACCAGGAGAGACATGGTAGCCTTGCTTCCTGAGCAAGTAGAACCGTAGGGCGGCTACGCGAAGGTCATCGCACTCCATAGCGTCCTCATCGTCGCGCATGTCACGCAGTAACTCGCCGATCTCTTCGCGGTAGTGATAGCCCACGCCGATCCGTTGCAGCGTGTCGACGAGCTCTAGCTTTGTAGCCAAATCAGGAGACACGGCAACCTCCTGTATGGTCTTCCTTACCACCTCTTTCTTGGCACGTGCCATGTCCTGCATTTCCTTGTACTGCAAACATTCACAAAAATTGCATGTTTTTTTTTCTGATGAACACATAAATGCATGGCAATTTGTTACATGATGCAGCTACATATGCGACACAAGTTCGTTCTCTCCGTTATATATGTGCAGTGTGAGTGTACATATATACATATATATATATATATATATATATATATATATATATATATATATAAGAATTTCTGTACGACACATGGTTTATGTGATTGGAGTACCTGCGATGGAGTGCACGGGATGTGATTGAGGAAGAAGTTGCCCCAGGGGCTGGGAGTGTAGTCCCGCCGGGGCTTCTGCTGGCCAACAACCTCTCGTGAGACGGCGCCGTCGGTAGCCATGCTCAACATCTATCTACTTAGTAAGGATCGATCGATCCACGTACGGCTGTGGTGTGTGTTTTGGTTTTCACTAGCTCTTCGTGTTCTGATATGAAATGCAGCTAAATTGCATGGCCTTATATAGGCAGATGAGCGTGTGCAGTTTCGCACAGCGATATTTGATATACAAAACAAGCCGGTCTCACGTCTTCGTTTACTAACTAAACTCCCAGGCCGGCCGGCACCTCGGCAAAAAAAAGGTTGACTAACTCAAGAAGAGTACGTAATTAAGTTTTTCCACTCACGCTGTGCAGTTTTTTTTTTTTTGCGAAAATTCCTTTCAGTTTCGGGGGTACACACACATACGAGACACTTATTCCACCCAATTATGGCGAAGAAATACAACACACCAGCAAGGAGCCTAGCTCGCACCTATGCCAATATTTTTCCAGAGTCGAAATACGATTCTTTTATTTTGAGAAAATTATTCCACGTATCTATTAATCATCATCAACGGTAGTATAAAGAGCTGTAAAAGTAATAAAATTACAAATAGACCGATGGTATGGTAAGATATATGTATTAAGTTCAAATCCTTGGGCAACAGTCAAGACATTTTTATTTTAACTAGACTAGCTATGTCATTAGATGGCTGCTAAGTAGTAACTTATAAGAACTAATACTGTGTTGCGCCTAGGCTGCTGATAACGTTGTAATCTACCCAGCACCAAGGAGGCTGCTAAGTAGGTAATATCTTTTCTTCTTAGAGGCTGCTAACTAACTTGTAACGATGGGGTCTAGTCGACCCCAAATCTGTTGGAACAATTTGCTATAAGAATTGTGTGTTGCATACATATACATTTGCGTATTATTAGGATGACTGCATATATAATACATTCACGTGTATATGCACAAGCCATTAGCGAATAAAATTCAATGCATACCTAGCGGTAACGCTAATATTACTCATATGTTATTTGCGGAGTCATTAAAATTTAATTGCATGACTTCAGTAATAGAATAGTATTGCTAGGCTAAAGGTATCGTTTGTCCTTCGTCCTCACGCATCAAAACTGCAATAAAAATATAGAACCATTCTAGACACAACCCTGAATAATCTGCACAGAAATATCAATATGATTTTCGTTTCCTCAAAGTCATCTCTATTGGTTCCAATAGGTGTATGGTTTTTGTTTCCTCAAAGTAATCTCTACATGTTCCAAGACTTGTATGATTTTTTGTGTTCTCAAAGCCATATATATATCGGTTTCAAGAGGCCTATGTTTTATGTTTCCTCAAAGCCATTTGTACAGGTTTCAAGAGGCTTAGGGTTATTGTTTCCTCAAAGCCATCTCTATCGGTTTCAGGAGGCATGGTGTAACGACCAAACTCTTGCTCTTTGGTACTTATTTGGATCTTTTACAATTTGTTGGTTAGCTTTAGATCATTTTGCCAAGTGATGTTCTTTAGCAATCTTGAACTTCGCAAAACCTATATCGTCCCATGTATTCAAAATTCATAATTTTGTCAACTATAGCAATATTGGAAAACACTATTTTCTATTAAATTATTCACTATTTTCCAAAATCATAAAGTAAATAAAATGGGGTATGAAAAGGGACAGTGCAATACAAGTTACTTTATTTGTGCTGGAATAATCAATTTTGTGAGTTTTACAACAATTGCAAAGAGCACCTAAACGTGTGGTTTTTAAGGGTAACAAGTATCTACCAAGTACTTATATGTATGGGTTTTAAATGTATAACAACATAAAATCATATGATTTGGTAAGTTTTTTTTGAGGATGATCTTTGCTAAGTTAAACAAAAGGTATAGGTACCCATGTTAGATTGGCGTTGGCATTGGCATTTCCGCCAACGATCACCAAATCTACGTTGTAGCAAACGTGACTATGATCGTACTGTCTATGCTTTTTGCAATATTAGCATAAAAGGTTGGCTTAAAGGAGTACATAAGGTATATATGTAGCTTTCGGTACTGAGATAACAGGATTCAGCTCTAGTAAACGAACGTAGACAACTCACCTAACGAATTGGTTCGTAAAGTTTCTGAGCCTACCGAGCCGATTTCCCCCACGAATCCAACACAGCGTGCTCTCATAAACAGATAAACTGCACGTGCCTTATTTCCTCTTGCTGTCATTTTATTTACGGAGTAGAAGTTTTTTGGAAGGGCAGTTCTACTAGTCTAGCAATGTGGAACACCCCAGAGTTGCCGAACTAATCCGAGTGCAGCCCAAGCTTCACTGTACTAGCAGAAACAGAGTTTAAAGAGCTCTCCTTGCGAATGACCGTTTTGGGCGCACGTCCTACAGAGAGCTTTAAATCTCCTCCGCACCACACATATGCAAAGTTTCAATCCCAACTTCCTTATATTTTGGGCGCAGAAAAAAAGACAAATTTGAAGAATTTCGTATGTATACTGTTCATGCCAGTGCCACAGATCCGAAATTTTCTCTTTTTTTTTTCTGAGACCAAACTACAATGAATTTTCACGCGATTTTTGGCACGTGTGTAGTGTATATCATGATCTACATACTCGTATCTTTTTTGTATTTTTTTCGAATCTTCAAATATGAATTTTTCAAAGTTTCAAAAGAAAAAAATAAAGGGCTCAGTGTCGCCCGTCTCCCGTTAAGCCACTCCTCTCGTTTGTTGTTACCCAAGAACATGTATGCACTGCATAAGCTACATGTATGCTCTTGCAGGCTGTAGCTTATGCATTGAGATACTATGCAGACACAAGCTACAGTCTGATCTGAAAATCTGTACTATCTCAATGCGACCATTTCAGACGTCCTTCATCACTTCATCCTCTGGCTTATCCTTGATCACTGGGCACGGTACTGCATTTCCCAAACAATTAATAGCCCGAAATCTAGTCCTTAGCAAACAAGACTATTAACGTACTGTCTACACTTTTTGCAAGATGAGCATAATAGGTTTGCTTAAAGGAGGTGCCTGTACAGAAGGTATATATGTAGTATATAGCTTTTTTGTAGGGAGATAACAAGAACATAGGATCCAAGTCTAGTGAACGAACATAGACAGCTCACCTAACGGATTGGAAAGTGGAAACTGGGTTCAACCTTTATGTGTCACGATCAAAGTGGAAACTGGGTTTACAGCATCACATTGCAAATGAAATGTCAAGTTCTAGAGTTCATTTTCATTTCAATCAAGGAAGCAGGGAACCTCAACTGCAAACGAAGCTTAACTCATACTACATTGGTTAAATTCTCATTTCTAACATGGATGTCTTAACCAGCATTGCCGTCTGCCACTAAAAGCTGTTGTTACTCTAGAACATGTCGAGAATCTGACCCTCTCAGACGTCCTTCATATCCACATCCACTTCATCCTCTGGCTTAGTGGGTGGTGGCGGCAAAACCTCATTTACAAGACTCAGAAGTTCCTCGATACGTTCTTCTGCATTGCATGGCACTCCTCGCTCATCTTTAGAAAATCTTTTATCACACTCCTCTATCATCTGCAACGGAGAATGGAACAAATTAGATGAACGAGATCTTAACCAAAAACAGTAAGATGAAGGTGACCTAACGAAACAGGTTGCGGTGTACTTGTTCGCAAACAGATTACTCTAGCACCCAATGATTCTCTCAGATTCTCTGGATGAACAAATCAATTTCAACTGTAATGGCGTAGTGTTTTACTATAGGCTGAGTGGTTCTGGGAATCCAGCAGTTGCCGAAACGATTTTGTATGCACAGCTTGACATCTATACATCAAGAGTGCAGGACCCATGTCCCCAAAGAACACAGATCATCTAAATTCTACACTACAATTTATCAACTATTGCAAGGAACAAACAAAATGGTCTACAGATGCATGCATATATACACAATAGTAAACATTCAATTTATGGATAAATTAAATCTCTTAGTGATAAATCAAGTACATTTGTAAGCACAAAATCTTGAAACTTGCATAAGTTGGCCGAACAAAACAGATTGTGGTACTTGTTTTGCAAACAGATTACTCTAACACCCAATTATTCTCTGAAATCCAAACAAATCAATTTCACTTTTGATGTAGCAATGTTTAATGTTTTACTAGAGGGATTAATGAGGGTCATAAGGTGAGCAGTTTCAGGAATCCAGTAGTCGGCACCAATCCAAAACACTTGCCAAAAAGATTTTACATGCATATCTATACATGTGAAAGCACAAGAAGACACCTGTGCCCCCAAAGAGCACAGCTCAACAGCACATCCAAATTCTATACTAGTTTGATTTATCAACTACTGCAAGAAAAAAAAAGAACTATAGATGCAAGCTTCCATACACGATGGATTACTTAAATCTCTTGGCTATAAATCAAGTACATCTGTAAGCACAACATCTTAAAACATGCATCATTACTATTCAGATCTACTTGGTTCTCTATTCAGATATCAGTCAAAGTTGTGCATCAAAGTTGAACAATGTTGAGTTTAATCTCTCATCATGATGGATGAGAAAACTAATACCATAACACTCACCATAGAAAGACAGTTCCATTTCATGATGCCACAAATGGTCCAAAGCATCAATATACTATATTGCTATACCTCTACATGTTTTGGTTTGCACCAGATAATGAAAATAGCATAACCAACGAACAACTTAAGATCAGCAAGATAAACATGGCAATACCGCAAAAACATCAGGAGCTGAGGACGGTCTCCAGTTGATTATGTTTTGCTTCTCAGCATGGGTAAGCTTGAAATGCTCGCATCTTTCTGCAAATTCAGTAACTGATTCTCTTGTCTGGTTGCAAGCAGGAGTATTTAAGAGGTACTCATATACCTGCGCGTTACAACAATGAAGATGAGATAAGTTTAGGCATGAAAGGACATAGATTCATAGACGAGCAGAGGTTAGTATAAACATTGGGTCAAGCATCAGAGAAAAAAATTGAGCACCTTACACTCTGATGCAGCAGCAGCCCCCAAACATCCCATGGGATCAGTCTTTGCACCTCTATTTCGTAAGAAGTCAAGAACTTCGAAGTTGGTTAGATACCCTGCATTTGCCTTCTCTCTGCAGAGCAATAAAGAGCGTTGGATCTTCAGGACTTCAGACTAGAAGGACAGCTCTACATGGCAATGCAGATTCAGCTTCTAAGTTATTCAGAACATAGGAATCATGTCTCAGGATCTAGCTATCATGTTTGGGAGCTGAGACTCAAGACTAACGCACAACAGGATTAGGCTAGGAAAATATTTACGACCGAATATCACCATGATTTCCTCTATCAAAGTAGGCAGAGTCCTCATCGGTAGTATCATAGGACGCCATACTGTACTGAACTTAGCTTCGCAAGGGATTGCACAGTAGAGGGGGCGGGTGTATAACTACAAGATTTTCACCACACACAAACCACAAACAACCCATGGGTACTCACATCTTCATCTTTGCCGCTGCCGGGAGACGGGAGCACCTCGGGGCCGAGCTGAGACTTGTCGCGTGCGCCAACCAGTGGGATCAGGGTGCGTTGCCGACGATGCGGGGAGGGGCGGAAGCGGAATAAGAGATTGAATCCTAGCACGGAGTAGCGCGGGGAGATACAGGGGTGAATGTCGCGGCGGCGACGGGAGAAAGGAGCAGCGGCGGCGACGGGAGAAAGGAGCAGCGGCGGCGGCGGCTGCTGACAGGAGTCACAGGAGGAGAGGGGGATAGATCGAGGCTGTATTTCGGCTGGGCTGGGCTGGGCTGATCCGGCGCCAAATCGACCGAGTGTCTGGGCTTGTTTTGATTTAACTGGACGTTCTAATTCTCAAAAAAAAAAAAACTCGACGACTTAATTGCGCTAACCGAGCAAATCACTCGGCGCTGCGACAATCTGTCCTGTCCATGAGTTTCAGTAATTATCAAATCCATCGCCATGTCAGGGAACGGAAGGGATTCTTGCCAACAAAGAAACCAGCGATGGGAGGGTTTGTCACGAGATTTTGCGATGATTAACATTGCTGGAGCTTTTGTGGAAGCCACGGGCGGGGGAGATTGGGGCTGCATATGCATTGCAAGAAACCTTAAGAGCAACTCCAACTTTGTGCTCTAAACTATTTCCATCACTCCTCGATAAGATCTTTTTAAAAATTATCATGATTTTATTGTCATGAATGGCATGATATGAGGCAATGAAATGCGCCACCCTATGCTCTCTCCTATGGACTTGTACGAGAATCCCCGTCAAGTCATAGTGGTGGCTGCGATCTACATCTTTGCCATGATCATCCTCTATGATCATGTTATGCATGATAACACAAGCGGTGATGATATACCAAAGGCATTCTTTCTCCCAAAATCTAGCCGATTTTCTCACAGTAGCAAATTGGGCTTGCAAAATTCTAAAGGTTCTCTCCACATCTTTTCTAGTCGCCACTTCTGCGGCGTGGAAATCCTTTTCTTTCTTACCTTTGGGTTTGTGAACCGGTTTCACAAACATTTGTCACCTTGGGTAGATGTCATCGGCAAGATAATAACCGTTGTATTTGCGGCCATTTGCTTCAAACTCCACTTGTGGACCTTCACGCAATGCAATTCTTTACATAAGAGGAGACCGTTGAATAGTATTGATGTCATTGCAGGACCCGAGCATTTCAAAAAAGCATGCCAAATCCAAGTCCCATAATCTGCCACGGCTTTAAGGATGATAGTGCAATCTTTCTTGTGACCTTTGAATTATCCATGCCATGCCGCAGGATAATTCTTCCAACTCCAATACATACAGTCAATAGAGTCAAGCATTCCACGGAACCCCCGAGCCTTGTTCTCCTCCAAAAGCCTAGTCGTGTCTTCGGCATTGGGGGCTCTCAAGTACACGGTGTCAAACACGCGCACAATTGCAACGGCAAAGCTTGACACACTCAATGCTTGACTCTCACTTATTGCCAAATGGTCATCAACAAGGTCCGTCGGTATACCGTACGCCATCATACGCAATGCGGCGGTCACCTTCTGGTAGGTGCTATGCCCAATCTCTCCGGCAGTATTCCTCCTTCGCTTGAAGAACCGATCAAAATTGGTCACCTTTTCGCAAATGCGTTTGAACAAACCGATGCTCATCCTAAAACGACGACGAAAATACTCCTCTAGAAAGGTTGCATTGTCTTTGAAATACATCCTCATAAACCTCTCGTGCCCTTCGATCCTTTCCCTCCACAACTTGCGCCTACCAAATATCGAGCCACCGCGCTACGGTTCTTTCGTCACGCGGCAAGCTAATAGCATCGATATGTTCTCATATTCCTCGAGTTCTAGTTCATCGTCGGATGAATCATACGAGATCCTCTACAAGCACGAATATACACTCACTTCGTCTACCGAAACTAAAATAAAATTTGGAGGACAAATGGCGCGGCCGACGGCGAAACGTACCTTGCAGCAGCGAAAAATCGTGCGCCAAGTAGCGTCCCTGCTTGAGGAGGACATGGCCGAGGGCAGCGCGGCACCGCGGTCGCCGATGCAACTCTAAGTTGATCGAGGCGTGGCGGCGGAAGTTCGCTTGGCGGCGCGGAAGAATGCGCGGTGCCGGCAACTCGCATCGATTCCCGCTGTGGCAAGCTCGGGAAGGTGCGGGGCAGACGGGTGGTGGCGGATCTGCAGCTACTATGCGCAGACAGGCGGCGAATCGAAGCAGTGGCGGCGGCGGAATCACGGGTGAGAAATAGGGGCAGCGCGGGTGACTTTTCAGTGGCGGTTGGCGTTCGCGCGCGCGAGAGAGATAGCGCGCGCTGACGGCCAGGCACCAAATTTGGGGCGTGCGCGGGGGCACAATGACGCGCACCGGAATTTTTATACATCGCACACGATTATCGCGCTTGCTGGAAGAGGGGAAAAGTGTCGCGCGCCCTATATCGAGTTTAAGGGCAGCTATTGGAGTTGCTCTGATGGTGAGGTGTCGATTATTGGGCGTTCTCGCATCAAACAGATGCAAAGAAAGTGGACGGTTTTATTTCTTAAATCCCAGTTGTTTTTTTTAAAGAAACCATCTGCTTCATGCAAAGAAAGTGGACGGTTTTATTTTTGTAAATCCCAGTGGTTTTTAAAAAAAAGAAACCATCTGCTTCATAACAAACCGAATTATGTTGGATTTCTAAAATCTAGGTATCTCGAAATGGCCCGCCGGGGCGATATCTTGGTCGTCGGAACGATCGGCCGGGGGAGGCGGCGGAGGAGGTGATGCGTCCCTGGTCGTTTGTCGATGCTACTTGAGAGCAAAAGTGAGTGTGCCAGTAGGCGGTGACAATACCGGGAGAGTGCGGGAAGAGAGTTAAGACCTCGTTTCCTGCGCTTCTCCGAGCGTGCAACCAGTGGACACATCGAGGCCAAGTCGCACTCTTCGAAGTCTGGCGGATCGAGCTAGGGCGTGATTTGAAGAACACACAAATTACTATGTCGAGTGAGGACAGTAACCAATTGAGATGTACTATTTTTTATCTCCGGGGCCTCTTATAGGATAATGCAAGCTACCAAACACGACGTTAAATGCTGACCTGTTTTAGTGATCTGCTAGAGAAGCTCTAATCTAAGTACTCTATGGAGTATGTTCAGGCAAATTGGGATGGATTCGGAGCATGCGGTGCTAAAGCCTTGACTTTATCTGTGACAGACGGAATGCTGTAAATATAGAGTACTCCCTCCATACTGATTTATTAGGCTATTACAATATTTTGAGATAAAAATTTAACTAATAATTTAGGTAACAAAATATTAGTCAAATATAACCAAAACTATATCATTGGATTTATATTTTAAACATGTTTGAATGATACGCACTTGGAAGGAGTACTTATCACACCAATTTAAAGTAGTTTTAACTTGACATATTCATCATCTCAACAAAAAGCCAGGGAGAGGCGATGGAAGGAGACAAAACCGATCTAGGGTTCCGCACCCTCGCCGGCGACGTCGCCGGTCCCTGTTGGCCTTAGGGTCTTGGACATGTGGTGGACCACAACCTCTCGCTGGCTGGAGGTTTTTGTTAGAGTATTATTAGACATATACGATTGTTACGATAGTTTAGATAGAGTTAGGATTTGTTTACGTACAGTCCTAACTTGACTTGTACTCCAAGATGATTCCATATAAGCCTATATATACTCGTGCATGTGACTCAGTAATACATCCATCATATTCCGCCAAACTTATACTATTTCATGGTATCAGTCTAACCGATCCAAACACTAGCCACACGCTTTTGCCGTGCCGTCCCCGGGGGATCGATCTCCATGATCTCTGCCGAGGGCCCCGCGATTCGTCGCAGGGTTCTGCCCTAGTGAGTCTTTTCCGATCTCTAGATCGGTTTTTCTCTCCACCGGTCGCTTGGACGATCTTCTTTTTTGGTTTACCGATCATAGATCAGATTGAGTCGCCCACCGCCGTCATCGCCACCGCGCCTCTACTCCTACCATCGGCATCAACAATCTACCTCGATCAGCTGCTATGCCTTCCTCGAAAGGCTACCGCGGTCGCCCTCCTCGGACCGTCTTTGTCGTTATCGTCCGGGACTTCACCGACAATGCCGCCATTGACTTCGATCTACGCATCGTCCATGCCATGGTGCATACAACGCACCGTCGGTTTGTTCAACCGATCCCGCGTCATCTACGCCAAGCACATCCCCGAACATGCGCCTACCACCGATCGAGCTACGGGTTGTCTCTGCGTCGCCCCTTCGGGTCGCAACACCGCCGCCTTGGTCAACCAGCTGCGGCACCAACTCGTGCTCTACAGCGATGTTGCGCCCCTTGGGGCGTAGCGTTCCTACATGCGGTCATCATCACCGTCCTCGTGCACCGACGTACTTGGCTCCACCACGCCACCTCCCTCGGCGCGGGTCGCCACCGTTCGCGCATGGTCTTCGTCATGCCGTTGGGTTCTTCCTCGCCTACTTCGAGTACCGCTGTCGCTCCGATCTAGGCGTCCAACATGAGCACTCCAGTCCTCCGTTGGTTTCGCCGTGAAGATGTCTCTTGATCGCGCAGTCCAGACTTGGGACCACGGTCACAAGAGAGAGAGAGTGGGGGAGAGAAAATATCAATTAGAGGTCCTCCCAAAAGTGGGGAAACCTTTATTGATTATTGGTGTATTTATCAGGCCAAATACCCCCACTATATATAGGGGGAGGAGGGGGTACACCCTCCCTCAAAGTCCCGGGGTGGGACTAAAGGAGAGGAGGGGAGGGGTGGCCGCCGGCCACCCTAGTGGGCCCCGCGTGGGGGGGGGGGGGCTAGGCCCAGCCAGCCTCCCCCTTGGCCCCTCTCCCTCTCTCCTTTCCCCTAATGGGCCTCTCCCTCCGGAAATTGGCCCATTAAGCCTTTGACCATTAAATTGATTTTTCTCTTTATTAAATAATTATGAATAAATGATTAAATCAACATTTAACATTCATTCACATATTATTCAATCTCTTTGGCTATGGAACACCTTCCACCTCCACTCCGGACAACCTCCGGACTTACCGAAACCCTTCCGGTTTTCTCTCTACTATTCTTCAGCGATTCCGTCGATCCTATAAACACTCTCTAAGCATCATCAAGCCCTTAAGCGTGATACCCCACGGTTCGGGAATACTCCAGACATGGTCGGGACACTCCCGCACCAATGATCGACAGAGGGACCTAGATGGCCATGTGACTCCGGTGCGTTCTACGAAGATCTTTCATCGTTTGAACCGGGACAATCGTGTCTTATTCCCTTTGTCACTCGATACTTGCATTGCCTGAGATCTGATCAATGACATCACCATGTCGTGTTCAATCTCGTTACTGAACAATGCTACTTGACTCGTTACGACAAGTAATATCCCTGTGATCAAATCACACGCTGCGCAGCTATTGGATATAACCTCCCCGAGTGGGCCCTTGAGTATCTTCCCGTCACATGGACGGACAAATCCTGCTCTTGACATATTGCCTCAACGGTTTCCTCTGAGTACCTAAACACACCTTTATAACCACTGTATTACCAAGTGGCGCTTGATGCTATCAAAGTACTCTCGGGAGACAGTGATTGATATAGCCTCACGGTCTAAGGAATAGTCTACGAGGATCCATTTCTACTCATCGTAACTTGAACTTCGTGACATGATCGGGTCACGATGTTTAGGTTGGGTATTGGTTCATCATCTCATTCTCTGAATGAGATGAACTCATTTCCAACTGGCATAAATGCCACATGATCAGGAAACATGATCATCTGTTGACCAATGAACCAGTGACTAGAGTTTCACTGGGAACCCCTGGTTGTTTGTATATCACACGTGTATTGATGTTTCCACTCAATACAGTTATAGCATGATATAAAACTTAATCATAAACTATATGAAATATGATAATAGTCCTTACTACTATTTGTCTCTAGGGCATATTTCCAACAGTTTCCCACTTGCACTAGAGTACAAATACACTAACTGTATTTGTTCTCAATCATTGGCACCATATATCCGGTACCCTGAACATGCTTGCTCATGGAAGAGGTTGAGTCTTGGGTCTGTACTTTACAATCCCAAATCCTTTGCAACTTACTAATGTCACCTTGATTGACATTAATACTTTATCATCACATGATAGCATCTCTGTGTATGTATCGTCGTTATGGCAGCAGAACGAGGCCTGATTCGAGGAGCCTATAGTGACGTTAGATCAACCTCGAGGGCTTTCTCATGGGCACTATGCCCTGGGATACATCATTCTACGTTAAAAGCGAACTAGCCCTGCCATAACATTATACAACACTTTAGATGGTACCCTTATCTATTATTATAAATGTATTCATCGAAACACTAGTGCACTCTGTGCAACTTTTGATGTTTTAGTTCACCTCGCTTCCTACTTGAATTTAATCGGTATTTATGGGAGTTCCCAACATATTCCCTTATAACATAACCCTTTATGCTTTAAGATATGTCATCCTTTATGGATTTGGAAAACATGTCTACATTTCTCTACTAGACACTGTGGACAAACTTAGCTCAACATTCTGTGATTCAAACTTAATCACTTTCAAACGTTCCTTAATTGGATCACATATTATGCTAAGTTATCATCATGGTTTACTAAGATAGAAACTATGTCTCAACATAGTGGATGACAATCATCCTTTTCTTTCTTTCAACTATCGATGTTAAACTTAATACTATTCCTAATTTGATTTATTAAGGACCAATTCCTTAATTAACTTCTATTCTGAAATCCCTTTCAGGATCCCTTAAGGAATACTACATAATATCATAATACACCTATTATCCACTTCTACATCCTATAAATCATTATTTATAAGTATATGTGCTTTCATTCTTAACATACTTAAGAATTACTCCTATAAGCTCCCACTCAAAAATATGTCAATCACATATTATTTCAGGAAGACTTACATAGCTCCCACTCAATTTTATGCAAATTGCATATCCACTCACTATTTTGAACAACTTCAAAATCCTTTGATCAAATATCAAACTTGGAGTTTTACTATGAGATACTTGTACTATTACCAGTTTTAAATCCACTAGACATTTAGCACACATGAATCAAATTCATTTGAATTTGTCCAATACTTGACAAATTGTGCTTTTGTCATTCACCCCTTTTTCCACTATGGCTTTGAAGTCATTTGGGAAAATTCAAGTAACCCCTTTTACTTGTGAGATTCGGCAACGAGTTGTTTTCTAATCTCAAGGGAATTTTGCTTCTAGGATTTCTCATAATTTAGTTTACCATTATTTCCTTAGTAGTTCGTAGGTATGTCATATTCCAATAATCATGACAAATGATTCTCAAATGTCTCCATACTAGATATGGATTTCATTTTGAATCCTACTTCATGTAGTGAAAACACTAGGGGGAAATACAATGATGAATATCATTGATTCTTTCCTTCTGTGAAGAGAATCATTCAGGAACGTTGTCCGTTGCGCTTCTCAACACTCTGATGCAGGGTTTTGAATCCTCATCGTGTTCTACACTATTTTCCATATTCCCTATAATTGAGAAATATCACAAAAAGTGAACTTTCTCAAGAATGTACCAAAATCCAAGCAGTACGAATCTTGCTTTCCTTTTGGTTTCAGCTATGGATTCCATATTCAAAGTTTCCAATGAATACTCTATAAGGACTTATTCGCTATTGTTTTGGTCATATCGAATAACCCCAAAACTTTCACGAATTCAAATGGTTCACTACATTCTAATTGAGTGCTAATTATTTCTAACTAATGGTCTCTACATCTACACTACAACGATTTATTTGGTGCCTTCTATTCACCCACTTTGATATCTAATATCACATTGTGATGCTTTGCATTTTGACGTTTCAAAGCGCTTTGCATTCCACAATTTCTTCTATGCCAATCCTATAAAGTCGAATTTCATTACTATTGATCAAATCATAGTAATTAGATTCCCTTTTATAATCATACCCTTTTATTGATGAAACATTTTGATCATATCAAATAATTTCATATTCATGTTTCCTTTGGTAAACACATTTAAACAATCATATAATGGTAATTACCATTTTCATTAAAACCCAATACATCGAATATGTATTTACTTTTAACAATTCTTTAAACACTTTGTATTCAAGTAATACACGGTGTTCAAGTTAATTTTCCGAACTTAGGCATGATTTATATGTGATAAGAAATCGATGACTTTCACATATTATTAGCATAACTTTGAATTTAAACAATGGTTTTCATTCTGTAATGAAATATCATTAAGTTGGGTATTTTTAAACAAGGCATTTTAATGTTTTACAAATGTTCATTCATTATCAATTACACATATAATCAAACAAGATATGAACACAAATAGAAATCATTCACAAAAGTGGAACAACTGTTTGTTACAAACTCATATGAATAACCGTCTCATGAAGTGTGAGACATACTAAAGAAGTTCAAAATCTCTTGATTACGATAATCATCCTAAAAATAAACTAAATGATAAATGTCGAGGGAGAGTGTCGTCGGCTGTCATCATCATGCTCGCCATCAACACGCAACGTCACCTCCTCTCCAACAAGCACCTCTCATGCAGAAGGACATGTTTTCAGCAAAACCGAACAAGTATCAAATATACTTAACACTGCAAATGTGTTTGCAAGATTATAACATTTATAAAACTGTATATCAAATATATAACTTTGTCAATGATGACCTCAGCGACATTTGGTTCAACTAACACATTCGTGAGATGTGTTATGAACCGGTGGAACTCCATTGATTCCGCGTCGCCTCTCATAACGCAAGTCCTAACTTGTGCTTGGTAGCTTGGTGGCAGCGACCGCAGCACAACGGCGTTTGCAAAAGAGCCCGACATCTAGCTATCCAGGAAGTATGCATGCCTCATGTACACATCATGCATGCGCTCCAAGTGGTCGTCCAGTGATGAGTTCTCCTCCATCTTAATGGAGAGGAAGTCTCCCATCAGCTCATGCTCCCAGATGCGTGTCTGCTCCATGAAATGTGTCCTAAGCTGTAGCATCACCGAATGAGGGTTGACATCACCCACGAAAGGACACAGCTCGTCCACCATTTCTAAATGCATTACAACTGAAATATAGGAGGCCATCTCATGATGGAGATAGCGGTCTTTCCGCTGCTCTGGGGTATCTAGGTCAGTGGGCTGATCCAAATCCATCCCGTCGAGTATATAGTCGACCACGTCATTCTTGCTAAGGAGAACATGGAGACGTGCAACCCATATGGAGAAGTTTGATCCATCTAATCTGAGATTCTCTCCTTCTAACCAATCAATTGTTAACACGAAAGGAGCCATCTACATTTATAATTGCAAAAAGAATTTAGACTAAGTTTATAATTAAATGAGTTAATAATAACTCCACTCAAAAACACCTATCCCATGAAGGGTTCCTAGTGATAACACGACCCCTATCAGCCACATCTCCCCCGATCGTCACGGCCATCAATGTGGGTTCAAGGGTGGACGCTAAACGTCGGTCACATCATTCGTGCGACTCGTGCTCGATCTTTCGACCATCCGCGTTTTGAGGCCATGTCTGCACATGCTAGGCTCGCCAACTCAACCTTAGTGTATTCGCTGTGTAACATGGCTTACACCCACTGTATGCGAACGTAGATATATCTGACACCCAGGCCTGTAACCCTAGATCGCCTCATACCGAAGAACTTTCTTGGTGGTGCACACTAAGGGGGAACACAATCATTGGTAATTTTAACAGGGATCATCTTATTAGGCTATCGTCGAGTATCTAATACTAGCACACAATAAGACATACAAAAAATAACATTGAATGTAAATGCTATGTGATATGGTCCTTCACGTCGTGATCTCCATCCGCCGTCACCGGGTTCCGGCGCCAGGGTTCCGGTGCCAGGGTTCCGACGCAGTAGACACCAGGGTACCGGTGTCATTCCGGCGTGGTAGTTTATCACCTCCGTGACTATCTACTACTACGTAACAAAAGGTAATCACTTTACCTTTGCCACAACCATATCACAAAGAAACGCCCCCCTGCAAAACAAAGTTAGACGCCTCTACTTTATCTTTGCATGTTTTACGTGGCTGAATGGGTTTCGCACAAAAACCGTTCTTACCTATGAACTTTCAGCACAACGCTGATCAAGTAGTTGTCTCTACTACACCCCTTTCGGGGCCCTCCGTTGCAAATGGCATACCAACTAATGCGAGAGAGACAGACACCCCCTAAGCCACTTTATACGGTACAAGCCGTAAGCCACTTTATACGGTACAAGCCGTATGTCAAGCGTGGATGATACATTGCAAATGTATCTTTAATTTTTGATGTTCCATGCTTGGTTTTATCTACTTTCTTATGTTTTGTTCCAACTTTGGAGTACTTTTCATATGATTTCTTGGACTAACCTATTAACAAGATGCCACAGTGCCAGTTGCCTGTTTTCTGCTGTTTTTGGTTCCAGGAAAGTCAGAAAATCAATATTCTCGGAATTGGACGGGACAAAAGCCAAAGTTCCTATTTTACCGGAAGACTCACGAAGCCAAAATACGAGACGGAGGAGGGCCATGGCCTGGCCACACCCCCCCAGGTGCGGGCTAGCCCTACCCGCGCCACCAGGTGGTGTGGGCCCCCTGGCACTCCACCGACCTTGCCTCCTTCGCCTATAAGAGCCTCCCGATACCAAAACCCTAAATCGTCAAGCCTCCAGCCACGAAAAGTTCCGCAGCGCCGCCGCCACCGAAGGGGAGATTCGGGGGACAGAAAGTCTCTGTTCCGGCATCCTGCCGGGACGGGGAAGTGCCCCCAGAGCCATCTCCATCGATCTCCACCGCCATCTCCATCACCATTGTTGATTCCCACGATGAGGAGGGAGTAGTTCTCTCTCAAGGCTAAGGGTTCTACCGGTAGCTATGTGTTCATCTCTCTCTCTATGCATGATCATATTGTGATCATGAGCTTGTAATCTATAGATCTACCTTGCTACTCAAGTGCTTTAATAGATCTCTGCTCTCCCCATGTGTGTGAAAGTGACAGCGTGCTCACCATGGTGGCACTTAGGCTAGGGATTACAAATACTTGTTATGAGTTATATTTGGAGTTGGATATCTTTATGAAATTGTGGTGTTTGTTGGACTCATCTAGTGCTCAAGGTGACAGTGTGGGGTTTTCTAGATGGGAAAGGCTTACTTTGAGGTGTGCTGTTATAGCCCTACCAACGATTAGAGTGTCGAACCGGAGAGTAGTTCAACGTAGTATCATAAAGAAGAATATATTTATATGAGAGTGTTCAGTAGTGAAAGTATGATCCCTAGGCCTTGTTTCTAAGCACTGAAACACCGTTTGCTACTAGATAAGATCCATGTTTGCTTGCTTCCATCTTTATTTCAGTTTGCTTTTAGTCTCTTCCACACCATCAAGTTATCTTCTATCACCGTTACCACTTATAATTATCTATACCACTTGTATTTCACTATCTCTTCGCCAAACTAGTGCACCTATACACCTTACAAGTATATTGGGTGTGTTGGGGACACAAGAGACTTCTTGTATCTTGATTGCAGGGTTGCTTGAGAGGGGATATCTTTGACCACTTCCTCCCTGAGTTCGATAAACCTTGGGTGATCCACTTAAGGGAAAACTTGCTGCTGTTCTACAAACCTTTGCACTTGGAGGCCCAACAACTGTCTACAAGAATAGAAGTGTGTAGACATCAAGCTATTTTCTGGCGCCATTGCCGGGGAGGTAAGGTAAAAGGTACTCACATCCTCTAGTGTGAGTACTCGAAGTTATTTCCTTTAGATTCTGCAATTTTGTCTTTTTGTTTCTTGTTTTCACTAGTTAGGCTTAATGGAAAACAACAACAAAATTAGAGAGCTTTTTAGTATTTTTCCTAAGTTAGAACTTGAATTATCTGAAAAGAAAATTAAAAAACCCATGGAACTTTTTCTGCATGCTAATAGCAATGTTATTAGTATGAATCTTTTGAACACCTTTGTTACTAATGCTATGGAAACGTCTAAGCTTGGGGAAGTTGGTTCTTATGAAAATGATCTCTTTAGTTCCCCAGTTTTAAGGAAGAAAATTTGCTCTGATGATACTTTATCTCCCATATGTGGTAATTCTAATAATACTTGTGATATTTTAAATCCACATACTGAAAGCATCCCTCTTAAAATACCTATAAAAATTATTGATGGTGTTATGGATAACTACTATTTTGGTGATGGAACTGCCCATCGCGGTGATCATTTGCTCTTTATACACGAATTATGCGGGTTGTTCAAGTGTGCAGGTATTACAACAGATCACATCAAGAAGAAGTTATTCTCTTTTTCACTTAAGGGCAAAGCAAGGGAGTGGTATGAGCTACTAGATGATCATCATCATTTGGAGTGGAAGGAACTTGAATCTCTCTTTTACTCTAAATTTTATCCTCCTCATGAAATTCATAAAGATAGGAATTACATTTATAATTTTCATCCTCATGATGGAGAAAGTATCGCCCAAGCATGGGGGATATTGAAGTCACTAATGCTCAAATGTCCTATTCATGAGCTCCCCCGTAATATTGTTATTAATAATTTCTATGCAAGGCTTTCAGGACATTACAAGGACTATCTAGATACTTGTTTAGATGGATCCTTCACAAGTAAGGAGGTCAAAGCTAAGTGGGATCTTCTTGAAACAATTCAAAGCAATACCGAAGATTGGGATAACAACAAAGGTAAAGAACCAGGTATAAACTATGAGTATGGTTGCATTAAAGTCTTTTGCTGAAACTGCTGATTTTCAAGAGCTTAGTGCTAAATATGGTCTTAATCCTCAAATTCTTATTGATAGTTTTAAAACCTTTTCTTCTCATATTAATGCTCCTAAAGAAAAGTGGGACATGTATCATGAGCCTTTCAAAGACACTTGCATGGAAAATGAAATTGTTGCTAATGATAGAAATAAACATGCTCAAACCTCTGAAAGCACTATTTCTTATAAGCATGTTAATTTTTGTGGGATACATAGGCCTTGTGAGAGTAATCAAGTTGAAGAAGAATATTGTATCACCCACAGGAATGAAAAAACTAGAATGTGGTATAGGGCTCTAAATGATCTTGGTAAAAAAAGTTTGTGCCCTCTATCCTTTTATTTGTGAACTTTGCTTTGAAGTGGGTCATTTCAATTTCCAATGCTCAGGCCATAATAATAGCCCTTCTAATCCAATGAGTACTGCAAGTTTGTATTGTGATGACATGATCACTCCTAATCAGCATGATGAACTTATATTATTTTTGGGGTGTGAAGAGTTATCAAGAAAAACCTCTTTGGTAGATATGGGTGCTTTTGATATGAATAGTGTCCTGCATGGTTGTCATCTTTATTGTGTTGATAATTGCCACACAAATACTTACATACAAAATATTATAGAAGATGAGATTTTACCAAAATATGATAGGACTAATATGTGTTTTGATCTTATTAATGAAAAGAAGGAATCATCCAAAATTTCTTCTATTGTCTCTAACAATGAACCAGGGTATATGGAGAAGCTTCCTTTCAAGCCTCTCCCTCCTAAAGAGAAGAAGAAAAAGAAGAAGAGGAGGAGTAAAATAAGAGAGGGAACGGTATTTTCCCCTAAGCATGTAGCTCCAATTATAGTTTTTGATGAGTCTGAACTCGATGATGTTCCTATGCCTGTTACCTATAGTAGTGATCATGATTGGGAAAAGCACACTTCTTTTGATATTGAAAATCTCTTTGGTACCAATTCTGAAAATGATGACATTAATAATTGCTATACTATTAGTGCTATCCATGATCCTTCCAATGATGATATGTTTACAAATGAACACACTTGGGAAGATAATTATTCTATTGCTTATGATGATACTATACCTCCAATATATGATGATTGCAATGATGAATATAATATTTTCAGTACTCCTACTATTGAGGAGGAAATTAATTATGATTACAATATGCCTCCTATATTTGATGATTATGGTGATGAAAATAATAATGATAGATATTTTGTTGAATTTGCTCCCACTACAATCAATAAGAATAACTATGTTTATGTGGGGAGTATTAATTCTTTTATGCATGTGGCTCATGATAAGAATGTTTCTTGTGATAGTTATATTGTTACTTTTATTCATGATGCTACTAAAAGTTATTATGAGAGAGGGAAACATGGTTTTATGCATCTCAATAATATTAAGTTTCCCCTCTTTATGTTGAAAGTCTTGAAGTTGCACTTGTTTTGCTTTCCTATGCTTGTTGCTTTGTGCTTTCATGACTTGTTTCTTTACAAGATTCCTATGCATAGGAAGTGGGTTAGACTTAAATGTGCTTTGAATTTGCTTCTTGATGCTCTCTATTACCTCAATTCATATTTCTTATGTGAGCATCTTTTCAAACTATCATGCCTAACTTAAAGGCGTTAAAGAAAAGTACTTATTGGGAGATAACCCAAAAGTTTTAGATGAGTCTTGGAAGTTATTACTTCTGTAATAACCGCTCCTTATCCTTTTTATTTGCTTTTTGTGAAAAGAGTAACCTCTAATGAGAGAGAAGTAATGATTGGGAAAGTTGCTGTCCCGAAACAGATTTTTGTGCTTCACCGTACAAATTCGTGAGAGAGCTCTGTATGTCGGATTGAGCTGTAATGTATTGTGCTTCTGCCCCAGATTGTGATATAACTTTCGTTAGTTCAACACTTTTCGATTTGAGCAACAGAAGGTCTTCGAAAAAATTCGTCTTTACCTGCTGGTCTGTTTTGACAGATTTCTGCCATTTTCTGCATTTGCTTCTTGTGGGTTCCTTTTTGAGTTTTTTGGGGAATTGAGCTTTTTGAGGGAAGTGCTACAGTAGGTAGTGTTCTAATGGAAGTTTATTTGGTGTTAGAACTGAACCTTGAGACTTATTTATCTTGAGTGCACTAATGTTGCTAATGAGATTGTGTGAAGTTTTGTATGAAGGAAAAATTTCAGGTGTATGGAAGGAATGAGTAATGAGATGAAGGATGGACTAAAGCTCAAGCTTGGGGATGCCACGCGTGTCACCCCAAGAAATATACAAGAAGTACAAGCTTCAAAGCTTCGGGATGCCCAAGGCATCCCCCTTCTTCATCAATAAAAATCTCAGGTTTCTTCCAAACGCTTCATTTTTATTGTTTCATGCACAGTTGTGTTTTTCTTGGAGCGTCTTCTTTTTTGTTTTTGTTTTGGCTTTTAGTTTGCTTGGTTTGCTTAGTTTTCTGAATAAATTGATTGGACCCCTCTTTCATACTTTGGTTTGCAAATAGTTTGGTTTGGTTTGGAAAAGAGTAGGAAAGTTCATGCTTATGTGGTAAAAAGAGCTTGTTTTTGACTGTGGCCTATGCTTTGTCATGCCATGCTTGATATTGTTTTGGCTTTATGCTTAGTATTATTTGCTGTAGCATGACTTGTTATAAACAATTGAGATTGCTTAATGTGCCTTGGATGAATCATGCGTTGTTTTAGCATATTAAAGCATAGTATAGTGGTATTCTCCTTTGATGCTTTATTTGGGTTAACTTGGCGCATGCTCACACCAAGCCTGTATGATCCTTTAGTTTTCAACTTGTAGTATCACTTTATGCTTTGATCAATGATGTTTTGTCGCTCTACATGATTATGGCCATTATTGCTCTCTTAGTTTGTCGCTCCCGGTCTTTTGCTAGCCTCCGCAACAAGTATGAGTTCCACTCATGCATCCAACTCCCTAAACCAATTTATTCCAAAGAGTCCACCATACCTACCTACTAGCTTATGCTATTCCAAGTACATTCATGCTTTTGTTTACCTTCCACTTGTTATGAGAAAACTAGTGATTAAAGCTCTCACGAACTTGATGCCACACTTTACTTTACTTGCCCTTAATAAACTTGAACCATTGTGTCTTCTATGTTGTATATGCTTGCACTTATTTGTTGGGAATTAGCAGAACCATGCTTTCATGGGGAACGCTTTCAACATTGCACTTGGTACTTGTACCTAGTTGATATCATGCTCTTTTGTATATGGATGTCGTCGGTGTGAAATGAAAGGGGAGCTTGTAAGTCCATGGAGTTATGTATAGGTTTTAGAGAAATGCCTGGGCCGCTGGTCTAATCCATGCTGACATGGTGGAATCCTGCAGCGTAACCATAATGAGCTGTCTATGAAGCATTCTTCTTATAAAAAAGAGTCCTATATTGAGAAAAAAAGATACTATGAAAAGAGGAAAGAGAGAAAAAAGCACCATATTCCCATGGTAAATAAGAAGAATGCTGAGATGCTCGTTGTCTGCTTGCCTTGTCATTTTGATATGGGGATTCTTCTGTATCATCGGGCAAGAGGTACCCTGTTGGCGGTTCTCTATGATACACATGTACTTACGATGACAAGAACTTACCGGTGACTAAACTTGACTAGCATGAGGAGCGGCCCTCGTATACAAGGGACATGAGATTTCTGACTTATACTTCGTCAAGCATGTACACCATAGTTTGTTCACTTTAACTTTAATCACTTCAAGATGCTTATGATAGGGGCAATGAGAGCTGAAAGCTATAAGTACCATAATTTTTGGAAGCTCTTTATGAGACTTGAATCCCTACTTCCTTTTATAAAGGCTTTTCTTTCACCATTATATTGAGTCTCCACCTTCTACCTTTATGCACCTACTTTGAGAGCATAGTGACCATTCTTAGTTCTATGTGCATTGTCCCAAGACTAGTTGATTGATGCATAGCTTGATATTGCTTGTTTTAAACTATTGTATCTAGTCACTCTTATGAACTTTGAAGGTGTCCTATGCATTTATATTTGCTACTCTATTGAGGGACAAGCTGAATACTATTATGCTATGTTTTCTTTATGTGAAACAAACAAACGTCTTGCAAAGCATTGTTATTCATGAATCTTTTGTTTGTGTCTTTTCATGTTGCATCATAGTTTCTTTGTCTTATTGCTAGAACTTTGTATTTCATGTTATGATTGAAGTACTATGATCCCAGCTTTGAATGTTTTACAAATACTTTGATCAAGTCTTTGATGGTGCATGTCACCTCAAAAATTATTCTTTCTTTTTATCACTTACCTACTCGAGGACGAGCAGGAGTTAAGCTTGGGGATGTTGATACATTGCAAATGTATCTATAATTTTTGATGTTCCATGCTTGGTTTTATCTACTTTCTTATGTTTTGTTCCAACTTTGGAGTACTTTTCATATGATTTCTTGGACTAACCTATTAACAAGATGCCACAGTGCCAGTTGCCTGTTTTCTGCTGTTTTTGGTTCCAGGAAAGTCAGAAAATCAATATTCTCGGAATTGGACGGGACAAAAGCCAAAGTTCCTATTTTACCGGAAGACTCACGAAGCCAAAATACGAGACGGAGGAGGGCCAGGGCCTGGCCACACCCCCCAGGCGCGGGCTAGCCCTACCCACGCCACCAGGTGGTGTGGACCCCCTGGCACTCCACCGACCTTGCCTCCTTCGCCTATAAGAGCCTCCCGATACCAAAACCCTAAATCGTCAATCCTCCAGCCACGAAAAGTTCCGCAGCGCCGCCGCCACCGAAGGGGAGATTCGGGGGACAGAAAGTCTCTGTTCCGGCACCCTGCCAGGACGGGGAAGTGCCCCCGGAGCCATCTCCATCGATCTCCACCGCCATCTCCATCACCATTGCTGATTCCCATGATGAAGAGGGAGTAGTTCTCTTTCAAGGCTAAGGGTTCTACCGATAGCTATGTGTTCATCTCTCTCTATGCATGATCATATTGTGATCATGAGCTTGTAATCTATAGATCTACCTTGCTACTCAAGTGCTTTAATAGATCTCTGCTCTCCCTATGTGTGTGAAAGTGACAGCCTGCTCACCATGGTGGCACTTAGGCTAGAGATTACAAATACTTGTTATGAGTTATATTTGGAGTTGGATATCTTTATGAAATTGTGGTGTTTGTTGGACTCATCTAGTGCTCAAGGTGACAGTGTGGGGTTTTCTAGATGGGAAAGGCTTACTTTGAGGTGTGCTGTTATACCCCTACCAACGATTAGAGTGTCCAACCGGAGAGTAGTTCAGCGTAGTATCATAAAGAAGAATATATTTATATAAGAGTGTTCACTAGTGAAAGTATGATCCCTAGGCCTTATTTCTAAGCATTGAAACACCGTTTGCTACTAGATCTGTTACATGTTTGCTTGCTTCCATCTTTATTTCAGTTTGCTTTTAGTCTCTTCCACGCCATCAAGTTATCTTCTATCACCGTTACCACTTATAATTATCTATACCACTTGTATTTCACTATATCTTCGCCGAACTAGTGCACCTATACACCTGACAAGTGTATTGGGTGTGTTGGGGACACAAGAGACTTCTTGTATCTTGATTGCAGGGTTGCTTGAGAGGGGATACCTTTGACCACTTCCTCCGTGAGTTCGATAAACCTTGGGTGATCCACTTAAGGGAAAAATTGCTGCTGTTCTACAAACCTCTGCACTTGGAGGCCCAAAAACTGTCTACAAGAATAGAAGTGTGTAGACATCAGTGGACCAGTCTCGCGAATGAACGTGTAAAGTCGATTGGGGGCCGCTTCATCAAGCATTACTGCGGTATACACAAGTACACGTGGGAGGGTAACAACTAAAATATCAACGCCCACACGCTACATCTCGTGTGTTCTACCCGTACTAGCATTACTACGCATAGATCTAGCTCTGACACCACTGTAGGGGTTCCGCATATGAAAACAATAAATTTTACCCTACGCCCCTGAACCCCTGAAGCTTCCAGGACCTATCTATTAGTAATACAGTAACGGGAGGGGCTTTTCGCGAACTTACCCTTGAAGACCGAAAAGCGTTGTCAACGCTCAGGAGAGCGTGGTTGATGTAGACGAGCCGAAGCCGACCTCAAGGTCGTGATGAAATCCTTGCACTCCTTGGCTCCAACGACTTGAGTGCCTCAAGTGCGACACCTCGCGGGGAGTTACACACATCCGGTGCCTGACGATGAATCCCGCTTCCCCGATCCAGCAGCAGTTGCGGAAGTAGAGCTCCCAGATCCGAATCCCGCAACGCGACGGCGCTCCGCGGTGAAGATGTCTCTTGATCGCGTAGTCCAGACTTGGGACCACGGTCACGAGAGAGAGAGAGAGAGAGAGAGAGAGAGAGAGAGAGAGAGAGAGAGAGAGAAAATATTAATTAGAGGTCCTCCCAAAAGTGGGGAAACCTTTATTGATTATTGGTGTATTTATCAGGCCAAATACCCCCAGTATATATAGGGGGAGCAGGGGTACACCCTCCCTCAAAGTCCCGAGGTGGGACTAAAGGAGAGGAGGGGGAGGGGTGGCCGCCGGCCACCCTAGTGGGCCCCACGTGGGGGGGGGGGGGGCTAGGCCCAGCCGGCCTTCCCCTTGGCCCCTCTCCCTCTCTCCTTTCCCCTAATGGGCCTCTCCCTCCCGAAATTGGCCCATTAAGCCTTTGACCATTAAATTGATTTTTCTCTTTATTAAATAATTATGAATAAATGATTAAATCAACATTTAACATTCATTCACATATTATTCAATCTCCGTGGTTATGGAACACCTTCTACCTCCACTCCAGACAACCTCCGAACTTACCGAAACCCTTCTGGTTTTGTCTCTACTATTCTTCGGCGATTCCACCGATCCTATAAACACTCTCTAAGCATCATCAAGCCCTTAAGCGTGATACCCCACGGTTCGGGAACACTCCATACATGGTCGGGACACTCTCGCACCAATGATCGACAGAGGGACCTAGATGGCCATGTGACCCCTGTGCGTTCCACAAAGATCTTTCGTCGTTTGAACCGGGACAGTCGTGTCTTATTCCCTTTCTCACTCGATACTTGCATTGCCTGAGATCTGATCAATGACATCACCATGTCGTGTTCAATCTCGTTACTGAACAATGCTACTTGACTCGTTCCGACAAGTAATATCCCCGTGATCAAATCACACGCTGCACAGCTATTGGATATAACCTCCCCGAGTGGGCCCTTGAGTATCTTCCCGTCACATGGACGGAAAAATCCCGCTCTTGACATATATTGCCTCAACGGTTTCCTCTGAGTACCTGAACACACCTTTATAACCACTGTATTACCAAGTGGCGCTTGATGCTATCAAAGTACTCTCGGGAGACAGTGATTGATATAGCCTCATGGTCTAAAGAATAGTCTAAGAGGATCCATTTCTAATCATCGTAACTTGAACTTCGTGACATGATCGGGTCACGATGTTTAGGTTGGGTATTGGTTCATCATCTCATTCTCTGAATGAGATGACCTCATTTCTAATTGGCATAAATGCCACATGATCAGGAAACATGATCATCTGTTGACCAATGAACCAGTGACTAGAGTTTCACTGGGAACCCCTGGTTGTTTGTATATCACACGTGTATTGATGTTTTCACTCAATACAGTTATAGCATGATATAAAACTTAATCATAAACTATATGAAATATGATAATAGTCCTTACTACTATTTGTCTCTAGGGTATATTTCCAACAACCTCGACACCGGCACCCGACCACGACATCGACCACGGCGACCCCTCGCATGGCTACCTTGACCATGGGTGTAGCGCCCAACGCTCTCGGCTACCTCTACATCGGCACGAAGTGCTACCCCCTCACTTGAGTACCTCCTCAGCTTGCTCTATAGTCCAAGCATTTGCGCCACGACACGTCGTCTACGACACTCTCGCTGCTACTGTGGGGGATGTCATCCTACTGGATTCTACTTCGGTTTCTCTCCAGTCTGACCATCCATGATGTTTCAGTTGTTCACGATGCTACCGCTCCGACTGCGAGGGAGTGTTAGAGTATTAGGCATATACGACTATTATGGTAGTTTAGATAGAGTTAGGATCTGTTTACGTATAGTCCTAACTTAACTTGAACTCCAAGATGATCTCATGTATGCCTATATATAATCACCATGAGGCTCAATAATACATCCATCATATTCCGCCAAACTCACACTCTTTCAGTTTTCCGTTCTTTGTTTCGCCTATTCTCTAGTGTCTTCTTCAGGATGTTGAGGCGACGGCTACGTCCTGGAGTCAGAATAAGGTCCTCCCTGCTCTATCCTCGCTCCGGTGGTGCATCTAGCGTCGACGGAGGGCGCATGGAGTAATTTTTCCGGCAGATCTCCTTGGATTCTGTTTGTTTTCATGTTTGTCGGTTTATTTTCAGGCCAGCCGCCTCCTATATACGGATGTCATCATTGGTGATGGTTGTTGCTCTAGTGTGCTGGTCCTTTTGCCCTTAGCACGATGACTTTCCTTTTGTCTACTACAACAAGCTATACTACAATAAACTTTGCCCAACTCCGATGATGGAGGGACGAGGACGGTGGCGTGCCTTCGGCTTGTGCTAGCGTTTGTTGTCGTCGCTAGGTGGTCCAATGACTTATTTGTAATTTTTATTGCTTTTTGATGTCTTTGTACCATGATTATTAATAGATCCGTCGAATTTTGGAAAAAAATAGTTTTAACTTCCTTCTGATAAAAACAAACGTGCAAGCGAAAAACGCATGTGCCAGTCACAACTCTGGTCTGGGGACGACGCTGAATAGGACGCTTCAAATCGTACTCCAAGGAAACTTATCTACGGCAACCTTGGCAGCCAAGGAAGAACCTTCTAGAGCATCGTTTGGCGGGTACGAGGCAGTAGGTGGGCCCACTGAACACTTTGGAGCTTGGTGTGTTGGACAGCGACAGATCTGCTCTCTCTTGCGATTAGCCCCCTGCCAAACCCTTGACTTTATCTGTGACATACGGGATGCTGTAAATATCCATAGTGGTTTATTAGGTATTACAATATTTTGAAATAAAATTTTGACTAGTAATTTAGATAACAAAATATTAGTCAAATATAACCAAAACTATATCACTGGATTTATATTTTAAACATGTTTAAATCATACACACTTGGAATGAGTACTTATCTCACCAATTTAAAGTACTCCCTCCGACTCATATTAGTTGACTTAGATTCATCTAGATACGGATGTATCTAGTCAAGTTTTAGTGCTAGATACACCCGTATCTAGACAAATTTGAGTCAGCTAATATGGGTCGAAGGGAGTACTTTTAACTTACGCATTCCTCATCTCAACAAAAAGCCAGGGAGAGGCAACAGGAGGAGACAAAACCGATCTAGGCTTTCGCACCCCTCACCGGCGTTGCCAGTCCGCTCCACCTCTGTTGGCCCTAGGGACTTGGAGGTGTGGTGGACCATGTCCTCTCACTGGTGGAGGTTTTTCGTTTTGTTTCGCCTATTATCTAGTGTCTTTTTCAGGATTTTGAGGCGCCGGCTACATCCTAAAGTCAGAATAAGGTCACCTCAGCTCTATCCTCGCTCCGGTGGTGCATCTAAAATCGACGGAGGACGCGTGAAGTCGTTTGTCTGGCAGATCTCCTTGGATTCTATTCGTTTTCGTGTTTGTCGGTTTATTTTCAGGCCAGCCTCCTCCGATCTACAGATGCATTGGCAATGGTTGCTGCTCTAGTGCGCTGGTTCTTTGTGGTCTTAGCACGATGACTTCCCGTCTGTCTATTACAACAAGCTCATTACGACAAGCTTTGCCTGACTCCGATTATGGAGGGGCGAGGCCTATTTGTAATTACTCCCTCCGACCCATATTAGTTGACTCGAATTTGTCTAGATTCGGATGTATCTAGACATGTTTTAGTACTAGATACATCCCAATCTAGATAAATCCAAGTCAACTAATATGGGTCGGAGGGAGTACTACTTTTAGATCTTTTTTACTACCGTTGATAATTATTAATAGATTGGATAGATCGGTGGAATTTCGAAAAAAAAAGTTTTAACTTACTTTTGATAAAAACAAATGTGCAAGCGAAATCATGTGCCAGTCACAACTCGCGTCTGGGGACGACCGCTGAATAGGACGCTTCAAATCGTACTCCCAAGGAAACTTATCTACGGCAACCTTGGTAGCCAAGGAAGAACCTTCTAGAGCATTGTTTGTTTGGCGGGTACGAGGCAGTAGGTGGGCCCACTGAACACTTTGGAGCCTGGTGTGTTGGACACACCGAACTACAGATCTGCTCTCTCTTGCGATTCGCCCCCTGACAGTACGAAGTATGACTTGTGCATGGGTGCGTCTGGGTCACTGTAAAAGGACATGAGATCCATCCAAGAGATTATTCTCGCTTCACCTGCTCCTCCTGCACTCAACGTACTAGTATCTCAAAGCTGATTTGACATGCCATCGTCATCCCGCACGCTTTGTTCTTTTTGATTGACTCTTGGCCTTGGAGTCACGCCCCCACCAGTCAAGTACTGGTAAAGCTGACGTGAGAATCAATCTGTACTGTTCACCCTGCAAAAGATATGAGTTGTTTTTTATTTTTTAGCAGGTACCGGATACAGCTAGAAAGACAGGTAAATCGTGGTGTTTTTTCTAAGAATACAAAACTATTTTATTGAAAGAATAGAGTACAGTACTCTAAATCTTTATATGTATCTGTATATTATGTACATGTATTTAACATTTATGTACAAATCTATTTTAAAACACAGTGGCATATAAGCAAAAAGTGACAAAATCGTGGACGATCCATGATAGCAAATAGTACATCTACTTTTTTCTAATATACATGTTTTGTGTGTAGCCCACAAATGAAAACATGTACTACGAGAACCAACACTGGGTTTGGCACTCATCCCACCAGAGTTTAAATCTCAGGTTTAATACTTTGATGTCTCATAAAAAGGAATATTCTTTGGTAGGAGATGATGTTTCCGTCGAAAGTGAGACGTATGTGTATGTGCGTATTTGTGAGCTCCTGCGTTTGTACTGGATTTCTATTAAAAAAATACTACTATGTGGGCTACACATAAAACAGGTACTACTATGTGTAGCCCACTTTTGCTAATGATACATGCACAGTTCACATATATGTATACAACTAATTATTTTCGAAATCCTCTAGTACTCTAATATACATTTATAAATGATATACTATGTGCCAGCTCCAACTCAATCCGGCATGTCGGATCATTTCTCGCGAAGTCGTGTGATGCTCTGTGGGACGACATGCTCTAGACGATGTTGCGAGGCAACTCTTGGCAGGCGATGTGGGACTCTGTTGTGTCTTGTTCAGGAGGAGGAAGAGGAGAGTCCACCTTGTGGCATGAGCGTATGGGTGCTTTGGGGCAAAGATTGGCTAACTTTGCCACACCCAAAAGTTAGGTGACTTCAACGCGTAGGGCCACCACATATCGGGTCCACATGTAAGTAACACAAAGTCACTCACACGAAGACCACAAATAATTTTTAGTAGCCACACGAGCAAAACTTGCTGCCCCGCCATTGCTCAGACGACACGAGAAATGTGAAGCCGTTGTGGGGTCCACACACGCACATATTGTGGGACCCGATCTTATTTTCGGTGTTTTGTACTATATCATTAGTGCACAAAGAAGATAATATTTACATGTCCAATAATTGGTTTGTATATTTCGCTATACCCGCCAAAAGCAATGTCTACTACAATTGCTATCATTCAAACATATAGTGTGTTTTTGACACCTTCTTATAATGCAAAATAATACACATTTAAACTTGTAAAAATGATTTTTTACAATACTTTGAAACATAAAAAAGTTAACCCTTACTTTTTATATATCCATGCTTTCTATAGCCTGAGCTATTTACATATCCACCAACCAATTGCAGACTTAGCCGTATAGACTATGATTATTGCCACTAAGACATATCTCGTCTTCTAGACGCTTTCTTCTAATTCGAATTGACTAATGTTTAGACGCATGTTTGCGACTGGTTGTGAGGTGTTGACCCCACGACGGCTTTGGGCTTTTTGGTGCTACCGTTTCACATCATTTCCTCGGCCGTATCTTTGACGTGGTGTGATTGACAACCAAAAAGAGTAATGAGAAAAGTAAATCCTGAAGATCGAATAAGCATGATGGCGCGTGAGCGGCATGCAGTTCTATATCTCGATCGCCCATCTCCACTTTTGTTGATTTTGGCCTTTTCGAAAAACCTTCAAAAAATTCAAAACAAATACCTACATGTAGCCAAGGACTTAGACTACACATCTGAAAAGTTCCAATCCCAAATTTCTATATTATTAGCCCAGCAAAAAAGACAGATTTAATGAATTTCGTATGTGTACTATTCACACTCTAGATCCGAAAACATGTCTTTTTATTGAGCCCAAATACAATGTGTTTTCACATGATTTTTGGTACACGTGTAGTGTATATCATGGTCTACATGCTCGTATTATTTGAATCTTCAGAATTGAATTTATCAAAGGTTGTAAGGAAAAAAATACTGGACTACATGGCGCCGCTCTCCCTTGAAGATACACTATAAGGCCGTTTAAATGGACTGTTTCTTAGCGCGCTATCATAGGCACTCATATATTTTAAGAAATGGTCACTCTAATGAACTGTTTCTTAAGGGTGTATCTAAAGCATTTATGCATTTAATGATTTGGGCTCATGCATGTACTACCTCTGTTTGGGATTATTAGTCCTAAGGGCCAAGTTGCTAATACCAAGACACTCTATAACTCTCTCTCATTAATCTATGCATACACCAATAGACTTACATGTATGAGAGAAGTGAGAGAAATGGAGAACATGCATTGGACTAGAGAGACTAATAAATGAGATAAACCTTATAATTTCAAACAAAACAAAAAAGCTCTCGAGACCTATACGATTAGGCTAGCCAATTTTTCTGCGGTTGCGTGCAGGAGTCCACCTATCTTCATCATTAACTATGTGCCACATAAACAAATTGTCTAGGATATAGAGCTAAGATACACCCATTTTGAAAGGCCTAATTAGTAGTTATATCATTAACCGCGTAAAGAAATAGAAAAATTACTTGTCCACTTATTAATTAGCGAATATAATTGTACATAGTACTAGAAGTCTAGAACAACAATAACCATTAACAAATAGGGCAACCAAAATCTAAAACAAAAAATAGAAAGGGCGACAATGAGGCTATGACCCCACACGCTGTGTCAACTTCGTGACACACTCCTATCATGACTCGCGTTCACCCCTAACTTCCGGTTACTTCTTTTGTACACAAACGAATTATCCTCGCTTCGACACGCTACTCCCAAATCACTGAGGATAGAAACGTGAGTTATTTAAATGACCATTAATTAATTTTCATATTTAGCTATACCTGCAAAAAAGCAAAGTCTACTACAATTTTTACCATTCAAACACATAGTGTGTCCTTGACACTTTTTTCTGACATGAAGTAACACGTCATTAAGCATGTAAAAAAAATCACAATATTTTCATATAGGAAAAGTGAAACTTTAATTTTTAACTCAGGCTCCTCGTAACTTGAGCTTCTTTTGGAGTGTCTTGTCATTGTCATGTAAATTATAAAAATATTTACATATCCACTAACTAATTGCAGATTTACTCTTGTAGACTCAATTATTACCATCAAAACCTATCACATCTTCTAGAAGATTTCTTCTAATTCGAAATGACTCACACTGAGACACGTGTTTGAGACTAGTTGAATGGCTTTGCGCTATTTTTTGAACATCAAGAACTTTTATTAATCCTTAAACATTATTACATATGATAATAATAAAGCAAGAATAAAATCAGGGTCGTCAAGCCACACTTGTTTATCCGATCCTCTAGCTACCCTAGCTAGCTCATGGGGTTATACAATTAGCTTCATGGTGTGAATGATCAAAAATAATCTTTTGAAACTCCATTTGCTATATGGTGGCAGTCATCTAAAATATCAGCTGCTAGGCCTAAAGAACCCCCTTCCGGCATTGCATTGATAGCTTCCAAGCAATCAGAGGAACGAATAATTCAATTGCATCTGATACTCCAAGACAAGATCAACCCTTCTTGTAGTGCATGTGCTTCAACTGATAGAGCATCCAAAACTACATCAAGTTTGATGTTTGCCGCGGCAACAAACACACCTCTGCTATTTCTAATTACCACTCTCTAGTCATACTCCTAGCGTTCCCATGCGTTGCAACCGGGATAAAAAAGCTAAAACACGGAGGATTACAATCATCCGCTCCAACAATGGCAACACCAAGGCCTTTGCAGACCAATTCCCATCGAATTTGGCCAATGTCAACGTGGGATTTGGGTAGAGGGAGACTGAAGAAAAAAGAGAGAGGAATGAATCTTCTTCTCACCCGCTCATACTCAACATCATTGTGCTCTACCCTGGTCCCCTTTCATCAGTTTTCCACATCAAAATTCCCATAGTGGTATCCTTTATTATCTTGTTTTTTCTTAAAAATAAAACAGGAAAGGATAAATGTTTTAATAAACAGAAAAAGGGAGAATCAGTTTATTAATTTATTGGTTTTTGCAGGGATATGGCGATGGTGATCTGTACTTACATGTTCATATATGAGCATGCAATCATCAATGGAAGAAGAGGAAGATATTTTGTATATTTGACCACCATTACAGAATCAACCCCTCTTTCCCCATGATCTCTAGGAACCTAGGGTGGCGCTAGTGTCTGATCTTTCAATCTTCTTAATGGATCAACTATGGCGTTAGAAAAACAATGCCCAAGAATCATAGGTCAGGATGGTCTTCAACTCCCCAAGCACATCTCATATAGCATCGTCTAACAGCGCCTTCGTGTAACAATTGATTTCTATTTTCATAGAAATAGAGAAACCAAGAAAGTAAATCTTCTCCAAGGGTGCTCTTCGTGGTCAAAGATATGCTTGTAATAACAAATCCAGAAAGAATTTTTATTGACTGCATTTTATGGAATGAAAGTTTGCTCAACTTTCAGTTTACAACTATTGTAGGCTGATGATATGTAACCTCAATTTGTGCACCTCTTGGACGCTCTCGAAGGTCCCTATTGCTCTCGTAGGAGGCCGGAGGTATGGCTAGATGACGGGGTCCTTCGGGTGCAGGGGTAAGGTGGGGTGCCCGCCGAGAATTGTCCATGCGCTGTGTTGTTGGCACCGACATCGGCACAGGAGGAGAAGGAGGAGGAGATGAGAAAGTTGTTGAGCGACAAATCTATGGCATCCCGAAGGGAGGGGTGATCCATGTCACGTAGCTGCCACTCCATCCCCATGAGTTCCTCGATGTACAACCGGTGCCCATATCCTCATCGGCCGCGATGGCGGCGGCACAATACTACCGATCTTCCTCCTCCTGCGCTGCAACAAACTTCTCTACCTCCTCCATGTGCACGTCATCATAGATGGGACCCGCCACCGCGGCGTCGATACCTTGCTGATCGGCCTCCCCTCCTCATGCTCCACCTAATCCATGTTCATATCGTACATGGATTCTAATCCATCAGCTGCCTCCAGATAGAGCTGGTGATCCAGAGGTTGGGACTTTTCTTCTACCATTACAATGGACGCGATCCTTCACTCTCCTCCTTTGTGGCTTGGCGCCCATGGCAACTAGTTAGATCAATTTCGTTGATCTTGGCTGACTTCATGAGAGATTTTTTTTTACCAATTACTGTGAGGCAAAAGCCCCACAACTCCACTTTATTTAAATCCAAAACTTACATACAAATACAAAAAGGGGAAGAAAGAACCAACTTACGGTAAGCTATCTAACCACAACTTTACACAATCAGCTTTCTTGCATTTGTATACCGGACAAACCACAAGAGGCTGACGAACCAGTTCATAGTATTTTGAAACAATATAATCACCATTTTGCCAAGGACATTTCTATATGTCTCTCTGTGTTAAACACAATTGAAGAGTATGTAGCCAATCCGAAAGTTGGAGGAACTCTTCATATGCTTGAGTGGAAAAAGGAAGATGGAAAAAATCAGAAAGATCTTGAGCATCCCACATTGCCTTTACAGATGTCGTGTCCTCAATTGCGAAAGGAAAAAGTGAAAACCTTGTTTTCAGCTGAGTTGTATCATCACCCAAATCTCCCTTATCCGACCAGAATAAAATCGAATTACCTGCATTCACTAAAGTATTAGTGGTATTCTCGGTAATATTGGATCATGATCTGCACAATAGATAAGGGCAGACATATATAAAAAGGTTTTTTCCTTGTCGGGATTAGCGGGAGCATGACCTACACAATACGTAGGCGTCATGGGTATATAAGAAGGTTTCCGGGGCGTCGAGTTGTTTATCAATTGGATTTAACACGTAAATATATTCTACTCGAACCGTACGAATCCAGCACGTAAACATTGCTACCCAATACGAAGCGATCTTCCCAATACGAAGCGATCTGCAAAGGACCGGCTACCGAGTATTATCACTTAACGCTGGTATATGATATAATATCCCTGAACTCACGTACGCAAAATCGTTCAGAAAAACAAAAATCGGTAAAAAAACACACCATACTTTATTATTATTAGGTATAGAAATAGGTGAAACAAAATCTAAATCAGAAAAGACAAAAGGGTGGCAATGAGGCTAAAGGACAAAAGGGTGGCAATGAGGCTACAACCACATGCGTTGTGTCAACTTCGCGACATGCTCCTACCGTAACTCACATTGACCCCTAACTTCATGTTACTTCTTTTTGTATACAACCGAATTACCACTTGTTCGACACGCCACCCCCAAATCCCTAGGATAGAAACATGAGTTATTTAAATGATCATCAATTGATTTTAATATTTACCTATATGTGCACAAAAAAAGCAACGTCTACTACCATTTTTTACTAGTACACAACCGATTTACCACTTGTTCGACACACCACCTGTCAACACCCAGATTTTTAATCCCAGATGCCTGTTATGCCGTACATCGCAATCCTAGGATTACCATTTTTTTGAGACATAACAGATTGGATATCACAGTACATCATCCATTACAAACCATAATAAGGTCTTACACAAATAAAGGACCTCATGATCCAGTCTTAGTACAAACAAGTAGCGGAATAATAAGCGTAGCGGTGGGCTCCATCTTTAGTGTCACAGGCAATGCTGACGATGGGAGATGATCCTAGTTGTCGTAGCTGTCCTGCTGTCCACCTTCAGGGTAGTCCTCCTCATAGTCTGGCCACGGGAATAACCAGGGACAAAGCCATGAGTACTCTTTAAGTACTCGCAAACTATTACTAACAAGTAAGGTAGTTCTAGTAGGAATGCTAAGTCTAAGTTTATTTATAAAGTTAAGCTTGAAATCTAAGCTGAGTTCAGAAACAAAGAAAGATAAAATAAAGTTCTAAATCACCTAAGTGGGAACTTAGTTGTCATCGTCACAACTCTGTTGTGGTCAAGTCATGTCACAATTCATTTCATAAGTCATTTTGAAAATATCTGACAACAGAACAGTATGGCCACTCCAACTGTCCATAACCGTGGACGCCGCTATTCGAATAGTTTGACACTCTGCAGAGGTGGTACACTTTCACCACAAAATTCGATATATTTGTCAGGGATAACCCTGAATCATCATACTTAGTATGCAGATAATTAAACATAACCTTTCCTTTACACACTCTAGTATAAGCACCTCTCCTATGAGCTTGGCCTCCCAGCCATGGCCATCTGCCATCCTGGGAACTACATAGGTGGACAACATTGAGAGGTAGCATCAGCTCAAATCTCTCCCGCGAGGGAACTAATACTAATGCATATAAACTTTCGGCGAAGCCTTACCCAATTCAGGTATTGTGGTTGTACGGTAAAGTTGGAATGGTATCGCATCAGAACCCAACCATCAGTTTTTATAAAGGGGGTTAAGGCTCATGCCTCAAAATTTTCATCATCATAAACCATTTGTGTTTCTCAACACATGTCAAAACATCTCAATAGAATGACTCATCATTCCAAGGTTTTCACAAGTCATTTTCACCAAGTATTCCCATCTAAAGTGATCAAGTTTTTGGTTTAGCTCTAATCACTAAGTTAAGAGTGTTCACTAAGGTGGGATGTTAATCTCAATCTCATGCCATAGAATGACATCTAGTATAGGCCAAGTTTTATAATCTTTATGCTATCTAAACTACTTTCTAAAATCTCACAAAGCATTATTAGAAGTAAAGAAACTTTGGTAAAGCAAAAAGTAAAATTTATAAGTAAAGCTTGGGATGGGTATAAATCAAAAGGTATAACCAAAGCATGCCCAAAGCATTTTCTCAAGTTAAGGGGGCAAGTGTTAACTTGCTTAGTTCTAGCTTGCAAGGATTAGCTTGCATTGTTAATGAGGTCTTGTAAGTATTAGCTTGCCAATAATAGCTTGCCTTGATTGGTGCAGTGGTTGAAATTCTCCTCCTCTTCCTCGGGGTAGAATTCCTCCTCTTCGTAGACTTGGTCGGTACTATCGTCTATAAATACACACGGAATACACAATCACCAAACAATACTTAATTAGTCTATTTAGCACACTCAGGCACACATTTGATGATCTATTATCATCACATACATCACAAGATTTAATGAACTAGTTTCATTTATTTTATTTGAGAAAAGTAATTTCTACTCATTGAAATTAATTAAGATTTAATATTATCCAATTAAAATATGGGATCATGTGGACACATGTCATCACCACATATTCTAATACATGGGAATGTGATTTAAATGTTGGAGCACATTTTAATAAGTTTAAGTTTAATATTTAAATGATTTAAAGTGACTAGAAATGCCTATATAGCATTATTTTGGTACTAGTCCAAATTCACTGCATGCAAACCTTAATATTATTACATATTTAGATAGGTATATTCAAATGTGATTTTTGAGAGGTGGAATCAACTAAAAAACTATTATCAGTGATTTTAGAAAAAATGTTTGAATGTGAAAAAGCCTCTGTCTTGTTATTTTTTCTATAAGTGATCTATAACTCTAATTGATTTAAATCCAACGGGCTTGGATAGAGATTTTAATTATCTTTCTAGGAAAATTGGAATCATTCAATTTGGTTCAATAAATCTTTCTGAAATGATTTTCAAACTAGTGGACATAATCTAGATTAAGTTTAAATAGATAAATCTAGATTTGAATTATAGGGCCAGCGCGGGAACACTAATGGGCCAGCCCAGTTTGACTCCGCGGCGCAGAGGACAGCTGACAGGGGGTCCCACCTGTCAGTGGCTCTTATAACGTGAAGCGGTACGGGGCAACGTGGACCGCACGATTAGAACTAGGATCTACGGCCGTGGCTTGTCATCGACGACGGACAGGTCGCCGACGAGGTGGAACCCTAGCGGCTCGGTGGGAGTGTAGTGGGGGCATACCAGGGCTCCAGCGAGTGCGACGATGGGGGCGATTGAGCGAGGCAACGACAGCGGACTCAGGCGAGGTCACGGCAGTTCCGGGGGTGGACGAAATCGACGGGGACTTCTCCTCCTCTGCTGCGGCTAACTCCGGCGCAATTCCGGCAACTGGCTGCTCGAGCGGCTCCGGCGAGAGGTGGGGAATGATTAGTGGTGAGAGGGGAGCTGAGTGGTGTGAAGAAATGGTGCTGGGGAGGGCTCTTTATATAGGCTCGACGAGGGGACCGAGAGGGCGACGGTGAGCTCGTCGGTGACGACGCACAGGGCGCTAGAGGCGTGGGCAAGGTAGGCGGATGGTGGGTGGTTCCCTAGAGGTCAGCTACGGCTTGATGGTGATGCTAGGGGCAGTGGCGTTTGGTCAGGAAGGGCTGGCGCTCTGCGCGGCAGAGGCGGTGCTTGACGCGGCGGGCGCTGGCTACTGGTTGCGCGGCCGGATAAGGGCGTGTCTGGCGGTGTGCTGGGGTTATGGCGGAGCGGCGCACGCGAGCTGGGATCAAGGCGCGGCTCGTGCGGGCCTGTCGGGGACGACGCTCTGGCGTGAGCTGGCACGGCGCAGAGGCTCGGTGCGGGGGTGATCTGTGGTGGTCCAGGGGCTGACTGCACTTGGGGAAGGGACCGTGGGCGGCGGTGCTGCCACGCCTACCTGCCTGGTGCGGCGAAAGAGGGCGGGGCGTGCTCCTGCGACGTGGGCATGGTCGGCCAACGATCATGGCGTCGGGGTGGCGCGGCACTGCTGCTCTAGGCCAATTGGTAGCTTAGTTAGGGGCTGGTTAGAGCTAGGGGAGACAAGGGGACCAGATTGAGCCCAAATACTCGACAATGCATTGATCAACAAATAGTATTAGTTAGAAAGAATTTTTGTGCATGCCACATGTTCGACACAATGGCCGCATGAAACAAAGATTTGAATTTTGAAATGATTTTTGGTGGAGTTGTTGGTCTTATGCTTGAGCATCTCTGGTTGCTGGGATTTGTCTTGCACTCATTTGATTGGTTTTTAAAAAAGTGGGATCTAGGTACATACACTTGATTCCATTTTCAAATGTCATTTAAATTTAGTGTTTGAATGTTTTTATAAGATCACAAGGTGGGCCTTGGTACATCTTTACTTGTACTAGCAAGGGGTGCAAAGATCCATAATTGTTTCTATGCGAATTTGAGTTCTAGGAACACCCAAAGTGGCCTAGTTGATTAAAATGGCAAAAGTGACCATTTGTCTTTATTAATTCTATTTGATTTCTTTTTCTTTGGGTTTTGCTTGGGAATGATCTTGGTGATGTGGCATTCATCTTAGAATCATTTTACAACCATTAGAATAAGCAAACATGGCAATTCACATCAATTCCAATTTTAATGCAACACACATATGCATGCTTAATTATTTAAATGAGAAAACATTTTTGTTAACCCTAAATTAGATGATTTGAATCTTGATATATTAGATTAAAGTTTTGGGATGTTACACCACCCCCAAATCCCAAGGGATAGAAACATGAGTTATTTAAATGACTATCAATTAATTTTAATATTTACCTATATGTGCACAAAAAAGCAACATCTACAACCATTTTTTACTATTCAAACATGTAGTGTGTCCTTGACACTTTCTTCTGACATGAAGTAACACGTCATTTAAGCATGTAAAAATATTTCTTTTAGAATACTTGGAAATGGAAAAAAGTGAAACTTTAATTTTTTTTACTCAGGCTCCTCGATAACTCGAGATTCTTGTGGAGTTTATAATAACTAACATGTAAATAATGAAAATATTTACATATCAACTAACTAATTATAGATATAGTCGTATAGACTCAATTATTACCATCAAAATATACCGCTTCTTCCGGACGCTTTCTTCAAATTCGAATTGACTCCCATTGAGACACGTGTTCGAGACTAGTTGTGAGGTGTGGACCCCACAACGGCTTTGCGCTAACTTTTTTTCAAGAACTTTTATTACTCCATAAACATTATTACATTTTCTAATAATAAAGCAATAATAAAATCAGGGGGATTCAAGCCACACTTGCTCATCCGATCCTCTAGCCACGCTAACTAGATTAGGGGGTTACACAATTAGCTTCACCGGTGTGAATGATCAAAAATAATCTTTGGAACCTTCGTTGGTAGATGGTAGTAGTCATCTAAATTAGCAGTTGTGGCCTAAAGAACCTCCCTCCCGCATTGTGTTGATAGCTTCCAGGCAATGAGAGGAGAGAATAATTCGATTGCAACTAATACTCTGAGCCAAGATCAATCCTTATTTTAGTGCATATGCTTCAGCTGATAGAGCATCCAAAACTACATCAAGTCTAATGTTTACCACGACAACAAAGACACCTTTGCTATTTCGAATTACCATGCGTTGCTCTGAGCATGCCCATGCATTGCTCCGGGAAAGAAAAAACTAAATCAAGGAGGTGCACAATCATCTCCCCCAACAATTCCAACATCAAGGCCTTTGCCGACCAATTCCCATCGAATTCGACCGATGTCAATGTGGGGTTGGAGCAGAGGGAGACCGAGGAAAAAAAAGAGACCAATGAATCTTCTTCTCACCCGCTCATACTCACTATCATGGTGCTCTATCATAGACCCCTTTCGTAAGTTTGCCACATCAAAATTCTCATACTGGTATCCTTTATTCTCTTGTTTTTCTGAAAAATAAAATAGGAAAGGATAAGTGTTTTAATAAAAAAAGGGAGAAATAGTTTATTAGTTTATCGTTTTTTGCAGGGATATGGCGATGGAGATCTCTACCGACATGTTCTTATATTCAAAAGAAGAGGAACATATTTCGTATACAGACCACCATTACAGAATCAACCCCTCTTTCCCCATTATATCTAGGAATCTGAGGTGCGACTAGTGTTTGATCTTTTAATCTCCTTACCGGATCTACTATGACGTTAGAAAAACAACGCCCAAGAATCATAGGTACTGCTCAAGAGCATGGTCTTCAATTCCCCTAGTGGATCTCCCCACTAGCACCGCCTAATAGCGCCTTCGTGTAACAATTGATTTCTACTTCCAGAAATAGACAAATAGGAAAGTAAATCTTTTCCATGGAGGCTCTTCGTGGTCTGAGATATGCTGCAATAATAAACCTGGAAAGATTTTTTATTAAACTTTGCAATATTTTTAATAATTTAGCATCTTTTGATCTTTATTGCCAAATATATAAGTAGCCATGTGTGTTCTGCAGTACTGCATTTTATAGGATTTAAAGTTTGCTCAACTTTCAGTTTACAATGGTTGTAGGGTGATGATATGTAACATCAGCTTACGGTCTATTACTCTCCACCTCCGGGACATTCTTGAAGGTCCCTCTCGCTCTCGAGGGAGGCAGGACGTATGACCGGATGACGAGGACCTTCGGGTTTAGGGGGTAAGGTGGGGTGCTTACCGAGAATTTTCCCTGCGCGGTGTTGCTAGCGCCGATACCTACACGGAGGAGAAAGAGGGGGAGCTAGGAAAGCCGTTGAGCGACAACTCTATGGAAGCCCGGAGGGAGGGGCGATCCATGTCGTGCAGCTGCCACTCCTCGATCCCCATGAGGTCCTGGATGTATAGGTGGTGCGCCATATCCTTGATGGTCGTGATGGTGGTGGCACAATTATCCAGATCCACCTCCTCCTCTGCAGCAACGTCCTTCTCTACCTCCTCCATGTGCACGTCATCATAGATGGGAGCCACCACCATGGCTTCGATACCTTGCAGATCGGCCTCCCATCCTCGTCCTCCTCCTTATCCATGTACACATCATAGATGCCTTTTAATCCATTGGCTGCCTCTGGCTGGAGCTGGTGATCCGGAGGTTGGGACTTTTCTTATTTCATCGCAATTGACGAGACCCCTCACTCTCCTCCTTGGTGGCTGATGTCCCAAATTATATCGAGCTCGTTGGGGAACCCCAAGAGGAAGGTATGATGAGCACAGCAGTAAGTTTTCCCTCAGTAAGCAACCAAGGTTATCAATCCAGTAGGAGCAAGGAAGAACCCCAAAGGTGTAGCTAGCTGAACGTTGGCAGCGCGCACTACCTGTACCAGCAGCAACGTGGAGACCTGCACAACACAACCACAGAACTCTGTCCCCAACTTGCGATGAGGTTGTCAATCTCACCGATTTTGCTGAAAACAAAGGATTAAACGTATCGAATGGAAGGAAGTAATAGTTTGCAGAAAGTAAACACAAAGCAGTAAACAGTTTATAGATTATATGTAAAAGAAAGGACTGGGGTCCATAGTTCACTAGAGGTGGCTCTCCTTAAGATAGATAACATGCTGGGTGAACAAATTACAGCGGGGCAATTGACAAACATCGAGAAAGCAATACATGCATATACTAATCATCTTGACTCCTTTGGAACTTGATTGGGCATTACAACATTATACATAGACCGCCATCCAACTGCATCTATGACTAATAATCCACCTTCAGGTTATCATCCGAACCCCCTCTAGTATTAAGTTGCAAGCAACAGATTATTGCTTTACGAATTGCGTGTAAAGTAAACAATACGATTGTTCTATGAACAAAGGATTGTTGTTTTCTCCCTAGTAGCAACAACACATCTAGTACCTTAGAGATTTCTGTCATTTCCCCAGATTACCAGAGGCATGAACCCACTATTGAGCATAAATACTAACTCTTGGAGTTGCTAGCATCTACTTGGCCAAGATAGCTACTAACAACGGAAAGCATGCAATATCACAAATAACAAAGACATGACAGCAATAATCAATCTGAAATAGCATCTCAATATCCATCGGATCCCCGCAAACACAACATGCAGAATTACAAATAGATGATCTTGATCATGAACGGAGCTCACAAGATCTAGACATGAAAGCACAAAGGAGGAGAACCAGCCATCTAGCTATTACATGGACCCGTAGTCCAAAGATGAACTACTCACGCATCACACCGGAGGCTTGCATGATGATGAAGAAGGCTTCCAGGGTGAATTCCCCTCTCTGGCAGGGTGCCAGGAAGAGCTTCAGATCCCTCCCGATCTAGGGATGGAGATGACAACGGCTGCAGACTCTTTCGTGGATTTTTGATCGGGTACTTAGGGTTTTCATCCTGAGGGCAATATATAGGCGGAAGGAGAGGCCGAGGGGGTGCTGGGGTCGGCCAGACCACCACCTGGCGCGGGCCAGGCCTGGCCGCGTGGCCAGGTGGTGTGGCCGGCCCCTAGCCCTTCTCCGTCTCGTATTCTGGCATCTGATGACTTCCGGAAAAATAGGCACTTTAGCTTTTGTCCCGTCCAATTCCGAGAATAGTCATTTTCTGACTTTCCTGGAACCAAATACAGCAGAAAACAGGCAGCTGGCATTGTGGCTCTTGTTAATAGGTTAGTCCAAGAAATCATATGAAAAGTACTCCAAAGTGTGGACAAAACACAAGAAAGTGGATAAAACCAAGCATGGAACATCAAAAATTATAGATACATTTGCAATGTATCAACATCCCCAAGCTTAACTCCTGCTCGTCCTCGAGTAGGTAAGGATAAAAAAGAAAGAATAATTTTTGAGGTGACATGCACCATCAAAGACTTGATCGAAGTATTTGTAAAACATTCAAAGCTGGGATCATAGTACTTCAATAATTACATGAAAGGCAAAGTTCCAGCAATAAGACAAAGAAACTATGATGCAACATGAAAAGGTACAAACAAAAGATTTATGAATAACAATGCTTTGCAAGACGTTTGTTTGTTTCACATAAAGAAAACATAGCATAATAGTATTTAGCTTGTCCCTCATAGAGTAGCAAATATAAATGCATAGGACACCTTTAAAGTTCATAAGAGTGACTAGATACAAATAGTTTAAAACAAGCAATATCAAGTTATGCATCAATTAACTAGTCTTGGGACAGTGCACATAGAACTAATAATGACCACTATGCTCTCAAAGTAGGTGCATAAAGGTAGAAGGTGGAGACTCAATATAATGGTGGAAGAAGGGCCTTCACAGAAGGAAGCAGGGATTCAAGTCTCATAAAGAGCTTCCAAAAAATATGATACTTATAGTTTTCAGCTCTCATTGCCCCTATCATAAGCATCTTGAAGGTGATTAAGGTTAAAGTGACACAACTAAGAGGATATGCTTGACAAGTTATAAAACGAAATCTCATACCCCTTACTTACGAAGACCGAAACTCATGCTACTCAACTTTAGTCACGAGTAAGCTCTTGTCATTGTAAGTACATATGTATCATAAAGAACCGTCAACGGGGTACCCCTTGCACATGATACAGGAGCTATCCCATAATCAAAATGACAAGGCAAGCAGAGAATGAGCATCTCAGCGATCTTTTTATTTGCTATTTGCATAGGTTTTTATTGAGGATGCTTCATAGAGTGCTCATTATGGTGATGCTGCAAGTTTCCACCATGATTAGGCATGGCTTAGGCTAGCAGCCCATGCGTTTCTCTAACACACATACAAACTCTATGATCTTACAAGTTCCACTTTTACTTCACACCACTGGGATCCATAAGCAAAAGAACATGATATCAACTGGGTACAAAGTACAGGTGCAATGTTGAAAGCGTTCCCCATGATACATGGTTCTGCTAATTTCAACTTATAAAGCGCAAGCATATACGCAACTGATGACCCAAAAGTATAGGGGGTGTATCGCAGTATTTTTGATAAGTAAGAGTGTCGAACCCAACGAGGAGCAGAAGGTGCTGGCTAGTGGTATGGATCAGGAATTCTCTGCAAATACTTAGCAAACGGATTTTTAGGGGTTTTTGATAAAGCAAGTAAACAAAGTACGCGTAAATAAAAGACAGTAGGAATAAATGCAGCAAGTGGCCCAATCCTTTATGCAGCAAAGGACAAGCTGGTTGTATTATTTAAGATGACCAAACGTTCTCGAGGACACATGGGAAGACTGTCAAGTGCTTTCGCTTCATATAGTTGATTAATCTTCTTTAGCTTGCTATGTGTTGTGTGGGTGAACCTGTGCTAATGTACCACCCCATCCAAGACTAATACATACTTGTGATTATATCTCTTTCAAACATCCGTAAGTACAAGAAAGTAATTAAGGTAGAAACCTAACCACAGCTTTAAACTCTAAGACCCTTACGTACCTTGTGCAATGGTTTCCTAACGGGGTTTCAGGTTTCTGTCACTCCGGCAACCCCTACGATTAGTAGCCAAATACACAATGCATTCTCCTAGGCCCATATAGGTGAAGTGTCATGTAGTCAACGTTCACATGACACCACTAGAAGAAGTACACCACAACTTAAATATCAAACTACTGAATCTTTCTCAACACAACTCCACTACTAACAACATGACTTCTCCCATGTCCTCAAGAACAAAACGAACTACTCACAAGACATCATATGTATTATGATCAGAGATGGAATAATGATGTATAACAATCTGAACATAAACAATAATTCAATGGTTCACTCAATAGCATCAACTACAAAGAGTAATCAACACCAGGAAAGTTTCCCCTATGAACTAATGCAAGATTCAACTCAATTGTTACGGCAATATGCAGATGGTGATGAGGGTGCTGATGGTGATGATGGTGGTCATGATGATGATGATGATGATCCCGATGAAGTCTAGCTTGATGGTGGTGTTGATGGCGACGATCTCCCTTCTCCGGGAAGGAATTCCCCCGGCAGAAATCTGTCTGCCGGAGAGATCTTTCTCTCTCAGTGTTTTCTGCCCCGCAGAGGCGGCGGAATCTTTTTGTGGTTGCTCCCCGAGTCTTAGGGTTTCGGGAGGATGATATACGCCAGAGGAGAGAGCCAGAGGTGGGCCAGGGTGGCCACACCACCCGCTGGCACGGCCTAGGGCTGCCTGCGCCAGGGGGTGGTGTGGGCCCCCTATGGCCCATCTCCACTCCGTCTTCTGGCATCCTTTGTCTTCTGAAAAATAGGATTTTCCGTATATTTTCCCGGATTTTCTGATCTTCGCGAATTTTGCCTCCAAACAGCACCTTTTCCATCAGAATCCTGACTGCAGCGGTCCATGCTCCAAAAGTTATCAACCATGCAAAACGGTTGAAATAACATAAGTATCACCTCTCAATATGAAATATATCAATGAATAATAGTAAATTATAAGACATAGAATAGTGATGCAAAATGGACGTATCAACTCCCCTCAAGCTTAGACTTCGCTTGTCCTCAAGCGAAACTGAGCTCAATAAACATGACCTCAGGTTTTTGGAGTGGAGAGTCGATAAAAGAATACGGACAAGAAGCATCACATTCATCAATACATAGATCATAAAAGAAGACAACTCACTATTATATAACTCAACTTGTAATGAGTAAAGGAAACACAATAAAGATACATAAAGTGAATCATAATTGGTAATGGCAAACTTAGCTCTTGGTCGAAGAATAGTTGATAATTTGCTGGAGTTCACAAATAACTGGTTTTCAAAGATAGCTTTCAAAGTAGTAAACATCAAGATAAGAGCAATGTGCAAAGCAAGGAACATAAGAAACATGATTGAATAATCATCATATGAATGAATGAAACACAACAACTCAAAATACTTGCTGAGATAGAAGGGAATAGGTTTACTGACTCAACTACAAAGTAAAAGAAAGGCTCTTCAAAGAGGGAAGCAGGGATTGCAAGTCTCATAAAGAGCTCCCAAAAATTATGATACTTACAAGCTTTCAGCTCTCATTGCCCCTGATGTGCTCGGGTTCGACGTAGAGCTCGTTGGGAACCCCAAGAGGAAGGTACGATGACCACAGCAGTAAGTTTTCCCTTAGTTATGAAACCAAGGTTTAATCGAACCAGTAGGAGCAAGGAAACACCCCAAAGGTGTTACTAGCTGAGCTTTGGCAGGGCGCACTACCGGTGCTAGTAGCAACATGGAGACCTACACAACACAACCACAGAACTTTGTCCCCAACTTGCGATGAGGTTGTCAATCTCACCGTGTTTTGCAAAAACCAAAGGATTAAACGTATCGAATGGAAAGAAGTAAAAGTTTGCAGAAAGTAAACACAAAGCAGTAAAAGATTGTAGATTGTATGTAAAAGACAAGGACCAGGATCCATAGTTCACTAGAGGTGGCTCTCCTTAAGATAGATAACATGCTGGGTGAACAAATTACAGCGGGGCAATTGACAAACACCGAGAAAGCAATACATGCATATACTAATCACCTTGACTCCTTTGAGACTTGATTGGGCATTACAACATAATACATAGACCGCCATCCAACTGCATCTATGACTAATAATCCACCTTCAGGTTATCATCCGAACCCCCTCCAGTATTAAGTTGCAAGCAACAGATTATTGCTTTACGAACTGCGTGTAAAGTAAACAATACAATTGTTCTATGAACAAAGGATTGTTGTTTTCTCCCTAGTAGCAACAACACATCTAGTACCTTAGAGATTTCTGTCACTTCCCCAGATTACCAGAGGCATGAACCCACTATCGAGCATAAATACTAACTCTTGGAGTTGCTAGCATCTACTTGGCCAAGATAGCTACTAACAACGGAAAGCATGCAAGATCACAAATAACAAAGACATGATAGAATCAATAATCAATCTGAAATAGCATCTCAATATCCATCGGATCCACGCAAACACAACATGTATGAATTACAAATAGATGATCTTGATCATGAACGGAGCTCACAAGATCTAAACATGAAAGCACAAAGGAGGAGAACCAGCCATCTAGCTACTACATGGATCCGTAGTCCAAGGATGAACTACTCACGCATCACACCAGAGGCTTGCATGGTGATGAAGAAGGCCTCCAGGGTGAATTCCCCTCTCTGGCAGGGTGCCAGGAAGAGCTTCAGATCCCTCCCGATCTAGGGATGGAGATGACGGCGTCTACAGACTCTTTCGTGGATTTTTGATCGGGTACTTAGGGTTTTCGTCCCGAGGGCAATATATAGGTTGAAGGAGAGGCCGAGGGGGTTCCAGGAGCGGCCACACTTGGTTGTGGAGGCTAGCAAAAGACTGGGAGCGACAAACTAAGAGAGCAATAATGGCCATAATTATGCAGAGCGACAAAACATCATTGATCAAAGCATAAAGTGATAATACAAGTTGAAAACTAAAGGATCATAAAGGCTATGGTGACTTTGGATAGTCATAACATGGTGTGAGCATGCGCCAAGTCAACCCAAATAAAGCATCAAATGAGAATACCACTATACTATGCTTTAATATGCTAAAACAACGCATGATTCATCCAAGGCACACTAAGCAATCTCAATTGTTTATAACAAGTCATGCTACAAAAAATAATACTAAGCATAAAGCTAAAATAATATCAGGCATGGCATGACAAAGCATAGGCCACAGTCAAAAACGTGCTCTTTTTACCACATAAGTATGAACTTTCCTACTCTTTTCCAAACCAAACCAAACTATTTGCAAACCAAATGTATGAAAGAGGGGTCCAACCAATTTATTCAGCAAACTAATAAAACCAAGGCAAACGAAAACCAAAACAAAAACAAAAAACAAAAAGAAGACGCTCCAAGAAAAACACAACTGTGCATGAAACAATAAAAATGAAGCGTTTGGAAGAAACCTGGAATTTTTATTGATGAAGAAGGGGATGCCTTGGGCATCCCCAAGCTTTGACGCTTGTACTTCTTGGATATTTCTTGGGGTGACACGCGTGGCATCCCCAATATTGAGCTTTAGTCCATCCTTCATCTCATTACTCATTCCTTCCATACACCTGGAATTTTTCTTTCATACAAAACTTCACACAATCTCATTAGCAACATTAGTGCACTCAAGATAAATAAGTCTTAAGGTTCAGTGCTAACACCAAATAAACTTCCATTATAACACTAGCTACTGTAGCACTTCCCTCAAAAAGCTCAATTCCCAAAAAAACTCAAAAAGGAACCCACAAGAAGCAAATGCAGAAAATGGAAGAAATCTGTCAAAACAGACCAGCAATTAAAGACGAATTTTTTCGAAGACTCTCTGTTGCTCAAATCAAAAAGTGTTGAACTAACGAAAGTTAGATAACAAACTGGGGCAGAAGCACAAATAATTACAGCTCAATCCGACATACAGAGCTCTCTCACGAATTTTTACGGTGAAGCACAAAAATCTGTTTCGGGACAGCAACTTTCCCAATCATTACTTCACTCTCATTAGAGGTTAATCTTGGCACAAAAAGCAAATAAAAAGGATAAGGAGAGGTTATTACAGAGGTAATAACTTCCAAGACTTATCTAAAACTTTTGGGTTATCTCCCAATAAGTACTTTTCTTTAACGCCTTTAAGTTAGGCATAAGAAGCAAAGAAAGAATCAAGTGTTCTCAAATGAAGAAGCATTAAAACCAACTTTCTTGCCCTTATCTCTCTTACTTTTATTCTTAAACTTGGGGAAAATATTATTTTTTGGTGGAGAAGAAAGGTGCATGTTCCTCTTTCCCACATCTATTATTGCTCCAAGGAGTTCTAATAGGGACCTTCCAAGTGTAATTTGTCCTTTTCCTGCACATTCAATAACAAGATAATCAATAGAAATCGTTTTCCCAAGGATCTTTGTAAACACTCCTTCAGCTATTCCAAGAGGTAATATGGTAGTATTATTAGTAGGAGATATTTATTTTCCTCCCTCAATGAGCCCCCAAGTATTCAGAGATTTATAAATATCTTTGGGCATAAGGCAAAATTCAGACATGATATCACATCGAGTTTGAAAAGTTTCAGTGTTCATCTCAATCTTTACTGTAGGGAACCACTTTGATGGTTCAGAGTTTATTGGAACATAATCGTGATGCTCCCTAAGCGTATTATAGCAACTTTCTAATCTAGTAGTGCTAGCCTCAAGAGTGTCCAACCTAGCAAATATTTTTGCGAAAGAAGTATCAGTTTGGCTAGGCAAGTTGTAAGTGAGGATCAATTTCTTTATAACATTAATAGCATCATCCTCATTACAATGGAGGAAATCTCCTCCCACAACAGCATCTAAAGCATATCTATAGAAAAGAGCAATTCCAAGGTAAAAACTGCTAAGGAACAAGCTTTGAGTCATTTTAGGCTCAGTTTTTTCATGTAGATCGGAGATTCTAGACCAAGTTTCCCTAAAACTTTCCTCAATTCCTTGTTTAAAAGTGAAAATAATTCCCTCGGGTGACATAGTGACTGGAGCAAGGCTAAACATAAAGGCAACTAGGATAGGAACTAATTTTTTTGTGTTTTTCAAATAAGAAAGCAAACTTGCAAAACTAATTTTTGTGTGTGTTTTTGATAAAGAAACAAGCAAACAAAGCAAAAAGACAACTAAGCAAAACAAAAACAACAAAGTAAGGAGATTGGTTATGAGGGACTCCCCTTGTGAAGATGTCCTTGACTCCCCGGCAATGGTGCCAGAAAAATCTTGATGTGCTCGGCGTTCGATGTAGAGCTCGTTGGGAACCGCAAGAGGAAGGTACGATGAGCACAGCAGTAAGTTTTCCCTCAGTTATGAAACCAAGGTTTAATCGAACCAGTAGGAGCAAGGAAACACCCCAAAGGTGTTACTAGCTGAGCTTTGGCAGGGCGCACTACCGGTGCTAGTAGCAACGTGGAGACCTACACAACACAACCACAGAACTTTGTCCCCAACTTGCGATGAGGTTGTCAATCTCACCGTGTTTTGCGGAAAACAAAGGATTAAACGTATCGAATGGAAAGAAGTAAAAGTTTGCAAAAAGTAAACACAAAGCAGTAAAAGATTGTAGATTGTATGTAAAAGACAAGGACCGGGATCCATAGTTCACTAGAGGTGGCTCTCCTTAAGATAGATAACATGCTGGGTGAACAAATTACAGCGGGGCAATTGACAAACACCGAGAAAGCAATACATTCATATACTAATCATCTTGACTCCTTTGAGACTTGATTGGGCATTACAACATAATACATAGACCGCCATCCAACTGCATCTATGACTAATAATCCACCTTCAGGTTATCATCCGAACCCCCTCCAGTATTAAGTTGCAAGCAACAGATTATTGCTTTACGAACTGCGTGTAAAGTAAACAATACAATTGTTCTATGAACAAAGGATTGTTGTTTTCTCCCTAGTAGCAACAACACATCTAGTACCTTAGAGATTTCTGTCACTTCCCCAGATTACCAGAGGCATGAACCCACTATCGAGCATAAATACTAACTCTTGGAGTTGCTAGCATCTACTTGGCCAAGATAGCTACTAACAACGGAAAGCATGCAAGATCACAAATAACAAAGACATGATAGAATCAATAATCAATCTGAAATAGCATCTCAATATCCATCGGATCCCCGCAAACACAACATGTATGAATTACAAATAGATGATCTTGATCATGAATGGAGCTCACAAGATCTAAACATGAAAGCACAAAGGAGGAGAACCAGTCATCTAGCTACTACATGGATCCGTAGTCTAAGGATGAACTAATCACGCATCACACCAGAGGCTTGCATGGTGATGAAGAAGGCCTCCAGGGTGAATTCCCCTCTCCGGCAGGGTGCCGGGAAGAGCTTCAGATCCCTCCCGATCTAGGGATGGAGATGACGGCGTCTACAGACTCTTTCGTGGATTTTTGATCAGGTACTTAGGGTTTTCGTCCCAAGGGCAATATATAGGCAGAAGGAGAGGCCGAGGGGGTGCCGGGAGCGGCCACACCATCCCCTGGCATGGGCCAGGCCTGGCCCCGCGGCCAGGTGGTGTGGTGGCTCCCTGGCCCTTCTCCATCTTGTATTCTGGCACTTGATGCCTTCCGTAAAAATAGGCACTTTGGCTTTTGTCCCGTCCAATTATGAGAATATTCATTTTCTGACTTTCCTGGAACCAAAAATAGCAGAAAACAGGCAGCTGGCACTTTGGCTCTTGTTAATAGGTTAGTCCAAGAAATCATATGAAAAGTACTCCAAAGTTGGAACAAAACACAAGAAAGTGGATAAAGCCAAGCATGGAACATCAAAAATTACAGATACATTTGCAATGTATCAACCCCTATCATAGGCATCTTTAGGTGATTAAGGTTAAAGTGATCAAATATGAGGATATGCATTGACAAGTTGTAAGCTGAGAATCTCATGTCCCTTGAATACGAGGGTCGCCCCTCATGCTACTCAAGTTTAGTCACCGGTAAGTTCTTGTCATCGTAAGCATATGTGTATCATAGAGAACCACCAACGAGGTACCCCTTGCCCGATGATACGGAAGCCATATCAAAATGACAAGGCAAGAAGACAACAAGTATCTCAGCAATCTTCTTATTTACCATGGGAATATGGTGCTTTTTTCTCTCTTTCCTCTTTTCATAATATCTCTTTTTTTTCTTTTCTCTTTTTTTCTCAATCTCTATCTCTTTTTTTGTAAGAAGAATGCTTCATAGATACTCGTTATGGTTACGCTGCAGGTTTCCACCATGTCAGCATGGATTAGACCAGCGGCCTAGGCGTTTCTCTTACACATATGCATAACTCCATGGACTTACAAGATCCCCTCTCATTTCACACCGACGACATCCATAAACAAAAGAACATGATATCAACTTGGTACAAAATACCAGTGCAATGTTGAAAGCGCTCCCCATGACAACATGGTTCTGCTAATTCACAACTTACAAAGCGCAAGCATATACGCAACATAGGTGAGCACAATGGTTCAAGTTTATTAAGTGCAAGAAAGTAAAGTGTGCCATCAAGTTCGTGAGAGCTTTAATCACTAATTTTCACATAACAAGTTTAATTTGGGAGGTAGATAAAACAAGAATTTACTTGGAATAGCAATAATGCTACTAGGTAGGTATGGTGGACACAAATGGCAAAGGTTTTGGTTTAAAGGAGTGGATGCACGAGAAGAATACCCTCTCAGTACAGGTTTTTGGCTAGCAAGGCTGGGTAGCAAGTATAAGAGTTGAAGGAAACAACCAAACATACAAATGATAAAGACAAACATGCAATCTTCCTTGGAAGCACAAAAGATCTTAACTAGAGAATACTAAACTTATGAGCAAATCAAGAAACAAAGATGATGAAATTATTTTTCTCTAGAGTACTTCGATCTTTGCATTCAACTCTCAAAAATAGTGTTGCTACTGACCAAGCCAGGTTTGCCAAACCAACTAAATTAACTCAATGATACCAAAGTGATACCAATACTAACAACAAGATCAATCATATAACCATGAATTGAAAACTAATATAAGCTATGAAGAAGAGTGAATGATAGAACTTCTCATTAATATTCCATAACGGCAACTCACACCAAGGGATACATATCTAACGAGAGAGGGGACACTTCCATAATGCAAACCATACTACATAATAACTCCTCTATTCATGATATGACTCTACTAAAAAGGTAAAATATAGAAGATAGTGATGTGATACCGCGACACTCCCCCAAGCTTGGAACAAACCAAGGGGATGCCAAACCTGATGACGAATTACTCCTTTGGTGGTGGTGGTATCCTCTTGATGAGCTCTCTTATCAGTTTCTCCAAGTCCTCAATCTCGAAGGTGAGAGTACGAATCAACTCCGAGTTGTGCTTAATACGGCTCATGATCATTTCAGTTTGTGGATCCCAGCTCTTGTGATTCTTTTTCCGTTCTTCCCTCTTGGAGTCTTCTTTTCCTGCATGGTTATGGATAAAGGTATGGAAGGGATTCTTGGTGTGTGGAGGAAGTGACCGTGGAGCCAAACTGTGACGAGGAGCTTTCCCCCCAGTCTGCATCCGTGCCATCCTTCTAACCGTGGCAGGTTTTGTCACCACTCCAATGCTTGCAATGGTAGTGCCTGTATGCGGATGTTGGCCTTGCTCCTCTTCACCTTCACTCTTGATCTCCTTCTCCTTCCCGGGGTCTTGGAGGTCTTCCTCCATGGGCTCCTTCCCTTTATCCTTGGCGGACACCATTGTGCTTCTAAGACTTGAAAGGGTATGTCCTGGCAGAAACAGATCGAAACGAAAAACACGACAAAAACACGATATACGAACCTCGGAAGATCCAGGGGGTTATATATTACGAAGTTTCATATCAAAAGGAAGGTACTGGGAGAAAACGAGCCGGAGGTGGAGTCCGGGGTGGACTCACCACCTGGTGGCGCGGCTAGGGGAGGGCCCGCGCCACAGGGTGGTGTGAGCCACCCTGGCTCCGTTTCCGTCCCTTTTTCGCTTCGTAGCTTTCCTTATTGACTGAAAACTGCAAAAATATAGTTGGATAGTATTTTCGCGGAACTTTTCTTACCAGAACCGTTATCTATTTGAAAGCAGACTCTGCAGGTCTCTGAATTTGGTATCTAGTAGATTCTTCTGGAGTCATCACTTGAATAGCATCAATATCTTCATCTTCATACACTTATTACTTGAGTCATAAAACCCTTCTCTTCCTTATTACACCATTATCTCCACTTTCTGGAAATTTCTTTCACACAAAACTTCACACAGTTCTCATTAGCAACATTAGTATAAGTGAAGTGATAAAACCTTTTGAGTTCAACTTCAACTGAAAACCATCAAAACATAAGCTACTGTAGCAACTCCTTTCGAAGCCCCAAAAAGAATTCAAAAAGGAAATCGAATAAAGAAGCAAATGCAAGAGTGGCAAAATCTGTCAAAACAGACCAGCAGGTAAAGATCAATTTTTTCGAAAATCTTCTGTTGCTCAAATAAAAATGTGCAAAACTAACGACAGTTAAATAACAACCTGGGGTAGAAGCACAAAAAATTACAGATCAATCCGACATACAGAGATCTCTCACGAATTTTTACGGTGAAGCATAAAATTCTGTTTCGGGACAGCAACTTCCCCAAATATTACTTCTCTCTCATTAGAGGTTGATCTTGACACAAAAACCAAACAAAACGGATAAGGAGCGGTTATTACCAAAGTAATAACTTCCAAGAGTCAAAGAAACAAAAACAAACTGAAAGGAAAAACAAGTTGGGTTGTCTCCCAAAAAGCTCTTTCTTTATAGCCATTAAGATGGGCATGATAATTATGAAGATGCTCACTCAGGAATATGAATTGAAGTGAAAGAGAGCATTAAGAAGCAAAAACACACACACACACATTTAAGGCTAACCCACTTCCTATGCAAGGGAATTTTGTAAACAAACAAGTTGTTGAAACCAGAGGCAACTTGCATAAGAAGGCAAAAGAAGTGCAACATAAAAACTTTCACAATAAAACGAGGAAACTTGATATTATTGAGATGCATAAGAACACTTTTCCCTCTCTCATAGTAAATTTTAGTATCAAGTATAAACTTAACAATATAGCTATCACAAGGGACATCGTAACAATGATCACTTATTCTAACAGAAAACACAGGAATACTAGCTCTCATAACACTACTATGTGAAACAATATTCGAGGTATCCTTACAAAGGATAGTGTGTCCCTCTTTTTCATATTTAGTGACAAAGTCTTTCACACTTGCTATTATAGGTTCATCAACCATTTGTTTATCAGGTTCAACAGCTTTACTTGTACTTTCATTAACCATACTAGCTATCATAGAATGCTCCTTCATCTTACATGGAAAAGGGATTTTCTCAATGTAAGGTTTAGGTAAAACATGATTGGCAGTATAATTTTCAGTATTTCTTGCAGGAACACTCTTAGAAATATCTTTATAAGGTTCATGATACTTATTCCACTTCTTTTTAGGCACTTCAATATAAGAAGCAAAAGCCTTAAAATAAGAAGCAATAGCTTGAGAGTCTAGACCATAAGCATTTTTAATATTTTTAAAGTCACCAGTTCCCATAAAAGATTCAATGCATTCATAATCATAATTTATACCTGACTTTCTACCTTTGTCATTCTCCCAAGCTTCAACATTGTCTTGAATACGGTCCAGAAGATCCCATTTAGCTTCTTCTTCCATGTGAGTGAATGATCCAGCACAAGAAGCATCCCATAAATCTTTGTCATGTAGAGGGAGTCTTGCATAAAAGTTGTTGATAATAATATTGTTGGGGAGCTCATGAATGGGACATTTTAGCATTAGTAACTTCAATCTCCCCCAAGCTTGAGCTGTACTCTCTCCATCAAGAGGCCAAAAGTTGTATATTTGATTCCGATCTTTATGAATCTCACTAGGAGGATAAAACTTTGAATAAAAGAGAGGCACTATTTCCTCCCATTCCAGAGGTTGACCATTCTTCAGCAGCTTATACCAGTCCTCAACTCTTCCTTTTAGTGATAATGAGAATAACTTATTCTTAACTTGATCTGTAGTAATACCTGCACAATTGAACAACCCGCATAATTCGTGTATAAAGAGTAAATGATCATCGAGATGGATAGTTCCATCCCCAACATAATAGTTATCCATAACACGATCAATAATTCTTGTAGGTATTTTGAAAACATCATTCTCAGCAGGTGGTGGATTATCTACTACCTTAGTAGTGGTAGTAGCATTAACAAATAAGAAACTCAGCGAATTATCCATAACGAAAATAAAGCAACTAACAGAAGTAAACAATACTCACAGTAGAAGTTTCCTTTACCAGTTCCACTCTCCAATATCGCTTCACTCCCCGGCAACGGAGCCATAAAATAGTCTTGATGACCCACAAGTATAGGGGGTGTATCGTAGTATTTTCGATAAGTAAGAGTGTCGAACCCAACGAGGAGAAGAAGGTGCTGGCTAGTGGTATGGATCAGGAATTCTCTGCAAATACTTAGCAAACGGATTTTTAGGGGTTTTCGTTAAAGCAAGTAAACAAAGTACCGTAAATAAAAGACAGTCGGAATAAATGCAGCAAGTGGCCCAATCCTTTATGTAGCAAAGGACAAGCCGGTTGTATTACTTAAGATGACCAAGCATTCTCGAGGACACATAGGAAGACTGTCAAGTGCTTTCACTTCATATAGTTGATTAATCTTCTTTAGCTTGCTAAGTGTTGTGTGGGTGAACCTGTGCTAATGTACCGCCCCATCCAAGACTAATAGATACTTGTGATTATACCCCTTTCCAACATCCGTAAGTACAAGAAAGTAATTAAGGTAGAAACCTAACCACAACTTTAAACTCTAAGACCCTTACGTCCCTTGTGCAATGGTTTCCTAACAGGGGTTCAGGTTTCTGTCACTCCGACAACCCCTATGATTAGTAGCCAAATACACAATGCATTCCCCTAGGCCCATATAGGTGAAGTGTTATGTAGTCAACGTTCACATGATACCACTAGAAGAAGTACACCACAACTTAAATATCAAACTATTGAATCTTTCTCAACACAACTCCACTACTAACAACATGACTTCTCCCATGTCCTCAAGAACAAAACGAACTACTCACAAGACATCATATGGATCATGATCAGAGATGGAATAATGATGTATAACAATCTGAACATAAACAATAATTCAATGGTTTACTCAATAGCATCAACTACAAAGAGTAATCAACACCGGGAAAGTTTCCCCTATGAACTAATGCAAGATTCAACTCAATTGTTACAGCAATATGGAGATGGTGATGAGGGTGCTGATGGTGATGATGGTGGTGATGATGATGATGATCCCGATGAAGTCCAGCTTGATGGTGGTGTTGATGGCGATGATCTCCCCTCTCCGGGAAGGAATTCCCCCAGCAGAAATCTGTCTGCCGGAGAGATCTTTCTCTCTCGGTGTTTTCCGCCCCGTAGAGGCGACGAAATCTTTTTGTGGTCGCCCCCCGAGTCTTAGGGTTTCGGGAGGATGATATACGCCAGAGGAGAGAGCCAGAGGTGGGCCAGGGTGGCCACACCACCTGCTGGCGTGGCCTAGGGCTGCCCGCGCCAAGGGGTGGTGTGGGCCCCCTGTGGCCCATCTCCACTCCGTCTACTGGCATCCTTAGTCTTCTGAAAAAATAGGATTTTCTGTATATTTTCTCGGATTTTATGATCTTCGCGAATTTTGCCTCCAAACAGCACCTTTTCCATCAGAATCCTGACTGCAGTGGTCCATGCTCCAAAAGTCATCAACCATGCAAAAACGGATGAAATAACATAAGTATCACCTCTCAATATGAAATATATCAATGAATAATAGTGAATTAAGACATAGAATAGTGATGCAAAATGGACGTATCAGCAACAAAGAAGGACCCAATGGTTCAAGTTTATTAGATGCAAAAAAGTAAAGTGTGCCATAAAGTTCGTGAGAGCTTTAAACACTAGTTTTCTCATAACAAGTTTAATTTGGAAGGTGAACAAAAACAAGCTCTTTTTACCACATAAATATGAACTTTCCTACTCTCTTCCAAACCGAACCAAACTATTTGCCAACCAATGTATGAAAGAGGGGGTCCAACCAATTTATTCAGCAAACTAAGAAAACCAAAGCAAACGAAAAACCAAAACGAAAACGAAAAATAAGACGCTCCAACAACAACACAACCGTGTATGAAACAATAAAAATGAAGCATTTGGAAGAACCTGGGATTTTTATTGATGAAGAAAGGGATGCATTGGGCATCCCCAAGCTTTGACGCTTGTACTTCTTGTATATTTCTTGGGGTGACACACGTGGAATCCCCAAGCTTGAGCTTTAGTCCATCCTTCATCTCATTACTCATTCCTTCCATACACCTGAATTTTTTTCCTTCATACAAAACTTCACACAATCTTTATTAGCAACATTAGTGCACTCAAGATAAATAAGTCTTAAGGTTCAGTTCTAACACCAAATAAACTTCCATTAGAACACTAGCTACTGAATCACTTCCCTCAAAAAGCTCAATATCCCAAAAGAACTCAAAAAGGAACCAACAAGAAGCAAATGCAGAAAATGGCAGAAATCTGTCAAAACAGACCAGCAGGTAAAGACTAATTTTTTCGAAGACCTTCTGTTGCTCAAATCAAAAAGTGTTGAACTAACGAAAGTTAGATAACAACCTGGGGCAGAAGCACAAAATTCGCGCCTCAAAAAGACGTTCATATATTTTGCACGAATTTTTACGGTGAAGCACAGAAATCTATTTCGGGACAGCAACTTTCCCAATCATTACTTCTCTCTCATTAGAGATTACTCTTGGCACAAAAAGCAAATAAAAAGGATAAGGAGCGGTTATGACTGAAGTAATAAATTCCAAGACTCATCTAAAACTTTTGGGTTATCTCCCAATAAGTACTTTTCTTTAACGCCTTTAAGTTAGGCATAAGAAGCAAGAAAAAGAATCAAGTGTTCTCAAATGAAGAAGCATTAAGACCAAATTTTGTTTTCATAGGAGAGGCAAAATAAATCTTATCTCTCTTCTTAGGGAAGTGTTCTATACCTTTCTTGAGTGGGAGTTGATATTTAATGGTGCCTTCTTTCATATCAATAATGGCACCAACGGTTCTAAGAAAAAGTCTTCCCAAAGTAATAGGACAAGAAGCATTGCATTCAACATCCAAAACAAAGGAATCAACGGGGACATAGGCATTGTTAACCATAATAAGAACATCATTAAGACTCCCCATGAGTTTCTTTTTAGCATTATCATCAAGTGGGACATTCAAATAACAATCTTCAAGTGGAGGCAAATCAAGCATATCATAAATCCTTCTAGGCATAATAGAAACACTACTATCAAGATCACATAAAGCTTTGAAATCAAAGTCATTCACTTTCATATTAATGATGGGTTTCCAACCATCTTCTTGTTTTATAGGAATAGAAACTTTATGTTTCATATTTTCTTCTTTAATTTTTATGAGAGCATCAGTAATGTGTTTTGTAAAGGCCATGTTCATAGCACTGGCATTAGGACTTTTAGCAAGCTTTTGTAGGAACTTAATAACTTCAGAGATGTTACAACCATCAAGATCAAAGTCAAATTTATCATCAAAAGTATTAGAACTATTACTGGCCTCAACACTAGTGGTGGTGATAGTAGAAACACTAATGTTTCTAGCAATTTCATCTTCTCTTTCCCACTTAGCATGTAATTCAGCTAATAGTCTAACATTTTCATCAATTCTTACTTGTATAGCATTAGTGGCTACAAAGGGATTATCATTAGTTTCAGGTTTAGCAGCCATTTTATTCAAAGAAGATTGAGCTTCAGCCAAAGATGCTATATTTCTTTCAGCATTAGAGAGTTTTTCCTCAATAGTTTTATTGAAAGCAGTTTGTTTACTAATAAAGTCCTTAAGCATAACTTCAAGTTCAGAGGGTGCACTCCTATTATTGTTGTAGGAATTTCCAGAAGCTTTACCATTGTTGGGAGGATATGGCTTATAATTGTTGTTACCAATTTTTTTTTCCTATAAGCATTGTTGCTAAAATTGTTATTTCTTATAAAGTTCACATCAACTTGATCTTCTTGAGCAACCAAAGAGGCCAAAGGAACATTATTTGGATCAATATGGGCTTTCCCATTAACAAGCATAGACATAATAATATCAATCTTATCACTCAAGGAGGAGGTTTCCTCAACAAAATTTACCTTCTTACCTTGTGGAGCTCTTTTAGTATGCCATTCAGAATAGTTAACCATCATATTATCCAGAAGTTTTGTTGCAGCACCCAAAGTAATGGTCATAAAGGTACCTCCAGCAGCAGAGTCCAATAGGTTCCTTGAAGAATAGTTCAATCCTGCATAAAAGGTTTGGATGATCATCCAAGCAGTCAGTCCATGAGTGGGACAATTCTTTACCAAAGATTTCATTATTTCCCAAGCTTGAGCAACATGTTCATTATCAGATTGTTTAAACTTTATTATTTCACTTCTCATAGATATAATCTTAGGAGGAGGATAGTATTTTCCAATGAAAGCATATTTGCACTTAGTCCAAGAATCAATACTATTCCTAGTTAAGGAATTCAACCATTCTTTAGCTTTTCCTCTCAAAGAGAAAGGAAACACTTTCAGCTTAATAATATCTCCATCTATATCCCTATGCTTTTGCATCTCACAAAGTTGAACAAAATTATTTAGATGGGCAGCAGCATCTTCATTACCAATACTAGAAAATTGTTCTCTCATAACAAGATTGAGTAAAGCAGGTTTTATCTCAAAGAAATTATCTCCAGGCACAGGTGGAGCAATAGGTGTGCTCATAAAATCATTGTTGTTGGTGCTAGTGAAGTCACACAACTTAGTGTTTTCAAGAGTAGTCATTTTTTTGTGTTTTCAATAAAGAAAGCCAGCTTGTAAAACTAATTTTTTTGTGTTTTTGACAAACAAAGCAAAAACAAACTAAGAAAAACAAAAATAACAAAGTAAAGAGATTGGTTATGAGGGACTCCCCTTGTGAAGATGTCCTTGAATCCCCGTCAACGGCGCCAGAAAATATGCTTGATGGCCCAAATTATATCGAGCTCGTTGGGGAACCCCAAGAGGAAGGTATGATGAGCACAGCAGCAAGTTTTCCCTCAGTAAGAAACCAAGGTTATCAATCCAGTAGGAGCAAGGAAACACCCCAAAGGTGTAGCTAGATGAATGTTGGCAGGGCGCACTACCGGTGCCAGCAGCAACGTGGAGACCTGCACAACACAACCACATAACTTTGTCCCCAACTTGCGATGAGGTTGTCAATCTCACCGGTTTTGCTAAAAACAAGGGATTAAACGTATCGAATGGAAGGAAGTAATAGTTTGCAGAAAGTAAACACAAAGCAGTAAACAGTTTATAAATTGTATGTAAAAGAAAGGACCGGGGTCCATAGTTCACTAGAGGTGGCTCTCCTTAAGATAGATAACATGCTGGGTGAAAAAATTATAGTGGGGCAATTGAAAAACATCGAGAAAGCAATACATGCATATACTAATCATCTTGACTCCTTTGGATCTTGATTGGGCATTACGACATTATACATAGACCGCCATCCAACTGCATCTATGACTAATAATCCACCTTCAGGTTATCATCCGAACCCCCCCTAGTATTAAGTTGCAAGCAACATATTATTGCTTTACGAATTGCGTGTATAGTAAACAATATGATTGTTCTATGAACAAAGGATCATTGTTTTCTCCCTAGTAGCAACAGCACATCTAGTACCTTAGAGATTTCTGTCACTTCCCTAGATTACCAGAGGCATGAACCCACTATCGAGCATTAATACTAACTCTTGGAGTTGCTAGCATCTACTTAGCCAAGATAGCTACTAACAACGGAAAGCATGCAAGATCACAAATAACAAAGACATGATAGAATCAATAATCAATCTGAAATAGCATCTCAATATCCATCGAATCCCCGCAAACACAACATGCAGAATTACAAATAGATGAACTTGATCATGAACGGAGCTCACAACATCTAGACATGAAAGCACAAAGGAGGAGAACCAGCCATCTAGGTACTACATGGACCCGTAGTCCAAAGATGAACTACTCACGCATCACACCGGAGGCTTGCATGATGATGAAGAAGGCCTCCAGGGTGAATTCCCCTCTCCGGCAGGGTGCCGGGAAAAGCTTCAGATCCCTCCCGATCTAGGGATGGAGATGACAACGGCTACAGACTCTTTCGTGCATTTTTGATCGGGTACTTAGGGTTTTCATCCCGAGGGCAACATATAGGCGGAAGGAGAGGCCGAGGGGGTGCTGGGGTCGGCCAGACCACCCCCTGGCGCGGGCCAGGCCTGGCCGCGCGGCCAGGTGGTGTGGCCGGCCCCCAACCCTTCTCTGTCTCGTATTCTGGCATCTGATGACTTCCGAAAAAATAGGCACTTTAGCTTTTGTCCCGTCCAATTCCGAGAATATTCATTTTCTGACTTTCCTGGAACCAAAAACAGCAGAAAACAGGCAGCTGGCACTGTGGCTCTTGTTAATAGGTTAGTCCAAGAAATCGTATGAAAAGTACTCCAAAGTGTGGACAAAACACAAGAAAGTGGATAAAACCAAGCATGGAACATCAAAAATTATAGATATATTTGCAATGTATCAGTGGCTTGCCGTGCGTGGAATCTAGCTAGCTGAATTTCATTAATCTTGGCTACTTCATGAGAGAATTTTCCTCATCGTTATTAGAGGGATTCTCGTTGATGTTAGATCATGACCTGTGCAATAGGTAGGGGCAGACATATATAAAAAGGTTTTCCTCATCAGGGATTAGCGGGATCATAACCTGCACAATAGGTAGGGGTCAAAGGTATATAAGAAGGTTTCTTGGGTGCTGAGTTGCTTACCAACTGGCTTCAACACGTAAACGCGTCCAACTCGAACGGACGAATCCAATGAATCCAACACGTAAACATTCTTTCCAAGTAAGAATTGATATGCAAAGGACCGTCCATTGAGTATTATCACTTAGCGATGGTATATGATGTAATATTCTCAAACTGGCAGAGGCAAAGTCGTCCAAAAAAGCAGAAACTAGTAATAAACACTCTATTTTATTATAATTAGGTACAAAAAAGGGGGAACAAGATCTAAAACATAAAAGAGGAAGGCCGAAAATGAGTCTACGACGCCATGCATTGTGTCAACTTCGCGACACGCTCTTATCGTGACTTGCATTGACCCCTAACTTCTGGTTACTTCTTTTTGTTCACAACTGAAGTACCTCTGCTTTGATATGCCACCCCCAAATCCGTAGGGATTGAAACATGATTTATTTAAATGACCATTAATTAATTTTTATATTTAGCTATACCTGCAAAAAATAAAAGTCTACTACCATTTTTACCATTTAAACATATAGTGTGTCCTTGACATTTTCTTCTGACACAAAGTAACACGTCATTTAAGCTTGTAAAACTTTGATACAGAAAAGGTGAAACTTCCATTTTAACTCGGGATCCTTGCAACTTGAGATTCTTTGAGTTTCTGATCACTAACATGTAAATAATAAAAGTAATTACATATCCACTAATTTAATTGCCGATATATTCGTATAGACTCAACTATTACCATCAAAACACATCGAATCTTCTAGGCACTTTCTTCTAATTCAAATTGACTCACGCCGAGACATGTGTTTGAGACTAGTTGTGTGGTGTGGACCCCATAACTTCTCTATGCTATTTTTTTTGAACATCAAGAACTTTGACTAATCCTTAAAAATTATTACATTTTCTAATAATAAAGCAAGAATAAAATCAAGGGGATCGTAGAGCCACACTTGATCATATGATCCTCTAGCTACCTTATCTAGCTCACGGGGTTACACAATTAGCTCACGGTGTGAATGATCCAAAATAATCTTTGGGAACTCCACTGCTAGATGGTAGCTGTCATCTAAAATAGAAGATACTAGGCTTAAAGAACCTCCCTCCAACATTGCGTTGATAGCTTCTGGGCAATCAGAGAAGAGAATAATTCTATTGCATTCGACACTCTGAGCCAAGATCAACCGTTCTTTCAGTGCATGTTCTTAAGCTAATAGAGCATCCAAATCTACATCAATTTTGGTGCTTGTCGAAGCAACAAACACACATTTTCTATCTCTAATTACCACTCCCTTCCTACCTCTGAGCGTTCCCATGCATTGCATTGAGCGAGAAAAAATTGAATCACGGAGGCGCACAATTGATGGCAACAACTCTGTGTGTACCAACTCATTGGGACTCCAACTTCACAATATTGTAGCAAGCGTATTTTGTTCACACGGGTGACTCGAGGGTTTATAACAAACTCTCAGAGAATTGACAAAGAGTATTTTACCTATCCTCTCAAGGAATCTACAAAACAAAGTTTTTGCCTTGTGTCCCCAACTCTACGGTGTGGTTGTAAAGCACAAGGTTACGTATTAGTAATATGAAATAATAATAAAAATAAATAAATTAAAACAATAATAAAATATGCAAGTAAAGTAAATGTAATGATAAAAAGGTTTTTTTGTTTTTTGTTTGTGTTTGCAAGTAAGGAAAGTTTTGTATTTTTGAATATTAAGTTGTAGAAAATATAAATGATATCATTAATGTTTGAAAGTTGTTTCTTATGATAAAAGTTGGACCGGAGTTTATGGGTTCACTTGTCTACTCTCTTTTTAAGTTGCAGTTGACATAAAAAAATTATCATCAATATAATATTTGTGAAACTTTAATATGTGTTTGATAAGCATTCATATGGGCATCACGTCCTAACATAGATATGATGCAACACATCTTTGTTATACTCCTCTAGAAAGGGAAAACTCCAAACAATCAAGAATTAAGAATTAATAGAGCATAGCGTTAAGTACTTTGACATGATGTTTCAATAACAAATATGCTACCTTGACCAAAAAAGATTATCAATCTGTCACAAGATAATTATAGCACATGAATTCACTTAATCCCTAGTGAGGTAACAAAAGAAAGGAAAAAACCATAGTAGATCTTCAATTTGTTATCACTATTCAATCACCACCACCATGTTACTCCATCTAATACACACTTCCCCCACACATGCTCTTGCATACAAGTTGGATTAAAACAAGTAATTAAGAACGGGTTACATGATATGCATCTATCAATATATCTTACACGTAGATATGTTCCAATATCATATATAAAATTACAGAATAAATATTCACCACATAGGAATTACATATATGATCATATCATGCTGGCCAACTCATATGGTATTAGATCTATGAAGAACAAGAGAGAAATTGATCAAGATACTGCCACCAACCCATCGTCTAGAGGTGGACTACTCCCTCTTCATCATGGTGATGAAGTTGGAGATGTTGGAGAAGGTAGAGATCCTTTCAGCGGCAGCTCTGGCGGAGTTTCCCCCTCGGTTCTGGCTCGTTCTTGGTGTTTCTGTGACGCTCTCCTCGAGGATGCCCTGGGGGGACCCTTTATATAGTTGTTTTTAGGTCAAACCAAATCAGTGGGCGGAAGATGGAGGAAAACTGGACGAGCGAGGGACAAAAGGCACCACGTGGTGCACCTAGTAGGGTAGGCCGCACCACCTTGGCTCTTTTGGGCCTCCAAACACCTCTCATGAGGTCCAATCACTCTAGATCATCTCTCTTCGCAAAATATTGTCTTTTCTAGAATCTTAGCTCCATTTAACTTTGTTTAGGTTTCTGAAAGATAAAAATACACAACAAAGGGTTTTCCTGTCATGCAGAGTTATAACCAAAATAAAGGGGGTCATTGGTAAATCCTCCAAAATTAATAAAACATGGATATTACATTATATATATATTGCAAATATGTGGGAATATATATCAATAAACTACAAAGTTCATGTATGCATTTTAGATGCATCAACAATCATCCACTCCAACAATGGCAACACCAAGGCCTTTGCTGACCAATTCCCATCGAATTCGACCAACGTCAACGTCGGGGCTGGGGTAAAGGGAGACCGAAGAAAGAGAGAGAGAGCAATGAATCTTCTTTTCACTCGCTCATACTCTCCATCATGGTGCTCTACCATGGCCCTCCTTCATCAGTTTGACACATCAAAATTACCATAGTGGTATCCTTTATTTTATTGATTTTTTGATAAAAAAAAGAAAGGATAAATATTTTAATAAACAGAAAAAGGAGAGAAGCAGTTTATTGATTTATTGGTTTTTGTAGAGATATCGCAATGGTGATCTGTACTGACATGTTCATATATGCGCATGCGACCATCAATGGAAGAAGAGGAAGATATTCCGTATACTGACTACCATTACAGAATCAACACCTCTTTCCCCATGATCTCTAGGAATCTAAGGTGCAGCTAGTGTCTGATATTTCAATCTTCTTAATAGATCTACTATGGCGCGAGAAAAACAATGCCCAAGAATCATAGGTACTGCTCTACATGGTCTTCAATTCCCCTAGCAGTTCTCTAGCATCGTCTAACAATGCTTTGTGTAACAATTGATTTCTACTTTTAGAAATAGAAAAATAGGCAAGTAAACCTTCTTCATGGAGGCTCTTCGTGGTGTGAGATAAGCTTGAAATAACAAATCCGGAAAGATTTTTATTAAAATTTACAACATTTTTAATAATGAAAACTTTTGACTTTATTACCAAATATAAGTATCCATGTGCGGTGCCTGCACTACTGCATTTCATGGACTGAAAGTTTGCTCAACTTTCAGTTTACAATGGTTTTAGGCTGATGATATGTAACCTCAATTTATGTTCTATTGCTCTCCGCCTCCTGGACATTCTCAAAGGTCCCTCTCGCTCTCGAGGGAGGCAGGATGTATGACTGGATGATGGGGTCCTTCGGGTTCAGGGGTAAGGTGGGGTGCCCATAGAGAATCATCCATGCGCGGAGTTGTCAGCGCCGACATTGACATGGAGGAGAAGGAGGAAGAGCTGGGAAATTTGTTGAGCGGAAACTCTATGGCAGCCCGGAGGGATGGGCAATCCATGTCGCACGCTACCACTCCTCCATCCCCATGAGGTCCTGTATGTACACGTGGTTCACCATATCCTCGTCGGTCGCCATGGCAGCGGTGCAATTTTGCTAATCCGCATCATCCTCCGCCGCAACATCCTTCTCTACCTCCTCCATATGCAGGTCATCATAGATGGGAGCCACCACCACATTGTCGATGCCTTGCCGATCGACCTCCCCTCCTCGTCCTCCTCCCCATCCATGTACACATCATAGATGACTTTTAATCCATCGGCTGGCTTTAGCTGGAGCTGGTGATCCAGAGGTTGTAACTTTTCTTCTTCCATTTCAATTGACGAGATCCCTCACACTCCTCCTTGGTGGCTTGGAGCGCTTGGCAGCTAGCTAGCTGAATTTCGTTGATCTTGGTTGACTTCATGAGATAATTTTCATCATCCGTTATTAGAGTGATTCTCGTTGATGTTGGATTATGACCTACACAATAGGCCATGGAAGACATATATAAAAATGTTTTTTCGTATTGGGGATTAGCGGGATGTGGCATCCCGCTAAAACCACTACTAGAAAATCGCTGTGTTTTTGTGTTGCGCATCATCATGACTGCATGCTCATATCATCATGCCACATTGCATTTGAGTATCGTCATGATATCATGCATGGTTTGTTTAAAAACTATTTTCGAAAAGCCTAGTTTTGTTTTCTAAATATTCCCCGTCTTAATTTCAACTCAAAACTCCGGGCTTTTCCGGGTCTTTTATTTTTGTCTAAAAACGGATTACAAAAGGTTTTTCAAAATAAATAAAAGTTTAATTTATTTTGTTAGGAGGCAGCCAGCCAGGCCCAACAACCCAGCCGGCCACCTCCAGTTAAACCCTATTCTACCTAAGCTAACTAACCAAACGCACCCCACCTAATCTCTACCCCAGCCGCCACCTCACCCTGGCCAATCCCAGGCCTCCACCTGCGCAACGCATCGCGCCAGCCCGCTCCCACCTGCCGCTCCGCCCCACACCCCGCGCCATCCCTGCTCCTCCCCAGATCCCACGAACCATCGCCTCCGCGGGCCGAGCCCCGCCGCCGCCCTCCACCGCGCGACCGCGCCCCGAGCCATGCTCGACCCTGCCGCCAGGGCCGAAGCTGCCGTCGGCCGCCACCTCCTCCCCTCTGTCTCCTCCGCCCGACGCCCTACACGACCCCGGCCGCACATCCACCATCTCGCCTTCTCCTTCCTCCCGCCCGGCAGCCAGCCGCACGCGGCCGCGTCCCGCACCTCCGATCGCCCTGCTCTGAGCGCTGATGCGTCCTTCAGTCACGTACGCGCCAGGTCGCCCTTCCTCCTCGCCGGGACCCTCAGGTCGCCCGCCGCCAGCGCCCTCGACGCGGAGCTCCTCCCCGGCCGCTCAGTTCCACCGCGCGAGGCCGGCCCTACCAAGCCCGCCACCGGAGCACCGCGGATCCCAGCGCCGTGGCACTCTCCACTCCACCGCTGCTGGCCTCCCTAGCCCTCTTCTACCGCTGTTTGAAGGCCCTCTTGTTCGACCGTGGTCTGGCCTCCTTGGAGCCACGCGTCCCCGTCGTCGGCTTCGTTCACCGCCAACCATGTTCCCAGCTGCCAGGGGTTTCCCCAGTGTGAGCTCGTGCCTGGCATGCACCTAGTGACCTGCACACCCGTGTGCCGTTTTAGTTCGGTTGTGTGGCTGCTTGGTGTTTCATCTTGTGGCGCCGAATGTGTCGCTCCGTGCAAGTCTAAGGCAATAGTGTCGGCAAACTTCCTCGCGTTTGTGTACCATGTATTCAACAAGTTATACCGACGCCCCGTACAGTCATCCGTGTTGCAAGGTTGACCCAAGCCTCGCAAGCTTCATGGCGAGTTCGTCACTCCACCGATCCCATCGACACGATCTTCGCCAAGGGCTTCGACGTAACGGACAATGGTTGCCCCTAATGCTACCGACACAACCCAAGTTCTCCATCATGGACGTCGAGAATCCCGACCCGAAAATCCCCGGAACCGAAGGTCGTCGACACGGATTCCGGACCTCCGTACGACAAGCACTTCGCCGCGGAACGCCAAGTTCTTCTTCCGTTGTCCGAGAATGATCCCGATCCTGTTCCCGTCGAACCGTTCCCCCGTCGAACCCTGAGACCGAACCCCGGACCCCCGGAACCCAAGATCTTCCGAACCCAGATGTGTGACCCTAAGCCTCTATTTTTATAATATGACATTATCAACTGTCGCATATTAAATTGTTCATGCATGCATACATGTCTGTGGGTTGGGGGCATTATGCCGATTCACCCCATAGTTAAATATGGAGTCTATATGCGGAATATTGTTGTCTTCTTTCGGACTCCATTTAAATTGGTGTAGCAAACCGATGCCATGTTCTGTCTTGTTAAGTCAACGTTTAAATTGCGGGGTAGTTAAATAACTCAAACCATTTAATTAATTGTCGGGACCCCGGTTCCGCTTAATATTGACTAATTGCACCGCATTTGCATCATATCATAATCCTACCGGATCTTCTACCGTAGTATTAAATACTGCATCCGGTGTTTCTTCTAGTGTTTGTTTCTTCGCGGATTAGACCGATGAGTTGATGCGAGTATCGACAAGTTTTCTGGATATGAACCTTCGACATTGTTTCCCAGGCGAGCATCTCTCCCCCTTCTACCTATTTTGCATTTATAGTCTTTATTTCCTCCTGTTGATCTATTGCTATCCGTGTCGCGATGCTTTAGTTTCCGTACACCAGTTATATTCCGTGCAGCCTCTATATTGCCTTGGACACCTCCTATTACCTGTGTTTGGTAGATAGCTGGCCTTGCGAGTCGTAGTTGCTTGCTCAGGTGCGGTCTCGTGTTGTCAAGTACCACAGTTGGTTGAATGCTGGCAGATGTTTATGGTGGAGATGATCATGATTTAAATACAATTATTAAAATACTAGTTATAACTAATGCAGAGGCATCAGTGGGCAATAGATGTTATTTGGTTCTTCCACGCTCACTTGTGTCCCGTAGGACCCCGAGTACTTGATACCTGTTTCTTGATTTTTTCGCACTATCCACATCCGGGAGGCCTTATGGACCCCCCTGAGCCAGAGCTTGATTCATTTCTATTTCTTGGGGCCACAAACTAGTTTGGGGTTTTATTACTATCCTGTACTTATGCCATGCTTTACTGCATTATTTACGATTGTGCGTGGAGCACCTGTACTGTTTTGGATTGCGGAGTGTTTTCGCGGTATCGACAAGCCCAGTTACACTTTCGGGTTCCCAGTCGTTTACAGCCATTGACGCAAACCCTGGATCCGTTCTGGAGCCGGCCAACTTCATTGCGGGTAGCTTAGTGGGGTGGCCCCCAGAAATATTTTGTGAATCCTGCGATCGCTTTGTCGTGAATGCCTCGTTGGGTTTTGAGTTGGTTTTTCCGAGGTTGATCGAGTGTGTGTTGCTATTTGTGCACCCCTGCAAGGTAAACTTTCTGAAAGCCGTGTCCGCGGTTATGGACGACTTGGAGCAGAGTATCTCGATCATAGACAAGCATAACTAAAGTAGTGCTATAAATTTGACTTAATATATGACTAGTAATCAGCTCAAGTACAACAGAATGGTTATTAAAAATGCCAACAACTGGTGGATCTGTGGTGATCTATGTCAAACTATACCTGCCTAGTAAGTATTGCAACGCCAATGGAATGTGATAAAAGTGCCAACAACTGCTGGGTTTTGGGATTCCTTAGGACAATTATATCTGACTAGTAAATTTTCTAACTACAACGGAATGCTAACTAAAACTGCCCACTACTTACGCTATCAGGATGACTCATGCTATATATATCTGACTAGTAAACGTTCCAACTATAATGGAATGAGTAAAACTGCCAACTGTGTGAGTTCCTTGGTCCGACTTCCTCGTTTGGTCTCGAGGGGGAAATACCAGGATGGGTATGTTTGGTGTTAGCTTCAGGTAGGATCCGGATAGGTCTTTCTTACCCCTCTCTAATAGCCGTCAGTGATACCGAGTCTGTATAGGTTGTTTAGAGCCACTGCGCTGCCGCTCCAGCCCACCATACCTATGTAGGCGAGAGCCGCCGAATTCTTGCCTCGCCGTGTACTGGCCTTAGTACTAACGCTCCTCTTTTTCCTTTGCCCTTTGTCGGCACCCCTTTTGTTTTAGCAGGTTTGAGATTGACGTCGTTAGCAGGGTTACCCTTCTGGCTTGGCCTGGGCAGGGTTATGGACGTCATTGGTTATTCTTCAGGGCTCTTAGCCCCATTTGCATCTTGTCCGTAGTCGGACGCTCTATCGTTTTCAAGGTGATTTAGATCTTTGTATTGTATATCTGTATTCTTGACTCGACGAGTCACTGTTGTATATATATCTGTTCTGTGGGTCCCATCGAGGACTGTTGTGTAATGGTATTACTTCGTTTTCCACCCGCACGAAAGTGCCTGGTGGGCGTCCTTGAATCGTTTCTATGCGGGTTTGGCGGAAAGGGCTAAAACTTGCATAGGGCCGATTCGAGGGTGTTATAGAGTGGTATCAGAGCCCAGCAGTTGCGATACCCCATAAGTCCAGCCTGTAGGATAACCTAGCTAACGGCTGATGTAGAGTGTCAAAACTATTTCGGAAAATCGGTTGGATAGATCTGATTAGGTATGTTTTACTCCTTACCCCTATGCTATTCTCCTCTTACCCTTGCGTGTTTTGAATCTGCTCTCTTCCCTTTCATCGAGTCCAGGAATTCTCATGGTTGGGTTTCCGTCGTACCTTCAGGGTTTCGCTTCCTCCTTTGGTAACGGTGCTTCTACGTCCGGTCTTCATGCTATATGAGGAATCCTTCATCTTTTGGACTTCTCTCTGTTCCTTGTTGTGCCTTCCGGTGTTTTCCGACGCGACGACATCATCTATGCCAGATCCAATGCAGAGTCTACATCCCTCCTTGTTTCTGAACCTTGTTTGTCGAGATCTTCAGTCAAATTCTGAGAGTTGGTTGCATAATTCTCCTATTCATGTGCAGAGTAATGGTTTGGGTGCGCGATGGACTGATCACCATCCGACTACTCTTATCATTCGCTCTTGTACATTGAATTGGTGGATCCAGCAATTTTACTCCGTCGACGGAAGCTAGAGGTGGCTTTATTTGTTGATACCTTTACCTTCCTCCTTTGTTTATCCGGAGTGTTCCCTCTACGGATGTGAGCAGCGACCCTTGTTGGTGGTGTCGCTGATTTCAAGATGGAGAAAGAATCTTTGTTAGTTGTGTCGCGAGGATCTACACGAAGCAAGAAGAATCCGATCATCAGCCTTCTCCCCGGTACCATGAGGCGGATCTCGAGGGCGAGATCCATTGTTAGTGGTGTCGAATTGTGGCATCCCGCTAAAACCACTACTAGAAAAATGCTGTTTTTTTGTGTTGCGCATCATCATGACTGCATGCTCATGTCATCATGCCACATTGCATTTGAGCATCGTCATGATATCATGCATGGTTTGTTTAAAAAGTATTTTCGAAAAGCCTAGTTTTGTTTTCTAAATATTCCCCGTCTTAATTTCAACTCAAAACTCCGGGCTTTTCCGGGTCTTTTATTTTTGTCTAAAAACGGATTACAAAAGGTTTTTCAAAATAAATAAAAGTTTAATTTATTTTGTTAGGAGGCAGCCAGCCAGGCCCAACAGCCCAGCCGGCCACCTCCAGTTAAACCCTATTCTAACTAAGCTAACCAACCAAACACACCTACACCTAATCTCTACCCTAGCCGCCACCTCACCCTGGCCAATCCCAGGCCTCCACCTGCGCAACGCATCGTGCCAGCCTGCTCCCACCTGCCGCTCCGCCCCACACCCCGCGCCATCCCCGCTCCTCCCCAGATCCCACGAACCATCGCCTCCACGGGCCGAGCCCAGCCGCCGCCCTCCACCGTGCGACCACGCCCCGAGCCATGCTCGACCCTGCCGCCAGGGCCGAAGCTGCAGTCGACCGCCACCTCCTCCCCTCTGTCTCCTCCACCCGATGCCCTACACGACCCCGGCCGCACATCCACCATCTCGCCTCCTCCTTCCTCCCGCCCGGCAGCCAGCCGCATGCGGCCGCGTCCCGCACCTCCGGTCGCCCTGCTCCGAGCGCTGATGCGTCCTTCAGTCACGTACGCGCCAGGTCGCCCTTCCTCCTCGCTGGGACCCTTAGGTCGCTCGCCGCCAGCGCCCTCGACGCGGAGCTCCTCCCTGGCCGCTCAGTTCCACCGCGCAGGGCCAGCCCTACCAAGACCGCCACCAGAGCACCGCGGATCCCGGCGCCGCAGCACTCTCCACTCCACCGCTGCTGGCCTCCCTAGCCCTCTTCTACCGCTGTTTGAAGGCCCTCCTGTTCGACCGTGGTCCGGCCTCCTCGAAGCCACGCATCCCTGTCGTCAGCTTCGTTCACCGCCAACCGTGTCCCCAGCTGCCAGGGGTTTCCCCTGTGTGAGCTCGTGCCTGGCATGCACCTAGTGGCCTGCATGCCCGTGTGCCGTTTTAGTTCGGTTGTGTGGCTTCTTGGTGTTTCATCTTGTGGCGCCGAATGTGTCGCTCCATGCAAGTCTAAGGCAATAGTGTCGGCAAACTTCCTCGTGTTTGTGTACCATGTCTTCAACAAGTTATACCGACGCCCCGTACAGTCATCCGTGTTGCAAGGTTGACCCAAGCCTCGCAAGCTTCGTGGCGAGTTCGTCACTCCACCGATCCCATCGACACGATCTTCTCCAAGGGCTTCGACGTAACGGACAACGGTTGCCCCTAATGCTACCGACATAACCCAAGTTCTCCGTCATGGACGTCGAGACTCCCGACCCAAAACTCCTCGGAACCGAAGGTCGTCGACACGGATTCCGGACCTCCGTACGACAAGCACTTCGCCGCGGAACGCCAAGTTCTTCTTCCGTTGTCCGAGAACGATCCCGATCCTGTTCCCGTCGAACCGTTCCCTCATCGAACCCTGAGACCGAACCCCGGACCCCCGAAACCCAAGATCTTCCGAACCCAGATGTGTGACCCTAAGCCTCTATTTTTATAATATGACATTATCAACTGTCGCATATTAAATTGTTCATCCATGCATACCTGTCTGTGGGTTGGGGGCATTATGCCGATTCACCCCATAGTTAAATATGGAGTCTATATGCTGAATATTGTTGTCTTCTTCCGGACTCCATTTAAATTGGTGTAGCAAACCGATGCCATGTTCTGTCTTGTTAAATCAACATTTAAATTGCGGGGTAGTTAAATAACTCGAACCGTCTAATTAATTGTCGGGACCCCGGTTCAGCTTAATATTGACTAATTGCACCGCATCCGCATCATATCATAATCATGCCAGATCTTCTGCCGTAGTATTAAATATTGCATCCGGTGTTTCTTCTAGTGTTTGCTTCTTCGCGGATTAGACCGATGAGTTGATGCGAGTATCGACAAGTTCTCCGGATATGAACCTTCGGCAGTGTTTCCCAGGCGAGCATCTCTCCCCCTTCTACCTATTTTGCATTTATAGTCTTTATTTCCTCTTGTTGATCTATTGCTATCTGTGTCGCGATGCTTTAGTTTCCGTACACCAGTTATATCTCGTGTAGCCTCTATATTGCCTTGGACACCTCCTATTACCTGTGTTTGGTAGATAGCTGGCCTTGCGAGTCGTAGTTGCTTGCTCAGGTGCGGTCTCGTGTTGTCAAGTACCACAGTTGTTGGAATGCTGGCAGATGTTTATGGTGGAGATGATCATGATTCAAATACAATTATTAAAATACTAGTTATAACTAATGCAGAGGCATCGGTGGGCAATAGATGTTATTTGGTTCTTCCACGCTCACTTGTGTCCCGTAGGACCCCGAGTACTTGATACCTGTTCCTTGATTTTTTCGAACTATCCACATCCGGGAGGCCTTATGGACCCCCCTGAGCCAGAGCTTGATTCATTTCTATTTCTTGGGGCCACAAACTAGTTTGTGGTTTTATTACTATCCTGTACTTATGCCATGTTACTGCTTTATTACGATTGTGCGTGGAGCACCTGTACTATTTAGGATTGCGGAGTGTTTTCGCGGTATCGACAAGTCCAGTCACACTTTCGGGCTCCCAGTCGTTTACATCCATTAACGCAAACCCTGGATCCGTTCCGGAGCCGGCCAACTTCTTTGCGGGTAGCTTAGTGGGGGTGGCCCCCAGAAATATTTTATGAATCCTGCGATTGCTTTGTCGTGAATGCCTCGTTGGGTTTTGAGTTGGTTTTTCTGAGGTTGATCGAGTGTGGGTTGCTATTTGTGCACCCCTGCAGGGTAAAAATTTCTGAAAGCCGTGTCCGCGGTTATGGACGACTTGGAGCATATTATCTCGATCATAGACAAGCATAACTAAAGTAGTGCTATAAATTTAACTTAATATATGACTAGTAATCAGCTCAAGTACAACGGAATGGTTATCAAAAATGCCAACAACTGGTGGATCTGTGGTGATCTGTGTCAAACTATACCTGCCTAGTAAGTATTGCAACGCCAATGGAATGTGATAAAAGTGCCAACAACTGCTGGGTTTTGGGATTCCTCAGGACAATTATATCTGACTAGTAAATGTTCTAACTACAATGGAATGCTAACTAAAACTGCCCACTACTTACGCTATCAGGATGACTCATGCTATATATCTGACTAGTAAATGCTACAACTAAAACGGAATGAGTAAAACTGCCAACTGAGTGAGTTCCTTGGCCAACTTCCTCGTTTGGGCTCGAGGGGAAAATACCAGGATGGGTATGTTTGGTGTTAGCTTTAGGTAGGATCCGAATAGGTCTTTCTTACCCCTCTCTAATAGCCATCAGTGATACCGAGTTTCTATAGGTTGTTTAGTGCCGCTGCGCTACCGCTTCAGCCCACCATACCTATGTAGGCGAGAGCCGCCGAATTCTAGCCTCGCATTTTACTGGCCTCAGTACTGACGCTCCTCTTTTTCCTTTGCCCTTTGTCGTCACCCCTTTTGTTTTAGCAAGTTTGAGATCGACGTCGTTAGCAGGGTTACCCTTCTGGCTTCGCCTGGGCAGGGTTATGGACGCCATTGGTTATTCTTCAGGGTTGTTAGCCCCATTTGCATCTTGTCTGTAGTCGGACGCTCTATCATTTTGAAGGTGATTTGGATCTTTGTATTGTATATCTGTATTCTTGACTCGATGAGTCGCTATTGTATATATATCTATTCTGTGGGTCCCATCGAGGACTGTTGTGTAATGGTAATACTTCATTTTCCACCCGCACGGAAGTGCCTGGTGGGCGTCCTTGAATCGTTTCTATGCGGGTTTGGCGGAAAGGGCTAAAACTTGCATAGGGCCGATTCGAGGGTGTTACACGGGATCATGACCTTCACAATACGTAGGGGGCATAGGTATATAAGAAAGTTTCTTGGGCACCGAGTTGTTTATTAACTGGCTTCAACACGTAAATGTGTCTAACTCGACCATACAAATCCAACACATAAACAATGTTTCCAAATACGAATTGATATGCAAAAGGACCGGCCCACCGAGTATTATCACTTACGATGGTATAGGATGTAATGTCCCCAACTGGCGGAGGCAAAATCGTCTAGAAAAAGCAGAAACCAGTAAGAAACACTTCTTACTTTATTATTATTAGGTATAAAAATAGGGGAATCAAGATCTAAAACAGAAAAGAGAAAGGGCGGAAATGAGGCTACGACCCCACGCGTTGTGTCAACTTCACGACATGCTCTCATGACTCGCATTGACCCCTAACTTTCGGTTACTTTTTTTTGTACACAACCGAATACCTTTGCTTTGACATACCACATCTAAATCCCGAGGGATAGAAACATGAGTGTGGTTCCCCGCTAAAACCACTACTAGAAAATCGCGGTATTTTTGTGCATTGCATCATCATGACCGTATGCTCATGTCATCATGCCACCTTGCATTTGAGCATCGCCATCATCATACATTGTTTGCCTAAAACTATTTTCTAAAAGCCTATCTTTGTTTTCTAAATATCCCCTGTCTTTATTTCAAATTAAAACCTCGGTCTCTTCCGGATCTTTTATTTGGCTAAAAAAAACTATTTGAAAAAGGTTTAGAAATAAAGTAAAATAATAAAACTATTTTATCCCGAGGGAGGAAGCCCAGCCCATAGGCCAGGCCACCTACCACCCCGGCTGGCCCAACCCGTTTTAATCAAACCCTAACCAGCTAACACCACCTAACCCTAAACCTACCCAGACCACCCCGCCGCCACCTCAACTCCACCAGCCGCCAACCCCCACCCCATCGCCACCTCACCCCACACTAGGCCCCACCCTGCTCCTGCCGCACTCCCTGGCCAATCCCCCCATCACTCGGCCACCTGCCCGTCGCCCCAGACCGCACGCTCTCCATGTCGCCCACCCCCTGGCCTCGCGTCCCCACGCGCCTGTCCCCATCCCCTCTCTCTACCACGCCACCTACCACCCCTCGATTCCTCCTCCACACCGCACCTCGCCGCCACCAGCTCTCCCCGCAGCTCCTCCGACCGCCAGCGCGGCCGACCTCGTCCTCCTATCCACCGACCTCGAGGCTGCGCCCCGCCTCCACCGCCACCGGCCAGGACCCGAGCGCCCCTGTCCGCCTGTGCGCCGGCCACCGAGCCACCTGCCGCCGTGGTGCCCATGGCCATCGCTGCCAAGGCGCCAGGCTGCCACCTGAGAGATCCGCCACGCGGTGCTGCCTCTGCTCCCCCCCCGCGGTGCCGCCTTTCTCCAGCCGGAGCCGGCCACCGCTCCGCCTCGCGGCCCGGTCGTCTCCACCCCGGTGCCACCTCGGACCCCCTCTGCCCCGAGCCCGCGTCGACCCCACCTCCGGCCGACCCCACCTGCGACCCTCTTCGTCGCTCGGCCCCGGCAAGCCCGCCACCGCCTCTGGGCAGCGCGCTGTCTTCCGCGCACCGAGCCCCACTTCAATAGCCGCCGCGTCGTTGTCGCCTCGTCCCTCTCGTCGTCGACCTTGCTCTGCCAGTCCCTAACCCGAGCCCTCGCTGAGGCGAGTTCGGTGCCTCCTCGCCTCCGTCTTCCACCCGCAACACGGCCGAGCCCTTCCTTGCTGCCTCTCGCCACGAGCACCACGAGGTCCAGCCCTCCTCTGCTCCATCCTGCGAGCTGCGTATGCCCTCTGTTTTTTTACAAGTACCCCTTGTGTCCTGCGTGTGTGCTAGCCTTGCAACAATGTGATGCGGCGATGGTATGAGGTAGTGAGCTACAGATGATGTGAAGAGGTGTGTGCAACCCGAAGGCCATGTTGTTGAGGTGATGATAAGACACGGACCGTGAAGAGATGTTGTGTGTGCTACCTGGAACCCGATGTTGTCTATTCAAGTTCGCCATCGCTCAAAGACGCCTAGACCCGGGATGCCTAGATCTCCGCCACGAAACGACAAGACCGTCGACATGACCCAAAGACCGTGGATGCGACAAGATCGTCTCTCGGACGCCAAGTCCTTCGGCCCTAGAAAACCGACGACCCGACCAAGATCCGAAGACCGAACCCTGGCGCGCCAAGTTCTTCGACCCGGAGGACCGATCCATCGGAACGCCAAGACCGACCCGATACGCGGTCCCAACAAGATCCTCGCTACGACAAGATCGTCCCAACCCGCCAAGTTCGCTTACCCGGACACCATGTGACAAGATCTACTCTGCTGTCCGAGAACGTTCCCGCCGAGACCGATCCCCGTCGAACCCTATCGAACCCCGAACCCCCGGAAACCAAGAACTTCCGAACCCACATGTGTGCCCCTAAGCCGCTATTTTTATAATATGACAATATCAACTATCGCATATTAAATCGTTCATGCATGCATACCTGTCTGTGGTTTGGGGGCATTATGCCGATTCACCTTATAATTAAATATGGAGACCATATGCGGGCGATTCTAGTCTTATTCCGGACTCCATTTAAATTGGTGTAGCGAACTGATGCCATGTTTTGTCTTGATAATCCAACATTTAATTGCGGGGTAGATAAATAACTTGAACCGTGTAATTAATTATCGGGACCCCGATTCCACTTAATATTGTCTAATTGCATCGCATCTGTGCCATGCCATGCATCATATCATAAGCATGCCGAATCTTCTGCCGTAGTATTAAATATTGCATCTGGTGTTTCTTCTAGTGTTTGCTTCTTCGCGGATTAGGCCAATGAGTTGATGCGAGTATCGACAAGTTCTCCGGATATGATCCGTCGGCAGTGTTTCCTAGGCGAGCATCTCTCCTCCTTCTACCTATTTTGCATTTATAGTCTGCATTTCCTCCTGTTGTTCTAATGCTATCCGTGTCGCGATGCTTTAGTTTCCATACACCAGTTATATCTCGTGCAGCCTCTATATTGCCTTGGACACCTCCTATTACCTGTGTTTGGTAGATAGCTGGCCTTGCGAGTCGTAGTTGTTTGCTCAGGTGCGATCTCGTGTTGTCGAGTACCACAGTTGTTGGTATGCTGGCAGATGTTTACGGTGGAGATGCTTATTGGTGGAGATGATCATGACTTTAAATAAAACTATTAAATTGCTAGATATAACTAACGCAGAGGCATCGGCGGGCAATAGATGTTATTTGGTTCTTCCACGCTCACTTGTGTCCCGTAGTGATGGGTTCGTAGCATGGAAAACAAAAAAATTCTACCGCAAGAACGAACAAAACCAAGATCTAATCTTGATAAAAGCCAAGATCTAATCTATTGGACATGAGCAACGAGATAGATAGGAACTAACCCTCGTAGATCCGAAAGCGTTAACGAGATTAGATCTCGCGGTTGATGTAGTCGATCACTTGCCGATCTCAAGATCGTGTGGACGATCCTTCCGGCGTCGCGTTCCAGCAGCACTTCCGCAGTCGGTCAAGTGCGACGATCCTTCCGGCGCCGCGATTCGGCAGCGCTTCCGCAGTCGGTCACACGTGCGGAGTCGAAGCAGACCTTCCTCTCCCCGTTCCAGCGAGCAGCGGAGGTAGTAGATCTTCTCCACGGAATCCCAGCAGCACGACGGCGTGGTGGTGGTGGTGGAGTAGAGAATTCTGCACGGCTTCGCCTATGCCTGTGCAGAAGAAAGGTGGAGGAGAGAGGCGGCAGAGATTGGAGTTATGGGAGCAAGGGAGGAGGGGGCGCCCCTGCCCTTCTATTTAAGGGGGGAGGGCGCCTTGGGGAGGAGGAGTCCTTGTAGGAGTCCCCTCCCTCAAGGCCGGCGGATTGGGGAGTGGGGGGAGGAGTCCTCCTCCCCCACAACTCCTAGTCTTGACCCACCAGGACTCCTTGATCCCTATCTTGATTTTCAAGCAAACTCCAAGATATCTTCTAGAACCTTCCGGAACATTCCGAAACCTTCTAGAATCCTCATACAAACACTCCGGAACATTTCCTAACTCAGAAAATGATCCCCTATATATGAATCTTATTCTCCGGACCATTCCGGATCTCCTCGTGTTGTCCCGAATCCAATCCAAGACTCCGAACAACATTCGGTCTCCAACGCATATTCCATATCTACTTAAAACAACTTCGAACCTTAAGTGTGTCACCCTACGGTTCGTGAATATGTAGACATGATAGAGACACGTCTCCTATCAATAACCATCAGCGGGACCTGGAGATCCATAATGGCTCCCACATACTCAATGATGACTTCGCGATCGATTGAACCACTTACATACGAAACTAATTCCCTTTGTCTCGCGATACTATACTTATCCGAGGTTTGATCGTCGGTATCTCCATACCTAGTTCTACCTCGTTACTGATAAGTACTCTTTACTCGTTCCGTGATATGTCATCCCTTGTGACCTAGTCACATGCTTGCAAGCTAACTAGATGACATTCCACCGAGAGGGCCCAGAGCATATCTATCCATCATATGGATGGACAAATCCCAATCTTGGTTCATGCGCTTCAACACATACTTTCAGAATACCCAATGACACTTTTATAACCACCCAGTTACGAAGCGGCGTTTGATGTCATCAAAGCATCCATCCGGTGATGGTGATTAACATAACCTCATGGTCGAAGGAATAGGTTACTATGTATTTGAAAGCTTACAGCAATACGAACTTAATGACTTGATCTTATGCTACGCTTACTATGGGTGTGTGTCCATCACATCATTCTCCTAATGATATAACCTTGTTATTAATCACATCCAATGTCTATGATCAGGAAACCATGATCATCAATTAATCAACAAGCTAGTCCAACAAGAGGCTTACTAGGGACTCTTATATGTTTACAAAACACACATGTATTAGTGTTTCCTAATAATACAATTATATCATGGGATGTAAACATTCATCATAAACACAAAGATATAATCATAATTACTTTTATTATTGCCTCTTGGGCATATCTCCAACAGTCTCCCACTTGCACTAGAGTCAATAATCTAGATTACATGGTAATATACCGAACACCCATGGCGTTCTGGTGTTGGTCTTGCTTTGCCCTAGGGAGAGGTTTAGTCAACGGATCCGCCACATTCAGATCAGTGTGTACTTTGCAAATCTTTATGTCACCATCTCGGACATACTCGCGAATAGCATGGAAACGTAGCTTGATGTGCTTCAGCTTGCTATGTGACCTTGGCTCCTGCGCATTAGCTATGGCACCTGTGTTGTCACAGTAGATGGCCATCGGGTCCAACGCACTAGGAACCACGCCGAGTTCAGTAATGAATTCCTTCATCCAAACGGCTTCTTGTGCAGCCTCCGAAGCAGCTATGTATTCCGATTCAGTTGAAGATTTCGCCACAACGCTTTGCTTCGCACTCCTCCAGCTCACTGCAGCACCATTCAAAATAAATAGGTATCCCGACTGTGACTTTGAGTCATCCGGATCAGTGTTCCAACTAGCATCGGTGTAACCGTTTACAACAAGCTGTTCATCACCTCCATAAGAAAGAACCATATCCTTAGTCCTATTTAGGTACTTTAGGATATTCTTGACCGCTGTCCAGTGCTCCATTCCAGGATCACTTTGATATCTGCTAGTCAAACTAACAACATGTGCTATATCCGGTCTTGTACACAGCATGGCATACATGATAGAACCTATGGCCGAGGCATAGGGAATATTATTCATTTTCTCTCTATCTTCTGCCGTAGCTGGACTTTGAGTTTTACTCAAGGTCTTACCTGACAACATGGGCACGAACCCTTTCTTGCTATCTTCCATTCTAAACTTCTTTAGAACTTTGTCCAAGTATGTACTTTGTGAAAGCGCTATTAGGCGTCTTGATCTATCTCTATAAATCTTGATGCCTAGAATATATGCCGCTTCGCCAAGATCCTCCATTGAAAAACTATTATTCAAATAGGTTTTGACGCTATTAAGAAGTTCAATATCATTCCCAATCAACAATATGTCATCTACATACAGTACTAGGAATGCTACAGAGCTCCCACTCACTTTCTTGTAAATACAAGCTTCTCCATAAGTTTGTATAAATCCAAAGTTTTTGATTACTTTATCAAAACGTTGATTCCAACTCCGGGATGCTTGCTTCAGTCCATAAATGGAGCGCTGAAGCTTGCAAACCTTGTCAGCATCTTTAGGATCGACAAAACCCTTGGGTTGTACCATATACAACTCTTCCTCAATGTCACCATTAAGGAACGCCGTTTTGACATCCATCTGCCAAATCTCATAATCGAAATGTGCAGCAACTGCTAACAAAATCCTCACAGACTTTAGCTTCGCTATTGGTGAGAAAGTCTCATCATAGTCAACTCCTTGAATTTTTCGGAACCCTTTCGCGACAAGTCGAGCTTTATAGACGGTAACATTACCATCAGCATCTGTTTTTCTCTTGAAAATCCATTTGTTCTCGATAGCCTTATGGCCATCCGGTAAGTCCACCAAAGTCCACACTTGGTTTTCGTACATGGATCCCATTTCAGATTTCATGGCTTCTAGCCATTTGTCGGAATCTGGGCTCACCATAGCTTCTTCATACGTCGCAGGGTCATCAGCGTTGTCCACCAACATGACGTTCAAGGCAGAGTCATACCAATCAGGAGTGGTACGAACCCTCGTTGACCTGCGAGGTTCAGCAGTAACTTCATTTGAAGTTTCATGATCATTATCATTAGCTTCCTCTCCAATTGGTGCAGGCGGCACAAAAACATCTTCCGGTGCTGCGCTACTCTCAAATCCGAGAGAAGGTTCAATAACCTCATCGAGTTCTACTTTCCTTCCAGTCACCTCTTTCGAGAGAAACTCCTTCTCAAGAAAGGATCCATTCTTTGCAACGAAAACTTTGCCTTCGGATCTATGATAGAAGGTATACCCAATTGTTTCTTTAGGGTATCCTATGAAGACGCATTTCTCCGCTTTGGGTTCTAGCTTATCAGGTTGTAACTTCTTTACATATGCCTCGCAACCCCAAACTTTAAGGAACGACAACTTATTCCGCAGCTCCTGTTTCGAGTTACAAATATGAGCAACCGAACCAGTATCAAATACCCAGACACTACTACGATTACTAGTAAGATACACATCTATAACATATATATCAAATATACCTTTCTTCTTGATGTTGCCGTTCTTCAGATCCGCCAGGTACTTGGGGCAGTTACGCTTCCAGTGACCAGCACCCTTGCAGTAGAAGCACTCAGTTTCAGGCTTAGGACCAGCCTTGGGCTTCTTAGCAAGTGCGGCAGCTTTCTTGCCGTCCTTCTTGAAGTTGCCCTTGTTCTTAGGCTTGCCCCGTCTCTTGAAATTGGTGGTCTTATTGACCATCAACACTTGGTGCTCCTTCTTGATCTCCACTTCAGCAGTTTTCAGCATGGACGACAGTTCAGGTAACGTCTTGTTCATGCAGTGCATGTTGTAGTTCATCACAAAGTTCTTGTAACTTGGTGGCAGTGATTGAAGGAGACGGTGAATCCCCAATTCATTAGGAATCGATATTCCCAACTCTTGGAGCTTCTTAGCGTACCCAGACATGGTGAGCACGTGCTCGCTAACGGAGCTTCCTTCTTCCATCTTACAGTTAAAGAATTTTTCGGAGGCCTCATAGCTCTCCATGGCCGCGCGAGTCTCAAAAATTAGCCTGAGCTCCTTAATGATCTCGAACGGGTCATGGTGTTCAAAACGCTGTTGGAGCTCCGCTTCTAAACCGTACAGGATGGCACACTGAACTGTGGAGTAATGATTCTTCCGAGTGGTGAAAACATTCTTTTCGTCATCGGTGGCATTATCTGCAGGTGGGTCACCTAGCGGTGCATCGAGCACATAGGTCAACTGACCAGCCCTGAGGGCAATCTTCAGTCCACGGAACCAGTCCGTGAAATTGCTTCCATTGTTCTTAAGCTTTTCTTTCTCTAGGAACGCATTGAAATTAATGGAGGGGGTCGCCATAATCTACAACAATTTGCAAGTAATTTAGACTAAGTTTATGGCAAATTGAGTTCTAATTTAATTCTTAAACTAACTAGGTGAACTCCCACTCAAAACAACATCCCTCACATTGTCTTAGTGATTACACGAACTAAGTCCACTACACCAAGTCCGATCTTCACGAGAGAAGATGTAGTTTCATCGGCGAACAATCTTCATGTTCATCATATCAATTATATGACTCATGCTCTACCTTTCGGTATTCCGTGTTCCGAGACCATGTCTGTACATGCTAGGCTCGTCAAGATAACCTTAGTTTCCACATGTGCAAATCTGGCTTGCACCCGTTGTATGCACACGTAGAATCTATCACATCCGATCATCACGAGATGCTTCGAAACGATGAGTCTTAGCAACGGTGCCAACTAAGGGTGAACACTTTATTACTCGAAATTTAGTGAGAGGGATCATCTTATAATGCTACCGTCGCGATCTAAGCAATACAAGATGCATAAAGGATTAACATCATAGGCAATTCATAATTAGTGTGATATGATATGGCCTTTTCTTCTTGCGCCTTTGATCTCCATCTCCAAAGCACGAACATGATCTCCATCATCACCAGCATTGCGTCAAGGTTAGTGGCGCCGCTTCATGATTGTCCATCATCACCAGCAACTATTACAACTACTTGGAATAAAGCTATTACAAGATGAATAGACACGCAGGTCTTAATAGAATTAAAGACAACCATTAGGCTCCTGCCGGTTGCCATATTACAACAAGGATCATTGCATACATCAAATACAATCACAATCACATGTTGGCCATATCACATCACAAAACCCCTACAAAAACAAGTTAGACGCCTCTAATTTTCTTTGCATGTTTTACGTGGTTTGGGGCTTTCGCATAAGACCGATCTTACCTACGAACAAGGACCACAACGTTGATACAAGTGTTGTCAAGATGCTCATTGTAAATTGAATCTTAACTATGGTGGGAGAGACAGACACCCGCAAAGCCACTTGTGCAAAACAAGTTGCACGTCAAGCGTGGAGCAAGTCTCATGTGCGATGACATGTAATGTTAGCCCGAGCCGCTTCATCCCACCATGCCGCAAGATGCAAAGTACACGCTAAGACACTGACAACAAAAGCATCAACGCCCACAAAAACATTGTGTTCTACTCGTGCAACAGATCTACGCATAGATACGGCTCTGATACCACTGATGGGTTCGTAGCATGGAAAACAAAAATTTTCTACCGCAAGAACGAACAAAACCAAGATCTAATCTAGATAAAAGCCAAGATCTAATCTATTAGACATGAGCAACGAGATAGATAGGAACTAACCCTCGTAGATCCGAAAGCGTTAACGAGATTAGATCTCGCGGTTGATGTAGTCGATCACTTGCCGATCTCAAGATCGTGTGGACGATCCTTCCGGCGTCGCGTTCCAGCAGCGCTTCCGCAGTCGGTCAAGTGCGACGATCCTTCCGGCGCCGTGATTCGGCAGCGCTTCCGCAGTCGGTCACACGTGCGGAGTCGAAGCAGACCTTCCTCTCCCCGTTCCAGCGAGCAGCGGAGGTAGTAGATCTTCTCCACGGAATCCCAGCAGCACGACGGCGTGGTGGTGGTGGTGGAGTAGAGAATTCTGCAGGGCTTCGCCTATGCCTGTGCAGAAGAAAGGTGGAGGAGAGAGGCGGCAGAGATTGGAGTTATGGGAGCAAGGGAGGAGGGGGCGCCCCTGCCCTTCTATTTAAGGGGGGGAGGGCGCCTTGGGGAGGGGGCTCCCCTCCCTCAAGGCCGGCGGATTGGGGAGTGGGGGGAGGAGTCCTCCTCCCCCACGACTCCTAGTCTTGACCCACCAGGACTCCTTGATCCCTATCTTGATTTCAAGCAAACTCCAAGATATCTTCTAGAACTTTCCGGAACATTCCGAAACCTTCTAGAATCCTCATACAAACACTCCGGAACATTTCCTAACTCAGAAAAATGATCCCCTATATATGAATCTTATTCTCCGGACCATTCCGGATCTCCTCGTGATGTCCCGAATCCAATCCGAGACTCCGAACAACATTCGGTCTCCAACGCATATTCCATATCTACTTAAAACAACTTCGAACCTTAAGTGTGTCACCCTATGGTTCATGAATATGTAGACATGATAGAGACACATCTCCTATCAATAACCATCAGCGGGACCTGGAAATCCATAATGGCTCCCACATACTCAACGATGACTTCGCGATCGATTGAACCACTTACATACGAAACTAATTCCCTTTGTCTCGCGATACTATACTTATCCGAGGTTTGATCGTCGGTATCTCCATACCTAGTCCTACCTCGTTACTGATAAGTACTCTTTACTCGTTCCGTGATATGTCATCCCTTGTGACCTAGTCACATGCTTGCAAGCTAACTAGATGACATTCCACCGAGAGGGCCCAGAGCATATCTATCCGTCATATGGATGGACAAATCCCAATCTTGGTTCATGCGCTTCAACACATACTTTCAGAATACCCAATGACACTTTTATAACCACCCAGTTACGAAGCGGCGTTTGATGTCATCAAAGCATCCATCCGGTGATGGTGATTAACATAACCTCATGGTCGAAGGAATAGGTTACTATGTATTTGAAAGCTTACAGCAATACGAACTTAATGACTTGATCTTATGCTACGCTTACTATGGGTGTGTGTCCATCACATCATTCTCCTAATGATATAACCTTGTTATTAATCACATCCAATGTCTATGATCAGGAAATCATGATCATCAATTAATCAACAAGCTAGTCCAACAAGAGGCTTACTAGGGACTCTTATATGTTTACAAAACACACATGTATTAGTGTTTCCTAATAATACAATTATATCATGGGATGTAAACATTCATCATAAACACAAAGATATAATCATAATTACTTTTATTATTGCCTCTTGGGCATATCTCCAACACGTAGGCCCCGAGTACTTGATACATGTTCCTTGACTATTCGCACTATCCACATCTGGGAGGCCTTATGGACCCCCCTGAGCCAGAGCTTGATTCATTTCTATTTCTTGGGGCCACAAACTAGTTTGGGGCTTTATTACTATCCTGTACTTATGCCATGCTTTACTGCTTTATTTATGATTGTGCGTGGAGCACCTGTACTGTTTTGGAACGTGGAATGTTTTCGCGGTATCGACAAGCCCAGTCACACTTTCGGGTTCTTAGTCGTTTACAGGCATTGTCACAAACCCTGGGTCCGTTCCGGAGCCGGCTAACTTCGTTGGGGGTAGCTTAGTGGGGTGACCCCCTGAAATATTTTATGAATCCTATGATTGCTTTGTCGTGAAAGCCTCGTTGGGTTTTGATTTGGTTTTTCCGAGGTTGATCGTGTGTGTGTTGCTATTTGTGCACCCCTGCAGGGTAAATCTTTCTGAAAGCCGTGTCCGCGGTTATTGACGACTTGGAGCACAGTATCTCAATCATAGACAAGAATAACTAAAGTAGTGTTATAAATTTGACTTAATATGTGACTAGTAATTCAGCTTCACTACAATGGAATGGATAATAAAAATGCCAACAACTGGTGGATCTGTGGTGATCTGTGTCATACTATACCTGCCTAGTAAGTATTGCAACTCCAATGGAATGAACTAAAAGTGCCAACAACTGCTGAGTTTTGGAATTCCTCAGGACAATTATATCTGACTAGTAAATGTTCCAACTATAACGGAATGGTGATTAAAACTGCCCACTGCTTACGCTTCAGGATGACTCATGCTATATATATCTGACTAGTAAACGCTGCAACTATAATGGAATGAGTAAAACTGCCAACAGTGTGAGTTCCTTGGTCCGACTTCCTCGTTTGGTCTCGAGGGGGAAATACCAGGATGGGTATGTTTGGTGTTAGTATCAGGTTGGATCGGAATAGGTCTTTCTTACCCCTCTCTAATAGCCGATAGTTGTGCTGAGTCTCTTTAGGTTTTTTAGTGCCGCTGCGCTGCCGCTTCAGTCCACCATACCTATGTAGGCGAGGACCGCCGAATTCTAGCCTGGCCATGTACTGGCCTCAGTACTGACGCTCCTCCTTTTCCTTTGCCCTTTGCCGGCACCCCTTTTGTTTTAGCAGGTTTGAGATCGTCGTCGTTAGCAGGGTTACCCTTCCGGCTTGGCCTGGGCAGGGTTATGGACGCCATTGGTTATTCTTCAGGGCTCTTAGCCCCATTTGCATCTTGTCCGTACTCGGACGTGGTATCGTATTCAAGGTGATTTGGATCTTTGTAGTATATATCTGTATTCTTGACTCATGGAGTCGTGCTGTATATATATCTGTTCTGTGGGTCCCATCGAGGACTGTTGTTGTAATGGTATTACTTTGTTTTCCACCCGCACGAAAGTGCCTGGTGGGCGTCCTTGAATCGTTTCTATGCGGGTTTGGCGGAAAGGGCTAAAACTTGCATTGGGCCGATTTGAGGGTGTTACAATGAGTTATTTAAATGACCAGAAATTAATTTTCATATTTAGCTATACCTGAAAAAAAAAGTCTACTACCATTTTTACCATTCAAAAATATAGGGTGTCCTTGACACTTTCTTCTGACACGAAGTAAATGTCATTTACGCACGTAAAACATGTTTTTCGCAATACTTTGATACAAAAGAAGTAAAACTTTAATTTTTTAGCTTGGGATCCTCATAACTTGAGCTTGTTTTGGAATTTCTGAACACTAACATGTAAATAATAAAAATATTTACATATCCACTAATTAATTGCATATTTAGTCGTGTAGAGTCAATTATTACCATCAAAATATATCAGTCTTCTCGTCGCTTTCTTATAATTTGAATTGACTCACGCCAAGACACGTATTCTAGACTAGTTGTGAGGTGTGGACCCCACAAAGGCTTTGCGATATTATTTTAGTAAACATCAAGAACTTTTATTAATCCGTAGACATTGTGACATCTGCTAATAATAAAGCAAAAATAAAGTGTGGGAATTGTAAAGCCACACTTGCTCATCCAATCCTCTATAGCTAGCTACCCTATATAGATCGTGGGGATGCACAATTAGCTTCACGGTGTGAATGCTCCAAAATAATCTTCGGGAACTCCATTGCTAGAGTTATCTAAAATACTCGTAGCAGTTTCTGGGCTTAAAGAATCTCCCTCCCGCATTGCATTGATAGCTTCCAAGCAATCAGTGGAGAGAATAATTCTATTGCATCTGATACTCCGAGCCAAGATCAACCCTGCTTTAAGTGCATGCTCTTCAGCTGATACAGCAACCAAAAGTACATCAAATTTGGTGTTTGCCGTGTCAACAAACACACCTCCACTATCTCTAATTACCACTCTCATCGGACCCCTGAGCGTGCCCATGGGTTGCACCGTGCGAGAGAAAACTAAATCATTGAGGCGCACAATCATTCGACCCAACAATGGCAACTCCAAGACCTTTGACTACCAATTCCCATCGAATTTGACTGACGTCAACGCGGGGTTGGGGCTTCTCACCGCTCATACTCACCATCATGGTGCTCAACCACGGCCCCCTTTAATCAGTTTGCCACATCAAAATTCCATAGTGGTATCCTTTATTCTCTTATTTTTCCTAAAAAATAAAGAAAAGGATAAATATTTAAAGAAACACAAAAAAGGAGAGCAGCAGTTTATTAATTCATTGGCTTTGTAGGGATATTGCGATGGTGATCTGTACTGACAAGTTCATATATGCACATGCGACCATCAGTGGAATAAGAGGAAGATATTTCGTATGCTGCCACCATTACAGAATCAACCCCTCTTTCCTCATGATCTCTAGGAATCTAAGGTGGTTCTTGTTAGAATTCTTGCCTAATTGGCCCAGCCCATATTCTATTTTAATAATTCCTAAAAAAATCATAGAACCCATGTGGCCCATTAATGCATGGCAAGAGGTGGAACAAATGTTTAGTCCCACATTGTTAATTGAAGGAAGATTTCACCACCTTATAAGTGGGGTTCCTCCACCACTTGGTAAAAGGATGAGAAGGAGAGAGATGTACACGCGCTCCTCCTCGTCAACGACGAACGCGCACACGCCGCGGGTTGCGGGAATGCCTCGAGCCGAGAGCTTGCGTAAGTAGAGATTTAATACGAACGTTTCCTCTGAGAATTAATTCGGACGTTATCTCTGCGGTTTAATTCGGACTTAATGGAGGCCGTTTTCTCTCCCGACACTGCCCGTTCGTCTGTACGAGGTACAAGCTTCGCCTCCAGTTCCAAAGCATCGCACTGCTGCTCCAGTCTTCTCCATCCGTCTCGCGACGTGCATTGCTAGCCGGGACAGTAGGCCTCCGAGACCCCGCTGCTTCGAGTCCTGTATAGGAGAAGGGCGATAAGGTTTTTGGGAAGTGCTGTCGGCGCGACTACTGGCGATTTCATCACGGATAGCGACTACGACAACGACGTCTTCCCCGACATCAGCAACATCTTCCTCGACGACGGTGCCAACGCCAACTCTAGCGGTCCCTCTGCTATGATGTACATCTTCTTACTTAATCTTGTTTATCTCAGTCAGATAGTATTATCTTCTTTTTGGGTTGCTACAGATCTTGCTCTGGTATTATCTCAAGTTATATGCATTGCAATTCTCTTTGATATCTGCCTTAGTACGTATCCGTTAAATCATATGATTAGTTTAATTTCTGTTATTTTATTCATGTTTTATTTAGCATTTATCTTGGATAAATTGCTCCTAAATTCAACACGTCTAGTGTCTGATCTTTCAATCTTCGTAATGGATCTACTATAGCGTCCTAAAAACAATGCCCAAGAATCATAGGTACTGCTCTGCATGGTCTTCAATTCCCCAAGCAGACTCTAGCATCGTCTAACAACACTTCGTGTAACAACTGATTTCTACTTTCGGACATAGAGAAACCAGGCAAGTAAATCCTCTCCATGGCGGCTCTTTGTGGTCTAAGATATGCTTGCAATAACCAATCCGGCAAGATTTTTTATTGAAATTTGCGACATTTTTAATAATGAAATGTTTTTTATATTTATTACCAAATATATAAGTAGCCATGTGCGTGCTTGCACTACTGCATATTAGGGATTGAAAGTTTGCTAAATTTTCAGTTTAGAAATGTTGTAGGCTAATGATATGTAACCTCAATTTATGGTCTATTACTCTCCGCCTCCTCGACACTCTTGAAGGTCCCTCTCGCTCTCGAGGGAGGCAGGACGTATGGCTGTATGACGGGGTCCTTCGGGTTCATAGGGTAAGATGGGGTGCCCACCAAGAATTGTATCTGCGCGGTGTTGCCGACACCAACACCGACACATAAGAGAAGGAGGAGGAGCTAGGAAAGTCCTAGAGCGGCAACTCTATGGCAGCCCGGAGGGAGGGCGATCCATGTCGCGCGGCTGCCATTCCTCCATCCCCATGAGGTCCTGGATGTACAAGTGGTGCGCCATATCATCGTCGGTCGCGATGGCGGTGGCACAATTCTCCAGATCCGCCTCCTCCTCGTCGGCCACAACATCCTTATCGACCTCCTCCATGTGGCATCATAGATGTGAGCCGCCACCACGACGTCGATACCCTGCCAATCGGCCTCCCCTCCCCATACTCCTCCTCATCCATGTACACATCGTAGATGGATTTTAATCCATTAGTTGCCTCTGGCTAGAGCTGGTGATCCAGAGGTTGGGACTTTTCTTCTTCCATCACAATACAGGAGATCCCTCTCTCTCCCCCTTGGTGGCTTGGCTCGCGTGGCAGCTAGCTAGCTGAATTACGTTGATATTGGCTGACTTCATGAGAAAATTTTCTCATCAGGTATTAGCGAGATTCTCATTGATGTTGGACATTGCCTGCATAATAGGTAGGGCAAGGCGTATATTAAAAGGTTTTTCCTCGTCGGGGATTAGCGGGATCATGACCCTACACAATAGGTAGGGACATAGGTATATATGAAGGTTTCTTGAGCACCGAGTTGTTTACCAACTAGATTCAACACGTAAACACGTCCAACTCGGACGTACAAATCCAACACATAAACATTGTTTCTAATGAATCAATCTGTAAAGGACCGTCCAACAAGCATTATCACTTAGCGATGGTATAGGATGTAATATCCCCAATCTGCGGAGGCAAAATTGTCCATAAAAGACAGAACGTAGTAAGAAACTCTATGTACCTTAATTTTATTAGGTATAGAAATAGGGGAAAGAAGATCTAAAAGAGAAAAGAGAAAGGGAGGCAATGAGGCTACGACCTCACACATTGTGTCAACTTCGCGACACGCTCCTAGCGTGACTCGCATTGACTCCTAAATTTTGGCTACTTATTTTTGTATACAACCGAATTACCACTGTTTCCACACGCCACCCCCAAATTCCTAGGTATAGAAACATGAGTTATTTAAATTACCGTCAATTAATTTTCATATTTAGATATAGTTGCCAAAAATCAAAGTCTACTACCATTTTTACCTTCAAACATATAGTGTCCTTCACACTTTCTCTTGACACGAAGTAACACGTCATTTAAGGATGTGAAAAATATTCAGAATACTTTGAAACGGAAAAGGTGGAACTTTAATTTTTTAACTCGTGCTCTTCGTACCTTGAGCTTATTTTGGAGTTTCTATCACTAACATGTAAATGACGAATATATTTACATATCCACTAACTAATTACAGATTTAGTCGTTTAGACTCAATTATTACCATCAAAACATATTGCATCTTCGAGGGAGGAGGGACACATAGCTGGATGACGTGGTCCTTCGGGTTTGGGGGTAAGGTGGGGTGCCCGCCGAGAATTATCCCTGCACGGTGTTGTCGGCACCGACAACAACACAAAGGAGTAGGAGGAGGAGTTCAGAAAGTCATCGAGCAACAACATTATGGCAGCCCAGAGGGAGGGGCGATCCATGTCGCATAGCTGGCACTCCTCCATCCCCATGAGGTCCTAGATATGGTGCGCCATATCCTCGTTGGCTGTGTTGGTGGCAACGTAATTCTGCTGGTCTGCCTCCTCTGTTGACGCCATAACGTCCTTCTCTACCTCCTCAAGTGCACGTCATCATATATCTGAGCCGCCACCATGGCATCGATACCTTGCCGACTGGCCTCCCCCTCCTCCTCCTCCTCATCCGTGTACACATCGTAGATGGATTTTAATCCATTATCTACCTCTTGCTGGAGCTAGTGACCCGGAGGTTGGGACTTTATTTCTTCCATCACAATTAATGAGAGCACTATCTCTCCTCCTTGGCGGCTAGGCTCGCGTGGCAACTAACAAGCTGAATTATGTTGATCTTGGATGACTTCATGAGAGAAATTTCCTCGTCGAGTATTAGCGGGATTCTCTTTGATGTTGGATCATGGACCACACAGTAGGTAGGGGCATGCGTATATAAAAAGGTTTTTTCCTCAACGGGATTAGCGGGATCATGACTTGCATAATAGATAGAGGCATAGGTATATAAGATGTTTTCTTGGGCACCAAGTTGTTTACTAACTGGCTTCAACACGTAAACACGTCCAATTCAGACGTACAAATGCAACACGTAAACATCGTTTCCAATAAATCGATCTACAAAGGACCGTCCACCGATCATTATCATTTAGTGATGGTATAGGACGCAATCTCCCCGAACTACGGAGGAAAAATCATCCAGAAAAGATAGAACCTAATAAGAAACACTATATACCTTATTTTTTTAGGCATAGAAACAGGGGAAACAAGATCTAAAAGAGTAAAAAGAAAGTGCGGCAATGAGGCTACGACCTCATGCATTGTGTCAACTTAGCGACACGCTCCTATAGTGTATCGCATTGACCCCTAACTTTCGGCTACTTATTTTTGTAGGCAACCAAATTACCACTTCTTCGACATGCCACCCCAAATTTCCACGGATAGAAACATGAGTTTTTTAAATGACCATCAATTAATTTTAAACCCGATACCGACACGAAGGTGAAGGGGGGAGGAGTTGGGAAAGTCATTGAGCGGCAACTTTATGGCAGCCTAGAGGGAGGGGCGATCCATATCACGCAATTGCCACTCCTCAATCCCATGAGGTCCTAGATGTATAGGTGGTGCGCCATATCCTCGTCTGGCGCGTTGGTGGCGGCGCAATTTTGCCGGTCCGCCTCCTCCTCCACCGCCAAAACGTCCTTCTCTACCTTCTCCATGTGGATGTCATCATAGATGTTAGCCGCCACATGGCATCGATACCTTGCCGACCAGCCTCTCCTCCTCGTCCTCCTCCTCATCCATGTACAATCCTAGATGGATTTTAATACATTATCGGACTTTTTTTCTTCCATCACAATTGATGAGATCCCTCTCTCTCCTCCTTGACGGCTTGGCTCGCGTTGTAGCTACCTAGCTGAATTATGTTGATCTTGGCTGACTTCATGAGATAAAATTCTTCATTGGGTATTAGCGGGATTCTCGTTGATGTTGGACATTGGCCTGCACAATAGGTAGGGGCAGGCGTATATAAAAATGTGTTTCTCGGGGATTAGCGGGATCATAAACTGCACAATAGGTAGGGCATAGGTATGTAAGAAGGTTTCTTGGGTGCCGAGTTGCAACTGGCTTCAACACGTAAACGTGTCCAACTTGGACATACAAATCAAACACATATGGCTGGATGAAGGGGTCAGGGGGTAAGGTGGGGTTCCCGCCTAGAATTGTCCGTACACATTGTTGTCGACACCGACACCAACATGGAGGAGAAGGAGGATGAGTTGGGAAAGTCATTGCGTGATAACTTTATGGCATCCCGCACGGAGGGCGATCCTTGTCGCACGGCTGCAACTCCTCTATCCCCATGAGGTCTTGGATGTACAAATGGTGCTCCATATCCTCGTCAGACGCGTTGGCGGCGACGCAGTTCTGTTGGTCCGCCTCCTCCTACTCTGTCGTAACGTCCTTCTCTACCTCGGCCATGTGCACGTCATCAAAGATGTGAGCCGCCACCATGGCCTCAACAACTTGCCGACTGGCCTCCCCCTCATCCTCCTCCTTATCCATGTACACATTGTAGATGCCTTTTACTCCATTATCTGCTTCTTGCTGAAGCTGGTGATCAGGAGGTTGGGACTTTTCTTCTTCCGTCTCAATTGACGAAATCCCTCTCTCTCTCTCTCATATCCTTGGTGTCTTGGCTCGCGTGGCAACTAGCTAGATGAGTTACGTTGATCTTAGATGACTTCGTGAGATAAAATTTCCTCGCCGGGTATTAGCGGGATTCTTATTGATGTTAGATCATGTCCTGCACAATAGGTAGTGGCGGGCGTATATAAAAAGGTTTTTTCCTCATTGGGGATTAGCGGGATCATAACCTGCACAATAGATAGAGGCAGGTATAGAAGAAGGTTTCTTGGGTGCTGAGTTGTTTACCAACTATCTTCAACACGTAAACGCGTCCAACTAGGACATACAAATCCAACACATAAATGTTGTTTCCAATGAATCGATCTGCAAAGGACCGGCCACCGAGCATTATCACTTAGCGGTGGTTTAGAATGTAATATTCCCAAACTGGCGAATGCAAAATGATCCAGAAAAGACAGAACCTAGCAAGAAACACTATGTACCTTATTTTTATTAGGCATAGAAATAGGGGAAACAAGATCCAAAACAGAAAAGAGAAAGAGCGACAACGACGCTATGACCTCACATGTTGTGTCAACTTCGTGACACGCTCTTGTTGTGACTCGCATTGACCCCTAACTTCTAGCTACTTATTTTTGTAAACAACCGAATTACCACTACTTTGGCATGCCACCCCCAAATTCTGAGGGATAGAAACATGAGTTATTTAAATGATGATCAATTAATTTTCATATTTAGCTATAGTTGGAAAAAATCAAAGTCTACTACCATTTTGAACATTCAAACATATAGAGTGTCCTTGACACTTTCTCCTGACTAGAAGTAACACATTATTTTAGCATGTAAAAAATGTTTTTTCCAGAATACTTTGAAACGGAAAAGGTGCAACTTTAATTCTTAAACTCGTGGTCCTCATAACTTGAGATTCATTTGGATTTTCTATCACTAACATGGAAATAATGAAAATATTTACATATCCACTAACTAATTGCAGACTTAATTGTTTAGACTCAATTATTACTATCAAAACATATCACTTCTTCGGGGGAGTCAGGACATATGGTTGGATGACGAGATCTTTCGGGTTCAGGGGTAAGGTCGGGTGCCCACCGAGAATTGTCTCTGCACAGTGTTATTAGCACCGACACCGACACGAAGGAGTAGGAGGAGTTGGGAAAGTCATTTAGCAGCAACTTTATGGCAGCCCAGAGGGAGGGGCGATCCATGTCGTGCAGCTGCCACTCATCCATCCTCATGATGTCCTGAATGTACAGGTGGTGCGTCATATCCTTGTCGGCCATGTTGGCGGCGACGCAATTCTGCCGGTCCGCTTCCTCCTCCGTTGTAATGTCCTTCTCTACCATTGCTGGCTTGCCACCACGGCATCGATACATTGCTGGCCGGCCTCCTCTCCTCGTCCTCCTCCTCATCCATGTACACATCGTAGATGGCTTTTAATCCATTATCTACCTCTGGCTGGAGCTGGTGATCCAGAGATTGGGACTTTTATTCTTCCATCACAATTGACGAGATCCCTCTCTCTCCTCCTTGGCGGCTTGGCTCATGTGGCAGCTAGCTAGCTGAATTACGTTGATCTTGGCTGAATTCATGAGAGAAATTTCCTCATCGGGTATTAGCGAGATTTTCGTTGATGCTGTATCATGGCCTGCATATTAGGTAGGGGCAGACATATATAAAAAAAATTCTTTATCGGCAATTAACGGAATTATGACCTGCACAACAATAGGTAGGGACATAGGTATATAAGAAGGTTTCTTAGGTGCTGAGTTGTTTACCACGTAAACGTGTCCAACTTAGACATGCAAATCCAACTCGTAAGCGTTGTTTCCAATGAGTCGAGTTGCAAAGGAATGTCCACCGAGCATTATCACTTAGTGATGGTATATAGGATATAATATCCCCGAACTGCAAAGGCAAAATCATCCATAAAAGATAGAACCTAGTAAGAAACACTATGTACCTTATTTTTATTAAGTATAGAAATAGGGGAAACAAGATCTAAAGAGAAAAGATAAAGGGTGGCAATGAGGGTACGACCTCACGCATTGTGTCAACTTCACGAGACACTCCTATCATGACTCGCATTGGCCCCTAACTTTCGGCTACTTATTTTTGTACACAACCAAATTATCAATGCTTTGACATGCCACCCCCAAATTCCTAGGTATAGAAACATGAGTTATTTAAATTACCGTCAATTAATTTCCATATTTAGCTATAGCTGCAAAAAAAATCAAAGTCTACTACCATTTTTACCTTCAAACATATAGAGTTCCCTTGACAATTTCTCCTGACACAAAGTAACGCGTCATTTAAGCATGTGAAAATTGTTTTTCTCAATGCTTTGAAACAGAAAAGGTGGAACATTAATTTTTTAACTCGTGATCCTCATAACTTGAGATTCTTTTGGAGTTTCTGCCACTAACATGTAAATGACAAATACATTTACATATCCACTAACTAATTAAATATTTAGTCATTTAGATTCAATTATTACCATAAAAACATATCGCACCTTCGAGGGAGGCAGGGCACATGGCTAGATGACGGGGTCCTTTGGGTTCGTGGGGTAAGGTAGGGTGCCCGCTAAGAATTCTCCCTGCACGGTGTTGTTGGTGCCGACAGCAACACAAAGGAGAAGGAGGAGGAGTTCGGAAAGTCCTCGAGCGACAACTTTATGGCAGCTCGTATGGAGGGGCGATCCACGTCACACAGCTAGCATTCCTCCATCCCCATGAGGTTCTGTATGTACAGATGGTGTGCCATATCCTCGTTGGCCATGTTGGTGGTGACGCAATTCTGCCGGTCTGCCTCCTCCGCCGATGCCGTAATGTTCTTCTCTACCTCCTCCATGTGCACATCATCATATATGTGAGCCGCCACCACGGCATCGATACCTTTCCGACTGGCCTCCTCTCCTCCTCCTCATCCATGTAAACATTGTAGATGGGTTTTATTCCATTATCTGCCTCTTGCTGGAGCTGGTGATACAGAGGTTGGGACTTTTCTTCTTCTATCACAATTAATGAGATCGCTCACTCTCCTCCTCGGCGGATTGCTCGCGTGGCAACTAACAAGATGAATTAGGTTGATCTTTGATGACTTCATGAGAGATATTTCCTCGTCGGGTATTAGCGGGATTCTCTTTGATGTTGGATCATGGCCCGCACAATAAGTAGAGGCCGGAGTATATAAAAACATTTTTTCCTCGATGGGGATTAGCGGGATCATGACATGCACAATAGGAAGGGGCATAGGTATATAAGAAGTTTCCTTGGGCCCCGAGTTGTTTACCAACTGGCTTAAACATGTATATCGCGTCGAACTCGGACGTACAAATGCAACATGTAAATGTTGTTCCCAATCAATCGATCTGCAAAGGATCGTCCCCCGAGCATTATCACTTTGCGATGGTATAGGATGTAAAAGCCCCGAACCGTGGAGGAAAAATCATCCAGAAAAGACAGAACCTAATAAGAAATACTATGTAGCTTATTTTTTTGTTAAGGTACAGAAACAGGGGAAAATAAGATCTAAAAGAGAAAAGAGAAAGTGCGGCAATGAGGCTACGACCTCATGCATTGTGTCAACTTCGCGACACGCACCTATCGTGAATCGCATTGACTCCTAACTTTCGACAACTGAATTACCACTTCTTCGACACACCACCGCCAAATTCCTAGGGTTAGAAACATGAGTTATTTAAATGACCATCAATTAATTTTCATATGTAGCTATAGTTGGAAAAAAAAGCAAAGTCTACTACCATTTTTACCATTCAAACATCTAGAATGTCCTTGACACTTTCTCCTAACATGAAGTAACATGTCATTTAAGAATGTAAAAAATATTTTTTCAGAATACTTTGAAACGGAAAAGTTGGAACTTTAATTTTTTATCTCGTGCTCCTCATAACTTGAGATTATTTTATATTTTCTATCACTAACATGTAAATAAGGAAAATATTTACATATCCACTAACCAATTGCAGATTTAGTCGTTTGGACTCAATTGTTACCATGAAAACATATCGCATCTTCGGGGGAGGCGGGACGTATGGCGGGATAGTGGGGTCCTTCGGGTTCAGGGGTAAGGTGGGGGTGTCCTCCGAGAATTGTCCCTGCACGGTGTTATGGGCATCGACACCAACACAAAGGAGAAGGGGGAGGAGTTGGGAAAGTCATTGAGCGGCAACTTTATGGCAGCCTAAAGGGAGGGGCGATCCATGTCATGCAACTGCCACTCCTCCATCACATCAGGTCCTAGATGTACAGGTGGTGCGCCATATCCTCGTCAGCCGCGTTGGTGGCGGTGCAATTCTGCCGGTCCGCCTCCTCCTCCGTTGCCAAAACATCCTTCTCTACCTTCTCCATGTGGACGTCATCATAGCTGTTAGCCGCCACCACAACATCGATACCTTGCTGACCGGTCTCTCCTCCTCGTCCCCGTCCTCATCCATGTACACATCCTAGATGGATTTTAATCCATTATCTGCCTCTAGGAGCTGGTGATTTGGAGGTTGGGACTTTTCTTCTTCCATCACAACTGACGAGATCCCTCTCTCTCCTCCTTGATGGCTTGACTCGCGTGGAAGCTACCTAGCTGAATAACATAGATCTTGGCTGACTTCATGAGATAAATTTCTTCATCAGGTATTAGCGGGATTCTCATTGATGTTGGACATTGGCCAGCGTAATAGGTAGGGGCAGGCGTATATAAAAAGGTTTTTTGCATGTCTGGGATTAGCGGGATCATGACCTGCACAATAGGTAGGGGCATAGGTATATAAGAAGGTTTCTTGGGCACCGAGTTGTTTACCAACTGGCTTCAACATGTAAACGCGTCCAACTCAGACGTACAAATCAAACATGTAGGGTTGTATGACAGGGTCCTTCGGGTTCAGGGGGAAGGTGGGGTTCCCGCCTAGAAATTTCCATGCACGGTGTTGTAAGCACCAATACCAACATGGATGAGAAGGAGGATGAGTTGGAAAAGTCCTTGCATGGCAACTTTATGGCAGCCCGGCGGAAGGGGCGATCCATGTTGCGCAGCTGCCACTCCTCCATCCCCATGAGGTCTTGGATGTACAGATGGTGTGCCATATCCTAGCCGGCAGCGTTGGTGACGGCGCAATTCTGCCGGTCCGCCTCCTCCTGCTCCACCATAATGTCCTTCTCTACCTCCTCCATGTGCACGTCATCATAGATGTGAGCCACCACCACGGCCATGATACCTTGCCGACCGGCCTCCCCTCATCCTCCTCCTCATCCATGTACACATCGTAGATGCCTTTTACTCCATTATCTGCCTCTTGCTGAGGCTAGTGATCAGGAGGTTGGGATTTTTCTTCTTCCATCACAATTGACAAAATCCCTCTATCTCCTCCTTGGTGGCTTGGCTCGCGTGGCAACTAGCTAGCTGAATTACGTTGATTTTAGATTACTTCATGAGATAAATTTCCTCGTCGGGTATTAGCGGAATTCTTGTTGATGTTGGATCATGGTCTGCACAATTGGTAGGGGCGGCCGTATATAAAAAGGTTTTTTCCTCGTCGTCGATTAGCGGGATCATGACCTGCACAATAGATAGGGGCATAGGTATAGAAGAAGGTTTCTTGGGTGCTGAGTTGTTTACCTACTGTCTTCAGCACGTAAACGCGTCCAACTCGGACATACAAATCCTACACGTAATTAAATGTTGTTTCCAATGGATCGATCTGCAAAGGATCAGCCACCGAGCATTATCACTTAGTGGTGGTACATGATGTAATATTCCCAAACCGGCAAAGGCAAATTCGTCTAGAAAAGACATAGTAAGAAAGACTATATACCTTTTTTTATTAGGTATAGAAACAGGGGAAACAAGATCCAAAACAGATAAGAGAAAGGGAAACAATGACACTATGACCTCACATGTTGCGTCAACTTCGTGACATGCTTCTATTGTGACTCGCATTGACCCCTAACTTTTGGCTACTTGTTTTTGTAAACAACCGAATTACCACTCCTTCGACACACCACCCCAAATTCCCAGGGATAGAAACATGCGTTATTTAAATGATGATCAGTTAATTTCAATATTTAGCTATAGTTGCAAAAAAAATAAAAGTCTACTACCATTTTGAACATTCAAACATATAGAGTGCCCTTGACACTTCCTCTTGACTAGAAGTAACACGCCATTTAAGCATGTAAAATATATTTTTTCCAGAATACTTTGAAACGGAAAAGGTGGAACTTTAATTTTTTTATATCGTGCTCCTCATAACTTGAGATTCTTTTGGATTTTCTATCACTAACATGGAAATAATGAAAATATTTACATACCCACTAACTAATTGTAGACTTAGTCGTGTAGACTCAATTATTACCATCAAAATGTATCGCATGTTTGGGGGAGGCGGGAAATATGGCTGGATGACGGTGTCCTTTGGGTTCAAGGGGTAAGGTCGGGTGCGCACCGAGAATTATCCCTGCACGGTATCGGCACCGACACCGACACCGACAAAGAGGAGTAGGAGGAGTTGGGAAAGACATTGAGCGGCAACTTTATGGCAGCCCAGAGGGAGGGGCGATCCATGTCGTGCAGCTGACACTCCTCCATCCCTATGAGGTCCTGGATGTATAGGTGGTGCGCCATATCCTCGTCGGTCGTGTTGCCGGCGACACAATTCTGCCGGTCCGCCTCCTCCTCCGCTGTAATGTCCTTCTCTACCTTCTCCAAGTGCACATCATCATAGATGTGAGCTACCACCACGACATCGATACCTTGCTGACCGGCCTCCCCTCCTCGTCATCCATGTACACATCGTAGATGGATTTTAATGCATTATCTGCCTCTTGATGGAGCTGGTGATCCAGAGGTTTGGACTTTTCTTCTTCCATCACAATTAACGAGATCCTTCTCTCTCCTCCTTGGCAGCTTAGCTCGCGTAGATTGCTAGCTGGATTACGTTGATCTTGTCTAACTTCATGAGAGAAATTTCTTCATCAGGTATTAGCGGGATTCTCGTTGATGTTGGACATTGGCCTACACAATAGGTAGGGGCAAGTGTATATAAAAAGTTTTTTCCTCGTCGGTGATTAGCGGGATCATGACCTGCATAGGGGCATAGGTATAGAAGAAGGTTCCTTGAGCATTGAATTGTTTACCAACTGGATCCAACACGAATTCAACACGTAAACGCATCCAACTCGGACATACAAATCCAACACGTCAATGTTTTTTCTAATGAATTAGTCTGCAAAGGACCGTCCAACGAGCATTATCACTTAGCGATGGTATAGGATGTAATATCCCCAAACTGCGGAGGAAAAATCGTCAAGAAAAGACAGTACCTAGTAAGAAACACTATGTACCTTATTTTTATTAGGTATAGAAATAGGAGAAAAAAGATCTAAAAGAGAAAAGAGAAAGCGTGGCACTGAGGCTAGGACCTCACATGTTGTGTCAACTTCGCGACACGCTCCTATTGTGACTCGCATGGACCCTAAGCTTTTGGCTAATTATTTTTGTACACAACCGAATTACCACTGCTTCGACACGCCACCCCCAAATTCTCAGGGATAGAAACATGAGTTAATAAAATGACCATCAATTAATTTTCATGTTTAGCTATAATTATGAAAAAGAAAAGTCTACTACCATTTTTACCATTCAAACATATAGAGTGAAAATGTTACACGTCATTTAAGCATGTGAAAATGCTTTTTCAGAATACTATAAAACGGACAAGGTGGAACTTTAATTTTTTAACTCGTGCTCCTCATAAGATGAGCTTCTTTTGGAGTTTCTACCATTAACATGTAAATAAGGAAAATATTTACATGTCCACTAACTAATTGCAGATTTAGTCATTTAGACTCAATTATTACCATCAACACATATCACGTCTTTGGGGGAGGCGAGACGTATGGCTAGATGATGGGGTCCTTCAGGTTCAGGGGTAAGGTGGGGTTCCCGCCGAGAATTGTCCCTGCATGGTGTTATCGACACCGATACTGAGATAGAGGAGAAAGAGGAGGAGTTGGGAAAGTCATTGAGCGGCAACTTTATGGCAACCCGGAGGGAGGGGTGATCCATGTCGCGTAGCTGCCACTCCTCCATCCCCATGAGGTCCTAGATGTAGAGGTGCTGCGACATATCCTCATGGGCCGCGTTGGCGGCGGCGCAATTCTGCCTATCCGCAGCCTCCTCTGCCGCCGTAACGTCCTTCTCTACTTTCTCCATGTGGACGTCATCATAGATATGAGCCGCTAGCATGGCATCGATACCTTGTTGACTGGCCTCCCCTCCTCGTCCTTCTCCTCAACCATGTACACATCATAGATGGCTTTTAATCCATTATCTGCCTCTTGTTGGAGCTGGTGATCCAGAGGTTGGGACTTTTCTTCTTCCATCACAATTGATGAGATCCCTCTCTCTCCTCTTTGGTGGCTTAGCTCGCGTGGCAGCTAGCTAGCTGAATTACGTTGATCTTGGCTGACTTCATGAGAGAAATTTTCTCATCGGGTATTAGTAGGATTCTCGTTGATGTTGGATCATGGACTGCACAATAGGTAGGGGCAGGCATATATAAAACAATTTTTCTTTGTCAGGGATTAGCAGGATCATGACATACACAATAGGTAGGGCCATATGTATATAAGAAGGTTTCTTGGGTGCCGAGTTGTTTACAAACTGGTTTCAACACGTAAACACGTCCAACTCAGACGTGCAAATCCAACACGTAAACGTTGTTTCCAATGAATTGATCTCCAAAGGACCGTCTAACGAGCATTATCACATAGGTGTGGTATAGGATGCAATATCCCTGAACTGCATACGCATTATCACATAGGTGTGGTATAGGATGTAATATCCCTGAACCGCGGATGCGAAATCGTCCATAAAAGGCAGAACCTAGTAGGAAACACTATGTACCTTATTTTTGTTAGGTATAGAAATAGGGGAAAGAAGATCTAAAAGAGAAAAGAGAAAGGGTGGCAATGAGGCTACGACCTCACGTGTTGTGTCAACTTCACGACATGCTCCTATCGTGACTCACATTGACCCCTAACTTTTGGCTACTTATTTATGTACCCAACCAAATTACCACTGCTTTGACACGCCACCCCCAAATTCCCAGAGATAGAATCATGAGTTATTTAAATGACCATTAATTCATTTTCATATTTAGCTGTTGTTGCAAAAAAGCAAAGTCTACTACCACTTTTTCCGTTCAAACATATAGAGTATCCTTGACACTTTCTCCTGACATGAAGTAACATGTCTTTTAAGTTTGTTTTTTCAGAATATTTTGAAACGGAAAAGGTGGAACTTTAATTGTTTAACTTGTGCTCCTCATAACTTGAGATTCTTTTGTAGTTTTTATCACTAACATGTAAATGATGAGAATATCTACATATCCACTAACTTATTTCATATTTAGTTGTTTAGACACAATTGTTACCATCAAAACATATCGCGTCTTCGGGGGAGGCAGGATGTATGGCTATATGGTGGGGTCCTTCGGGTTCAGGGGTAAGGTGGGGTGCCCTCCGTGAATTGTCCCTACACGGTGTTATCAGCACCGACACCGACACGGAGGAGAAGGAGTTGGGGAAGTCATTGAGCGACAACTTTATGGCAGTCCAGAGGGAGGGGCAATCCATATCATGCAGCTGCCACTCCTCCATCCCCATGAGGTCTTGGATGTACAATTGGCGCACCATATCCCCGTCGGCCGTGATGGCGCCACCTTACCGTCCTTATCTACCTCCTCCCTATGCACGTCATCATAGATGTGAGCCGCCACACGACATGGATATGTTGTTGATCAGCCTCCCCTCCTTGTCCTCCTCCTCATCCATGTACACATTGTAGATGGATTTCAATCCATTATCTGCCTCTTGCTGGAGCTGGACATCCTGAGGTTGGGAGTTTTCTTCTTCCATGACAATTGACGAGATCCCTCTCTCTCCTCCTTGGCGGTGTGGCTCGTGTGGCAGCTAGCTAGCTGAATTACATTGATCTTGGCTAACTTAGTGAGAGAAATTTCCTCATCGGGTATCACCGGGATTTTCTTTGATGTTGGATCACGTCCCGCACAATAGGTAGTGGTGGGCATATATAAAAAAGGCTTTTCCCTCGGCAGGGATTACTGGGATCATGACTTGCACAATAGGTAGGGACATAGGTATGTCAGAAGTATTCTTCGGTGTCGAGTTGTTTACGAACTGACTTCAACATGTAAATGCGTCGAACTCGGACATATAAATCCAACATGTAAACATTGTTTCCAAAGAATCAATATGCAAAGGACAATTCACTGAGCATTATCACTTAGCGATGGTATATGATGTAATATCCCCGAACAACAAAGGCAAAATCATCCAGAAAAGTCAGAACCTTGTAAGAAACACTATGTACCTTATTTTTTATTAGCTATAGAAACATGGGAAAGAAGATATAAAATAGAAAAGAGAAAGGGCGAGAATGAGGCTACGACCTCACACATTGTGTCAACTTTGCAACAGGCTCCTATCGTGTCTCGTATTGACCCCTAACTTTTGGCTACTTATTTTTGTACACAATCGAATTACCACTGCTTCGACAAGCCACCCGCAAATTCTCAGGGATAGAAACATGAGTTGTTTAAATGTCCATCAATTAATTTTCATATTTATCTATAGTTGCAAAAAAAGCAAAGTCTACTACCATTTTTACCATTCAAACATATAGACAGTGTCCTTGACACTTTCTCCTAACACGAAGTAACACGTCATTTAAGCATGTGAAAAATATTTTTCAGAATACTATAAAATGGAAAAGGTGGAACTTTAATTTTTTAACTCGTGCTCCTCATAACTTGAGCTTGTTTGGAGTTTCTATCACTAACATGTAAATAAGGAAAATATTTACATATCCACTAACTAATTGTAGATTTAGTCGTTTAGACTCAATTATTACAATCAAAATATATCGCGTCTTCGGGGGAGGCGCGGCGTATGGCTAGATGACATGGTCCTTAGGGTTCAGGGGTTAAGGTGGGGTGCCAGCCGAGAATTCTCCCAGCACGGTGTTATCGCCACCAACACTAACACAGAGGAGAAGGATGAGGAGTTGGGAAAGTCATTGAGCGGCAACTTGATGGCAGCCCGAAGGGAGGGGCGATCCATGTCACGTAGATGCCACTCTTTTATCCCCACAAGGTCCTGGACGTACCGATGGTGCGACATATCCTCATCGGCCGCGTTGGTGGCGGTGCAATTCTGTCGGTCCGCCTCCTCCTCTGCCACCATAACGTCCTTCTCTGCCTTCTCCATGTGGATGTCATCATAGATGTGAGCCGCCATCACATCATCGATACCTTGCCAACCGGCGTCCCCTCCTCGTCCTGCTTCTCAACCATGTACATACCGTAGATGGATTTTAATCCATTATCTGCCTCTTGTTGGAGCTGGTGATCCAGAGGCTGGGACTTTTCTTCTTCCATCACAATTGACGACATCCTCTCTCTCCTCCTTGGTGGCTTAGCTCGCGTGGCAGCTAGCTAGCAGAATTACGTTTATCTTGGTTGACTTTATGAGAGAAATTTCCTCATCGGGTATTAGCAGGATTCTCATTGATGTTGGATCATCACTTGCACAATAGGTAGGGGCATGTATATATAAAAAGGTTTTTCCTTTGTCGGAGATTAGCGGGATCATGACATGCACAATAGATAGCGGCATAGGTATATAAGAAGGTTTCTTAGGAACCGAGTTATTTACCAACTGGCTTCAACAAGTAAACGCATCCAACTCAGATGTGAAAATCCAACACTTGAACGTTGGTTCCAATGAATCGATCTGCAAAGGACTCTCCAACGAGCATTATCACTTAGCGGTGGTATAGGATGTAATATCCCGAACCGCGGACACAAAATCGTCCATAAAAGGCAGAAGCTAGTAAGAAACACTATGTACCATATTTTTATAAGGTATAGAAATAGGGGAAACAAGATCTAAAAGAGAAAAGAGAAAAAAGAAAGGGCGCAATGAGGCTATGACAACACCCATTGTGTCAACTTCGCGACAAGTTTCTATCATGACTCACATTGACCCCTAACTTTTGGCTACTTATTTTTGTACTCAACCAAATTACCGCTTCTTCGACACACCACCCCCAAATTCCTAGGGATAGAAACATCAGTTATTTAAATGACTATCAATTAATATTCTTATTTAGCTATATTTGAAAAAAAGACAAAGTCTACTACCATTTTTAGCATTCAAACATATAGAGTGTCCTTGACACTTTCTCCTAACACGAAGTAAGACGTCATTTAAGCATTTGAAAAATGTTTTTTCAGAATACTATAAAACCTAAAAGGTGGAACTTTAATTTTTTGACTCCTGCTCCTCATAATTGAGATTCTTTTGGAGTTTCATCACTAACATGTAAATAAGGAAAATATTGACATATCCACTAACTAATTGAAGATTTAGTTGTTTAGACTCAATTATTACCATCAAAACATATCGCGTATTCAGGGGAGGCGCGACGTATGGCTAGAGGACGGTGTCCTCTGGGTTGAGGGGATAAGGTGGGGTGCCCAACGAGAATTTTCCCAGCACAGTGTTATTGGCACCAACACTAACACTGAGGAGAAGGAGGAGGAGCTGGGAAAGTCATTGAGCGGCAAGTTTATGGCTTCCCGGAGGGAGGGCGATCCATGTCACGTAGCTACCACTCCTCCATCCCCATGAGGTCCTGGATGTACACGTGGTGCGACATATCCTCGTCGGCTGCGTTGGCGGTGGCACAATTCTACCGGTCCGCCTGCACCTCCACGACCATAATGTCCTTCTCTACCTTCTCCATGTGGACGTCATCCACCACCATGGCATCGATACCTTGCCTACCGGCCTCCCCTCCTCATCCTGCTCAACCATGTACACATCATAGATGGCTTTTAATCCATTATCTGCCTCTTGTTGGAGCTCGTGATCCACAGATTGGGAGTTTTCTACTTCCATCACAATTCACGAGATTCTCTCTCTCCTCCTTGGTGGCTTAGCTCGCGTGACAGCTAGCTAGCTGAATTACGTTGTTCTTGGTTGTCTTCATGAGAGAAATTTCCTCATCAGGTATTAGCGGGATTCTCATTGATGTTGAATCATGTCCTGCACAATAGGTAGGGGCATGCATATATAAAAATGTTTTTCCTTTTAGCAGGATCATGACATGCACAATAGGTAGGGCATAGGTATATAAGAAGGTTTCTTGGGCGCCGAGTTATTTACCACCTTGCTTCAACATGTAAACGCCTCCAACTCAAACGTGAAAATCCAACACTTAAATGTTATTTCCAATGAATCGATCAGCAAAGGAGCATTCAACGAGCATTATCACTTAACGGTGATATCGGATGTAATATTCTGAACTGCGGACGCAAAATTGTGCACAAAAAGGTAGAACATAGTAAGAAACACTATGTACTGTATTTTTATTAGGTATAGTAGTAGGGGAAACAAGATCTAAAAGAGAAAAGAAAAAGGGCGGCAATGAGGCCACGACCTCACCCATCGTGTCAACTTCCCGACATGCTACTATCATGACTCACATTTACCCCTAACTTTTGGCTACTTATTTTTGTATACAACCGAATTACTGCAGCTTCGACACGCCACCCCAAATTCCCAGGGATAGAAACATGAGTTATTTAAGTGACCATCAATTAATTTTCATATTTACGTATATTTGCAAAAAAGCAAAGTCTACTACCATTTTCACCATTCAAACATATAGAGTGTCCTTGACACTTTCTCCTAACACGAAATAACACATCATTTAAGCATGTGAAAAATGTTTTTTAGAATACTATAAAATAGAAATGGTGGAACTTTAATTTTTTAAGTCCTGCTCCCCATAACTTGAGATTCTTTTGGAGTTTCTACCATTACCATGTAAATAAGGAAAATATTTACTTATCCACTACCTAATTGCAGATTTAGTTGTTTAGACTAAATTATTACATTCAAAACATATAGCATATTCGGGGGAGGCGCGACGTATGGCTAGATGACAGAGTCCTCCGGGTTCAGGGGGCAAGGTGGGGTTCCCATCGAGAATTGTCTCGGCACGGTGTTATTGGCACCAAAGCTAACACATAGGAGAAGGAGGAGGAGTTGGGAAAGTCATTGAGCAGAAACTTTATGGCAGTCTGGAGGGAGGGGTGATCCATGTCACGTTGCTACCACTCCTCCATCCCCATGAGGTCCTGGATGTACAGGTGGTGCGACATATCCTCGTTGGCCGCGTTGGCGGCGGCGCAATTCTACCGATCCGCCTCCTCCGACGCCGCCATAACGTCCTTCTCTACGTTCTCCATGCGGCTGTCATCATAGATGTGAGCCGGCACCACGACATCGATACCTTGCCGACCGGCCTCCCCTCCTCGTTTTGCTCCTCAACCTTGTACACATCGTAGATGGGTTTTAATCCATTGTCTGCCTCTTGTTGGAGCTGGTGATCCAGAGGTTGGGAGTTTTATTCTTCCATCACAACTGACGAGATCCTCTCTCTCCACCTTGGTGGCTTAGCTCACGTGGCAGCAAGCTAGATGAATTACGTTGATCTTGGTTGACTTCATGAGAGAAAATTCCTCATCGGGTATTAGCGGGATTCTCATTGATGTTGGATCATGGCCTGCATAATAGGTAGGGGCATGCATATATAAAAAGATTTTTCCTTCGTCGAGGATTAGTGGATCATGACATGCACAATAGGTCGGGCATAGGTATATCAGAAGGTTTCTTGGGTGCCGAGTTATTTACCAACTGGCTTCAACATGTAAACGCATCCAACTCCAATGTGAAAATCCAACACGTAAACGTTGTTTCCAATGAATCGATCTGTAATGGACCGTCCAACGAGCATTATAACTTAATTGTGGTATAGGATGTAATATCCAAAACCGCGGACGCAAAATCGCCCATAAAAGGTCGAACCTAGTAAGAAACACTATGTACCTTATTTTTATTAGGTATAGAAAGAGGGGAAACAAAATCTAAAAGAGGAAGGGCGGCAATGAGGCTACAACCTCACCCATTGTGTCAACTTCGTGACAGGCTCCTATCATGACTCGTATTGACCCCTAACTTTTGGCTACTTAGTTTTGTACACAACCGAATTACCACTGCTTTGACACGCCACCCCCAAATTCCCAGGGATAAAAACATGAGTTATTTAAATGGCCATCAATTATTTTTCATATTTAGCTATATCTACAAAAAAAAGCAAAGTTTGCTGCCATTTTTACCATTCAAACATATAGAGTGTCTTTGACACTTTCTCCTTACACGATGTAACATGTCATTTAAGCATGTGAAAAATGTTTTTTCAGAATACTATAAAACAGAAAAGGTGGAACTTTAATTTTTTAACTCCTTCTCCTCATAACTTGAGATTATTTTGGAGTTGCTATCACTAACATGTAAATAAGGAAAATATATACATATCCACTAACTAATTGCAGATTTAGTTGTTTAGACTCAATTATTACCATCAAAACATATCGCGTCTTGGGGGGAGGCGTGACGTATGGCTAGATGATGGGGTCCTCCCGGTTTAGGGGGTAAGGTGGGGTCCCCGTCAAGAATTGTCCCGGCACGGTGTTATCGGCACCGACACTATCACAGAGGAGAAGGAGGAGTTGGGAAAATCGTTGAGCAGAAACTTTATGGCAGCCCGGAGGGAGGGCCGATCCATGTCACGTAGCTGCCACTCCTCCATACCCATGAGGTCCTTGATGTACAGGTGGTGCGACATATCCTCGTCGGCCGTGTTGGCAGCAGCGCAATTATGCCAGTCCGCCTCCTCCTCCCCCGCCATAACATCCATCTCTATCTTCTCCATGTGGACGTCATCATAGATGTGAGCCGCCACCACGACATCGATACCTTGCCAACCGGCCTCCCCTCCTCGTCCTGCTCCTCAACCATGTACAGATCGTAGATGGCTTTTAATCCATTATCTGCCTATTGTTGGAGCTGGTGATCCAGAGGTTGGGACTCTTCTGCTTCCATCACAATTGACGAGATCCTATATCTCCTCCTTGGTGGCTTAGCTCGCGTGTCAGCAAGCTAGCTGAATTTTGTTGATCTTGGTTGACTTCATGAGAGAAAATTCCTCATCGGGTATTAGCGGGATGCTCATTGATGTTGGATCATGGCCTGCACAATAGGTAGGGGAATGCATATATAAAAAGATTTTTCCTTTGTCGGGGATTAGCGGGATCATGACATGCACAATAGGTAGGGCATAGGTATATAAGAAGGTTTCTTGGGCGCCGAGTTATTTACCAACTGGCTTCAACACGTAAACGCGTCCAACTCAAACGTGAAAATCCAACACTTAAACGTTGTTTCAAATGAATCGATCTGTAATGGACCGTCCAATGAGCATTATCACTTAGCTGTGGTATAGGATGTAATATCCCGAACCGCGGACGCAAAATCGTCCATAAAGTGCAGAACCTAGTAAGAAACACTATGTACATTAGTTTTATTAGGTATAGGAATAGGGGAAACAAGATTTAAAAGAGAAAGGGCGGCAATGAGGCTACGACCTCACCCATTGTGTCAACTTCGCAACAGGCTCCTATCATGACTCGTATTGACCCCTAACCGTTGTCTACTTATTTTTGTACACAACCGAATTACCGCTGCTTCGACACGCCACCCCCAAATTTCCGGGGATAGAAGCATGAGTTATTTAAATAACCATCAATTAATCTTCATATTTATCTATATTTGCAAAAAAACAAAGTCTAGTACCATTTTTGCCATTCAAACATATAGAGTGTCTTTGCCACTTTCTCCTTACGCGGTGTAACACGTCATTTATGCATGTGAAAAATGTTTTTTCAGAATACTATAAAACATACAAGGTGGAACTTTAATTTTTTAACTCCTTCTCCTCATAACTTGAGATTCTTTTGGAGTTTCTATCACTAACATGTAAATAAGGAAAATACTTACATATCCACTAACTAATTGTAGATTTAGTTGTTTAGACACAATTATTACCATCAAAAAATACCGCGTCTTAGGGGGAGGCGTGACGTATGGCTAGATGAAGGGGTCCTTTGGGTTTAGGGGGTAAGGTGGGGTCCCCGCCGAGAATTGTCCCGGCACGGTGTTATCGACACTGACACTATCACGGAGGAGAAGGAGGAGGAGTTGGGAAAGTCATTGAGCGGCAACTTTATGGCAGCCAGGAGGGAGGGCCGATCATGTCACGTAGCTGCCACTCCTCCATACCCATGAGGTCCTGATGTACAGGTGGTACGACATATCCTCGTCGGCCGTGTTGGCAGCGATGCAATTCTGCCGGTCCGCCTCCTCCTCCGCCGCCATAACATCCATCTCTATCTTCTCCATGTGGACTTCATCATAGATGTGAGCCGCCACCATGACATCGATACCTTGCCGACCGGCCTCCCCTCCTCTTCCTGCTCCTCAACCATGTACACATCGTAGATGGCTTTTAATCCGTTATCTGCGTCTTCTTGGAGATGGTGATCCAAAGGTTGGGACTTTTCTTCTTCCATCACAATAGACGAGATCCTCTCTCTCCTCCTTGGTGGCTTAGCTCACGTGGCAGCTAGCTAGCTGAATTACATTGATCTTGGTTGACTTCATGAGATTAAATTCCTCATCGGGTATTAGCAGGATTCTCATTGATGTAGGATCATGGCCTGCACAATAGGTAGGGGCAATGCATATATAAAAAGATTTTTCCCTTCTCGGGGATTAGAGGGATCATGACATGCACAATAGTTAGGGCATAGGTATATAAGAAGGTTTCTCGGGCACCGAGTTATTTATCAAATGGCTTCAACACGTAAACGCGTCCAAATCCAACACGTAAACGTTGTTTCCAATGAATCGATGTGTAATGGATCATCCAACGAGCATTATCACTTAGCTGTGGTATAGGATGTAATATCCCGAACCACGGACGAAAAATCGTCCATAAATGGCAGAACCTAGTAAGAAACACTATGTACCTCATTTTTACTAGGTATAGAAATAGGGGAAACAAGATCTAAAAGAGAAAGGGCGGCAATGAGGCTACGACCTCACCCATTGTGTCAAGTTCGCGAGAGGTTCCTATCATGACTCGTATTGACCCCTAACTTCTGGCTACTTATTTTTGTAAAAAACTGAATTACCGCTGCTTCGACATGCCACCCCCAAATTCCCAAGGATAGAAACATGAGTTATTTAAATGACCATCAATTAATTTTTATATTTACCTATATTTGCAAAAAACGCAAAGTCTACTACCATTTTTACCATTCAAACATATAGAGTGTCTTTGACACTTTCTCCTTACACGATGTAACAAGTCATTTAAGCATGTGAAAAATGTTTTTTCAGAATACTATAAAACAGAATGGAACTTTAATTTTTTAACTCCTTCTCCACATAACTTGTGATTCTTTTGGAGTTTCTATCACTAACATGTAAATAAGGAAAATATTTACATATCCACTAACTAATTGCAGATTTAGTTGTTTAGACTCAATTATTACCATCAAAACATATCACATCTTTGGGGGAGGCGCGACGTATGGCTAGATGAAGCGGTCCTCTGGGTTTAGGGGGTAAGGTGGGGTGCCCGTCGAGAATTGTACCGGCATGGTGTTATCGGCACTGACACTATCACAGAGGAGAAGGAGGAGGAGTTGGGAAAGTCATTGAGCGGCAACTTTATGGCTGCTCGGAGGGAGGGCCGATCCATGTCACGTAGCTGCCACTCCTCCATACCCATGAGGTCCTAGATGTATAGGTGGTGCGACATATCCTCATCGGCCACGTTGGCAACGACGCAATTCTACTGGTTCACCTCCTCCTATGCCACCATAAGGTCCTTCTCTACCTTCTCCATGTGGACGTTAGCATATATGTGAGCTGCCACCACGACATCGATACCTTGCCGACCGGCCTCCCCTCCTTGTCCTGCTCCTCAACCATGTACACATCATAGGTGGCTTTTAATTCATTATATGCCTCTTGTTGGAGCTAATGATCCAGAGGTTGGGACTTCTATTTTTCCATCACAATTGACGAGATCCTCTCTATCCTCCTTGGTGGCTTAGCTCGTGTGGCAGCTACCTAGCTGAATTACGTTGATCTTGGTTGACTTCATGAGAGAAAATTCCTCATCGGGTATTAGCAGGATTCCCATTGATGTTGGATCATGGCCTACACAATAGGTAGGGGCATGCATATATAAAAGAAATTCTTTTGTCGGGGATTAGCGGGATCATGACTTGCACAATAGGTAGGGCATAGGTATATAAGAAGGTTTCTTGGGCGCCGAGTTATTTTTCAACTGGCTTCAACACGTAAACGCGTCCAAATCCAATACGTAAACATTGTTTCCAATGAATCGATCTGTAATGGATCGTCCAACGATCATTATCACTTAGTTGTGGTATGGGATGTAATATCCCAAACTGCAGACAAAATATCGTCCATAAAAGGTAGAACCTAGTAAGAAACAATATATACCTTATTTTTATTAGTTATAGAAATAGGGGAAACAAGATCTAAAAGAGAAAGGGCGGTAATGAGGCTATGACCTCACCCATTCTGTCAACTTCGCGAGAGGCTCCTATCATGACTCGTATTAACCCCTAACTTTTGGCTACTTATTTTTGTACACAACCAAATTACGCTTCTTCGACACGCCACCCCCAAATTCCCAAGGATAGAAACATGAGTTATTTAAATGACCATCAATTAATTTTCATACTTTGCTATATTTGCAAAAAACGCAAAGTCTACTACCATTTTTACCATTCAAACATATAGAGTGTCTTAGAAACTTTCTCCTTACACGATGTAACACGTCATTTAAGCATGGGAAAAATGTTTTTCAGAATACTATAAAACAGAAAAGGTGGAACTTTAATTTTTTAACTCCTTCTCCTCATAACTTGTGATTCTTTTGGAGTTTCTATCACTAACATGTAAATAAGGAAAATATTTACATATCCACTAACTAATTGCAGATTTAGTTGTTTAGACTCAATTATTACCATCAAAACATATCGTGTCTTCGGGGGAGGCGCGACGTATGGCTAGATGAAGGGGTCCTCCGGGTTTAGGGGTAAGGTAGGGGGCCCGCCGAGAACTGTCCAGGCACGGTGTCATCGGCACTGACACTATCACGGAGGAGAAGTAGGAGGAGTTGGGAAAGTCATTGAGCGGTAACTTTATGGCAGCTCGGAGGGAGGGCCGATCCATGTCACGTAAATGCCACTCCTCCATACCCATGAGGTCCTGGATGTACAGGTGGTGCGAGGTATCCTCGTCGGCAGTGTTGGCAGCGGCGTAATTCTGCCGGTCCACCTCCTCCTCCGCCGCCATAACGTCCTTCTCTACCTTCTCCATGTGGACGTCATCATCGATGTGAGCCGCCACCACGGCATGAATACCTTGCCGACCAGCCTCCCCTCCTCGTCCTGCTCCTCAACCATGTACACATCGTATATGGATTTTAATCCATTATCTGCCTCTTGTTGGAGCTAGTGATCAAGAGGTTGGGACTTTTCTTCTTCCATCACAGTTCACGAGATCCTCTCTCTCCTCCTTGGTGGCTTAGCTCGCGTGGCAGCTAGCTAGCTCAATTACATTGATATTGGTTGACTTCATGAGAGAAATTTCCTCATCGGGTATCAGCGGGATTCTCATTGATGTTGGATCATGGCCTACACAAAAGGTAGGGGCATGCATATATAAAAATATTTTTCCTTTGTTGGGGATTAGCAGGATCATGAGATGCACAATAGGTAGGGCATAGGTATATAAGAAAGTCTCTTGGGCGCCGAGTTATTATCCAACAGGTTTCAACACCTAAACGTGTCCAACTCAAACATGAAAATCCAACACATAAACGTTGTTTCCAATGAATCGATCTGCAATGGACCATCCAACGAGCATTATCACATAGCGGTGGTATATGATGTAATATCCCGAACCGTGGATGCAAAATCTTCCATAAAAGGCAGAACCTAGTAAGAAGCACTATGTACCTTATTTTTATTAGGTATAGAAATAGGGGAAACAAGATCTAAAAGAGAAAGGGTGGCAATGAGGCTACGGCCTCACCCATTGTGTCAACTTCGCGATAGGATCCTATCATGACTCGCATTGACCCCTAACTTTTGGCTACTTATTTTTGTACACAACCGAATTACCGCTATTTGACGTGCCACCCACAAATTCCTAGGGATAGAAACATGAGTTTCTATTTAAATGACCATCAATTAATAATAACTTGAGATTCTTTTGGAGTTTCTATCACTAATGTGTAAATAAGGAAAATATTTACATATCCACTAACTAATTGCATATTTAGTTGTTTATACTCAATTATAACCATCAAAACATATCGCGTCTTCGAGGGAGGTGCGACGTATGGCTAGATGACGGGGTCCTCCGGGTTTAGGGGGTAAGGTGGGGTGCCCACCGAGAGTTGTCCTGGCACAGTGTTATCGGCACCGACACTAACACGGAGGAGAAGGAGGAGGAGTTGGTAAAGTTATTGAGTGGCAACTTTATGGCAGACCGCAGGGAGGGGCGATCCATGTCACGTACCTCCCACTCCACCATCCCCACGAGGTCTTGGATGTACAGGTGGTGCGACATATCATCATCGGCAGCGTTGGCAGCAGCGCAATTCTGCCGGTCCACCTCCTCCTCCGCCGCCATAACGTCCTTCTCTACCTTCTCCATGTGGACGTCATCATACATGTGAGCCGCCACCACGACATCGATACCTTGCCGACCGACCTCCCCTCCTCATCTTGCTCCTCAACCATGTACACATCGTAGATGGCTTTTATTCCATTATCCGCCTCTTGTTGCAGCTAGTGATCCAGAGGTTGGGACTTTTCTTCTTCCATCACAATTGACGAGATCCTCTCTCTCCTCCATTGTGGCTTAGCTCGCGTGGCAGCTAGCTAGCAGAATTATGTTGATCTTGGTTGAATTCATGAGAGAAATTTCCTCAGCAGGTATTAGCGGGATTCTCATTGATGTTGGATCATGACCTACACAATAGGTAGGGGCATGCATATATAAAAATATTTTTCCTTTGTAGGGGATTAGTGGGATAATGACATGCACAATAGGTAGGGCATAGGTATATAAGAAAGTTTCTTGGGCACCGAGTTATTTACAAACTAGCTTCAACACGTAAACGCGTCCAACTCAAATATGAAAATCCAACACATAAATGTTGTTTCCAATGAATCGATCTACAATGGGCCATTCAATGAGCATTATTACTTAGGGGTGGTATAGGATGTAATAGCTTAAACCGTGGATGCAAAATCTTCCTTAAAAGGCAGAACCTAGTAAGAAACACTATGTAGCTTATTTTTATTAGGTACAGAAATAGGGGAAACAAGATCTAAAAGAGAAAGGGCGGCAACGAGGCTATGACCTCACCCATTGTGTCAACTTCACGACAGGCTCCTATCATGATTGGTATTGACCTCTAACTTTTGGCTACTTATTTTTATACACAACCGAATTACCGCTGCTTCGACGCGCCACCCCTAAATTCCTAGGGATAGAAACATGAGTTATTTAAATGACCATCAATTAATTTTCATATTTAGCTATATTTGCAAAAAAACAAAGTCTACTACCATTTTTATCATTCAAACATATAGAATGTCTTTGACACTTTCTCCTAACACGAAGTAACATGTAATTTAAGCATATCAAAAATGTTTTTTCAGAATACTCTAAAACAGAAAAGGTGGACCTTTAATTTTTTAACTCCTGCTCCTCATAACTTGAGATTCTTTTGGAGTTTCTATCACTAACGTGTATATAAGGAAAATATTTACATATCCACTAACTAATTGCAGATTGAGTTGTTTAGACTCAATTATTACCATCAAAACATATCGCGTCTTCAGGAGAGGCGTGACGTATGGCTAGATGAAGGGGTCCTCCGGGTTTAGCGGGTAAGGTGTGAAGGAAATATGCCCTAGAGGCAATCATAGAGATGATTGTATTTCATGTGTATCCATGAGTTATTATAATGTTCCTTGAATATCCATATACCAGGCAACTTGTATTGATTGGCAATTATGTGAATTGTTTGTGAAACTCTTTACTTGTATGGTTATCTAATAATTGTCCCTAGTCGGAGTTCATGCGAGGACACACGTGAATATTAGACTAGCACATCGATTGGTTAATGACTATGTTTCGCAAGTCATTGACATGGAGATGTCAAACCAATGATGTGGACACATGTTATGAACATGGGGTTGGACTGACCCAACATGAGACTAGCAATAATACTTGCAGCTCTCTCTACACATCGTGTACGTTTTGTCCTTAGACCTGAGATTGTCGCATGTACTTGAGATGTGGATCGACCTACTTTGGGGCTATCAAACACTACTCCGTAACTGGGTAGTTATAAAGGTAGCTTTCGGGTTTGTCCTGATACATGCTGCAAGGCATCGGTCAATCAAGATGGGATTTGCCCCTCTCTACTTGAGAGAGATATCTCTGGGCCCCTCGAGTGATCGGATCCAGAAATGCATGGTCGTGCTACATATGGTTAAGAGTTAACCTAGTAAAGGGATTCTGAATCATAGTATCGAGAAAGAGAGGTCAGCTTAGAGCTAGACCAAATATCGTGAGGCAAAGGGAAAGACATGTACTCAACCTTGTGATGGTTCGTCCGAATGATCTTTATATGCGTTTAGGAGTTGGCACGTCTTGCTAGAGGCCGCTACCAACTATTGACGGAGCAAGTGTACTCGCGTCATGTCTATACGTGTATGAACCTATAGGGTCACACACTTTAGGGGCTGGAAGCCTAATGAGGATTGGATCCGAATTAGACCAGGCTTAGGCTGCTAATGGGCTGCTAATGTAGAAGCCCACCAGGGATGCCTATATAAGAGGGAGTGGGGCGAGCTGAAAACGAGAGAGCATTCCACCCAGCCGCCACTCCTCTTCCGCCTGTGTTGCACGCGCAGACCTAGCAGTCTGGCGTGTGACGACTTCCACTCCGGACGTGTGGATACCTCGGAGGTGCTGCATCTGTAGCACTTGGACGAGCCGCGCAAAGGGGAGCTGCTCGTGGGACGAGGACGAGGAGGAGACGTAGAACATCTACACTGCCGCAACGTGCTTCATCGAGTTCCGCACCTGCGCGTCTAGCGGTAATCCCGTGATCTATGACAATAGTATTCCTGGTTGACGCGGTAGAAATTTTTGATTTTACGCTAGTGTAGCCTACCCGTTACCCTTCAGTGGTATCAGAGCCGATGCTATTCAGTCATAGGTTCGGGAAGTTTGCATATGGTGATATGTAGATTGATATGAATGATATGATCGCTTGTATGGCGGTGTTTTCTGGATTGATCTATGATCTTAATTTCCGTGATCGTGATTCTAAGGTCGTCGAACGACTTACCCCTACCGGTCGGTTTCCGCCATCGGGGTAGACAGTGACACATAAATCCTTCTGAATCACGCGAAGATCAATATGATTGATCGAATCGGGAATTAGATCTGAATCGACGTACCGTGATCAAAGGAGTTTGGTCAAATCGGAACCATGGTCGGTTTATGGTAAATTGGATTTGCCGATCAAAATCCTTAAAGAAAATCCTTAAAGAGACCCCCTAGACCCCCCTTAGTCGTAGCCCCCTTTTTGTATCTCGTTAAGGTTCATAGGTGGTACGATTTCACATGATCCGGTAGAATGCGATTCTATGCACAACTTGTTTTTTCAGGATTTATGTGATCAGTATGGCCCAAAAAATGTATGTGATGCATGTATGTATTTTTTCATGACCTGCGTGTCGTGAGTTGGGCAACACGGCTGGAGCCATATGTGTTGTCAATTATTATAATGGCCTGCGTGCCAACTTGTGATGATCCCAATACCATGTAATTTTGATTACTAGATGTTAGGAGTAATAGCTTGTATTAGTTCTTGGAGAACTCATCACTTGGAGGATGGCTCGCATAGAGCATGAAGATGGAGATCATCATGGTGGACAGGTTCTATGGCGATGGAGATCACCATGAGAAAATGGGCCATACTGTATCACATCTATGTGAATGCTATTCTTATACGTTTTACTACTATGCATGCTTAGATGATAGAAGTAGAACGATCCCTCACAAAGTTTAAGTTAAACCATGCCCTCCCAACCAAACCTTGCACCATCCTATGCCCTGTACAATCGTTGGTGGGTCTATGAAATTAGGGTGCCACGGTTTTCCTTGGCTGGATGGGTTTGTATCGGATACCTACACGCATAAGGGTTGGTGAGCTTAACAAGGTCATCTTAACAGTTAAGGACCTTGGGGCATAAAGGTTGGGCGCCTAGTTTTTACATAGAGATGTCACCCAACAACAAGAGTCATATGTGATATGATTAGCAAAGGTTGCTTACCGATTTACCTTGTCTTCTAGCAGTGATGCTAAAGCTCACTAGTCGACTTGTTAATTGTGGATCTTGAATCACTTAGTATCAATAGAGGGATGTTGATTTAAGTGGGAGTATATGCTATTAAATTGTTTAATATGTTTTACTCTTTCATGGTTACATGGCTTAGTATTTTGCATATTTTTTGTTGTAGATCAATGGCACCGAACAATTCATCACCTTTTGCTTTGCGTTCGATTCTTGAAAAGGATAAACTAAATGGAACAAACTATTCGGACTGGGTCCGTAACCTGAGAATTGTTCTCAGGGCTGAGAAAAAGGAAACTGTTCTGGATACCCCAATCCCGGATGAACCTGCTGATAATGCAACTGCTACCCTTAAGAATGCCTACAAGAAAGCATGTGATGAATCTCTTGAGGTCAGTTGTCTTATGCTTGCATGCATGGAACCTGATCTTCAAAAACAGTTTGAGGATCAGGAAGCGTACGATATGATCGTTGCGCTTAAGGACATGTTCCAGACTCAGGCTAGGACTGAGAGGTACAATGTCGCTAAGTCCTTTGTGGAATGCAAGCTGGCAGAGGGAGCAGCTGTAGGCCCCCATGTGATCAAAATGGTTGGTTACAGTCAGACTTTGGAAAAGCTTGGTTTTCCATTAGGCCAAGAGTTGGCCACTGACTTCATTTTGGCATCTCTTCCATCTAGCTATGGGCATTTCATTTCGAACTACCATATGCATGGGGTGGAGAGGGGCCTTAATGAATTATGTGGGATGCTGAAAACAGCAGAATGTGACATTAAGAAGTGTGCAGGGCATAGCCATGTGATGGCTGTGCAGAACAAGCCTAGCTTCAAGAAAAAGGGCACTTCTTGGCAGAAGAAGAAGGGCAAGGCTAAGGATACGATCCCTAAGCCAAACCCTGCACCCAAGCAAAAGGCTGGTCCTGCAGGAGACACTGAGTGTTTCTTTTGTCACGAATATGGCCACTGGAAGAGGAACTGCAGCAAGTACCAGGCTTCTTTGAAGAAAAGTGGAAGTAAGAGTACTTCCCACTCAGGTACACTTGTTGTAAATGTTGTGGACATTTTTCTCGCAGATTCTTATGTTAACTCTTGGGTATTTGATACCGGATCGGTTGCTCATATTTGCAATTCGATGCAGGGGCTAATAAGGACTAGAGAAGTGCAAAAAGGCGAAGTGGATTTTCGCGTCGGAAATAAAGCAAGGGTTGCTGCATTGTTCGTCGGCGTCATGCAACTTCACCTTCTGTCAGGATTTATCATGGAGTTGAATAATTGTTATTACATTCCTAGTATGGGTCGAAACATTTTATCACCTTCATGTTTGATGAGGGATGGTTATTCATTCGCGAGTACAAACAATGGTTGTGTAATCTCTAAGAATGCTATGTTTGTGGCTGATGCTCCCATTGTCAATGGGTTATTTATTTTAAATCTTGATAATGCATGTGTTTACAATGTTAGTGCTAAAAGGCTTCGGCCAAATGATTTGAGTCCTACCTATCTATGGCATTGTCGTTTGGGGCATATAAGTGAAAAGCGCATGAAGAAGCTCCATGGTGATGGTCTTCTAACTTCGTTTGATTTTGAATCATACGAGACATGTCAAGCTTGTTTACTTGGAAAGATGACCAAGACGCCTTTCAAGGGGTTTCCCGAGAGAGCGACAGACTTGTTGGAACTCATACATACTGATGTATGTGGACCAATGAGCACGACAGCCAGAGGAGGATATCACTACTTCATTACTTTCACTGATGATTTCAGTAGATATGGCTATGTCTACTTGATGAAGCATAAGTCTGAAACTTTTGAAAAGTTCAAAGAGTTTCAAAATGAGGTAGAGAATCAACGTGGCAAGAAAATAAAGGCCTTGCGATCTGACCGCGGAGGCGAATATTTGAGTCACGAGTTTAGCAATCATCTTAAGAGTTGCGGAATTGTTCCACAGCTCACGCCGCCCGGAACACCTCAAAGAAACGGGGTCTCTGAACGGCGTAATCGAACTTTGTTGGACATGGTTCGATCGATGATGAGCCAGTCGGATTTACCATTATCATTTTGGGGTTACGCGCTAGAAACAGCAGCTTTCACACTAAATAGGGTACCATCTAAATCCGTAGTTAAGACACCATATGAGATGTGGACTGGAAAGAATCCCAGTTTGTCTTTTCTAAAGATTTCGGGTTGTGATGCATTTGTCAAGCGACTTCAGTCAGACAAGCTAACACCCAAATCGGATAAGTGCATTTTTGTGGGATACCCAAGGGAAACCTTAGGGTACCCAAATCGGATAAGTGCATTTTTGTGTTTCCAATGAATCGATCTGCAATAGACCGTCCAATGAGAATTATCACTTAGCGGTGGTATAGGATGTAATATCCTGAACCGCAGACGCAAAATCGTCCATAAAAGGCAGAACCTAGTAAGAAACACTATGTACCTTATTTTTATTAGGTATAGAAATAGGGAAAACGAGATCTAGAAGACAAAGGGCGGCAATGAGGCTACGACCTCACCCATTGTGTCAACTTCGTGACAGGCTCCTATCATGACTCGCATTGACCCCTAACTTTTGGCTACTTATTTTTGTATACAACCGAATTACCGTTGCTTCGACGCACCACCCCCAAATTCTTAGGGATAGAAACATGAGTTATTTAAATGACCATCAATTAATTTTCATATTTAGCTATATTTGCAAAAAAGCAAAGTTTTCTACCATTTTTACCATTCAAACATATAGAGTGCCTTTGACACTTTATCCTAACACGGAGTAACACTCCATGTAAGCATGTGAAAAATGTTTTTTCAGAATACTATAAAACAGAAAAGGTGGAACTTTAATTTTTTAACTCCTGCTCCTCATAACTTGAGATTCTTTTGGAGTTCCTATCACTAACAAGTAAATAAGGAAAATATTTACATATCCACTAACTAATTGCAGATTTAGTTGTTTAGACTCAATTATTACCATCAAAACATATCATGTCTTTGGGGGAGGCGCGATGTATGGCTAGATGACGGGGTCCTCCGGGTTTAGGGGGTAAGGTGGGGTGCTCGCCAAGAATTGTCCTGGCACGGTGTTATCGGCACCGACACTAACACGGAGGAGAAGGAGGAGGAGTTGGGAGAGTCATTGAGCGGCAACTTTGATGGCAGCCTGGAGGGAGGGGCGATCCATGTCACGTAGTTGTCACTCCTCCATCCCCATGAGGTCTTGGATGTATAGGTGGTGTGACATATCTTCGTCGGCCGCGTTGGCCGTGGTGCAATTCTGTCAGTCCGCCTCCTTCGTCGCTTCCATAACTTCCTTCTCTACCTTCTCCATGTGGACGTCATCATAGATGTGAGCCGCCACCACGCCAGCGATACCTTGCCGACCGGCCTCCCTCCTCGTCCTGCTCCTCAACCATGAACACATCGTAGATGGCTTTTAATCCATTATCTGCCTCTTGTTGGAGCTGGTGTTCCAGAGGTTGGGACTTCTCTTCTTCCATCACAATAGACGAGATCCTCTCTCTCCTCCTTGGGGGCTTAGCTCACGTGGCAGCTAGCTAGCTGAATTACATTGATCTTGGTAGACTTCATGAGAGAAAATTCCTCATCAGGTATTAGCAGGATTCTCATTGATGTAGGATCATGGCCTGCACAATAGGTAGGGGCATGCATATATAAAAAGATTTTTCCTTTGTCGGGGATTAGCGGGATCATGACATGCACAATAGGCAGGGCATATGTATATAAGAAGGTTTCTCGGGCACCGAGTTATTTATCAAATGGCTTCAACACGTAAACGCGTCCAAATCCAACACGTAAACGTTGTTTCCAATGAATCGATCTGTAATGGATCATCCAACGAGCATTATCACTTAGCTGTGGTATAGCATGTAATATCCCGAACCACGGACGAAAAATCGTCCATAAAAGGCAGAACCTAGTAAGAAACACTATGTACCTTATTTTTACTAGGTATAGAAATAGGGGAAACAAGATCTAAAAGAGAAAGGGCGGCAATGAGGCTACGACCTCACCCATTGTGTCAAGTTTGCGAGAGGTTCCTATCATGACTCGTATTGACCCCTAACTTCTGGCTACTTATTTTTGTAAAAAACTGAATTACCTCTGCTTGGACACGCCACCCCCAAATTCCCAAGGATAGAAACATGAGTTATTTAAATGACCATCAATTAATTTTCATATTTAGCTATATTTGCAAAAAACGCAAAGTCTACTACCATTTTTACCATTCAAACATATAGAGTGTCTTTGACACTTTCTCCTTACACGATGTAACAAGTCATTTAAGCATGTGAAAAATGTTTTTTCAGAATACTATAAAACAGAATGGAACTTTAATTTTTTAAATCCTTCTCCACATAACTTGTGATTCTTTTGGAGTTTCTATCACTAACATGTAAATAAGGAAAATATTTACATATCCACTAACTAATTGCAGATTTAGTTGTTTAGACTCAATTATTACCATCAAAACATATCACGTCTTTGGGGGAGGCGCGACGTATGGCTAGATGAAGCGGTCCTCTGGGTTTAGGGGGTAAGGTGGGGTGCCCGCCGAGAATTGTACCGGCATGGTGTTATCGGCACTGACGCTATCACAGAGGAGAAGGAGGAGGAGTTGGGAAATTCATTGAGCGGCAACATTATGGCAGCTCGGAGGGAGGGCCGATCCATGTCACGTAGCTGCCACTCCTCCATACCCATGAGGTCCTGGATGTACAGGTGGTGTGACATATCCTCATCGGCCACGTTGGCAACAACGCAATTCTACTGGTTCACCTCCTCCTATGCCACCATAACGTCCTTCTCTACCTTCTCCATGTGGACGTCAACATATATGTGAGCTGCCACCACGACATCGATACCTTGCCGACCGGCCTCCCCTCCTTGTCCTGCTCCTCAACCATGTACACATCATAGGTGGCTTTTAATTCATTATCTGCCTCTTGTTGGAGCTAATGATCCAGAGGTTGGGACTTTTATTTTTCCATCACAATTGACGAGATCCTCTCTATCATCCTTGGTGGCTTAGCTCGCGTGGCAGCTACCTAGCTGAATTACGTTGATCTTGGTTGACTTCATGAGAGAAAATTCCTCATCGGGTATTAGCAGGATTCCCATTGATGTTGGATCATGGCCTGCACAATAGGTAGGGGCATGCATATATATAAAAAATTCTTTTGTCGGGGATTAGCAGGATCGTGACATGCACAATAGGTAGGGCATAGGTATATAAGAAGGTTTCTTGGGTGCCATATTTGTCAACTAGCTTCAACACGTAAACGCGTCCAAATCCAACATGTAAACATTGTTTCCAATGAATTGATCTGTAATGGATCGTCCAACGAGCATTATCACTTAGTTGTGGTATAGGATGTAATATCCCAAACTGCAGACAAAAAATCATCCATAAAAGGTAGAACCTAGTAAGAAACAATATGTACCTTATTTTTATTAGTTATAGAAATAGGGGAAATAAGATCTAAAAGAGAAAGGGCGGTAATGAGGCTATGACCTCACCCATTCTGTCAACTTCGCGACAGGCTCCTATCATGACTCGTATTAACCCCTAACTTTTGGCTACTTATTTTTGTACACAACCAAATTACGCTGCTTCGACACGACACCCCCAAATTCCCAAGGATAGAAACATGAGTTATTTAAATGACCATCAATTAATTTTCATACTTTGCTATATTTGCAAAAAACGCAAAGTCTACTACCATTTTTACCATTCAAACATATAGTGTCTTAGACACTTTCTCCTTACACGATGTAACACGTCATTTAAGCATGGGAAAATGTTTTTTCAGAATACTATAAAACAGAAAAGGTGGAACTTTAATTTTTTAACTCCTTCTCCTAATAACTTGTGATTCTTTTGGAGTTTCTATCACTAACATGTAAATAAGGAAAATATTTACATCTCCACTAACTAATTGCAGATTTAGTTGTTTAGACTCAATTATTACCATCAAAACATATCGTGTCTTCGGGGGAGGCGCGACGTATGGCTAGATGAAGGGGTCCTCCGGGTTTAGGGGTTAAGGTAGGGGGCCCGCCGAGCATTGTCCGGCCCGGTGTCATCGGCACTGACACTATCACGGAGGAGAAGTACGAGGAGTTGGGAAAGTCATTGAGCGGCAACTTTATGGCAGCTCGGAGGGAGCGCCGATCCATGTCACGTAGATGCCACTCCGCCATACCCATGAGGTCCTAGATGTACAGGTGGTGCGAGATATCCTTGTCGGCTGTGTTGGCAGCGGCGTAATTCTGCCGGTCCACCTCCTCCTCTGCCGCCATAACGTCCTTCTCTACCTTCTCCATGTGGACGTCATCATCGATGTGAGCCGCCACCACGGCATGAATACCTTGCCGACCGGCCTCCCATCCTCGTCCTGCTCCTCAACCATGTACACATCGTAGATGGGTTTTAATCCATTATCTTCGTCTTGTTGGAGCTAGTGATCCAGAGCTTGGGACTTTTCTTCTTCCATCACAGTTGACGAGATCCGCTCTCTCCTCCTTGGTGTCTTAGCTCGCGTGGCAGCTAGCTAGCTCAATTACATTGATATTGGTTGACTTCATGAGAGAAATTTCCTCATCGGGTATTAGCGGGATTCTCATTGATGTTGGATCATGGCCTACACAATAGGTAGGGGCATGCATATATAAAAATATTTTTCCTTTGTCGGGGATTAGCAGGATCATGAGATGCGCAATAGGTAGGGCATAGGTATATAAGAAAGTCTCTTGGGCGCCGAGTTATTGTCCAATAGGCTTCAACACGTAAACGTGTCCAACTCAAACATGAAAATCCAACACATAAACGTTGTTTAAATGAATCGATCTGCAATGGACCATCCAACGAGCATTATCACATAGCGGTGGTATATGATTTAATATCCCGAACCGTGGATGCAAAATCTTCCATAAAAGGCAGAACCTAGTAAGAAGCACTATGTACCTTATTTTTATTAGGTATAGAAATAGGGGAAACAAGATCTAAAAGAGAAAGGGCGGCAATGAGGCTACGGCCTCACCCATTGTGTCAACTTCGTGTAGGCTCCTATCATGACTCGCATTGACCCCTAACTTTTGGCTACTTATTTTTGTACACAACCGAATTACCGCTATTTGATGTGCCACACACAAATTCCTAGGGATAGAAACATGAGTTTCTATTTAAATGACCATCAATTAATAATAACTTGAGATTCTTTTGGAGTTTCTATCACTAACGTGTAAATAAGGAAAATATTTACATATCCACTAACTAATTGCATATTTAGTTGTTTATACTCAATTATAACCATCAAAACATATCGCGTCTTCGAGGGAGGTGCGACGTATGGCTAGATGACGGGGTCCTCCAGGTTTAGGGGATAAGGTGGGGTGCCCACCGAGAGTTGTCCTGGCACAGTGTTATCGGCACCGACACTAACACGGAGGAGAAGGAGGAGGAGTTGGGAAAGTTATTGTGTTGCAACTTTATGGCAGACCGGAGGGAGGGGCGATCCATGTCACGTACCTCCCACTCCTCCATCCCCATGAGGTCTTGGATGTACAGGTGGTGCGACATATCATCGTCTATCATCGTCGGCCGCGTTGGCAGTAACGCAATTCTGCCGGTCCACCTCCTCCTCCGCCGCCATAACGTCCTTCTCTACCTTCTCCATGTGGACGTCATCATACATGTGAGCCCCCACCACGACATCGATACCTTGTCGATCGACCTCCCCTCCTCATCTTGCTCCTCAACCATGTACACATCGTAGATGGCTTTTAATCCATTATCCGCCTCTTGTTGGAGCTAGTGATCCTGAGGTTGGGACTTTTCTTCTTCCATCACAATTGACGAGATCCTCTCTCTCCTCCATGGTGGCTTAGCTCGCGTGGCAGCTAGCTAGCAGAATTATGTTGATCTTGGTTGAATTCATGAGAGAAAAGTCCTCAGCAGGTATTAGCGGGATTCTCATTGATGTTGGATCATGACCTACACAATTGGTAGGGGCATGCATATATAAAAATATTTTTCCTTCGTAGGGGATTAATGGGATAATGACATGCACAATAGGTAGGGCATAGGTATATAAGAAAGTTTCTTGGGCGCCGAGTTATTTACCAACTGGCTTCAACACGTAAACGCGTCCAACTCAAATATGAAAAATCCAACACATAAATGTTGTTTCGAATGGATCGATCTACAATGGGCCGTTCAATGAGCATTATCACTTAGGGGTGGTATAGGATGTAATATCTCAAACCGCGGATGCAAAATCGTCCATAAAAGGCAGAACCTAGTAAGAAACACTATGTAGCTTATATTTATTAGGTACAGAAATAGGGGAAACAAGATCTAAAAGAGAAAGGGCGGCAACGAGGCTATGACCTCACCCATTCTGTTAACTTCACGACAGGCTCCTATCATGACTGGTATTGACCCCTAACTTTTGGCCACTTATTTTTGTACACAACCGAATTACCGCTGCTTCGACGCGCCACCCCTAAATTCCTAGGGATAGAAACATGAGTTATTTAAAAGACCATCAATTGATTTTCATATTTAGCTATATTTGCAAAAAGATCATAGTCTACTACCATTTTTACCATTCAAACATATAGAATGTCTTTGACACTTTCTCCTAACACGAAGTAACATGTCATTTAAGCATGTCAAAAATGTTTTTTCAGAATACTCTAAAACAGAAAAGGTGGACCTTTAATTTTTTAACTCCTGATCCTCATAACTTGAGATTCTTTTGGAGTTTCTATCACTAATGAGTATATAAGGAAAATATTTACATATCCACTAACTAATTGCAGATTGAGTTGTTTAGACTCAATTATTACCATCAAAACATATCGCGTATTCAAGAGAGGCGCGACGTATGGCTAGATGAAGGGGTCCTCCGGGTTTAGCGGGTAAGGTGGGGCGCCCGCCGAGAGTTGTCATGGCACAATGTTATCGGCACCAACACTAACACGGAGGAGAAGGGGGGGGAGTTGGGAAAGTTATTGAGAGGCAACTTTATGGTAGCCGGAGGGAGGGCGATCCATGTCACGTAGCTGCCTCTCCTCCATCCCAATGAGGTCCTAGATGTACAGGTGGTGCGACATATCCTCGTTGTCCGCGTTGGCAGCCGCGCAATTCTGCCGGTCTGCCTCCTCCTCCTCCGCCATAACGTCCTTCTCTATCTTCTCCATGTGGACGTCACCATAGATGTGAGCCGCCACCACGGCATCGATACCTTGCTGACTGGCCTCCCCTCCTCGTCCTGCTCCTCAACCATGTACACATTGTAGATGGCTTTCAATCTATTATCTTCCTCTTGTTGGAGCTGGTGATCCAGAGGTTGGGACTTTTTTTCTTCCATCACAATTGACGAGATCCTCTCTCTCCTCCTTGGTGGCTTAACTCACGTGGCAGCTAGCTAGATGAATTATGTTGATCTTGGTTGACTTCATGAGAGAATTTCCACAGCGGGTATTAGCGGGATTCTCATTGATGTTGGATCATGACCTACACAATAGGTAGGGGCATGCATATATAAAAAGATTTTTCCTTTGTCGGCGATTAGTGGGATCACGACATGCACACAAGGTAGGGCATAGGTATATAAGAAATTTCTTGGGAACCGAGGTATTTACCAACTGGCTTCAACACGTAAATGCGTCCAACTCAAACATGAAAATCCAACATGTAAACGTTGTTTCCAATGAATCGATCTGCAATGGACCGTCCAACGAGAATTATCACTTAGCGGTGGTATAGGATGTAATATCCCGAACCGCGGATGCAAAATCGTCCATAAAAGGCAGAACCTAGTAAGAAACACTATGTACCTTAGTTTTATTACGTATAGAAATAGGGAAAACGAGATCTAAAAGACAAAGGGCAGCAATGAGGCTACGACCTCACCCATTGTGTCAACATCGCGACAGGCTCCTATCATGACTCGCATTGACCCCTAACTTTTGGCTACTTATTTTTGTATACAACCGAATTACCGTTGCTTCGACGCACCACCCCCAAATTCTCAGGGATAGAAATATGAGTTATTTAAATGACCATCAATTAATTTTCATATTTAGCTATATTTGCAAAAAAGCAAAGTCTTCTACCATTTTTACCATTCAAACATATAGAGTGCCTTTGACACTTTATCCTAACACAGAGTAACACGTCATTTAAGCATGTGAAAAATGTTTTTTCAGAATACTATAAAACAGAAAAGGTGGAACTTTAATTTTTTAACTCCTGCTCCTCATAACTTGAGATTCTTTTGGATTCCTATCACTAACATGTAAATAAGGAAAATATTTACATAGCCACTAACTAATTGCAGATTTAGTTGTTTAGACTCAATTATTACTATCAAAACATATCATGTCATTGGGGGAGGCGCGATGTATGGCTAGATGACGGGGTCCTCCTGGTTTAGGGGGTAAGGTGGGGTGCTCACCAAGAATTGTCCCGGCACGGTGTTATCGGCACCGACACTAACACGGAGGAGAAGGAGGAGGAGTTGGGAGAGTCATTGAGGGGCAACTTTGATGGCAGCCTGGAGGGAGGGGCGATCCATGTCATGTAGTTTTCACTCCTCCATCCCCATGAGGTCCTGGATGTATAGGTGGTGTGACATATCTTCGTCGGCCGCATTGGCAGTGGTGCAATTCTGTCGGTCCGCCTCCTCCGTCGCCTCCATAACTTCCTTCTCTACCTTCTCCATGTGGACGTCATCATAGATGTGAGCCGCCACCACGGCAGCGATACCTTGCCGACCGGCCTCCCTCCTCGTCCCGCTCCTCAACCATAAACACATCGTAGATGGATTTTAATCCATTATCTGCCTCTTGTTGGAGCTGGTGATCAAGAGGTTGGGACTTTTCTTCTTCCATCACAATTGACGAGATCCTCTCTCTCCTCCTTGGTGGCTTAGCTCGCCTGGCAGCTAGCTAGCTGAATTACGTTGATCTTGGTAGACTTCATGAGAGAAATTTCCTTATCATGTATTAGCGGGATTCTCATTGATGTTGGATCATGGCCTGCACAATAGGTGGGGGCATGCATATATAAAAATAATTTTTCTTTGTTGGTGATTAGCGGGATCATGACATGCACAATAGGTAGGTCATAGGTATATAAGAAGGTCTCTTGGTCGCCAAGTTATTTACCAACTGGCTTCAACACGTAAACGCGTCAAACTCAAACGTGAAAATCCAACACGTAAACGTTGTTTCCAATGAATCGATCTGCAATGGACCGTCCAACGAGCATTATCACTTAGATGTGGTATAGGATGTAATATCCCGAACCGCGGATGCAAAATCGTCCATAAAATGCAGAACCTAGTAAGAAACACTACGTACCTTATTTTTTAGGTATAGAAATAGGGGAAACAAGATCTAAAAGAGAAAGGGCAGCAATGAGCCTACGACCTCACCCATTATGTCAACTTCGCGATAGGCCCCTATGATGGCTCACATTGACCCCTATCTTTATGCTACTTATTTTTGTACACAACCAAATTACCGCGGCTTCGACCCGCCACCCCCAAATTCTTAGGGATAGAAACATCAGTTATTTAAATGACCATCAATTGATTTTCTTATTTAGCTATATTTGCAAAAAATGCAAAGTCTTCTACCATTTTTACCATTCAAACATATAGATTGTCTTTGACACTTTATCCTAACACGGAGTAACATGTCATTTAAGCATGTGAAAAATGTTTTTTCAGAAAACTATAGAATAGAAAAGGTGGAACTATAATTTTTTAACTCCTGGACCTCATAACTTGAGATTCTTTTGGAGTTTCTATCACTAACATGTAAATAAGGAAAATATTTACATATCCACTCACTAATTGCAGATTTAGTTGTTTAGACTCAATTATTACAATCAAAACATATCACGTCTTTGGGGGAGGCGCGATGTATGGCTAGATGGCGGGGTCCTCCGGGTTTAGGGGGTAAGGTGGGGTGCCCGCCGAGAATTGTCCCGGCACGGTGTTATCGGCACCGACACTAACACGGAGGAGAATGAGGAGGAGTTGGGAGAGTCATTGTGCGGCAACTTTGGTGGCAGCCTGGAGGGAGGGGCGATCCATGTCACGTAGATGTCACTCCTCTATCCCCATGAGGTCCTGGATGTATAGGTGGTGCGACATATCCTCGCCAGCCGCGTTGGCAGTGGCGCAATTCTGTCGGCCCGCCTCCTCCATCGCCTCCATAACTTCCTTCTCCACCTTCTCCGTGTGGACGTCATCATAGATGTGAGCCGCCACCACGGCATCGATACCTTGCCGACCGGCCTCCCTCCTCGTCCTGCTCCTCAACCATGAACACATCATAGATGGATTTTAATCCATTATCCGCCTCTTGTTGGAGCCGGTGATCTAGAGGTTGGGACTTTTCTTTTTCCATCACAATTGAAGAGATCCTCTCTCCCCTCCTTGGTGGCTTAGCTCGCGTAGTAACTAGCTAGATGAATTACGTTAATCTTGGTTGACTTCATGAGAGAAATTTCCTCATCATGTATTAGCGGGATTCTCATTGATGTTGGATCATGGCCTGCACAATAGGTAGGGGCATGCATATATAAAAATAATTTTCTTTTGTCGGGGATTAGCGGGATCATGACATGCACAATAGGTAGGGCATAGGTATATAAGAAGGTCTCTTGGTCGCCGAGTTATTTACCAACTGGCTTTAACACGTAAACGCGCCCAATTCAAACGTGAAAATCCAACACGTAAACGTTGTTTCCAATGAATCGATCTGCAATGGACCGTCCAACGAGCATTATCACTTAGCGGTGGTATAGGAAGTAAAATCCCAAACCGTGGACACAAAATCATCCATAAAATGCAGAACCAAGTAAGAAACACTACGCACCTTATTTTTTAAGGTATGGAAATAGGGGAAACAAGATCTAAAAGAGAAAGGGCGACAATGAGCCTACGACCTCACCCATTATGTCAATTTCGCGATAGGCTCCGATCATGACTCGCAATGACCCCTAACTTTTGGCTACTTATTTTTGTACACAACCAAATTACCGCTCCTTCGACGCGCCACCCCAAAATTCTTAGGGATAGAAACATGAGTTATTTAAATGACCATCAATTAATTTTCATATATAGCTATATTTGCAAAAAAGCAAAGTATTTTACCATTTTTACCATTCAAACATATAGAGTGTATTTGACAGTTTATCCTAACACGGAGTAACACGTCATTTAAGCATGTGAAAAATGTTTTTTCAGAATACTATAAAACAGAAAAGGTGGAACTTTAATTTTTTAACTCCTGCTCCTCATAATTCTTTTGGAGTTTCTATCACTAACATGTAAATAATGAAAATATTTACATATCCACTAACTAATTGCAGATTTAGTTGTTTAGACTCAATTATTACAATCAAAACATATCACGTCTTTGGGGGAGGCGTGATGTATGGCTAGATGACGGGGTCCGCCGGGTTTAGGGGGTAAGGTGGGGTGCCCGCCGAGAATTGTCCTGGCATGGTGTTATCGGCACCGACACTAACACGGAGGAGAAGGAGGAGGAGTTGGGAGAGTCATTGAGCGGCAACTTTGGTGGCAGCCTGGAGGGAGGGGCGATCCATGTCACGTAGCTGTCACTCCTCCATCCCCATGAGGTCCTAGATGTATAGGTGGTGCGACATATCCTCGCCAGCCGCGTTGGCAATGGCGCAATTCTGTCGATCCAGCTCCTCCATTAAGATTGTTCGTAGCAGAGTTATTGGCATCTCATGAAGTTTGACACACGTAAAGCTATATCATCCTTATGATTAACAAGTCAAACTTTGGCATGGTCACAAAAACCGCTAACCATTAATTCAATCGAACAAATCCTTTCAAAGAGAGCTATCAAGTCAATCAATATTTTCAGTGGTGTTGAGTGTCTCTAGAAATAGGCCTTCAAGACTAAGCACTACAACACCAAAGCCTTCAACTTGTGAGACTTTTCTTATTACAATTGTTTAGCATTTTTTAGGCAAGACTTGGTTAATTATGAGAGCTGGAACAAAAAGAGCCCAATTAAATACCCATGCAAACGACAATCTTACTATGATACAAAGACTCACTCCACCAATATAATACCTCAACATTTACTACTAACTACAATGGGTTTCTCAAACTTCAAAAGTGAGGAGTCATAAGGCATACTTCTCATGTTTGGTTCCACTTCTTTCTTCCTTTTTTATTTGTTTCTTGGAAACTCGAAGTCGATCACTCTACTGCAAATATATGAATACCTAGAGGCGGAAAGAAAAGAAAGAGGGAAAATAAGGAAAAAAGGAGAATCTTTTTTTGATTTTTAAGAGAGGAACTTTAAAGAATAGAAAATTGGTGGTAAAGCTCGGCTAGAAAAAATCGAAAATAAAATAGAAAGAACTAAAGATAAAGTGTTGGAGAACCAACACGAGTGCTTATAAACTCAAATAAAAACGCAACCTCGAAATAAATAAAAGCAAATAAACTCCAAATAAAGATACATGAGGAAACTTCCCCAGGCTTAGGCTTTTGCAAGCCCTTCAAATCATTGTGGTGGCGGGGAAAAGTCGATACTCTAGTTCGCGAATTGAGTTGAGAGGTTACTTGCTGATTCTCGGAGGTTCAAAAAGAGGTTGTGCATCCTCTCCACAGTCCCTCCAAGTTGTTGGAAATCTTGGTATGTGGCGAACCGGGTTTGTGGCTGCTCCTCTTGATAAGGAACTTCTTGCTCCTCCTCTTGGTCCTCATCCTCTTCATGAATCTATTCCTCGGGTTGGTGCTGCTCAACCTACGAATCATATAGCAAACTTCCTTCCTCGATAGAGAAAATACTATTAGGCATAGGAGCAGGGTAGATACACCCAACTCCAGCAATATGTAGGTAATAAACACCACCTCTCCTAGTGAGCATTCCACGGGCCCTCAAGGTGGAGAAACCAACATGTGTCTCACCTAGTATGGGTTGCAACTCACCTAGATCGATGTCTAGGGCAATGGCAAGCATGGTGATGACCCCTCCTCCTGTGATTGTCCCTTGGCTTTGGGAGGCTTGGCTCTCTAGGTAGCGCACAAGGATGGCGCCCAAGTTGAGTGACAGGTTGAAGTTGATGTAAGCAGCCTTTGTGAGGACTAGGATGTCCTCCTCGTTGAGTCTCGTGAACTCATTATGTGCCTGCAAGGTGTTAGCAATAACATAGAACAAATAGCGAATTGCAGGATGTTGAATATTCTTCCCCTTGTTCACTCTGCTAGTGAAGCTCATTCCATTATAGTATTGATCGGGGAAAGGAATTAAGCTAGTAAAGGATGCGCGTAAAGCATGAACATCATTTTTTTGGCAAATTAAAGCATGCGCACCATTCATCTAATGTTAAAGAGTAGTTGTTGTTCATCAGACGGAAAGAAACAGTATCCTCTCCTTGCCATAGTTTAACGGTGCTTTGCAACGAACTTAGGAATTAAATGGTTAAGCAGCGATAAGTAGGTACATCATTGTACACAAAGTTTTGCAGGCCAGCTCTATTGCAAAGTAAATTAAAGTCATCAAAAATACAGAGTTGGTTCAATATAATGGGGCAAGCCCACTTGATGGCATTCACTTCATAGTTCTTTATATTGTTGAAGCGTTCACGATGGGCCTTATCCCTGAACCGTATCCCCATGTGTTCCTGGGTGATAACCCGAGAAGCGCTAGCGGTGGCACAAGCACGAGTTTGGCTCCTTGTGTTCATCTTCTAAAACATTGAATAAAGGCAAAAATAAAACTTTTTGATCCAACAACAGTAAGTATAATATATTCCTCATCTAAGCACACTAAATAATCTCCTCACGATAATAATCTAGGCAAGAAAATCATGGTAATTGGTTCATAGTAGGTCTCACCCTAGATTAACAATGACAATAGATCGAAGATGAATTTGCAAAAAGTAATTGGAGGATCGGAGGAGAAACATACCGTAGATCACATGTGTGCGAGGAAATCGAACAAAATTGAGTAGATGAAGATCCCTTAAGGTTTTGAGAGAGCTTGGAGGTAGAAGAAAGAAAAAGGATTGAAGTTTTGGAGTTGGGAGTACCTTCCGGTGCGATTTTGTGGTCAGACGCAACTATACGGGCGCAGCTATACAGGCGGAATGTGTTTTGGCCGTATAGTTTGCATTCTGTCAAAATATTAGGGTTTCCTCCTGGCGGCGCAGTTATACGGACGCAACTATATGGGCGGAACAAAATGTTCCAGTCGTATAGTTGGTCGTTAAACTGTCTATCCCTGCGAAAGAAAATTTGCAAAGGCATAGATATCTATATGACCAGAACTATACGGCCGGAATTTTTATTCCCACTGTTTAGTTGGTCGTTTACTCTCAGTATATCTAAAAAGAAATTGTATGCAGACATTGATATATATACGACCGGAACTATACAGCCAGAATTTTTATTAACGTCGTATAGTTGGTCGTTAAACTCTCAGTACATATTGCAGAAAAAAATTGACCATAAAGATAACTAATAACAAGTAATAAACTACAAACAAAATATAACTAAAAACCAGGTCTCTAGTGACCTCACTAGGTTAGCAAATTGCTTCCCTGACAACAGCGCCAGAAAAAGGGTTGATACTTCGATCCGGATTTACGGATGCAGTATAGTGGCCTTTTCCCTAGTAGACCTAGGTTCAATCAAACCTTGGGAAACAATACTAAAAGGAAATTAATAAGTGACATCTACAAGACTTGTTTGTTTGTTTTACCTTCGTTTACCGAACCTTTTTAGTTGACTTTAGAATGTGGGTTGTTTCAATGGATGGAGATAGGCCAAGGTTGAAGATTCACATACAGCTGCACATCATATGGGATAAAGATAGTAATTAATACACATATTCATGTGTAATGATTTAATATAGATAAAATTAACAGATCAAAGCCTTAAGAAGTGATGTTGTTGTTGTTGTTCCCAAATGGATCGCTAAATGAAGAGCGTACTCCTCTTTATGTTACTAGGTTTCCTACAAGATCGCCGCTCACTAAGCATCTGACCTCAAGGCTTTATAAATCTTTGGGATCTTTGGTACCTACAAGTCCATAGATCGAGACAAGAGACAATGAAACAAAGATACAAATCTCTATTCAATCAATACACAATACTCCCATGGATTAGATGCACATAAATGCTGCGAGGTTTCACCCCAACCCGTAGTACGTGAGGACTACTCACTCATAACAATAAGATCAAGGATAGAAAACATTGTGTAAAATACTTAGATTGAAATCAAATATACTTACAGTGGTCGCCAAATCATGGTGGAGAGGATGAAGGGTGCAGAGGATGGAGGGTGGAGAGGATGAACTATGGTGGTGGATCTACTTCGGTGTTGTTGTGATGCAATCTAAGAATGGATGCTCTCTACACAGTGGCTAGGACCTCGAAATATATAGGCGCATTCACGAAAGTTGTAGGGTTTGACGAGACGAAGCCAATGCCACCTGGTGTCGGTGGGCCATACGAGCAGACCTTGCCCGTACCAATGGTTCTTATGACCTCTGTCAATTGGTCTTGGCACCATGATTGCTTAACCTTGTAGACTTCCTAAAAATCTTCATTAATGGCTCGTGATTTCGCCTTAAAAGCATGATTTCCTGCACAACACAATTCAAACCAATGGATTACACATCTTTGCAATAATTAGTCATTAGTAGCAAGGCTAGAGAGATTCTTGGTCAATTACTTGAATAAAAACGAAGTTTAAATGTGGAGAAAGATGGTTATTTTCATAGCCATCAACCAACACAATCAATATTGCATGCATCATTGATTAGCAGCGATATGCCCAATTCCCTTTTAAGTGCGAAGAGATACAGTTCATGGTGATAGTGAATGTGTCAGGTGGAATAAATAGGATAAGTGATTTTAATACTTCTTATTAAGGTGCAAGTAGGCAAGCAATCCATATAATAGTCAAGACTCCTCTTGGTAGATTTGTTTGGCTTCAATGATTAATTTGCATGTTACCACAGCCATGGTCAGCGAACCAATTGAGTTCATGAGACCAGATCAAGGCTTTAAACTAAGTTGTTCCTTGTTTCTCCTCGAGTTATACTAGCTCCTCTTTGATATCGTACATGTAACTCGGGGATCGTCGATTCACTAACAAACAAGTTCATGTCTATGAGATCTTAGGTAAATTAGACAAGAAGCATTAGTCACATTGTCGTGGTATTGCCGACGAGTACGCCATGGAGGGGTCCTCATAGTGTGTGTCTAGAGACGTGGGGTAAGGCGGAGAGTTAGCGGGTACGAGGTAACACAGCTTACCCAGGTTCAAGTCCCACAACGGTAGCGGAACTCTACTCCTGCTATAAATCACTATAATGGCAATACACCGAGTTATAGAGATTGGTTCGCTGTGCGAGGTGTTGCACGTTGTACGTAGCAATCTAATAGGTTGTGCCCTAAAGGCTCCAACAGGTCCGGTTTATAAAGGCACCAGAACCTAGGGTTACAAGGAAAGGACCTTGCTGGACAAGGTAAAGAGTCCTACACTAATACGAACTAGTCTTTCGTGTCTTGCACTCCAAGGCTCTGAGTACGTCGGTGACTCCAACATATCCTTCCTTTATCCAGCATGGGCCTCCCTTCTGGATCCATCTAACTGGGCCGCCCAGCAGGCCATAGGCCTTTCTACCAACTGTGGACCACCTAGGTTATCCGGAATAAGGGCATGCTATGGTGATACCCATGTGGCATATCCCCAATAGTAGCCCCCGGAGGACTTCGAGATCTTTTGCCGTCTTACTTATTAATCATCAATGCTCCGTCTATGTGATGCTGGAAATCCGTCAAGCAATATATCAAAGGTCTCCCAAAGAACCCTGGAATCCTCACAATGTAGCTGGAGATTCCTTCAGTCTTCATTTCTAGAGCTGGATAGTTTCCACCTTCAATGGAATCTTCAGACATGACCCTTCATCTCCATGTCGACAACGCTCCATCCATTGCATCCCTTTGCACAAATCTTGACGCTGGGTCTATACATTTTGACTGCGGCTAGGTTATTTTTTTACCCGCATTCGCTCCCACATCTTTGTCTTCCTCCAGCCGCGCGCCTGTGATATGTTGCTAACGTATCCATAATTTTTGATGTTCCATGCTTGTTTTTATCTACTTTCTTATGTTTTGTCCATACTTAGGAGTACTTTCTATACACTTTCTTGGACTAACCTATTAACAAGAGCCACAGTGCTAGTTGCCTATTTTCTGCTGTTTTTGGTTCCAGGAAAGTCAGAAAATGAATATTCTCGGAATTGGACCGGACAAAAGCCAAATTCGATATTTTACCCGAAGACTCACGGAGCCAGAAGACGAGACGGAGAGGGGCCACAGGGCGGCCACACCATATGGTGGCACGGATCCACCCTGGTCGCGCCACCAGGTGGTGTGGGCCCCCTGGCCGCCCACCGACCTTGCCTCTTCGCCAATAAGATGCCTCCCGATGCAAAAACCCTAAGTAGTCAAGCCTCCAGCCATGAAAAGTTCCGCAGCGCCGCCGCCACCGAAGGGGAGATTCGGGGGACAGAAAGTCTCTGTTCCGGCACCCTTCCGGGACAAGGAAGTGCCCCTGGAGCCATCTCCATCGATCTCCACCACCATCTCCATCACCGTTGTTGATTCCCATGATGAGGAGGGAGTAGTTCTCTCTCGAGGCTAAGGGTTCTACCGGTAGCTATGTGTTCATCTCTCTCTATGCATGATCATATTGTGATCATGATCTTTGTAATCAAGTAGATCTACATTGTTACTCAAGTGCTTTAATAGATCTCTGCTCTCCCCATGTGTGTGAAGTTGACAGTGTGCACACCATGGTGGCACTTAGGCTAGAGATTACAAATACTTGTTATGAGTTATATTTGGAGTTGGATGTCTTTATGAAATTGTGGTGTTTGTTTGAACCATCTAGTGCTCAAGGTGATAGTGTGGGGTTATCGAGATGTGGAAAGTGAACTTTGAGGTGTGATGTTATAGCCCTACCATGGATTAGAGTGTCCAACCGGAGAGTAGTTCAGAGTAGTATCATAAAGAGAAGATATTTATATGAGAGTGTTTACTAGTGAAAGTATGATCCCTAGGTCTTGTTTCTAAGCATTGAAACACCGTTTGCTACTAGATCTGTTACATGTTTGCTTGCTTCCATCTTTATTTAAGTTTGCCTTTAGTCTCTTCCCACGTCAACCACAAGCCAGCAAGTATTTTCTAGCACCGTGACCACTTATAATTATCCATACCACTTGTATTTCACTATCTCTTTGCCGAACTAGTGCACCTATACACATGACAAGTGTATTGTGTGTGTTGGGGACACAAGAGACTTCTTGTATCTTGATTGCAGGGTTGCTTGAGAGGGAATACCTTTGACCACTTCCTCCCTGAGTTCAATAAACCTTGGGTGATCCACTTAAGGGAAAACTTGCTGCTGTTCTACAAACCTCTGCACTTAGAGGCCCAACAACTGTCTACAAGAATAGAAGTGCCTAGACATCAGCCCGGTCAAGCTCCTCCTCGGAAAACCCTAGCTAGAGCCTCCCCTTTCTCCACTCACTTCCCAATAGTGCAATGGCCTCCAGCAGTTTTGTCCCCTCAACAGCAGTGACTCCCGAGGCCACAATAGAGCCATCCCAGGGAGTGACAGTCCCACCAGAGGGGGTTGTCGTCCCTGTCACTGCCGTGGTGGAAACCATCAGCTACGACCAAGAATGGGCAGTGCCAGAAGCCACTGAAGAGGACAATGACTCCCACAAGGGAGTGTGGAGGGGCTCCGACCTCTCTGCCAAGGATCTGCAAGAACTCATCTCCGAGGGGTATCTCCCCGCAGTGGAGGGTTTGGTCTGGCGGCCAGCACCGGCCGGTGAGTTGAATTCTTCTCCCCCAGTCGGAGAGAAGGTGCACCTCAGAGCTCAGCTGGTATGAGGCGTAAGCATGCCAGTCTCTGACTTCTTCCTGGACGTCCTCTAGCACTTCTGGGTACTCCCCCACAACCTCTCTCCTAACAACATCCTTGTCCTTAGCAACTTTCTAGCTTTATGCGAAGGATATCTAGGAATCAAACATAGATTAGATATGTTTGTATACTTTTTCACCGTAAAGAGAGTCTATAGAGTCCAAGGACGAATTGCGGACTTGTGTAACCATTAGCTTTAAGATCTGTCCTAGCCGGCGCTTCCCTAACATTGTAGAGCATGAATCATGCAAGAACTGGCAATGCACATATTTCTACGGCCCACATATCCTTCTGCCTGACTGATGGCTCAGTGTCAGTGCCAGAAAAATGCTGGTGCGATATTGATGTAGAGCTCATTGGGAACCCCAAGAGGAAGGTATGATGAGCACAGCAACAAGTTTCCCTTAGTTATGAAACCAAGGTTTAATCGAACCAGTAGGAGCAAGGAAACACCCCAAAGGTGTTGCTAGCTAAGCCTTGGCAGGGCGCACTACCGGTGCTAGTAGCAACGTGGAGACCTGCACAACACAACCACAGAACTTTGTCCCCAACTTGCGATGAGGTTGTCAATCTCACCGTGTTTTGCGGAAAACAAAGGATTAAACGTATCGAATGGAAAGAAGTAATAGTTTGCAGAAAGTAAACACAAAGCAGTAAACAATTTGTAGATTGTAAGAAAAAGAAAAGGACCGGGATCCATAGTTCACTAGAGGTGGCTCTCCTTAGATAGATAACATGCTGGGTGGACAAATTACAGCGGGCAATTGACAAACATCGAGAAAGCAATACATGCATATACTAATCATCTTGAATCCTATGAGATTCGATTGGGCATTAGAACATTATACATGGCCATCCAACTTCATCTATGACTAATAATCCACCTTCAGGTTATCATCCGAACCCCCTCCAGTATTAAGTTGCAAGCAACAAATTATTGCTTTATGAACTGCGTGTAAAGTAAACAATACAATTGTTCTATGAACAAAGGATTGTTGTTTTCTCCCTAGTAGCAACATCACATCTAGTACCTTAGAGATTTCTGTCACTTCCCCAGATTACCAGAGGCATGAACCCACTATCGAGCATAAATACTAACTCTTGGAGTTGCTAGCATCTACTTGGCCAAGATAGCTACTAACAACGGAAAGCATGCAAGATCACAAATAACAAAGACATGATAGAATCAATAATCAATATGAAATAGCATCTCAATATCCATCGGATCCCCGCAAACACAACACGCAGAATTACAAATAGATGATCTTGATCATGAACGGAGCTCACAAGATCTAGACATGAAAGCACAAAGGAGGAGAACCAGCCATCTAGCTACTACATGGATCCGTAGTCCAAGGATTAACTACTCACGCATCACACCGGAGGCTTGCATGGTGATGAAGAAGGCCTCCAGGGTGAATTCCCCTCTCCGGCAGGGTGCTGGGAAGAGCTTCAGATCCCTCCCGATCTAGGTATGGAGATGACGGCGGCTACAGACTCTTTCGTGGATTTTTGATCGGGCCCTTAGGGTTTTCGTTCCGAGGGCATCTTATAGGTGGAAGGAGAGGCCGAGGGGGTGCTGGGGTCGGCCAGACCACCCCCTGGCGCGGGCCAGGCCTGGCCGCGCGGCCAGGTGGTGTGGCCAGCCCCCAGCCCTTCTCCGTCTCGTATTCTGGCATCTGATGACTTCTAGAAAAATAGGTACTTTGGCTTTTGTCCCGTCCAATTCCGAGAATATTCATTTTCTGACTTTCCTGGAACTAAAAATAGCAGAAAACAAGCAGCTGGCATTGTGGCTCTTGTTAATAGGTTAGTCCAAGAAATCATACGAAAAGTACTCCAAAGTGTGGACAAAACACAAGAAAGTGGATAAAACCAAGCGTGGAACATCAAAAATTATAGAGACATTTGCAATGTATCACTGACCACCTTGAAACATATCCCGACTTTGGCGATGGAGCCGCCACCAAAGTACCTGCCTGGAGGACGCTAGCCTCCCTCTCATCCGACGATGAGGCCAACCGCGCCATAAGGCAGATTGAATGGCTCGTGGACGGAGGTCTTATAGGCTTGGACCTAGCCATGTGCTGGTTCACTGGGCGGATCCAGCCTCTGTAGCACCGCGCCAAGCTGATGTGTAAGTACACCAAAAGCCGGAAGGATCCTATGCGTATCTCGCAAGACAACTTCTCCACTGACTCAATCAAGCTCCGTCTAAAGGACATAGTCAAGGTGAAAGACAGGAAGCATGGCTTCAAGATCACCTATGACATGTTCGAAGGTGGCACGTGCCCAGAGGTAGGTTCTGTTTCCTTTGTTGCTCGTTATGTATATACTCTAAGGTCTTTCCGTCTTGAAGTTGTCAGTCTAACACACCTTTTACCCTGTAGTTGGCGACCTTGGCGGCGGATCAGATGGCCTCCCAGGTCTATGATCCTAAACTGAAGGATATCCATGTAGTGTCCGACAATGACACCCCCAAGCATCAGCCAGCTCCGGTAGCGCAAAAGCAGAAGAGATCCACCTCTAATGTTGCTGCCGGGGCCAAGAAGAAGAAATCAAAGAGTGGAGTCTCCAGACGATCCACCGCCACCTTAGAGGCAGAGAAGAATAAATCCATCGGCATTCCCCTAACCAAGGCTCCTACCGTGGGGTAAGTATATTCATTCGCCGGCTTGTATTTCTAGCTCGTACCTTATTCAACTCCTATACTAATACTTTGTATGTTTCAGGAGGAAATACGGTGTTAGCTTGAAACGATCCTCCAGTGATGCTGGAGGGTCAAAAAACATTCGTGATATGCTGACTAGGGATGTGGCCATCAAGCCCTCTCCTGCTACTGCTCCCCCCACTCCTTCCGCCAAGCCCTCTACTGGTCTCGTTGGGCCTTCATCCCCCATCATCCTTGAGATCTTCGCCATGGAGATAGATGTCAATCCAATCTTTGATATCTCAGGCTTTGTCGAGGTGGACGTTGCTCCCAGCGGTCAGGCGACGCAGGATATTACCTCCTTCAAAGTGGCTGAAGCTCTGGCTAAGGATGCAACCGAGAAAGGGAAACAGGTAATGGAAGGAGAGGAGGTGGAGGTAGTTGTGGCCATGGTCAAGGCGGGAGCCTATGAGCCATCAACTTCTATGATAACGCAGTAGGCGACTAGGGCATCATCCATGCCTCTGGCTTCAACAACTCCTCTGGTTGTGACTCCTCCAACGTTGTGCCTAGATGACCTTATTGCACAGGCAGATGCTGTGTATAATAATGCCGGCGTCTTCCATACTACATATGCCAACCTGGCTAACAATCACAAAGTTATTGCCATTGTAAGTCTTTAAACTTTAATTCTTTTACTTTGTAATGCATTCCACTATAGCCCCCGAGCTCTTAGGTGAAAGATTGATTGATTTAGCTCAAGTGCTCCAAAAGAACTAAGTGTAGAACTGTCCGTGTAGCCCCTGAGTTTCTAGTTTAGAATGATAATTCGCACTAGACACTCTAAGAGAGAACACTAGTGGATTAAAATCTTATGTTGTAGCCCCCAAGCGTGTAGTTGAAACTAGATAGTTCCAACTATATGCTCTAGAGAAACTAAGCATGTTTACTTTTTGCAGAATGAGCATAGACAGATGATAACCACCAATGAGAGGTTTGCTGCCTTGCGGAAGGAACAGGACCTTGAACAGGGTAAAACAGCCTTCCTGAAGCAACAGATAAAAAATAGCCAGAGTCTATTTATTTTAACATCTCCTTACTTTTTCTCATGGATCCATTTCTGTTGTCTTCTCATAGTGCTTTCCATTTTCTGCCTTACCGAGGCCATTGCCAAAGCCAAGAGCATCGTCAAGCAGTCCAAGCATATTCAAGAGCTTGACAATGAGAATAAAATCTTGAAGAAAGACATGGATGATGTTGTCAAGGGCCATAAGGAGGCGATGAAGGTGCTGCAAGAGTCTGGTAACACCGAGATGCAGCTCCTAAAGAACGAAATTGCATAGCTCAAGAAACAGAAACAAGCTGCAAAAGGGCAGAATGAGAGGAACCTTCAGATATACAAGACAGTTCAAAAGGAGCAGAACATCTTGGCGGAGACTTGCAAGCAAGCTGAGACGAGCATCTTCGGTAACTTTCCTTTGACTTTATCAATTCTGTAACTTGGACAAATATTTGATGTGCTTTTATACTCATGATCCTTGTATCTTATGCAAACTACATCTCCCATTGGCTTGGCCAACTTGGGTGAGGGTGCTCCGGATTCCAAAGAGTGCATGATTCTTGCAGGCAACTTTGTCAGCACCGCAATTTCCCAGGCCAAGGAGATAGCCCAACCTTTAGGAATAAACATCAAGGCGGCATACTTACCGGCCAAGTACTCAGAAATCCTGCGCTGAGCCTACGACAAAGTCAAGGACTGGAAAGCCTCTTGCATTCGGGATGGTGCAAGGATGACCATGTCCTTGGTCAAAGCACACTACGACAACACCGACATCGATCTGGTGACCTCCGGCATGCCCAAGATGGACGAGGAAGGGAAAGAAATTGATAGCGATGCTATTTGGAATTCCCTCGCCAGCTTCGACACCAGAGTTGCCAAGATGGTCAAGGCGGATGTCTTCGTTCCTGCTAAGGTCCTTAATGAAGATATGGCTTCTTCTAAGTCTAGCCCCTCTCCTTCTGAGTTTGATGATCTATCCTAGACTGGTTCTCCTATTGCTGATGATGCCATCACGAAGTCCCCTGTAGCAGAGCCATGAAAAACAATATTTGTATTAAATGTATCTCTGCAATGTGTATGTAGAAAAACTTATGTGTTTGTATGGCAGAAAAACTTGTACTCAAGTTTCCCGCTACTTATCTGTTTCCAGCATGTATATATTTTTTAAGCAAGTGTTGGCTTATCCATTATTCTGGTTCGTATGCTTGACCTTTCGTGAGATGGAAGACATGCAGCACAGAACTATGCTCTCAGGTGATGATGCTTAATAGCACCGTCAAGAACCTAAAAGCAAAATCGCTGGCTTGTGAGTGCCGAGAAGTCCCTACTCTGGAATCCACATAAAACCATCAGAAAACGTGCAGACCAGAAAACTTAAGCTAACGCCCATAGGCGGAAGTTTCACAAGTGCAAATGCAAACTTGCGCATAAAGGGTTATATGATCCAAAAATGAAAAACTAAAGGAGGTAAAAGACTCAGAAAATATGAGTGAACCAAATGCTTTATTTCATTGATCATATAAGAAACTTATTACATAATATAAATGTGCTAAGTGTCATGTTGCTTGCGCTTGTGATTTTTGGGCCTATCTTTCAACTTGCGAGTATCGACGAGGTAATAGGAACCATTGAGCAATGCTTTGCTTATGACGAATGGTCCTTTCCAAGGCAGTGATAGTTTGTGTGAATTTTCCTGCTTGAGTCTAAGCACCAGATCTCCATCTTTAAACGAGCGATGCTTAACAAGGTTACTATGGTAGCCGCGTAGCTTCTACTGGTAGATGGCGGATCTCTGGCATGCCAACATGTGCTCTTCTTCGAGTAGGTCCACATATAAGTGTTTGGATTCTTCAGCATCATCCCTTTCGTAGGCGGCGACTCTTGGTGCATCATGGAGGATGTCGGATGGAAGGACAACTTCTGCTCCATAAACCCATGAAGAAAGGAGTCAAGCCGGTGGATCTGTTGGGTGTTGTTCGTAAACTCCACAATACAGATTGTAATTCCTCTGCCCAAGCTCCAGCTGCTCTATGTAGCGGTGCTTCTAGGCGTGGCTTGATTCCGTGCAGAATTAGTCCATTGGCCCTTTCAACTTGCCCATTTGACTGTGGTTGTGCCACAGATGCTAGGTCAAGGCGGATGCCTTTTTCATGACAGTATTCCTCAACTTCTCCGAGAGATAAATTTCTGCCGTTGTCGGTGATGATGCTATGTGGGAGACCAAATCTCACCACTATATCCCGGACAAATTTTAGGGTTGTTGCCCCATCAAGCTTTCTAATGGGTTTAGCTTCAATCCATTTTATGAATTTATCCACTACTACTAGCAAGTGTGTAAATCCACAAGGTGTTGTATGCAAAGGTCCCACCATGTCCAACCCCCATACTGCAAACGGCCAAGTTATTGGTATTGTCCGCAGTTCTTCGGCTAGAACACTTGGTTGTCTTTCATAGAACTGAAACCCAAGACATGTTTGTACCAGCTTGTCGGCATCCGCCTTGGTAGTTAGCCAGTAGAATCCTTATCGAGAGGCCTTAGCCACCAACGATCAGGGAGTGGGATGGTGCCCGCAATCTCCGAGATGTATCTCTAAGGATTTCAATACCTTGCTGTTGGGAGATGCATCGAAGGAAAACTCCTGTGGTACTTCTTTTGTATAGCTGGCCGTCAATGATGACATAGCCTTTTGCTCTACGTACTATTTGTCGGCTTTCGACTTTGTCGGCAGGCAAAGTTCTGTCTTGTAGATAGTCCATGAACAGTTTCGTCCAAGCTAGAGAGGTCACTGTTACTATGTTAACAAATGAGTCCACTCTATCTGGGTTGTCGGGGTCCGCTCCCTTCACGGATGGGGTCCATAAATGCTCTAGGAAAACGCCTGGCGGAACTGGTCGGCGAGCTGATCCAAGCTTTGACAACAGATCTGCTGCCTCATTCTCCTCCCTTTTGACGTACTTGAATTTGTAGCTGTTGAAGCACTTGGCGATCTCGTCTACTTCGTCTCGATATGCCACCATCATAGGGTTCCCCGCGTTCCTTGTGCCAGCTACTTGATGGGCAACCAAGTCGGAATCTCTACAGCAAACTATGCGCTTGATGCCAATATCCTTGGCTACTCGTAGTCCGTGAATGAGGGCCTCATATTCCGCCATGTTGTTGGTAGCGTTGAAGTGGATCTGCAGGACGTATTGCAACTTCTCCCTATTGGTGATTATAGAAATACACCATCCTCCGAGCCATTGAGTAGCTTTGATCCATCAAAGTGCATGACCTAATATTCTGGCTGTGGTGTCTTCTAGCAGTTCTGTCCAATCTGCAATAAAATCCACCAATGCCTATGATTTGATAGAGTTGCGTCTCTTGTAGGTGATTTCAAAGGCGGCAAGTTCAATGCCCCACTTTGCCACTCACACTGTAGCGTCATTGTTGTTGATGATGTCGGACAGTGGAGCTTTGCTCACTACTGTGATGGGGGGCTCTTGGAAGTAATGCCTTAGCTTTCGTGAAGCGAGGAAAACTCCATAAGCTATCTTCTGGTAGTGTGGGTAAAGCTGCTTGGATTCTGTCAAGACCTCACTTACGTAGTAAACTGGTCGCTGAACTCCATATTCGTGTGTTGGCTCCTTGCGCTCTACCACGATGACAATGCTGATTACTCGGTTGGTTGCCTCCATGTAAACTAAAATGGGCTCTCTAGATATAGGTGCTACCTTTTGATGAGTGCATATTTGCATCATGTTTTACATTATTATTTTGCATTGTAGATGTAGGATCTTGGTATTTTACGGCGCTCGCGTGCACATTTTACGTTTGTTTTCACCAGGATCAGGACAGATGATGGATCCAATGGATATAATTCTTGGAACAGTTGTACTGTGGAGAAAAGGAGTCAAAAACAATGTAAATCGCTTATTTGGGAAATATTAATAATACCAGAAGAAAACCAGAAGCGGACAAGGGAGGCAGAAGGTTCAATGACCAACTATATGGCGGGAGCAAATTTTCCGGCCGTATAGCTCCGGCCATATAGTTGGCGCCGCCTCCCCCTCCTCAAATAGTTTCACCCCGTGCAACTGGTCCGAGGAGACGACATACAGAACACCCAGAAAGTGCAAAAACATAACCTCCGGAAGGCGTCTAGAGGGGGAACTCATCCACTAGGGATCCATCTTCACCCTGCACAGATCCAGGAGGCTAAGGCATCGATCTATTACCATTTATGCAAGTACTATTCATCTATGATTGTTTCTATTACCATTGCCATGATGTTGATTGTCTCCATCTCTGAGTAGATCTCTAGTTCTTGGGGAGATGCAAAAACCCTAGTATGAGATTGAAATAAGATAAAGTCTATTATGATATTCATTGCTGTAACCCTGTGTTAGATTTTCTACATCTTGATATTAAGAGAAGTCGACCTCTCAATATTTGCCTCTCATGGGGACTTGATGGAGGGAACTACTAGTTGGTATACGGAGGTGTGCTAGCACTTATAGTGACTATAAAGTTGTTGGCACCCTTTACGTATCAACTTGGGAAACCGAGGAAACTCACGGAACACTATCCATGCCATGGGTACGTCCTACGGGATTACGTCCCTTAATAGCATAGTAATTCGATTAATGTCGATTGCTGACTGATGTGGTTATGAGGATGATGTAAGCAGCGGTTACTGCCTAATTGTCCAAATACGGAGTTCCTCCCACACATACATAGTTGAGAATGTTCATGATGATAATATTTATCTTAGATCCTTATAATACTAGTGGTGTATCCACTACTCCCTGGGAACGCTTTTCCCCTATTGTAGTTCCAATCACTCTTACATACGCGATACTTACTTTCTGTATTAAGTTATTTTACTTTACTTTATTATTTTTCTCTTATACCTAAAACCCAAAAACACCTTTTTACACAATACTCGCATTTTATCTTGACACTTAGAACTTAATCTAGCATTTCTATCGTAATATTTATTTCAAGAGTTATTAGACTTCAGACTCCTGCTCCATGTGGGATCGCTATCTTTATTTTGAAACTAGCTACAAACAATCTGTGCACTTGCAGTCATCAAGCTATTTTCCAGCGTCGTTGCTGGGGAGCTAAGCGATGTAGGTATTTTAGTTTTTGCTTATTTATTTATTTTCTTGCTAAATTTCATTTTGAGTTACAGGTTCCCACCAACATGATGGAGTTTGAGCATATGACTAGTGCTAACCCACTCAACTTCTTTGGGAAGTCCTATGATATTTATAAAAGAGACAACTCTAATGAGAAGACAAGGGGGTTTGAAATAAATCCTCTACTACTTAGTATTTTATACAAGAAGCAATTTACTGGAGATGAAGAAGATCCAGATCCATATGAGCATATTGCATGTTTCAAAGATATATGTGGCACTTTTCTATTGACAGGATATACCTCTCATGAGGTCTAGGTTAAACTTTTTAGTCAGACTTTGACTAGTCCAGCTCTCTCATGGTATAGATCTCTACCACCTGAAGCCACTACTACTTGGGATAATCTAGCCTGTGAATTTTTAGCAAAATATTATCCATTGTCAAAATCTACATCGTTGAGTGGGCCTGGTAGGTTTCGAAACTAGCTACAAACGATCTATGCACTTGTAGTCATCAAGCTATTTTCTAGCGTCGTTTCCAGGGAGCTAAGCGATATAGGTCTTTTAGTTTTTTATTATTTATTTTTGTCTTGCTAAATTTTGTTTTGAGTTACAGGTTCCCACCAACATGATGGAGTTTGAGCATATGACTAGTGCTAACCCACTCAACTGCTTTGGGAAGCCCTATGATATTTATAAAAGAGACAACTCCAATAAGAATACAAGGGGGTTTGAAATAAATCCTCTACTACTTGGTATTTTACACAAGAAGCAATTTACTGGAGATTAAGAAGATCCTTATCCATATGAGCATATTGCATGTTTCAAAGATATATGTGGCACTTTTCTATTGACAGGATATACCGCTGATGAGGTCAGGGTTAAACTTTTTAGTCAGACTTTGACTAGTACAGCCCTCTCATGGTATAGATCTCTACCACCTGAAGCTCTCTCATGGTATAGATCTCTCCTTGGAAGAACTATTGGGAATATGCCCTAGAGGCAATCATGGTTGATGATATTTCCCAAAGTATTCATAAAGTAAAGTTGTCCTTGTATGAACATCACATATGTATCACTGAATACGTGATTCAGTTGTGGAACTATATATTCATGATTGTTCATACTAGATTGTCCTTGGTCGTTGAGGTTGTGTTGGACACACAACTTAGACCAATGTGCGGGTCGGCTGATGACACGGTTCCACTTGTCATGGGCATGGTGATGCTATTCCGACTTACACTGATTCGGCTAAAGAGTTTAGCGAGTCGGACTGACCCACAGTTGAGATGCAACGAGCATGTTGTCATTTGCAGTCTCAAGCAATGGAATCCTTTGACCTGAGGTGATTGCATGATCCGAGTTGTGGATCGCCAACTTAGGTTCTATCAAACGATGTTCTGTAAATGGGAAGTTATAAATGTAGAGCTCGGGTTGGTTGTGAAGCAAGCTGCGTGACGTGGATTACCAAGATGGGATTTGCCCCTCCGTAATGGAGAGATATTCTCTGGGCCCTCTCGTGTGATATGATTCAGAAGCATGGTCATGCGCTACTCAGTTAAGTGTTAACTGAGGAGTCGGACTAAGAGTTAGTCCAGTGAATCACATATCATGGTACGAGAAGAGAGTTAAGCTATTAAAGGGATGGCAACTACTCGCCTATAGCTTAACAGATATATCGTGTGGCAAAGGGACTTGGACGAAAGTCACATTGAAGGTCCGTATTTTGACTTTACGGCACTTGGGAGTTGGCACGCCTTGCTAGAGGCCGCTACCATCTATCGACTTGAGACCGAGTGTTCATGGGAGTGAGTTGGACTCAAAGCCATGACGAGAGGAGTAGCTCATGTCGTGTCCAGGTGCACGTGAACCTACAGGGTCACACACTTAAGGGTAAGGAGCCCATGTGGATTATATCCATGTGGAGATTGGAGTACAGCCTAGATGGGCCTCAAGCGTTGAGCCCAACTAGGAGTGTATATAAGTGGAGTGACAAGGGATAGTCCCTGACCTAGCCGTCACTTGCTCCACTTCCATTTCGGGCTAGACAGGATCTAGCAATCCTCTGTCCAAAGCTCCTTCCTGTATGTGTGGATACCGGTAGAGGCGTTGCACGTGCGGCGCTGAAGACAGGGAAGCTCATGGGGATCTGGTGAAGGAGTTCGTGGGATCCGGTGTAGCTGTCCGTGGGATTCGGAGGGCTGTCTGTGGGATCGCTCGGCACTGCTTCGACACGCTACATCAACTTCTGCATCTGCACGTCTAGCGGTAATCTCGTGGCCTATAACCTGAGCTGGATCTTGGGAGTACCGCGTTAGGGAAAAAGTTTTGTTTATCTCCGCGTGGCCCAACAATAACTACAAGATGAATTCAATTCACTTCCCATAATGGGACCTCCAACTGATGAGGCTTTTGAAGAGCCAAAAAATAGAGGGGACGAGGAACTACCACCCCTAGAGTTGAATACTCTACCAAATAATCCCAAATACAGATATCCAGATGATACAAATAAATTTCCTGTTATTATTAGTGCTAAACTTTTAGGAAAAGAAGAAGAAGAACTTATGGAGATACTTAAGGACCATCGCAAGGCCTTTGGGTACTCAATGGATGACTTGAAGGGCATAAGTCCCATGATAACCGTTGATCAAATATTCATGGAGGAAGGTACTAAACTGGTTACGGAATTTGATAGAAGATTGAAGCCTGAAATGAAAGAAGTGGTAAGAAAAGAAATTGTACGCCTAGTACACACAGGTATAATCTATCCTGTTAAAGAAAATGAATGGGTTAGTCATGTTCATTGTGTCCCTAAGAAGGGCGGTTTCACTGTTGTTCCTAATGAAAATAATGAATTGATACCTACTAGAACTATTGTTGGGCATAGGATGTGCATAGACTTCACAAAATTAAATAAAGAAACTAGGAAAGATCGCTATCCTTTACCTTTCATAGATCAAACTTCAGAGAGGTTAGCAAACCATACTTTTGGTACTCTGGTTTTTCTCAAATAGCTATGCATCCTGATGACCAACTTAAAACAACTTTCATTAGTCCTTATGATTTACATGCTTACCGACGTATGCCTTTTGGTTTATGTAATGCTCCGGCTACTTTTCAAAGATGCATGACTGCTATTTTTGCTGATTTCATAGAACTTATAATGGAAGTATTTATGGATGACTTTTCTGTCTATGGAACTTTGTTTACTAGTTGGTTGGATAATCTCAAAAGAGTTTTGCAGTGTTGCGAAGAAACCAATCTTGTTCTAAACTAGGAGAAGTACCATTTTATGGTCAAAGGTATAGTCCTTGGACACAAGGTATCAGGTAAGGGAATTGAAGTTGATAGAGCTAAGTTTGAGGCAATAGAGAAAATGCCACAACCCAGGGATATTAAAGGTATAAGAAGTTACCTTGGTCATGTGGGATTTTATAGAAGATTCATTAGAAATTTCTCTGGAATATCTAAACGTTTGACTAACCTCCTGCAAAAGGGAGTAAGATTTAATTTTGATGATAAATGTCTTGAAGCCTTTGATAAACTCAAAAATGCTTAATATCGTGCTCCAATCATTAAACCACCTATCTTGGATACAACCTTTGACTTAATATTTGAAGCTAGTGATGATGTTGTAGGAGTAACTCGAGAACAACATATTGGTCACAGATTTAATATTATACATCATGCTAGTATAACTCTAAAAGGTGCTCAGAAAAATTACACAAAGGAAGAAAAGGAACTGTTTGCTGTATTTTGCTCTTGCGATAAATTTTGTTCTTACATAGTTGATGCAAAGGTAAGAGTTCATGTGGATCGTGATGGTTTAAAAGAACTCCTTAAGAGGAAAGAACATAAGCCAAGACTGATCCGTTGGATTCTATCACTTCAAGAATTTGAGTTGCAGATTATGCAGAGGCAAGAAATAAAAATGTTAGATGTAGTGTCCATGATTGCCCAGCAAGACACCAATTTTATTGAGATGAACTTTAGTCCTGGTGATTTTTGTTTATGAGAATTATTCAACGAATTAAGGTCAATTCCTTCAAGAGAGAAGAAGTCTTTGTTGTTGGAGGAACTTTCTCATCCCCGAATAAGAAAATGGTAAGTGCAAGGTAAGAGTTCTTACGGAAATATGTGATTTGTTTTCACAAATTTTACTCCTAAAAATTCTGCCTTAGAATTCCTTGTGTTTTTCTAAAGTTTTAGAGGGTTTTTACCAACTATTCAGGCGGAACTATACGACCGGAGAGGGAGCTCCCCGTAGGGGTTCGCGTATGAAAACAATAAAATTTTACCCTATGCCCTTGAACCCTTGATGCTTCTAGGACCTATCTATTAGTAATGCAGTAACGGGAGGATCTTTTCGCGAACTTACCCTTGTAGACCGAAAAGCGTTGTCAACGCTCAGGAGAGCGTGGTTGATGTAGACGAGCCGAAGCCGACCTCAAGGTTGTGATGAAGTCCTTGCGCTCATGTGGCTCCAACAACTTGGGTGCCTCAAGTGTGACACCTCGCAGGGAGTTACACACGTCTGGTGCCTGGCGATGACTCCTGCTTCCCCGATCCAGCGGTACTTGCGGAAGTAGAGCTCCTAGATCCTAATCTAGCAGCGCGACGGCTCTCCGCGGTGAAGGTGTCTCTCGTTCGCGCAGTCCGAACATGGGACCACGGTCACGGGAGAGAGAGAGAATATCAATTGGAGGTCTCCCCAAAAGTGAGGAAATCTTTATTGAATATTGTGTGTATTTATGTGGCCAAATACCCCCACTATATATAGGAGAGGGGAGGTACTACCTCCCTCAAAGTCCCGGGGTGGGACTAGAGGAGAGGGAGAGGGGGAGGTGTGTCGGCCAGCCCCCACCATGGGCCCCACGTGGGGCAGGCCCACTAGGGCCGCCGACCACCCCCTAGGCCTCTCCTAGTGGTGTGGTCCCCTCTTGGGCCCTTTCCCCTCCGGGAATTGGCCCATTAAGCCCTTTGACCATTTAATTGATTTTCTCTTTTTTAAATAATTATGAATAAATGATTAAATCAATATTTAACATTCATTCACATATTATTCAATCTCCGTGGTTATGGAACACCTTCCACCTCCACTCCGGACATCCTACGGACTTACCAAAACCCTTCCGGTTTTCTCTCTACTCTTCTTTGGTGATTCTACCGATCCTATAAACACTCTCTAAGCATCATCAAGCCCTTAAATGTGATACCCCACGGTTCAGGAACACTCTAGACATGGTCGGGACACTCCTGGACCAATGATCGATAGAGGGACCTGGATGGCCATGTGACCCCTGTGCATTCCACGAAGATCTTTCGTCGTTTGAACCGGGACAGTCGTGTCTTATTCCTTTTGTCTCTCGATACTTGCATTGCTCGAGATCTGATCAATGACATCACCATGTCGTGTTCAATCTCGTTACCGAACAATGCTACTTGACTCGCTCCGACAAGTGATATCCCTGTGATCAAATCACACATTGTGCAGCTATTGGATATAACTTCTCTGAGTGGGCCCTTAAGTATCTTTCCGTCACGTGGACTGACAAATCCTGCTCTTGACATATATTGCCTCTATGGTTCCTCTGAGTACCTGAACACACCTTTATAATCACTGTGTTAACAAGTGACGCTTGATGCTATCTAAGCACTCTCGGGATACAGTGATTGATATAGCCACACGGTCTAAGCAATAATCTACAAGGATCCATTCTAATCATCGTAACTTGAACTTAGTAACATGATCGGGTCACGATGTTTAGGTTGGGTATTGGTTCATCATCCCATTCTCAGAATGAGTTGACTCCATTTCCAACTGGCATAAATGCCACATGATCAGGAAACCTTGATCATCTGTTGACCAATGAACCAGTGACTAGAGTTTCACCGGGAACCCCTGCTTGTTTATATATCACACGTGTATTGACGTTTCCTTTCAATACAGTTATAGCATGATATAAAACTTAATCATAAACTTTATGAAATATGATAATAATCCTTATTATTACTTGTCTCTAGGGCATATTTCCAACACTCCCGATGTATAGTTGGTCGTTAAACTCTTTGTATCATCTTTGTGAAATTGTTTTCGTTATCTGAGCCTATAAGGTTGCAACTATACGACCGGAGCCAAAATTCTGGTTGTATAGTTGGTCGTTAAACTCTCAAATAGTTTTGCTTTTTGGTGTCTGTATCTATATGGTCGCAACTATATGACCGAAGCCAGAATTATGGCCGTATATTTGGTTGTTAAACTCTCAGACACTTTTGATTTTTGGTGTTTGTATCTATACGGTCACAACTATACAACCAGAGCCAAAATTCTGGCCATATAGTTGGTCGTTAAATTCTCAGACACTTTTTGTTTTTCTTTTCATTTATTACCAAAAAATTTATTGTCGGTTCCGAGTTGTGATTTAATCGACCTGGACTCGAGATATTTGGAAATATCTGCCCGGAGCCAACTATACGGCCAGACCTATACGGGTCACACCCGTATAGTTGGTTGTTACACGGCAGAACTCTCCCAAATCCGTGATTTGTTTCCCTGTTTTATTAATATTCTTTTCTTGGACAACCATTTGATGTTTCTCGCGAGTTTTACCGACCTCTAACCCCCTTATACACTGCCATTGTCTCTCTCTCTAATCATAGTCTATAGGAACCAACCTAGCAATGCGCTATCCCGTCCCAGGCCGTGGGAAACCCATGGGGCTCATTGCTCTTTCCAGGGACCGATCTAGCAGCCCGTCCATGGAGGACGATGATGAGGAGGTGGAGAGGTTTAGCCCGAGGTACAAGGAGTATGTTGAGCCAAGCTACTTCAATAACCATTCCGATGATGACGTGGTTGATGTCTACATCCACTGTGATGTCTATGATCCACCGAAGATCGATTGGGCAGTGATGAAGAAAGCTCAAGAAGAGAGAGAAGATCCCAAGCCACATGGAAAATGGCGTGTGGAGATGGTCAAGTTCATCACCATGGATCCAAGACCACACAAGCGTAAGGAATTATCTAATGTTGGTGCAGGTGCTAGCAAGGGAGCGAAGGCACCACTCTCGAGACCAACCATTGGTGCTCGTATGAAGGTTAAGCCTCAAGAAGAGTGGAGGTACGGTTTCCACTTCTTCGATCAATCAATTATGGATGAGGACGAAGAAGCTATCCCCAGGACCAAGGATCACGTGCAGGCACTCGAGATATATCATAAGCAGGAGCTACTCCATCGCGTTGAAGTCCGTCACCGTCTCAATGAGATGGAGAAGAAGGAAGACCTCCTTCCATTGGTGACTAAGCTCGCAGATAGAGTGGACACTCTACAATCTGATTTGCAAGGTGCTACATCCGCATAACTGCTTTGGAGGAGACCAACAAGAAGCTATGCACCGTGGAGTTACATGCCATGACGCCACAGTGATCTACAACAGTCACGGTATCAAATAATCGCAAGGGATTATTTGATCCCGCCTGGCTTGATCCCGCCTGGCTTGATTCCAAGCTTGGGGAGATCTTTGAGACCTTGTAATATATCTTATAAGTTTTTATTATTTTTGCATTAGTCAAACTAGCAATAAAGTTTGCATTATTAGAATTCCCTTCAGGAATAGTCGATCCCTTTAATAAAATTCCGAGTTTATTATTATATATGGAGCAATATTGAGTTTGTGCTTGCTTTAATGATATATGAATAGCTTGAGTATGATTTTACTTGCACTTGATGATAGCAATAGGAGTCTTCCACACCATTGGTATTAATGGAACACATAAAGATAATTTGGTCAATATACTGTAAGTCTATGGTTTGATTTACAAAGGAAAACTATCTATACAATTAAGTTGAAAAAGAAACCTTGAACAAAATAAAATGAAAGTGCTATCAAAATAGAGTAAGAAAAAGTCGAGGTAGAATCTCTAAGTCATAAGAATGATTCATATACAATTGGAATTTGATAACTGAGATCGTTAAACTTTGAATTCCTACATAAGGTAGAATATACGACTAGCTCCTTTGCATAGCAATTAAAACAAAAGTGTGTGCATATATGCAAAAGAAAAGAAAAAGAAAGAAGAAAAGAGCGAGTGTGCAAAGAGAAAATAGGCATATACCATTGTATTGTAGTATGACAAAGAGACACTTTTTGAGATTTTGAATCCCAAGTGAATACGTTGATCCTAAAACACTTGGGACTACCTCGTTATCTCATTCGGTTGAACCGGATACTTTTATATTATGTTGAGATTCATCTTTTATGAAATGTTAATCACTAAGGTGTGGAAGCCTTCTAATACTATTTAGATGGTTCGAGTAAGGTACTATTCACGAGCTTATTCCTACGTATCGTATATGATAAACACACGATGCAACTGCCTCATTTATTTTAATCGACCCGGCTTCATGAATATGAGGATCACATCCATTAAGCTAAAACTTGCTCAGGACGAGCAAGAGTCTAAGATTGGGGAAGTTGATGAGTGCTGATACCTTCCATCCGGATTACGGATGTAGTATAGCTCTTATTCCCTAGTAGACCTAGGTTATCAAATCCACGGGAAGCGAATGCATAGTGAAGTTAATTTAACGGACCTTAAGGAGTTTTAGAATTCCTTTTGTGTTTTTACCGGACCAGTAGCTTACGTCTTTTTGTTGTTATCTACCATGGAGAGAGAGGGCCTAGGGCATTCGGTTTCACCTATAGCTATGCAAAAACATCTGATGGAAATCAAAGATAGAAATAAAGTATGCGTGTACTTGTTAGAGCAAGATAAATTATATGTGGGAAGTGCATCCATAATTGCTATTGCCTCCGCAACCGCTTATAGCAATAACCTACTAGTCTCATCCATAGAAGAAAGAGAAATGATTATATGCATAGTGATGTCACCGTTAATCCCAAGAAAATCCCTCACATACAGCCATAATACCCCTTCTGTCACTAGGGTTCCCAACCTACAAATTAGTCATCACTCATACTCCCTATACCTGGCTCAACCCTCGGGGTATTGGGTACCTGACGATTCCTTGGATTGAGGCAAGAGAGGATACAATAATCATCATGTCATACAAACTAATACACGATCCCATCTATGATAAATCACATGCACAATTGCTACATGGCTAGGCCGAAGCCTTTAGCCCAAGGAGAATTACTCACACATAGAGATGAGATCAACAATCACAAACATTGTAATGCAAATCATAAGATTGATAGCAATAGTCTTACAACGTCGCCAATCGGAGAAGAGATCTACTATTACAAGTGGTGGAATATGGCTATGGAGATGGAGAAGGGTTTGGAGATCTAGAGATGGCTGGAGATCTGTGGTAGAGGCTTTTTGTGAGGTCTGGCTTCTTCGGGGGCTTGTTTTCTTGTTGCCCGAGGATTTTTTATATAGGGGTCCCTTCATGAAAGTTGTTCGGTTTGACCTAACGGTGGTGGCGCCAACTATATGACCGGAGCTATATGGTCAGAATTTTTACTCTGGCCGTATAGTTGGTCGTTACAGCATCTGCCTCCGTTGTTTGGCTCCTAGTTTCTTCTGGTTGTTTGAAATATCGTATCTTTGACTTTAATGTAGTGATTCCCTCCTTTAAACAACATTATCTGCACAGGAAAAATACAAGAAGAAAGGATTGCATACCCCTCTGAATATTAGCATTAGTGGTAGGGTTTAGAGAGATATTTCATCAAAAATATGATTAATATCCAGTTTAAATGTGGACGTGGATGGCTATATTTCAGAGCCATCAACCTCCCCAAGCTTAAACTTGATCGTCCCGAGCAATAAAACCAAAATTAAAAAGTAACTCAGCATTTAAACTGAAATAACGAGATGGTGATCTTACTCATGATTAATAGTCTCATGTTTCCTCCACTTCATAAATCTGAAAAACTTCAGCAGAGATAGAGTAATGGCAAGCATATCATACGGGTTTCATGCATCCTTATAGCATAGATAAATTAGTGTAAACATGGATGATCCAATTGAGTAAACTTTATTCCATGTCAAGTAATCAACTCATAGGCTTGCCTTTGAACGGTAAAGTATAATCATGTAAATTAAGAGTGTGAGAGTTGTCATGAAAAGCATATATACTAGAGTATCTCAATTCTCCCACATCAATGAATCAAGACTTTGCAAGCACTACTTTTCTATTCATTGTCCTTCGAGAATTTCAGTTTTCAAGTAATTGAGAGCATGCCAAAGATTTTTATTAGTTTATCGGGTTATGATGGACACTCGTGGCATCACTAAGGTTTTTGTTTCTTTTGCATAATGATTACTCATAATATCCAGAGGAGTGATTCCATCATGATTACAGCTACCCAGGAGGGCCAAGAATCTTACCCACTATAGCATTGCTGCTACAAGTGTTTAATCAACTCATATCCGAAATCTAGCAGTTTCCTCCATGAAGATCGTTCGTAGGCCAGCGGAGTTATTGGCATCCCATGAAGTTTGACATGCGTAAAGTTATATCATCCTTATGATTAACAAGTCAAACTTTGGCTTGCTCACAAAAACCACTAAACATTAATTCAATCGAACAAATCCTTTTCAAAGAGAGATATCAAGTCAATCAACATTTTCAGTGGTGTTGAGTGTCTCTAGAAATAGGCCTTCAAGACTAAGCACTACAACACCCAAGCCTTCAATTGTGAGACTTTTTCTTATTACAATTGTTTAGCAATTTTTAGGCAAGACTTGCTTAATTACGAGAGCTGGAACAAAATGAGCCCAATTAAATACCCATGCAAACGACAATCTTACTATGATACAAAGACTCACTCCACCAATATAATATCTCAACATTTACTACTAACTAGCATGGGTTTCTCAAACTTCAAAAGTGGGGAGTCATAAGGCATACTTCTCATGTTTGGTTCCACTTCTTTCTTCCTTTTTTATTTGTTTCTTGGAAACTCGAAGTCGATCACTCTCCTGCAAATATATGAATACCTAGAGGCGAAAAGAAAAGAAAGATGGAAAATTAGGAAAAATGGAGAAATGGAGAAACCTTTTTTTGATTTTTAAGAGGGGAACTTTAAAGAATAGAAAATTGGCGGTAAAGCTCAGCAAGAAAATTCGAAAACAAAATAGAAATAACTAAAGATAAAGTGTTGGAGAAACCAACATGAGTGCTTATAAACTCAAATAAAAACGCAACCTCGAAATAAATAAAAGCAAATAAACTCCAAATAAAGATACATGAGGAAACTTCCCCAAGCTTAGGCTTTTGCAAGCCCTTCAAATCATTGTGGTGGCGAGAAAAAGTCGTTACTCCAGTTCGTGAATTGAGTTGAGAGGTTACTTGTTGATTCTCGAAGGTTCAAAAAGAGGTTGCGCATCCTCTCCACAATCCCTCCAAGTCCTTGGAAATATTGGTATGTGGCGAACCGGGTTTGTGGTTGCTCCTCTTGATAAGGAACTTCTTGCTCCTCCTCTTAGTCCTCATCCTCTTCAGGAATCTCTTCCTTGGGTTGGTGTTGATCAACCTAGGAATCATATAGCAAACGTCCTTCCTCGATAGAGAAAAGACCATTAGGCATAGGAGTGGGGTAGATACGCCCAGCTCCAGCAATATGCAGGTAATAAACACCACCTCTCCTAGTGAGCATTCCACGGGCCCTCAAGGTGGAGAAACCAACATGTGTCTCACCTAGTACGGGTTGCAACTCACCTAGATCGATGTCTACGGCAGTGTCAAGCACGGTGATGACGCCTCCTCTTGTGATTGGGCCTTGGCTTTGGGAGGCTTGGTTCTCCAGGTAGCGCACAAGGATGGCGCCCAAGTTGAGTGACAGGTTTCAGTTGATGTAAGCAGCCTTTGCAAGGACTAGGATGTCCTCCTTGTTGAGTCTCGTGAACTCATTATGTGCTTGCAAGGTGTTAGCAATAATATAGAACAAATGGCGAATTGCAGGATGTTGAATATTTTCCCCTTGTTCACTCTGCTAGTGAAGCTCATTCCATTATAGTATTGATCGGGGGAAGGAATTATGCCAGTAAAGGATGCGCGTCAAGCATGAACATCATTTTTTGGCAAATTAAAGCATGCACACCATTCATCTAATGTTAAAGTGTAGTTGGTGTTCATCAGACAGAAAGAAACCGTATCCTCTCCTTGCCATAGTTTAACGGTGCTTTGCAACGAACTTAGGAATTCAATGGTTAAGCGGCGATAAGTAGGTACATCATTGTACACAAAGTTTTGCATGCCAACTCTGTTGCAAAGTAAATTAAAGTCATCAGAAATACCGAGTTGGTTCAGTATAATGGGGCAAGCCCACTTGGTGGCCTTCACTTTGCGGTTCTTGATCTTGTTGAAGCATTCATGATGGGCATCATCCCTGAACCGTATCCCCATGCGTTCCTGGGTGATAGCCTAAGAAGCACTAGCGGTGGCACGAGCACGAGTTTGGCTCCTTGTGTTCATCTTCTAAAACATTGAAGATAGGAAAAAATAAAACTTTTTGATCCAACAATAGTAAGTATAATATATTCCTCATCTAAGCACACTAAAGAATCTCCTCAAGATAATAATCTAGGAAATAAAATCATGGCAATTGCTTCATAGTAGGTCTCACCCTAGATTGACAATGACAATAGATCAAAGATGAATTTGCAAAAAGTAATTGGAGGATCGGAGGAGAAACATATCGTAGATCACTTGTGTGCGAGGAAATCGAACGAAATTGAGTAAGATGAAGATCCCTTGAGGTTTTGAGAGAGTTTAGAGGTAGAAGAAGGAAAAAGGATTGAAGTTTTGGAGTTGGGAGTACCTTCCCGTGTGATTTTGTGGTCAGGCGCAACTATACGGGCGCAGCTATACAGGCGGAACATGTGTTCCGGCCGTATAGTTGGCGCCTGTCAAAAGATTACGGTTTCCTCCTAGCAGCGCAGCTATATGGACGCAACTATACGGGCGGAACAAAATGTTCCGGCTGTATAGTTGGTCGTTAAACTGTCTATCCCTGCGAAAGAAAATTTGCAAAGGAATAGATATCTATACGACCGGAATTTTTAGTCCCGCCGTATACTTGGTCGTTAAACTCTCAGTATATCTGAAAAGAAATTGTATGGAGGCATTGATATATACGACTGGAACTATACAGCCAGAATTTTTATTCCCGCCATATAGTTGGTCGTTAAACTCTCAGTACATATTACAGAAAAAAATTTGACGGTAAAGATAACTATACGACTAAAACTATATGGCCAGAATTTTTATTCCCGCCGTATAGTTGGTCGTTAAACTCTCTGTGTGCATTAAAAAAAATTTGTTTCTTCGTAAACTATTTCTTTTCCTGTAACTTAGCGATATACCTTGTTTTTGACAGAAAATTGATAGTAAATATTGTTGACCAACAATAGCATGAATAATGCAGAATTTCAAGTACTACTGAATTTATTCTCCTCAAATCGAGTTTTCTAGCACTCTTTATTAAACATGAACTTAAACTAAAACTAAAAACTTAACTCAAACCTTAATTTAACATGGGTTGCCTCCCATGGAGCTCTCTTTTATGGTCAATAGCTTGACATTGATGATACTCACTTGGGCCAGATGAGTGGAACACCCACTCCAAAGTAATTGGCCTTCAAAGTGATGGCCTCCTTCTCTTCATATTTGGCTTTCTTCTTCCTCGGGAAATGAATAACAAAAGGATCTCACGAAGGCAATTGCAACCTCATGTTCCCTTCATGAAGGTTAATTAAAGCCTTTATAGTTCTTAAGAAAGGACGGCCTAGTATTATAGGAGCAATAGTATCTTTAGGAATGTCAACTATAACAAAATCAATGAGAGTAGGACAGCCTTTGATATAAAATAAAGTGTTCTCCGTAATCCCTACAGCTTGTTTGTAGGTAGAATCTTCTAGATGCAATTTTAACTCAGTAATTTCAAAGGAGCCAAGATTTAACTTGTTAAAAAGACTCTTTGGAATTGTTGAGACGCTTGCACCTAGATCACAAAGTGCAGCTATCTCATTCGTTCCAATCTTTATCTTAATAGTAGGCTCAAATATGTCATCTAGTTTAACACGTAACTTTTCAGCAATTTTCTTGTATTCCTCTTCAAGATCGCATACCTTAATTGCTACTTAATCAACAAAGTGTTGATACATGGCTTCATCGTTACCTTCACTTACCAGAATTTTGACGTTGATCCTCTTTACGAGATCTTCGAAGGTGTATCTTGGTGAAGGGTCATTACTATAATCAAGTTCTTCAGGCTCCTCCCTTTGGATCCTCATCATTTTGAGTTCTTCAATAGGATTGGGGTCAGTTTTACCTGCAAATTTAGCTAAAAAGAGAGTTTGACTCTCAGTTATCTTACCTAGTTGTGCCTCAACAATCCTTGTTCTTTCTTGAAGGGCCTGCAAATCATTTCTCAAACTAACAGCTTGGTTAGATAATTTACCAAGCATAGCATCATGGTTCTCCGTAATTTTGACTAGAATGTTATTTTGTTCATTTTGTGAGTCTATGAAAGACTTAACGTTTCTTGGAGACTACCATTACTAGTTCCCATATTATTATTAGAGTTACTTGTAGGACTAGCATAATGTTTCTGAAAGTTAGGATTGTAACTCTTCTTCCAAGCAGGGTTGTAATCATTACGAGCTACGGAGTCTATTTATTCTATGTTTGTTTCGAGGGTGGCTCTTGCCTGAGTTTCCTTACCTTTTATGGCTACTATGAGCTCATCCAACTTAGCATTGAGATCTTCGTTCTCTTGTGGTGAGACAGAGTTCACCTTCTTCGTGTTTGATCTTTCAACATGCCATTGGGCATGGTTGTCTTGCATATTGTCTAGTAGCTGCTTTGCTTCGGTAATATGTTTACCCATAAATGTTCCTCCAGCTGCAGTATCAAGCATAGACTTAGACACAGGATTAAGAGCATTATAAAATAAATGGAGGATTACCCAATCTTCCATCCCATGACTAGGATAGTTTCTTAGGAATTCTTTCATCCTCTCCCATGCAAGTGCTAGTGTCTCACGCTCTTCCGTCTAAAGCCAGTAATATTAGATCGAAATTGCATAGTCTTTGTAGGTGGGAAAATTTTAGTCATAAATAAAGAAGTACATCCTACCCATGATGTAATAGTATTTTTAGGCAAAGATAACAACCATACTTTAGCTCTCCCTCTTGGAGAGAAAGGAAATAGACGTAATTTGACCGCATCAGGGTCAACGTCTTTTATACGCATCATATCACATATTTCAGTGAAAGTATTTAAGTGCATACCCGCGTCTTCGATAGTAGAGCCTCCAAATTGATTCTGTTGAACCAAACTTAAGTAATGGGGCTTAATTTCATAGTCATCAACAGCGATTGCTGGCTGAGTAATAGGAGTATGCAAATAATCATTATTGGGAGTAGCAAACTCCCCAAGCTTCTTTTCAGACATACTTCCTATGTTTTGGGGTTTTCTTAGATAAAAATTATAACAGTAAAAAAAGAATTTAAAGACTAACTAATTTTTTTGGTTTATCAAATAAATACTGAGAGCAAACTAACAAAATTAAAATCAAGAATTCAAACTAGCAAGGTTCCTAATAACCTCACCAGGGTAGCTATTGCTTCCTCGGCAATGATGGCAGAAAAATGGTTGATACCTTCGATCCGGACTACGGATGTAGTATAGCTCTTTTTCCCTAGTAGACCTAGGTTATCGAATCCACAGGAAGCGAATGCATAGTGAAGTTACTTTAACGGACCTTCGGGAGTTTTAGAATTCCTTTTGTGTTTTTACTGCACCAGTAGCTTGCGTTTTTGTTGTTGTTGTCGATGATGGAGAGAGAGGGCCTAGGGCGTTCGGTTTCACCTGTAGCTATGCAAAAACATCTGATGGAAATAAAAGATATAAATAAAGTATGCATGTACTTGTTAGAGCAAGATAAATTATATGTGGGCAGTGTATCCATAATTGCTATTGCCTCCGCAACCTCTTATAGCAATAACCTACTAGTCTCATCCATAGAAGAAAGAGAACTAATGATATGCATAGTGATATCACCGTTAATCCCAAGCAAATCCCTCACATATAGCCGTACTACCCCTTCTGTCACTAGGGTTCCCAACCTGCAGATCAGTCATCACTCATACTCCCTATACCTGGCTCAACCCTCGGGGTCTTGGGTACCTGACAAGTCCTTGGATTGAGGCAAGAGAGGATACAATAATCATCATGTCATACAAACTAATACACAATCCCATCTATGATAAATCACATGCACAATTGCTACATGGCTAGGCCGAAGCCCTTAGCCCAAGGAGAATTACTCACACATAGAGATGAGATCAACAATCACAAACATTGTAATGAAAATCATAAGATTGATAGCGATAGTCTTATAATGTCGCTAATCAAAGAAGAGATCTACTATTACAAGTGGCGGAATATGGCTATGGAGATGGAGAAGTGTTTAGAGATCTGGAGGCGGCTGGAGATCTATGGCAGAAGCTTTTTGTGAGGTCTAGCTTCTTCGGGGGCTTGTTTTCTTGTCACCCGAGGCTTCTTTATATAGGGGTCCCTTCACAAACATTGTTCTGTTTGACCTAACAGTGGCAGCGCCAACTATACGACCCGAGCTATACGGTTGGAAATTTTGCTCTGGCCGTATAGTTGGTCGTTACGGCATTTGCCTTCGTTGTTCAACTCCTGGTTTCTTATGGTTGATGGAAATCTTGTATATTTGACTTTAATGTAGTGATTCCCTCCTTTAAACAACATTATCTGCGCAGGAAAATTACAAGAAGAAAGGATTGCATACCCCTCTGAATATTAGCATTAGTGGCAGGGTTTAGAGAGATATTTCATCAAAAATATGATTAATATCCAGTTTAAATGCGGATGTACATGACTATATTTCAGAGCCATCAAGTGCATATTTGCATCATGTTTTACATTATTATTTTGCATTGTAGATGTAGGATCTTGGTATTTTACGGCACTCACGCGCACATTTTATATCTGTTTTCACCAGGATCAGGACAGATGATGGATCCAATGGATACAATTCTAGGATCAGTTGTACTGTGGAGAAAAGGAGTAAAAACAACGTAAATCGCTTATTTGGGAAATATTAATAATACTAGAAGAAAACCAGAAGCGAACAAGGGAGGCAGAAGGTTCAACGACCAACTATACAGCGGGAGCAAATTTCCGGCCTTATAGCTCTGGACGTATAGTTGGCGTCGCCTCCGCCTCCTCAAATAGTTTCACCCCGTGCAACTGTTTCAGGGAGACGACATACAGGTCACCTAGAAATTGCAGAAACCTCACCTCCGGAAGGCATCTGGAGGGGGAACTCATCCACTAGGGATCCATCTTCACCCTGCATAGATCCGGGAGGCTAAGGCATCGATCTTCATCATCCACCTCTACATCACCACTATATCCATCCATCCCATCTACATCTTGTCTAGATCTTGTTGTAATTCCCGTACTCGTTGTGGATTTATGCAAGTACTATTCATCTATGATTGTTTCTATTACCATTGCCATGATGTTGATTGCCTCCATCTCTGAGTAGATCTCTAGTTCTTGGGGAGATGCAAAAACCCTAGTATGAGATTGAAATAAGATAAAGTCTATTATGATATTCATCGCTGTGACCCTGTGTTAGATTTTCTACATCTTGATGTTGAGAGAAGTCGACCTCTCAATATTTGCCTCTCGTGGGGACTTGATGGAGGGAACTACTAGTTGGTAGACGGAGGTGTGCTAGCACTTACAGTGACTATAAAGCTATTGGCACCCCTTACGTATCAACTTGGAAAACCGAGGAAACTCATGTAACACTATCCATGCCATGGGATACGTCCTTCGGGATTACGTCCCTTAATAGCCCAGTAATTCGATTGATGTCGTTTGCTGACTATTGTGGTTATGAGGATGATGTGAGCAGCGGTTGCTGCCTAATTGTCCAAATAGGGAGTTCCTCCCACACATACATAGTTGAGAATGTTCATTATGAAATTCTTTATCTTAGATCCTTATAATACTAGTGGTGTATCCGCTACTCCCTGAGAACACTTTTCCCCTATTGCAGTTCCAATGTCTCTTACATACGCGATACTTACTTTCTCTATTAAGTTATTTTACTTTACTTTATTATTGCTCTTATACCTAAAACCCAAAAACACCTTTTTACACAATACTTGCATTTTATCTTGTCACTTAGAACTTAATCTAGCATTTCTATCGCAATATTTATTTCAAGAGTTATTAGACTTCAGACTCCTGCTCCCTGTGGGATCAATATCTTTATTTCGAAACTAGCTACAAACGATATGTGCACTTGCATTCATCACCTTTATTGGTGCAAAGGAGAGTATTCTCTTCAACTCCTGAAGTGTTGCGTCAACTTCGTCCATCCATACGAATTTGTCCGCCTTCTAGAGCAACTTGTAGAGTGGCATAGCCTTCTCTCCAAGTTGGCTGATGAGACGGCTTACTACTGCTATGCAGACTGTGAGCCTCTATATGTCCTTCAAGCACATTGGGTGTTTGATGTCAAGGATGTTCTTGATTTTCTCCGGGTTGACCTCCATTCCACGATGCGAAATGATGAATCCCAACAGCTTGCTAGATGGTACCCCGAAGAGGCACTTCTTAGGGTTAAGCATCATGTTGTATTTCCGGAGATTGTCGAAGGTTTCCTGTAAGTTGGCAATAAGGTTGTTTGATTTCTTTGATATTACCACGATGTTGTCCATGTAAGCATCTATGTTGCGACCTATTTGGTCATGTAGGCAGTGTTGCATTGTCCGCTGGTAAGTGGCACCGGCGTTTTTTTAGCCCAAAGGGCATCGTGACATCGCAGTACGTGTCGTAAGGTGTGGTGAACGAAGTGGCCAATTGGTCTGACTTTCGCATCTAGATTTGGTGGTAACCTGAGTAGGCATCGAAAAAACACCAAAGTTTCGAGCCATCCGTCGAGTCAATGGCTTGGTCAATGCGATGAAAAGCAAACGGATCCTTCAGACACACTTTTTCAAGCCGGTGTAATCAACGCACATTCTTAACTCATTGGTTCCCTTTTTGGGGACAAGTACAGGATTTGCCACCCATCGGGTGTGAATAACTTCTCGGATAAAGCCAGCCTTAAGTAACCTAGCTATTTCTTTGCCTATAGCCCTTCGTATTTCATCACCAAAGCATCGTAGAGGTTGTTTCATCGGTTTAGCATTGGGATCAATATTCAAGCTGTGCTCGGCAAGTTCCCTAGGTACACCTTTCATGTCGGCAGGTTGCCAAGCGAAGATGTCCCTATTTTTGCGAAGGAAATCGACGAGTGCACTTTCCTATTTGGGATCTAGGTCTGTGCCAATGGCAGTGGTCTTGGAGGAATTTCCTTCAACAAGCTCCACCTGCTTAGTCTTGATGGTGGCCATGAATGCGGGTTCGGTAGCAGTGGTCTGCTTCTTCGAAGTCGGCATCTCCGAGGCATCGACCTGGCTCTGAATCTCTTTGAACTCCTCATCGTAGAGAACTGCTTTGGCGAAGGCGGCTTCACTGAGCTTGCACTTCCGTGCCTTGGTGAAGCTTCCATCAACGGTGATGATGTTGTTTGGTCCGGGTATCTTGAGCTTGTTGTAGACAAAGCATGGCCTTGCGAGGAAGGAGTGGAAGATGTCGCGTCCGAAGATGACATGGTACACGCTCTTGAAGGGCACCACTTCGAAGGTCATGCGTTCTTGACAGTAATTGTTGATGTCGCCAAAAGAGACCGGAAGGGTGATGCAACCCAAGGAAATAGCTTGGCGGCTAAGAACAACCCCATGGAACACGGTATTGCTCTTCCTTAGCTGGGTTTTCTTCAAGTTCATCTTGTGCAGCATATCCAGGTATATGATGTTGATGCTGCTTCCACTGTCCACGAGGCACTTGGTGAACTCTGTGCCATCAATCAAACGGTTATTGACCATAGCATACTAGTTATCTATTCGAATAAGATCTGGGTGATGCTTCCTATCCCAAGTGAGGAATCTCTGACCACCTGACGTACTGGGGAACTGGAGGGAGGGTAGCCATCAATATCCTCAGAGAGGTTTTCTAGGCCCGGATGGTGGGAGTACCAAGGAAATTGTGGTAGACTGGAGCCTTCTTCTCGAAGGGGTTTTTCCCTTTACCCGCTCCCTTGTCGGGGGATTTGGGGTCCACATCTTCATCCATATCACTTGAATCCTTGGATTCCTCCTCCTTCTTCTTCCCTTTGCCCTTTCCACAGGGTCTGTTCTTCCGACTTCACTTGTAGCCGGACTTAGGGTCCTCCTTGAGGTCATTGATAAACTTGCATTGGCGGTTGGTGTGGGTGGCTTTGCTGTTCGTGTCGAGGTGGAAAAAACACAGCATGTCGCGGTACTCCTCATACATTTAGGGAATGCAGGATGCTGAGGCTGTAGAATCACTCCTCTGCTGGCCATGACTAGCCCCCAGCCACGACCACGTTGTCTGCCTCCGCCTCTGCCAGTGAATGTTGTGGCGACCATGTTGGCTGTTTTCTTCTCTTCAGGTGGAGTCTTCCGCTTGTTGTTATTGTTCTTCCTGGCCTAAGTAGGGATTGCTATTGCCGGCAATGATCTGTGTGCGTCGTCACCAGTAGCGGCGAACTCTCTAGCCATGGCGATCATTGCATTGAGGTTGAGCTCATTGTTATCGTGCTTGCACTTCAACGTATGCTGGAGCAAAGTTCCCTTCTCCAGACCGTCGATGAAGGCGGCCATAGCAGTTTGTTTCATGCACCCCTACGCAGGAGCCAGCGAGAGAGGTAGGCACGAGAGTTTTCATCCTTTTCCTGTACGCACTGTTGTAGGTCTCCCACAGTGTAGGGACGTTTATACGTACCCTCGAAGTTTTTGGTGAACGCTTCATGCATGTCCAACCAGTTACATATTGATTTCTCTAGCAAGTCATCAATCCATTGTCGGGCGGTGCCGGTGAGCGTAAGTGGGAGGTACTTGATGGTGACATTGGGGTTTCCCCCTGCGATGTATATCTCTTTGCTGTAGTCCTGCAACCATGTGGCTGGCCTGGCGGTGCCGTCATAGGGTTTGATAGTCTTGTCTATCCGGAGGCCTTGGGGGTAAGTTGTGGCCCATATTACAGGTCCAAAACAACGTGGACCGAGGTATGGGAGCTCCTGTGCTTCATGGATCTTGTCCATCCATGAATGTGCGTCATACGACTATGGTTGCTTCCCTTTTCCATCATGAGGAGGGGAGTTTCGGTGCGATCTATGAGATCCACAATGCCCTCCGCCATGATGGCTGCTAGGTGGCGACAATGGAGGTGGAGGCGGTGTGTTAGCCTTCTTGTTGTTACCCTCCTACGACTCCTCACGCCTGTCACGGTTGCTTGTCGGACGTGGCGGTTCCTTGTGGGACCTGCTCCTATGTCCTTCAGTGTCGCTGCGTTCTCCGGCAAGCTGGGGCTATTCGTCTTGGTCGCGTATAACGATGCACACCTAGGGACGCCTAGGTGGTGGCATGCTTGTACGATGGTGCGGTTGTGGTTCCTCGTGATGCCGGGATGGTGATGGAGGCGGCGACCAACGAGGGCGAGCCTTTTCTTTGTGATCCGAAGATATGGGTATGTGATACATTGCAAATGTACCTATAATTTTTGATGTTCCATGCTTAGTCTTATCTCCTTTCTTGTGTTTTGTCCATACTTTGGAGTACTTTTCATATGATTTCTTGGACTAACCTATTAACAAGAGCCACAGTGTCAGCTGCCTGTTTTCTGCTGTTTTTGGTTCCAGGAAAGTCAGAAAATGAATATTCTCAGAATTGGACGGGACAAAAGCCAAAGTGCCTATTTTTCCGGAAGACTCACGGAGCCAGAATACGAGACGAAGGAGGGCCAGGGGCTCGCCACACCACACCCAGGCGCGGGCTAGGCCTGGCCGCGCCAGGGCATGGTGTGGGCCCCCCAGACACCCCCTCGGTCTCCCTCTTTGCCTATAAGAAGCCTTTTGACCTAAAAACTCCGGGGGGTTCGGCGTTTTTCCAGAAGGAGTTCCGCTCTAGTGCGGTGTTGGTGTAGAGCTCGTTGGGAACCCCAAGAGGAAGGTATGATGAGCACAGCAGCAAGTTTCCCTCAGTTATGAAACCAAGGTTTAATCGAACCAGTAGGAGCAAGGAAACACCCCAAAGGTGTTACTAGCTGAGCTTTGGCAGGGCGCACTACCGGTGCTAGTAGCAACGTGGAGACCTACACAACACAACCACAGAACTTTGTCCCCAACTTGCGATGAGGTTGTCAATCTCACCGTGTTTTGCGGAAAACAAAGGATTAAACGTATCGAATGGAAAGAAGTAAAAGTTTGCAGAAAGTAAACACAAAGAAGTAAATAGTTTGTAGATTGTATGTAAAGAAAAGGACCAGGATCCATAGTTCACTAGAGGTGGCTCTCCTTAGATAGATAACATGTTGGGTGAACAAATTACAGCGGGGCAATTGACAAACATCGAGAAAGCAATACATGCATATACTAATCATCTTGACTCCTTTGGAACTTGATTGGGCATTACAACAATATACATAGACCGCCATCCAACTGCATCTATGACTAATAATCCACCTTCAGGTTATCATCCGAACCCCCTCCAGTATTAAGTTGCAAGCAACAGATTATTGTTTTACGAAATGCGTGTAAAGTAAACAATACGATTGTTCTATGAACAAAGGATTGTTGTTTTCTCCCTAGTAGCAACAGCACATCTAGTACCTTAGAGATTTCTGTCACTTCCCCAGATTACCAGAGGCATGAACCCACTATCGAGCATAAATACTAACTCTTGGAGTTGCTAGCATCTACTTGGCCAAGATAGCTACTAACAACGAAAAGCATGCAAGATCACAAATAACAAAGACATGATAGATTCAATAATCAATCTGAAATAGCATCTCAATATCCATCGGATCCCCACAAACACAACATGCAGAATTACAAATAGATGATCTTGATCATGAACGGAGCTCAAAAGATCTAGACATGAAAGCACAAAGGAGGAGAACCAGCCATCTAGCTACTACATGGATCCGTAGTCCAGGGATGAACTACTCACGCATCACACCGAAGGCTTGCATGGTGATGAAGAAGGCCTCCAGGGTGAATTCCCCTCTCCGGCAGGGTGCCGGGAAGAGCTTCAGATCCCTCTCGATCTAGGGATGGAGATGACGGCGGCTACATACTCTTTCGTGGATTTTTGATCGGGTCTTAGGGTTTACGTCCCGAGGGCATCTTATAGTCGGAAGGAGAGTCCGAGGGGGTGCCGGGAGCGGCCACACCACCCCCTGGCGCGGGCCAGGCCTGGCCGCGCAGCCAGGTGGTGTGGTGGCCCCTGGCCCCTCTCCGTCTCGTACTCTGGCACTTGATGACTTCCGGAAAAATAGGCACTTTGGCTTTTGTCCCGTCCAATTCGGAGAATATTCATTTTCTGACTTTCCTGGAACCAAAAACAGCAGAAAACAGGCAGCTGGCACTGTCGCTCTTGTTAATAGGTTAGTCCAAGAAATCATATGAAAAGTACTCCAAAGTTGGAACAAAACACAAGAAAGTGGATAAAACTAAGCATGGAACATCAAAAATTATAGATACATTTGCAATGTATCAGCCGCCACCACCAGATTCCACGAAACAACACCAGAAACTCCGTTCTGGCACCCTGCCGGGACGGGAAATGGAAGGAGACCATCACCATCACCATCATCATCACCATCGCTTCTCCGTCGACCATCCATGTTTCCCCCATCTATGAGTGAGTAATCCCCCGCTATAGGCTATGGGGATGGTAGGGATTGGATGAGATCGTTCATTTAATGGCATCAGATTGTTAGGGCATGGTGCCTAGTATCTTTTATTAGTGCTTTACGACTTTCTTGCGGCTTGTTGTGCTTAATGCTTGTCACTAGAGCCCGAGTGCCATGATTTCAGATCTGAACATGTTATTGATTCATTATGATAGTATTGTTTTTGGTCTTATCTACAAGTTGTATACACACGTTGTTGTTCAGAACCAATGGCCCCGAAGTGACAAAAATCGGGATAACCGGAGGGAATGGCTTTGATATGAGGATCACATGTGTTCACGGAGTGTTAATGCTTTGCTCCGGTGCTCTATTAAAAGGAGCACCTTAATTGCCAGTAGTTCCCTTGAGGCCCCGATGCAAATGGGCTGGCAGGACAAAAGATGTTGTGCAAGTTCTCATTGCGAGCACGTATGACTATATATGGAACACATGCCTAGGATTATCTAGTACTTGGATGCTTTATCTTATTTATCTACAATTGCCCTATGTTCTGATTACTATGTGGATTGTCTTGTCCATGCAACGCCCGTCCATCCACCCCTGTGCCTACCGCACTCGAATCCCACTGGTTACTGCTATTGTTACTACTGTGTTTACTTTGCTACTGTTGTTACTTTACTATTCCTACTACAAAACAATTGCTACTGATAAACTGTTGTGAGCAAGATTGTTTCCAGGTGCAGCTGAATTGACAACTCAGTTGTTAAGGCTTATAAATATTCTTTGGCTCCCCTTGTGTCGAATCAATAAATTGGGTTTCACTTCCCTCGAAAATATTGCGATACACCCCCTATACTTGTGGGTCATCAAGACTATTTTCTGGCGCCGTTGCCGGGGAGCATAGCTTTATTTATCAAGTCCACTTGGAATCACTATTGTTCAAGCTAAGTTTATTTTCTCCTTGTTTGCTTGTTTCTTTATCAAAAAAGGGATAGCTCCTACTCTAGTTGTTATTTTCGTTGGTATGTTATTGTCTTGCTTTATCATGCTTGTTGTCAATGGTTGGTTTCTTTGAAACTGAATCTTATTGGCAAGGTGGGTTCACGGAAGATCAAAAATATTATTATAAGGAACACCGCTTGTCACAAAAAGGGAAACACTTATGGGAACAAATTGATAAATTGTATACCATTGCTAGAAACGTGTGCTCTACTTATAATTTTACTTATTGCCTTGATAAATCTTGCTGCTGTAGGAGGTACAAACACCTCCCTTTTCAATGTGAGTATAATGATAATGTTACCATATCTTCTGATGTTAAGGGAAATTATGACTTTTATGATGTGGAACAAACTGAGGAATTTATTGCTTGGAAGGGTGCATTTGAACTTGCTAGTTTGCTTGAAAATATTGATGATTCACCTTATAAATATGAGGTTTATGGTATACTTAAATTTTGCTTTGATAATTACAAGGAATAAAATGGCTATATTCTTGAATATATTAATAGATGCTTTCCACAAATGGAAGAGACTAATGCCTTGCAGGATCCTATGGAAGAAGAAATTGATGAACCTGAAATCTCATTAGATGAAAAAGAGGAGGAGAGTGATGAACAAAAGGAGGAAGAATGGATTAGCTACCCATGCCTACCTTCAAATGAGAGTAACTCTTTATCCCTTACATTATTTGATTGTCCCCCATGCTTACTAAAGAAGGATGAATGTTATGTTCCTGAGGATTCTTTTGAAGATGTTTATAATAAAGCTCTAGTGCTTGTAGATCATGAAAAGCATGCTTTATGTGATAGTTATATTGTTGAGTTCATTCATGAGGCTACTGAAAATTATTATGAGAGAGGAAAATATGGTTGTAGAAGTTTTCATGGTATTGAAATACCTCTCTATGTGCTGAAAGTTTTGAAGTTACTCTTGTTTTACCTTCCTATGCCTGTCACTTTGTTCTTTGCGAATTTATTTGCATACAAGATTCCTATGCATAGGAAGTGGGTTAGACTTAAATGTGTTTTGAATTTGCTTCTTGATGCTCTCTTTTACTTCAATTCATATTTCTTATGTGAGCATCCTCTCAAACTATTATGCCTGAAGATGATAATATGTCTATTATTCTTGGGAGACCTTTTCTTAAATACTGCAGGAGCTGTTATTAATTGTAATCAAGGGAAGGTGACCTTCAATGTTAATGATAAGGAACACATTGTCTATTTCCCCAAGAATATTGAAAGGACTTATGGTTTGAATTCAATTGAACATGTTGAGGGCATTCAAGTTAGAGAAATATATTGTCCCATACCAAGAGAAAAATTTGAAACTATTATGATTGGGACCATTGCTATCAAGGTTGAGGTAGCATAATCATTAGTGGAATACAAAGTTTTGTCTCATATGAAATTGTTTTGGTAAAAAGACCTGATCAACCTTGTTAACAAAAGGATTTCATTGAATAAAACAATGTTTTCACCATGATTATCTCCGCTTACTTCTATTCTATCCATTTTAGTTTTTGCTTATGCCTAACTTAAAGGCGTTAAAGAAAAGTACTTATTGGGAGATAACCCAAAAGTTTTAGATGAATCTTGGAAGTTATTACTTTAGTAATAACCGCTCCTTATCCTTTTTATTTGCTTTTTGTGCCAAGAGTAACCTCTAATGAGAGAGAAGTAGTGATTGGGAAAGTTGCTGTCCTGAAACAGATTTCTGTGCTTCACCGTAAACATTCGTGTAAAATCTCTAAATGTATTTTTGAGGCGTGAATTTTTGTGCTTCTGCCCCAGGTTGTTATCTAACTTTTGTTAGTTCAACACTTTTTGATTTGAGCAACAGAAGGTCTTCTAAAAAAATCGTCTTTACCTGATGGTCTGTTTTGACAGATTTCTGCCATTTTCTGTATTTGCTTCTTGTTGGTTCTTTTTGAGTTCTTTTGGGGAGTTGAGCTTTTTGAGGGAAGTGCTACAGTAGCTAGTGTTTTAATGGAAGTTTATTTGGTGTTAGAACTGAACCTTAAGACTTATTATCTTGAGTGCACTAATATTGCTAATAAAGATTGTGTGAAGTTCTATATGAAGGAAAATTTTCAGGTGTATGGAAGGAAAGAGTAATGAGATGAAAGATGGACTAAAGCTCAATCTTGGGGATGCCACCCGTGTCACCCCAAGAAATATCCAAGAAGTACAAGCGTCAAAGCTTGGGGATGCCCAAGGCATCCCCTTCCTCATCAATAAAAATCCCAGGTTTCTTCCAAACACTTCATTTTTATTATTTCATGCACAGTTGTGTTGTTCTTGGAGCGTCTTCTTTTTTGTTTTCGTTTTGTTTTTTTGTTTGCTTTGTTTTCTTAGTTTGCTGAATAAATTGGTTGGACCCCCTCTTTCATACATTGGTGTTCAAATAGTCTGGTTTGGATTGGAAAAGAGTAGGAAAGTTCATTCTTAAGTGTTAAAGAGAGCTTGTTTTTGACTGTGGCCTATGCTTTGTCATACCATGCTTGATATTGTTTTGGCTTTATGCTTAGTATTATTTGCTGTAGAATGACTTTTTATAAACAATTGAGATTGCTTAATGTGCCTTGGATGAATCATGCGTTGTTTTACCATATTAAAGCATAGTATAGTGGTATTATCCTTTGATGCTTTATTTGGGTTGACTTGGCGCATGCTCACACCATGTTATGACTATCTCAAGTCACCATAAGCCTTTATGATCCTTTAGTTTTCAACTTGTAGTATCACTTTATGCTTTGATCAATGATGTTTTGTCGCTTTGCATGATTATGGCCATTATTGCTCTCCTAGTTTGTCGCTCCCAGTCTTTTGCTAGCCTCCACAACCAAGTATGAGTTCCACTCATGCATCCAACTCCCTAAACCAAGTTATTCCAAAGAGTCCACCATACCTACCTACTAGCATATGCTATTCCAAGTATATTCATGTTTTTGTTTACCTTTCAAATTAAACTTGTTATGAGAAAACTAGTGATTAAAGGTCTCACGAACTTGATGGCACACTTTACTTTTCTTGCCTTAATAAACTTGAACCATCGTGTCGTCTATGTTGTATATGCTTGCACTTATTTGTTGGGAATTAGCAGAACCATGCTGTCATGGGGAACGCTTTCAACATTGCACTTGGTACTTGTACCTAGTTGATATCCTGCTCTTTTGTATATGGATGTCGTCGATGTGAAATGAAAGGGGAGCTTGTAAGTCCATGGAGTTATGTATATGTGTTAGAGAAACGCCTGGGCCGCTGGTCTAGTCCATGCTGACATGGTGAAAACCTGCAGCGTAACCATAATGAGCTGTCTATGAAGCATTCTTCTTATAAAAAAGAGTCCTATATTGAGAAAAAAGAGAAAAATAAAAAAAGATTATGAAAAGAGGAAAGAGAGAAAAAAGCACCATATTCCCATGGTAAATAAGAAGATTGCTGAGATGCTCGTTGTCTGCTTGCCTTGTCATTTTGATATGGGGATTCTTCTGTATCATCGGGCAAGGGGTACCCCGTTGGCGGTTCTCTATGATACACATGTACTTACGATGACAAGAACTTACCGGTGACTAAACTTGAGTAGCATGAGGAGCAGCCCTCGTATTCAAGGGACATGAGATTTCTAACTTATACTTCGTCAAGCATATACACCATAGTTTGTTCACTTTAACCTTAATCACTTCAAGATGCTTATGATAGGGGCAATGAGAGCTGAAAGCTATTAAGTGCCATAATTTTTGGAAGCTCTTTATGAGACTTGAATCCCTACTTCCGTCTATGGAGGCCTTTCTTCCACTATATATATTGAGTCTCCACCTTCTACCTTTATGCACTTACTTTGAGAGCATAGTGGCCATTCTTAGTTCTATGTGCATTGTCCCAAGACTTGTTGATTGATGCATACATTGATATTGCTTGTTTTAAACTATTTGTATCTAGTCACTCTTATGAACTTTGAAGGTGTCCTATGCATTTATACTTGCTACTCTATGAGGGACACGCTGAATGCTATTATGCTATGTTTTCTTTGATGTGAAACAAACAAGCGTCTTGAAAGCATTGTTATTCATGAATCTTTTGTTTGTGCCTTTTCATGTTGCATCATAGTTACTTTGTCCTATTGCTAGAACTTTGCCTTTCATGTTATGATTGAAGTACTATGATCCCAGCTTTGAATGTTTTACAAATACTTTGATCAAGTCTTTGATGGTGCATGTCACCTCAAAAATTATTCTTTCTTTTTATCACTCACCTACTCGAGGACGAGCAGGAGTTAAGCTTGGGGATGTTGATACATTGCAAATGTATCTATAATTTTTGATGTTCCATGCTTGGTTTTATCTCCTTTCTTGTGTTTTGTCCACACTTTGGAGTACTTTTCATATGATTTCTTAGACTAACCTATTAACAAGAGCCACAGGGCCAGATGCCTGTTTTCTGTTGTTTTTGGTTCCAGGAAAGTCAGAAAATGAATATTCTCGGAATTGGACGGGACAAAAGCCAAAGTGCCTATTTTTCCGGAAGACTCACGGAGCCAGAATACGAGACGGAGGAGGTCCAGGGGCTGGCCACACCACCCCCAGGCGCGGGCTGGGCCTGGCCGCGCCAGGGCATGGTGTGGGCCCCCCTAGGCACCCCCTCGGTCTCCCTCTTCGCCTATAAGAAGCCTTCTGACCTAAAAATTCTGGGGGGTTCGATGTTTTTCCAGAAAGAGTTCCGCTCTGCCACCACCACCAGATTCCACGAAACAGCACCAGAAACTCCGTTCTGGCACCCTGCCGGGATGGGGAATTGGAGGAGATCATCGCCGTCATCATCACCATCGCTTCTCTATCGACCATCCATGTTTCCCCCATCTATGAGTGAGTAATCCCCCGTTGTAGGCTATGGGGATGGTAGGAATTGGATGATATCGTTCATGTAATGGCATCAGATTGTTAGGGCATGGTGCCTAGTATCTTTTATTAGTGCTTTATGACTTTGTTGCGACTTGTTATGCCTAATGCTTGTCACTAGGGCCCGAGTGCCATGATTTCAGATCTAACATGTTATTGATTCATTATGATAGTATTGTTTATGGTCTTATCTACAAGTTGTATACACATGTTGTTGTCCGGAACCAATGGCCCCGAAGTGACAGAAATCGGGATAACCGGAGGGAATGGCTTTGATGTGAGGATCACATGTGTTCACGGAGTATTAATGCTTTGCTCCGGTGCTCTATTAAAAGGAGCACCTTAATTGCCAGTAGTTCCCTTGAGGCCCCGATGCAAATGGGCTGGCAGGACAAAAGATGTTGTGCAAGTTCTCATTGCGAGCACGTATGACTATATATGGAACACATGCCTAGGATTATCTAGTACTTGGATGCTTTATCTTATTTATCTGCAATTGCCCTATGTTCTGATTGCTATGTGAATTGTCTTGTCCATGCAATGCCCGTCCATCCATCACTATGCCTACCGCACTCGAATCCCACTGTTCACTGCTATTGTTACTGCTGTCTTTACTTTACTACTGCTGCTACTTTGCTATTCCTACTACAAAACTGTTGCTACTGATAAACTGCTATGAGCAAGATTGTTTCCAGGTGCAGCTGAATTGATAACTCAGTTGTTAAGGCTTATAAATATTCTTTGGCTCTCCTTGTATCGAATCAATAAATTGGGTTTCACTTCCCTCGAAAATACTGCGATACACCCCCTATACTTGTGGGTCATCAACCATCGCCCAGCAAAGCGCCTGGGTGGCTGGGATCAAGGATGGGGATGCAAACACCCAATATTACTGCATCTATGCTGCCAAACACGGCCGCCAAAACCACATCCCCTCTTTGAGGTACGGCGATCGCCTTGCGGCGGACCAACCGGGCATGGAGGACCTTGCCACTGATTTCTTTGTTGATCTCCTAGGCCGCGGCAACCTCGCAAGCATGACATCAACCTCACCTCCTTGGGCCTCGATTTGGTGGACCTTAGTGGGCTCGAGGGGACGTTCTCCGAAGAGGAGGTTTGGACCGTAGTTAAGGCTATGCCGACCAATAAATCCCTCGAGCCAGATGGCCAGAATTGGGACTTTTTCCAGCACTACTGGCCGGTGGTTCGGGTAAACGCCGTGCGTGCGCTCCAAGCTATCGTTTTTGGCAAGGACCAACAATTCATCGGCCTTCCTTACGTTGACCCCCAAAAAATATGGTGCCGCTGATGTGAGACATTTCCGGCCGATCAGTCTAGTGCATAGTTTCGCCAATTTACTTACGAAGATCCTCACTCTACGCCTCGCACCCAAGATGCATCTGCTCGTCCATGAGAACTAGAGTGTGTTCATTCAGGGATGCTACATCTAGGAAAATTTTGTGATGGTGCATCAGGCCGCCACCCATCTCCACTGCAAGCGTGTGCCAGCGATCCTCCTTAAGTTGGACATCGCGAAAGCTTTCGGCGGTGTGGATTGGCCGTTCCTCCTTAGCATCCTTCGCTAGTGGGGATTCGGCCCTAGGTGGATCGGGTGGATTTCCCTTCTACTCCGTTCGGCTACCACCAAGGTTCTAGTGAACGGGTGTGCTGGCACGTCTTTCCACCATGGTCGGGGGCTACGTCGGGGTGACCTTTATCTCCACTGCTTTTTGTCATCTCCATGGACATGCTAGCAGCGATGTTCAGGGCAGCTTAGCGCACCAGGGTTCTCGCCAACCTTAGCAGTGATGGCATCAAGCATCGAGTCTCGCTCTACGCTAACGACGTGGTGGTTTTCGCGCGCCCGGATAGTGCCTAGCTCTCTGCGGTCCACCGCATCCTGGAATGCTTTGGTGTGGCATCTGGTCTTCATGTAAACTTTGACAAGAGCTCCACGGAACCCATCAGGTGCACCGGGATCTGGTGGACGGCCTCCAGCCATTGGCTGCTCCTTGGTGGATTTCCCGTGCAGCTACCTCGGCCTCCCCCTCTCGTTTGGGCGATTGCGCAAGTGCGACCTGCAGTCTACAATCCATAAGCTTGCCAAAAAGCTCCCGCACTGGAAGGCGTGCCTCCTCTCTCGAGAAGGGAGAGTGGTATATGTGCAAGTGGTGATGATGGCATCGGTTGTCTACCATCTACTAGCCCTCGATCTTGAGTCGTGGTTCTTTGAGCGGTTGACAAGCTACGGTGCAATTTCCTTTGGGTTCGCGAGGGCACTGCCAACGGTGGCAAATGCCTTATGGCTTGAGATAGGTGTACCAGCCCAAGGCTGTGTGAGGCCTAGGGTTTCACAACATGTGGCTCCTCAACGCAGCCATGCGCGCCAAATGGTTGTGGCTGCAGAAGATGGACACCTCGCGACCATGGGCGGGGCCCCACTTCAAGACCATGCCCAATGCCGTAGCCCTGTTCAATGCCTCGGTGCATGTGGAGGTTGGTGGTGTATCCCATGCCCTCTTCTGGGAGGACCCCTGGATTGGTGGGCTGACCGTCGAGGCACTGACACCTGCTGTTCTGGACTTGGTTCCCCCACGGCTTCGCTCTTCTAGGACGGTTGGGGATGGCCTCAATGAGAATCTATGGGCCACAGACATCGCGGGACAGCTCTCGGTGGATACCACAGTGCAATTCCTAGGGCTTTGGTCAGCGGTGTGTGGCGTGCTGATCACTAGAGCTGATAGGTTTACCTAGAAGTGGACCCTGTCTGGTGAGTTCTCCTCCCGATCAGCGTATTTGGCGTTGTTCGAAGGGACTACAACCCTTCCAGGTGCAGCCAATGTCTGGCACTCTTTCGCCCCAATGAAGTACAAGATGCACGCGTGGTTGGCCCTGCGGAAGCAGTGCTGGACTGCCGACCGCATGAGATGCCACGGCTTGGCCTCTCACGTCATGTGCCCCCTTTGCAACACCGTAGACGAGAGCCTTGACCATTCGTCCATCCTCTACCACTTTGCGCAGCAGGTATGGGGCGGAGTTCTCTCCAAGGTTGGGGTCCCCTTGACAACGCCGGAGCTCTCGATCTCAGACTGGTGGCCTGATTCGGTTAGCTCCTTGCCAACATCAGGGTGGAAGGAGGCCAACTCTCTTGTGATGTTGGTCCTCCGCAGTCTCTGGATTGAGAGGAACAACCGCGTCTTCAACCGCGATGGCTCAACTGCCTCGGCGGTCGTCAATATCCTTATCGATGAATGGCATGCTTAGGCCTCGGCTACGCGTAGAGGTGGGCCTTCGGGAGATGTAGGCAGCCTTCTCTGTTGTTTCTCGCCGCCCCTTGTGGTGAGTCGGTGATGGTTGTCCCTTCCCTTGTACTGGACATTTGTCCTCTCTTTCGAGCTTAATGCAAAACGCACAGATCTCCTGCGGGTATTGAAAAAAACCATTAATCCTCGTTGGAGGGCTTCCCTACTGGACCCCTAGCTCCACCATTTTCCTTGGTGGCATCTCCGACGTCACATGGTTAACCACGAGAGGTAGTAATGGAAAAGAGTAAAATGCATCAGCAGTCCTAGAAGTTGATGGCTATGTCTGAAACACTCCTGAAACTCGCCAAGTGCCTCAAAAGGCTCCTCGAATTTGTCATCGATGTTCATATACGGTCATGGATACGTATAGGATGACGTGGCACTCGAGGTGGACCCACCACGGATGGCCTTTCTGAACAAGGACGGAGATCCATGCATATTTTGCGTAGATCCTGCGCAAATGGAAATTTCATTGATAAGACCTTCTCAATTGTAGCCAATATTTTATTGCGAATAATTTCGACAACCTCAGGAGAAAAAAAGGGCATTTACTTATCATAGAGATGGTGCGATTTGACTCTTTTTCCCTCCGAGAAAAATAAGTTCAGATTTACGTGACAATTTTTTGTGAGGCTGAGTAACAAGGCCGAAGATTCATGAGAAGAAATACAAATAGAAGGAAGCACACGATGTTTCAGATTCGTGAGCCTATTGCCCTGGTTTTGACATAGGATTGGAATCAGTATTTTACAACGTGGTAGGCATGTTAGAATTAGGCAGTTCCAAACAGGTCATTGTGCTTCGGCTAGTACAATTAGAACGAATAATCACACGGACCTTGTTTAAATTAGTCTTCGGTGGAATTCCTCTTGTTGTTAACTCTATCCCTTTCTAGTACGGAGACATAATTAAGTCTCTTGCAGTCCATACAGGTAAAAAAAGTATAAATATTCAAACTTCAGTTCGAAATAAAAAGTTGTGCAGCACCAAACAACGAAAGTGCAATATTGCTCTCGCTGAGCAAGCTACAATCAAGAAACGCTAATAGTATAATTAAGTATTCAATATACTCCGTCTTAAATTAACTGATTAGTGTATAGATATATTTGTATCTAAACAAAGTTGAGTCAGTTAATTTGGGATAAACGAAATATGCGACTGCACGAACCTAGAATACAACTGTGCGACACGTTTCGCATATAATTGAGTAATAGACCTGTCAAAGATATTGTGTTTGTCAACTCAGTGAGTATTCGAATGCCACACGAGTTAGAATGTCAAAGTCAATCGTTTGCAAACGCGAAATGTTCTCTGTCAAAATAACATGTATATTTCGAAGTCAAACTTCTGTACTACTACTAGGTTCTTTTGTCTAGGATGAGGAAAACAGAAGGCAAAATTTGGTGTGGAGAAGCCTTGTAGGACGGCGCGGCGGGGCTATCTCCAGTGCCACGTCATCTCATACGTATCCAGGACTGTATATGGACATCAATGACAAGTTCGAGGACCGTTTTAAGACATTTTTTGAGTTTTAGGACTGTTTTAGACATAGCCGTCAACTTCTGGAACTGCATATCATTTTACTATAATGGAAAAATATAAATCCCGGTGGTACGGTGTAATTAGTAGTTGAGGTGTAATTAGCGGACAAAGCTGTATATACTAGTACACGCATTACATTAATTAAAAATATAATTGGTGATGGCTGCAAGAAAAGGTTGGTGTTAACCTTTTTTTTCTAATACGAAATGCCGTATGTTCTGGAGTGTTCTAGAAGACCAAAAGAGCTGTACTCGTCCGTTATTTCGGGAAAGCGTGGGGTGCAGAATAGGAAAAAACAAGATCTAAAACAGAAAAGAGAAAGGGCAGGGACGAGCCCGCGACCCCACGCGTCGCAGCAACTTCGTGGACACGTTCCCCTCGCGACTCGCATTGACCTCTGGCTTCCGGTTACGTCCCTGCGTACACAGCCGAATTACCCCTGCCTTGACACGCCTTCCCCCAAATCCCCAGGGGTAGAAACGAGAATTACCCCCCGGCTCTCGCGCCCACGATCGATCAGTCCCGGGCACGCCCCAGGAGTAGTATAAACCGCTCCCCTCTATCACAACCTCCCCTGCTTTGAGCGTAGAAGGAAAAGAACATCAGTAATTCGATCCAAAAACTTTCCTTCGGCATTTGATCGACAGATCGTTTCCGCTTCTGAGATCGGCGTGGGGATGGAGTACGATCAGGGCGGCGGCGGCCGCGGGAGAGCTCGCGGTGGCGGGCGTGGCGGGGCGCGAGGTGGCTACGGGCCTCAAGGAGGAGGCGGCGGACAGGGCAGGGGGGTTCAGGGAGGCGGCGGAGGCTACGGCCCTCCTGGGGGCGGAGACGGCCGCGGAGGTGGCTACGTGGCTCGCGGCGGAGGTTACGCTCCTCGCGGAGGCGGCGAGGGCCGGGGACGTGGCTACGGGCCCCATGGAGGCGGCGAGGGCCGCGGAGGAGGAGGCTACGGCGCAGGCGGGCCGGCCGGGCGTGGTCCTGCCGGTGGTGCTGCACGCGGGTACGGCCCCGCCGGCGGGCGTGCTGGGAACCCGTGGGCGCAGCCTGGGAGAGGGCGCGGAGGAGGGCCCGGGGATTACGCGCAGGCGGGAGCGCCGGCGCCCGCACCAGCGAAACCATCCCCGGCGAGGGCAGAGGAGGCGGAGAGCTCTTCTGGATCCGTCGGTAAGCGCGTCCCCTGTTTTACTTGCCTGCTTAACTTAACATACTCTGTTTTTTCCTTAGTCGAGGCATTGACGGTTCATCAAGCGATCTAGGGCTTTAGTGGCGGTTAATTAAGCCCTACACGATTTGGTTTCACTTGTTTGTTTAGCGATTGATCAATTCGCGCTTCTTTGCTCATCGTTGATGGTACAGCAGAGAAGTGCTCATCGTTGACTGACTGATGGGAGTGCAAACTGTATTTTGTTCGCCTCTTGCAGATTTATGCGCTGTTTTTATGTTATGCACTTAGCTTAGGATTCAAACAATTATGTTTGCTACGTGTTGAAATAAGTAAATTTTTAATTAGTACAGGAGAGTTGATTGTTTCAGAGGATACAAGCATGCGTGCAAAAATAGGAAGCTAAGATTTGCGAGCGCCTTAGTTTGTTTGCCAGCTTGCATTTTGATAGGATTCATTGCATCATTTAATTCTTGTGTCCTTAGACAGGAAACGTATCGCGGAAGTTTTAATGAGCCACTCCACCATATTGTCTGCATCTCTATGTAGTCTGTTGTTTAGTCAGTAGCCTTTGTTGACGTAGATAGAACTTCGTATTGTTGTGCTTTTGAATCATAATGGAAATTAAAGGCCATTCTTGGAGGACCTTTTTCCATTATGGGGACAAAAAAAATTGAATTGCAGTTCAGGGAATAATTATTATTCAACATTCTGATGGTTGACATTTTTTTACATGCAAATTTTACACATAATTGAAGGGAATCACATGCTAAATTTACTCGATTCGGGCAATTTTTTTACCAAAACATGGATTAGAGGGAAATATGGCTTAGTTGAGTAGTATTTGCCTCATGTAAACTTACCTTTTATGTTTCTAACTGCTCCTCCTTTTTCCCCTAGAACGCATTACCTCCAAAGAAGTGGCAAAATTACAACCATTAGCAGCCCCAGTTGCTGTGTCTCCAAGTGGCGGACGGGTGCCGATGCAAAGGCCTGATGCTGGAGGATCATTGTTTCAATCCAAGGTCAAACTTTTGGTAAACCACTTCGTAGTCAACTACCAAAAGGTGTCCTCCATTTTCCACTATGACATAGATATCAAGTTCGATCCAGCATCTCCGAAGGCTTCAGGCAAGGAGCTCTCGAATGCAGATTTTCTTTCTGCAAAGGCTGAGCTTTTCAAGGATGAAAGCTTTCGGCGGCTTGCATCAGCTGTTGCATATGATGGAAAGAGAAATCTATATACTTCTGCTGAACTGCCAGAAGGCTTATTCCGAGTCAGAGTTCGATCGAAGACCTACATTGTATCAGTAGAGTTCAAGAAGCAGCTTCCTTTAAGCCAACTGTCTGAGTTGCCTGTGCCTAGGGAGGTCTTACAGGGCCTTGATGTCATTGTGAGGGAGGCTTCTTGCTGGCGCAAGATAATACTTGGTAAGGGATTTTATTCACCGGAAAGCAGTTACGATCTTGGGAGGGGTGTTGTGGCTATGAGAGGAACCCAGCAGACCCTTAAACACACTCAGAAAGGGCTGGTCTTATGTGTCGACTATTCAGTTATGCCATTTCGCAAAGCTGGATGTGTCCTGGATCATGTCAAGCAGTTCATAAGGCCCCTTGATTACAGGACTACACTAAACAAGACTCAACTGAAAAATTTGGAGTATGAGCTCAAAGGCCAACGTGTTACTGTGAGCCACCGGAGAACTAACCAGAAATACACCATTCAAGGCTTGACTGATTTGCCTGCCAGCCAGATCACCTTTTTAGATTCAGAATCAGGGCAGACGAAGAAGCTGGTTGACTATTTTGCTCAGCAGTATGGCAAGGTGATTGAGTATCAGATGCTTCCATGCTTGGATTTGAGCAAGAGCAAAGACAAACCAAATTATGTGCCCATTGAGCTTTGTATTCTTCTTGAAGGGCAGAGGTATCCAAAGGCAAATATGAGTAAAGAGACCGATAAACAACTGAAAGGCATGGCTTTAATTAGGGCAGATGACCGGAAGCAGAAGATTATGGAGGCCGTGAGAGCTAGAGATGGGCCTTGCAGGTAACTGTTTGAGTCTGAACCCCTTTCTGCTGTCCACAAATTTTAACCACCAGTTAGTTACTAAACCTGTTGCAATGTTTAACTGGTACTATGAAAGTAGATTTAGTGCTCTCCTTTTTTAATACCTCTACTATGGTATGCATGTTAGTATATTCTTGAAAGAAATAGTAACTGCAATCATGTCATCATTATGTTTGTCAACTCTTGTTCTCCTGTCTGTTTTGTGTTCTTGATATTTAGCCCTTCTCTGTCATGCTATTTGTCTAGAAGAGGCACAATACATACTTGAGAATAGATCTTTATCTTTTTCTGAAAAATTGAAGAAAAGAACGTTCTTATGTAAAAATGAACTGATGTTTAATACGAGGTACTAATCCCCATTTTTTTGCAGGGGAGAAATAGCTCAACAGTTTGGGATTTCTTTGGATGTAGAGATGATGGAAGTCACCGGTAGGGTCCTTCCTCCTCCTGCCCTGAAACTCGGTGGCACCACCGCGAATGGTCAGCCCAACAAATGCAGTGTTGATCAGAACTGCCAGTGGAACCTTATGAGGAAGAAACTGGTAGACGCCAAAGAACTCAAGTGTTGGGGCATTGTCGACTTCAGTGCAGGGCCATCTCACTCTGGGCAGCAAGAGCTTAATGGTAACATGTTTGTTGATTATATCGTCAGGAAGTGCTGTGACGTTGGCATTCGGATGTGCAAGGACCCATGTTTTGTGCATCTGTCAGCAATGTCAGTACTATCGGATCCAGGCAAACTGTACGAGGAGCTTAGCAATGCAAAGCAGGCTGCAGTGAAGAAGAAGCAGAAGCTGCAGCTCCTCTTCTGCCCGATGTCTGATCAGCATCCTGGGTACAAGACACTGAAGCTGATCTGTGAGACGCAACTGGGGATTCAAACCCAGTGTTTCCTGAGCCACCTCGCAAACAAAGTTCAGGGCCAGGACCAGTACATGTCCAACCTTGCTCTCAAGATCAACAGCAAGCTCGGAGGCAGCAACGTCCAGCTCTACGACCGGCTTCCACTGGACACCGGTGCGCCTTTCATGTTCATCGGCGCGGATGTGAACCACCCAGGACCCGGTAATGCAGAGAGTCCATCGATAGCAGCTGTGGTTGCGTCCATTGATCGTGGGGCTAGCAAGTATGTGCCTAGAATCCGAGCCCAGCCCCACCGCTGCGAGGTGATCAAGCACCTCGGTGAGATCTGCCGAGAGCTCATCACTGTCTTTGAGAAGAAGAACGGCGTCAAGCCTCAGAAGATCATTTACTTCCGTGATGGCGTGAGTGATGGGCAGTTTGAGATGGTACTCAACGAGGAGCTTGCAGACATGGAGAAGATGCTCAAGGTGAATGGGTACTCGCCGACGATCACGGTGATCGTGGCCAAGAAGCGGCACCACACACGACTGTTCCCAAAGGACAAGGGTGAGGCGCAGTTGAAGAATGGCAACGTGCTCCCCGGCACGGTGGTCGACACCAGCGTGATCGACCCTTCGGCGTACGACTTTTACCTGTGCAGCCACAACGGGCTGATCGGGACGAGCCGGCCCACACATTACTACAGCCTGATGGACGAGCACGGCTTCAGCTCGGACGCCCTGCAGAAGATGGTGTACAGCCTCTGCTTCCTCTTCGCCCGCTGCACCAAGCCCGTGTCGCTGGCGACACCTGTCTACTACGCCGATCTGGTGGCGTACCGCGGCAGGCAATACTACGAGGCCATGATGGCGTCCCAGCCCCAGGCGCGTAGTTCATCGTCGTCCTCGGCCTCTTCCACAGGTGGTTCTGAGTTCGCCAACTTCCCGCAGCTGCACGTGGATCTTCAGGACAACATGTTCTTCATCTGACACGGGCTTGTCACCTGTGTGTCGCTTAGCTTGGTATGGTAGAACATATACAAATTGCTTGGTATGGTTTGAACATTGAACTTAGAACGTTTTGGTGGTTGTGTCATTGTGCGTGTGCTTGAGGTCTGTGTCTAACTTCACCTGTGTGTTGCTTAACTATAGCTCTTTTTCAGTCATATATGTGTAGCCAGGATGGCTTCTGGCTGAATACTGGAGGTGTACACTCTGCTGAAGAAATTTCATGTAGTTATAAGAAACTTTTGGTTCATTCCGTGATGGATTTATGATCTAAACGGTGGTTGTCTGTTTGCCCCTTCTGTGATATGGCTGGTGGAATTTGGTTCATGAAACAGCCGTTCATGTTCTTGATCTGCTCGTCTGGAACGAGTAAATTTAGAAAACCATTGATACTTCAACGGTTCCCGTCTTTCCATTTCTCTTCCTGATGTCCTGCCTCCCCGAACCTCTGGAGATCTCTAATGATCCAAGATCACCAAACCCCAAGAGGATGATGGCTGGTGCTGGAACATGGAGAGTTAAATGCACTAACAGTCCCTGTACTTATCGGGCTGACTCGATTTAGTCCTCGTACTCGGAATTTGCTGAATTTTTTCCGTCTACTTGTGATTTGGGCTCGATTTAGTCCTAATCCATGTTTGGTGCTGGAATTGCGCTGATTCGGATGCCACGTGGACTCTTGTAGGAACACCTTCCACATCTAGAACATTTTTTCCACTGCCAGATATTTGCACGTATCCCCCTCCCCATCAGATCATTATGCAGAGCGCCCCACGATGTTACAGATCCTTTTAGACCAGAGAATTCTATTCGAGGGAGGAAAAAGGAAGCACTCGACAAAGGGGGAGGCGACGGGCAGGCGACGGAGGTGGTGATCGCTGGACCATAAGATGGAGTGACATATTTACAATGGAAAGTTAACTAACTGTAACAGAGTAACATGTGAGGGGCTAACTGTAAATTTCTGGTCCATCTTCGCTACTGTAAGTGGGACACGCCTCCACGTGGCATCCGAGTCAGTGCAATTTTGATGCCAAACATGAATTGTGACTAAATCAAGCTCAATTCACAAGTACACGGACAAAATTCAGCAAATTCCGAATAGGTGGACTAAATCGAGCCAGCCGGACAAGTATAGGGACTATCGATGTATTTAACTCGAACATGGAAGACACCAACCTCAACACTGGAGATAGTCTTCGGTTTGCCTGCTGACCCTGCTGCGGCCTTTTCGTAGCTTCCTTTAGCTCCCCATGATACCTGTTACTTGTCTGAAAAGTCGAGGTAAAAAATATTCATATACCAATAGTAATTACTGAAATATTGTCGAAGTTTCTAAAAATGCAAATCCCACAAGGATCCAACCAATGTTTGTTGTCAACAAATGTCTTAAATTTCGCTGAATGCTTTTACCAGTGAACTATTCGACCCCGGTCCGGTTTGAACATTAAGATCAGTGTACAAGGACACAATGATAAGATGTTGGTCGCACACCTATCTATGTCGCGAGAGAAATAAGTATTTCTAAATCGACATAGCTATATTCACTTCTTTATGACACTCCACTAAAGGCTTTCTTGACACGGGACCAAACTAAAGGTTTGGTGCATGAAAGGAGAGTGGAAGTTACCTTTGCTGCATGCCGGTTGAAGTGGATCGCCTTGACGCGGCTTACCAGCTTCCAGATTTTAATCTGAAGATCATAAGTTTAGTAGTGGCTTTTGTGGAAATCTTAATGAATAAGAAGGTGAGCACAAATGCAGAGGGATAACATATACTAAACCAGAACGCAGAAGAGCAAATAGAGCTAGCAGAGAGTAATTCTTTACCTACGAGGTCCACCAACCATTCCTTGGCCTTAATTAAGTCTTCTGGCATGGAGAGACAAAGGGAGGGAAGTAGTTAATAAGCATATATAGCACATAAATACTGGAAATTACAGTGCAGAAGAATGTCCATGAGAGTGATCGCTTGGAGTCGAAGAAGGCAGCCTGCATAAGTAAGCAAGACCGGAACACATATGCGATCAATTAGTCCGAGAGCACCATCAAGATCCAGGAGGAGAAAAGAAAAACACAAAAGAAGGGCATTTTTCAGTTCTTGACAAAAATGACTAAGAGATTGTTCATGCTGGGCGTACATACATCTTCTTCATATGAAGGTATATAGCCGGGTAACCACAGACGCCGAGACACGGCCGCCCTGTTTCTTCACGTGGCGCCTCCGACGGAAACTAGCAAAGATGCGGTGATCAGACTGACAGTCCGTCACTACCTCAAAGTCACTGAAGCTGCGTCCAGGAGCGAGGAATCGGACTCTGACGGAACTGAAGTTGGGAGCGATCACTAGCATTCATACCGTACCTAGCTTAGCCGAAGCCGAAGGGGTGCACGTTCTGTGGATTCATCGACCCGCGGCGGCACGGGCGCATATGGTCTTTCAGCTCCGGGGTCTGGTTAAGCAAGTCATCGACAGTCGATGACGCCTCCCACCTCACGCATTTACGAACATGACATCTCTCTTTCAGGCTCAAGAACAGCTAGCAGCAGACATAGCTTATACAATGGGCGAACTCACTGTGTCTGTGACGGTGTGATGATTGATTTGGTTTACCTGATCGTCTTGGACTCGAGGAGGGACAAGAAGATGGCCCGGAGCTTGAGGAGCGCGGGGCTCTCGGTGCCGAACCTGTCAGCGTCCTGACGGCCGCGGAGATGGCGAGGATCTCCGTGGCGCCGCTGACGATGTCGTCGATAGCCCTTTGCGCGCGGAGGAAGTGGAGGAGTGCGCGGCCGTGGAACGGTCGGGCGGCAGGAAGCGGGAGAGGTAGTCTATGGCGTCGCCGCGTCGGTCCACCGGCCGTGGAGCGCCAGGCGGTGCAGGTGCATCTCGTCGACGAGCACGGCCGTATCGCCCATGAAGCTGCACGCATCTCCGGCCGGCGTCAGAAATATGGAATCGATCGAAGTAGTCGAGCAATTCAGCGCGGGGTTTAGCTTTTGTACGTACGCGTCGTGGGTTTGGTCGAAGTCGTGGCTGAAGAGGGAGAGCTGGATGAGTCGCCGCGACAGGCAGGGGTACTCCGCCGAACGCTTGCGCTTGCGGCTGCCGCTACAGGTGGACCTACACTTTTTGTCAACACCTCGACTTTCAACTAAGACAGGGCTTGTCCTAAAAAAGGGTAATAATTATCAACCTTCTTTTTGCAAGGAAAAAAAACTCACCTCTCCACTGGCCAACACTAAGAAAAAATAGAAACATTTTCGCCTCTTAACCTTCAAAGTTTCCAAGAATCCAAATTGAACATCGATTTCTGGCTAGAGGTTCAATGTTCTCTTTATTTCTAAAATAACAGAAAATTACTTTTATATTTTTTATATTGTAAAGAAAATTCTGAGTGTACCCGATAATGTATTCTACAAACATCCAAAATCCTAATTTGAAATACTTTACATTTTGGGCTACACAAAAAAATGGATGGATATGAGTGTAGTGAAAAAATGATTATTTTTAAAAACTTCCAAAATGTATCATATTTGCCAGTTTATGTGTAGCCCAGAACTGAAAAGAACTTAGCGTTATAATTTTGCATGCTTGTAGAATACACCATTGACTACACCTATAATTGTTTTAGATGTTTCTTGAAAACTAAAAATATTACTTTTGATTTTTTTAAAATAAAGGCAACACTAGATTTTAGGAGCCAAAATACCTGTCCAAAATTATTTATTTATTATAAACAAGTTGAATAATTAATAAATTTTCCAGACACAAGTGTTGTTGGTGATCATAGAATTAATCAAAAAATTGTTCAGATATCAATGAAACTGTAACTCTATCTCCGGAGTCCTACTAACAAAAAGAACATGATCCTGCGTTAGTACTATGCGAAATTAATTTTCAGGAAAATATCACAAACCACAACTATTATTGGATGATTATTTTCCTTTAGGAACCTCACCTATCGAGGTAAGATATTTACTACATAATCAAAATATGATGTTTTATGTCATTATGTGTGACATACACAGTCCAGTACTCAAACGCCACTTGGCAAAGGAGCATGTTTTTTCCCATGGACTGGACCAAACTCGAGGAGGCAAATAAGTGAGGTCGCATCATTTCTTCGAGTAGCCGCCCCAATATCTTTAGCAGCCAAAACTCTCACATCGTGAAGCTAGCCCTCCGTGTAACATTGTCAAATCCAAATAGACGCCGCCCTGCTCGAGTTTGCCCACAATTTTGCATGCAGCAAGCTTCTGGTGCACTTCCGCAGCACCGTCGGAACTCATTTTGTTCTCCTGATTCCTTTACCGTGGATATCGGTCGCCTAAGGCCGTTGTCACCGTCACCTCTAGCCCCACTCCACTCGTATCCTTTTGTTTCCTCTCCTCCCAGCGTGAAATGAACACGCGATAAAGATCCGCATAGTGTGACTTGGCTCAAATTTCGTGGTACTCGAACTCTTAACTGTGGCGCGGGTTGGCTCTCTGCTGCGTAGGTCTCCTTTGCAAACATGGTCTACGTCCTAAAATGCTAGATTTGGGTAATGAAACAATAATATATTAATTTTTTTTTTCAAAATATTCCCTTGGGTTGTGATTTTGAGAACAGCTAGAGACCTAATACTTAATTATTTCATGACATTTGCTCTCGCATTCTAGCATAAGGGAAGAGGAAACTCTAATAATGTTACCATATCAAAAACGCACAACTAACTTATTACAAGGTCACAAAAGTTTCATGCTTACACAAAACAAAAAGATCGACACCAAATACAAAACCCTCTCCCCAGGCGACTCTGGCGGCTCCGGAGGGCCTCTTCTCTGTCCTCCCCTAAGAATCCCCCCCCCCCAACCCTCTCCGCGTCTGCCGTCGCTGATGCCGACTCCGGCGGCGGTGGCGGCGCCTCGTCCATCAAAGATGGGGGGCAGGAGAGGGGGCTGCGGCGGCGTTCACATGGGGGAGGTGAGGCGCTGGCTGTGGGCTTGGTGCGGCGCGACTGTCTTGGCCTGGGCCTGAGGATCTCCGGCGGCCGACGAGGGGATGGAGGCGCTCCGACACCGTCGGGGATGAGGCTGTGGGCTAGCCACGCCGATCTCCTGCGGTTGTTTCCCTCTCCTTCTCTATTGGTGCTGCACGGAGATGACGGGCGGCGGGGGGCATGCTCGTCTGCTGCAAATAATGCCGGCGGTCCTAGGATTCCTCTGGTGCCAAGACAATGTCCACATGGAACACGGCGAGAAGGCCATGAAGAACCATTGGGGGGTCGTGCAACAAGCGTGTAGAAAATGGCATGGAATCCAATAGAAAATCGAGCATTGCCCAGAAAGCGGCGCCAACATGAAGAACCATTGGACGAGGATCTCCCTGAGACATCGAGCTTCGCCGCCACGCGCACGCCGACATCTACGCCAAGCTCTGTACCAATGACTGCACCTTCATCGACACCGCTCTCTGCCATCACAGCGTCTCCGAGCTCTACCCCCACGTCTTCTACCCCATCGTCGAGTTGTACCACAACTGCTAGGGCGGAGGCGTCATCGGCTGCTACAGCGGAGGAGTCTATTCCAGTGGACGAGTGATACTGGTTTTTATGTAATAATCTAAAAGCCAAACCTGGGCTGCTTTCGATCGCCGAACTGCGCGTTAGGGCGAAAATCTGTTGAATTCGTGTTGTCTTTTGGTAGCGAGAAGAAGAACTTTCAGCTATATCACTGATTTTTGGGTTTGCTTGAGAATGCGAGCGGAATCCGTCCCAAAGTAAAAAGTAAAAGAAGAGTATAGTTTTTTTACAAGAAAGAAGAGTATAGTTGAGCTCGTGAATTCTAAAGTAAAAAACTGTTGATATCTAACATTTCACACAAGTAAAAGTGTAAAAAAAACAAATAAAAGTGTAAAACGCACGCAAACAGACAGCCGGCCGACGACGGAGGCAACGGTTCGTCCAGCTGGCTGTCTTCTCCTTCCACTTTCCCTTTCCTTCTCGGGTGTTTGATTGTCTTGAGTGATTTCCCGTCATACCCCCGTTCCCCAAGTGAGGCAGCCAGTTTCCAGTAACAACCAGGGGGGGTAACATCGTCATTTCAACCAAAAACATCGCCCGTGTTCGATTTTCGCCGGCGCGCGCCTCCTATATGCAATTGTTCCCCCAACCGCCTCCCCCATTCAACAAGCTCTAGTAGAAACAGATCCTCCAAATCCGAAACCCTCCCCACCGGCCGCTGCTTCGGTCGGACTCCGCGCGCGCGACGCAGAACCAGCGCGGCCGTGGCCGCGTGGGCCGTGGCGGCGGCCAGGTTGGCCGCAGCGGTGGGGGCGGTGATGGCGGAGGCGGCAGGGCCGACGAGGCGGCAGGGCGGGCGGGAGAGATCAGAGCGGCGGCGGAGGCGGCAGTGCCGACGAGGGAGAGAACAGCCGCGGCAGAGTCGGAAGGACCGATGATAGAGAGCCGAGCCGCGACGGAGGCGGCAGGACCGACGAGGGAGAGAACAGTCGCGTGGAGATGTCCGGCGGCGAAGGGAGTGGTCCAGGCGATGGGGACGATGACGGCTGGATTACTCCGGTAAAGAAGACACGCGGCGGAGGCAGCCGAGATCGCGGCCTAGAAGACCAGAACCGCGCTGGAGGCGGAAGCAACCGCGGCCGAGGGCGCGGGACTTACCAGGAAGACCAGAACCGCGGCATGGACCGAGGGACCTACTCCCCCGGCGGAGGGCTGCGCTCTGACCGTGAGTACCACTACCAGCACCAACTGCGGGGACAGCAGCGTCGCGACTACTACCCCCCGCAGTACGCCTCTGCATCGCCGCAGAAGGGGATCACGCCCAGGGAGGCGGCGACCTCGTCCTCGCCGAGACCTCATCATCCTCATGGTAAGAATCGTTTCCTGATCTATTTGCGAGCGCCGTGAACTCTGGCACGATTGCTCCCTCTGAAATGTTCGAAGCATATGGCGGTTGAGCGATCGAGGGTTTCGTGATGGGTAGCTAATCAGAGCCTGCGCTGTTCGATTTCGCGCATGTGTGCGGTGGATCGAGGTGTTGCGTTTCCCCATGCGTCGATGCTGTGCGAGTAGCGTGGGCTGCTCGCGTTTTGGAACCACAGGACTGCGATTGCAATTTTCTATTGGCTGCGTGCTGATTCAGAGTAACATTTGCTTCGGTGTGATCTTAGATTGTTTCGTTTCCTGATTGTGGCTCATGATTATGCAGTATCTCAAGCTAGCTTGGAGTTTCATATGGTTCTGTTCTAGTATCGGGGATGCCCAAATGTGCTCCAGGTTTAGGGATCGAGATAGACTTGAATGAGAATTAACTCTGTGTGATAAGTTTCCTTTGCTGCATTGCCTGTATTAGAGTTGTAATAAACTACTGACTGTTATTTCTAAACTCTGTTCTGAATTTTTTTATATGGGCAATGATCGTTTGACAGTATGCACATCATATGAGATAAAAGGTGATCCTCTCAGCTAGCACTAGAGGAATCTTGGTAGTTTGGTTTGTCACCTTGCAGTTTCAGAACATTGAGCATCTCTCTCTTTTCACTACTTTATCCTTCACCAAGAAGACAAAGCACTAGAGTTATCACCAGTCTGTATCTGATTTCTTTTGGGCTTCTCTTAGGAATGTTATTTCACAGGTAGGCTATGCATGCGTTAATTTAAGTTGCTTCATGCATGGGGAAGAACTATGGGCCTTTTGGGGACACTTTCAGTAGTAGTAGGTATGCAAATTAAAATGATTTGCAGAGCAGAGGAATATTTAGTATCTGAAGTTGGAAAGGATGAGCGATTGCCTCTCCTTATAGATACATTTACTGCAGCATTTTAATTTTCTGCAACATTTATTTTAGTAGTAGCGCTGAACCAGCGGCCCGTGGTTGCAGTTTTTGTTGGCTGCGTGCTGATTTAGAGTAGTATTTTCATTGGTGTGATCTTAGATTGTTTTGTTTTCTGATTGTGGTTCATGATTATGCAGTATCTCAAGCTAGTTTGAAGTTTCGTACGGTTGTGTTGTTTTTTGGTACGGGGATCCCCAAATGTGCCCCAGGTTTATGGATTAAGATAGCTTTGAATGAGTGCATTTGCTTGTATTAAAGTTTTACTTTTGTAGCAGCTATTGATGCTTTGTTAGACCTCTTGTATCTTCAATTCATAGGAATCGTTTGATCCTGGTTCATAGAGATCCTGTTTTTCTTGAAAAAGTGAGGAGAGGATGATGTGGTGATGAACTCCCATAGATGCTAACTGAACTTCTAAACTATTATTAGTAAACTATGTTCCAAAAAAAATAGATGGGAAATGATTGTTTGTGAGGATGCACAACGTATGGCATAAAGGAGAATTTCATATGGAAGATTCGTTTGTCACCTTGTAGTTTCAGAACATTCAGATGCTCATTTATCTATTTTATCATTTACCAAGAGGACAATAAAGCATTAGAGTTGAGTTATCACCAGTGAAAATCTGTGTCTGATTCCTTTTGGGCTTTTCCTAAGAATGTGTTATTTCACAAGTAACTAGGCCTGACATGCATGCATCAATTTAACTTCATGCTATAATTTGGAGTCAGCATGGAGAAGAACTATGGGCCTTTAGGGGGCCCTTTTGCAGTAGTAATGGTACAAATTAAAATGAATTGCAGTGCAGGAAAACTTTTACTATCTGAAGATGGAAGGGATGAGTGATTTCCTCTCCTCATAGCTACATTTATTTCAGTAGTTTAAACTGAGAAAGATATTGCCTGTTTATTGTTTTCCTTCTGTGGGAAACTGTAGCTTTTGATGATCCTCTCTCTAACAGCATGCCCTGTTATTGTTTTCCTAATGTAAACCTTCACTGTTTCTAATGTCCATTTTTTCTTCCAGGCCGAGCCATTGTTCCCAGTGAAGTGTTACCAGTCAAGCTTTTGGTGAACCACTTTAAAGTCAAGTTTAAGGCTTCGGCTATCTTTTGCTATGATATCAAGATTGAGCAAGGTTCTTCCAGTTCTTCAGGAATGGGGCTCAGAAAAGATCAGGATTTTGCCAAGGCTAAACTCTTCAAGATACTTAAGAAGCATTCAGATTCACCAGCTGTTGCCTATAATGGCAAGGGCAGTCTGTTCACCTTTGCAGAACTGCCAAAAGATTCATACCCTGTTGAAGTTGGGTCACATACCTACAACGTGTCAGCTGAGCTCAAGCAGCAGCTGCCGTTAAGCCAACTAGAGAAGCAGCCTGTGCCTAGAGAGATTTTGCAGGGTCTTGATTTCATTGTGCGTGAGTCCTCTAGCCTGGGCAAGATTATTATTGGTCAGACATTTTACTCCCAGCTGGAGACTGAGATCAACAAACCTTGGGACTTCACTGTACGTCTGAAAGGAAACAAGCAGTCCTTAAAACCCACCGCCCAAGGGTTGGTCTTATGTGTTGACTATTCATCTATGGAATTTTGCAATGCTCAAAGCAGTGTTCTGGAACTTGTTAAGCACTTGGTGAAACGCTTTGGCAGCCCGAAGTTCCTTAACACCCAGACACGTCTAACCGAGAATGAGCGGAAGTATCTGGAGTGTCATCTCAAAGGCCTCTGTGTTACAGTGAATTACCATATGCAGTGCTCTCAAGGAAAAAGCAAGGTGACGACAAGCCAGAAATACAAGGTTCAAGGTTTGACAGCAGAGCGTGCTGAACAGATCTCTTTCAAGAATTTCGATTCAGAGGAGTCTGAGGAACTTATTGCGTATTATTTTAGGGAGTATGGAAAGGTGATTGAGTATAAGATGCTACCATGCTTGGATTTATGCACGAGAAAGGACAGTCCAATTTATGTCCCGATTGAGCTTTGTAGTCTTCATGGACATCAGAAGTATCCCAAAGACAAGGGTTCCACCCAGAAACGGATGGAAAAGCTACCCAACTCAAAAGAGCGGAAAACGGAGATTATTAAAATGGTATCAGCTCCAGATGGGCCTTGCAGGTAACTGTGAGTTTGGTGCCCCTCTACTGTTTGCAAATGCCTGACCATCCGTTCTTTCTTTTTGTCAATGTCGAAACTTAATTTATTGCGCTGCTTACTTGCTGCTAAATCCAAGGCAATTTAATTTGCTAGAAATTCCATTAAATAGTTTTTTCTATGTAAACAGTACTGCTATGATAACAGTCAAAACGTGTGCCAACATATATGCTAATTAAAAAGGGAGTTTAACTATGTTATTTGTACATTTGTCAATTCACTGCCCCCCTGTGCAACTTTTGTTCAAGTTAGGTATTTTCTGGCATTTTGTTTCTTTGGACGGAACTGATCTTTCTCTTTCTTGTGATCTTATTAATAAATTAGCTAATGAACTCATCTATTGTCAGTTACTGACTATCATTTTATTTCCAGCAGTAACATAGGCCAGGAATTTAAGATTTCATTGAGCAAGCACATGGCTGAAGTCACTGGCAATATCCTTCCTCCCCCAATGCTAAAACTCGGTGGCTCTTCTAAATTCAGTATTAACCTCCTTAACCGCCAGTGGAACCTTAACGATCACGAAATATTTGAAGGCAAGCATCTTAGGTACTGGGCCATTGTTGACTTCAGTGCAAGGCCAGCTCACTCCAGCCAGCAAGCACTTGATCGGTACACGTTCATTGGCCGTATCGTCGGAAAGTGCAATGGCCTTGGCATTAGGATGAACCGTGAGCCATGCTTTGTGCAGACATCAGCAATGTCAGTGCTATCCAATCCAGAAAAACTACGTGATGTGCTTAATAATGTGAACGAGGCTGTGACTGCGAAGCTTAAGCAGCAGAAGCTTGAGGGGCAGAAGCTGCAGCTCCTCTTCTGCCCGATGTCTCAGCAGCATCCAGGGTACAAGACACTGAAGCTGATATGCGAGAGGCAACTAGGGATCCAAACCCAGTGTTTGCTGAGCCACCATGCAAACAACGGCCATGACCAGTACATGTCCAACCTTGCTCTAAAGATCAACAGCAAGCTTGGGGGCAGCAACGTCCAGCTATCTGAGGAGCTCCCAAAGGTTGCTGAAACACATTTCATGTTCATCGGCGCGGACGTGAACCATCCACCGCCCGGGGACAAGAAGAGTCCTTCAATAGCAGCACTTGTCGCATCCATGGACCCTAGCGCCAGCAAGTACGCCTCAAGAATCCGTGCCCAGAAGAACCGCATGGAGGTGATCGAGGAGCTTGGTGATATGTGCAAGGAGCTCATTGCTCTCTACGAGAAGAAGAACCACTTCAAGCCAGAGAAGATCATATACTTCCGTGACGGAGTGAGCGACGAGCAATTCAAGATGGTTCGCGAGGAAGAAGTGAAGCCCATGAGGACGAAGATCAGTGTGGATGGCTACTCGCCGACGATCACAGTGATCGTGGCCAAGAAGCGTCACAACACGCGGCTGTTCCCCAGGGATGAATCTGAGCAGCAGACCAGTAACGGCAACGTGCTCCCTGGCACGGTGGTCGACGCTGACGTGGTCGATGACTTGCCGGAGGAAGACTTCTTCCTCTGCAGCCATGCAGGGCTGCAAGGGACGAGCCGGCCAACACACTACTACATTCTGGAGGACGAGCACGAGTTCAAGCCTGTCGAGCTGCAGAGGCTGGTGTACGACCTGTGCTTCCTGTTCGCGCGCTGCACCAAGCCGGTGTCGCTGACGACGCCCGTCAAGTACGCTGACCTCGCGGCCTACCGTGGCAGGGACTACTATGACACCATGATGGCGTCTCCGTCCCTGGTCCTGGAGCCCGGTCCGTTGTCCCCTGACAAGTACCCGAAGCTGGACCCGCACGAGAATGTGAAGGACAACATGTTTTTCATCTGATGCCGCCTGATTTTCACCCGTCCCATGGAGCTTGGTAAGCTTCAACTCTGCGCACTGCTATTTGTGTGCCTTTTCTTCCTGCATATAGTGAAGGCCGTGGGTCAAGCAGCGGCTCTGTTCTTTGTCACCTCTTACAGCTTGATATGTTGTGTACATGCTCACCAAAGCCAAATTGGCTCTTACAAACTCGTTCTGGAAACTCTAGTGTACAGTCTGTTACTGGTGTTACTGTGGAGATACAGCTTGTTACTGGTTACTGTGGATATACTGCTTGTTACTTGTTACTGGGGAGGAGATACTGCTTGCTACTGGTTACTGTGGAGATATTTCTTGTTACTGGTTACTGTAAATCAACAAAGAATTACTACCTCCGTTCCATAATATAAGCCTTTTGGGAGTAGTTCCACTCTTCCTTCTTTTTTTGCCTTTCATAGTTCATATTCCAACAGATGTTATGAGCCCACATGTAAAATTGGAGAGCTGGGAGTCTTGGATGAGAAAGACCAAAAGATTTTTTTTTTGGACATCTCTTTTAACATTCCTGGGATCAGCCAAATGTTCTATTTACAAGCTTCTGTTACATACAAAGCATGCCTTCGGGATGCACTACTGTACAGGGAAACTGAGGGCAGAGTACACTGAATTTGACAATCCCAGTTACCTAAGCCTAACAAGCTCAGGGCACAGTACACTGAATTTGACAATGGTAGATTGGAGATGCCAGTGGTCTTATCTTCTTCAAATCTAGGGGCACATATGCCTCTTTCATGTACTCCCTCCGATCCAAATTAATTGACTCGGATTTGTCTAGATTCGGATGTAAGGAAAAACTGACATGGTAGGAACGTATCCAGTGAACAAGTGCACTTAGGAACTGGTGGGTTCTAAACCGTTGGAGGAAGCAACAACATGCGAGATGCAGACCAAGTTTTTTGCACAAAGAACTTTGTATTGCATAAAAATCAACCCGCACTACATTTTGCATCTGTAACTTAGTACATTGGGTGCACAGATCAACGGTTTCACTGGTTACTTTCACCGGTAGCATTATAACTGAACCACCGATGCATAAAAAAGCAGGTTGTGGTTCAACCAATCAGTATTTCGCATCGCAGTGATGCTTGTAAGTGATGCGAAGGCGTACATCAGAGAAAATCCCACACCGGTATTGAAGATTGACCCTGATCGCCATTCTGAAGGTCGATTTGGGTTTCGTCTCTTTGAATTGCAATGCATGCATATCACAGGGATAGGCCTGTTATATGTTGATCCAAATTTTACAAAGTAAAGGCCAACTTCTGACGGAGCGGTTTTGACGGAGCAGAGCGAGGCCCGTCGCCGGAGGCTTGGACCGATGCGGAGCGGAGTCTAAAGTTGGCCCACTCCGTACCCAACAGGGACACCTGTGGGGGGTGTGGGGAGCGACAGGCCCCCGCGGTACGGATCGTTGATAACCTAAGTTACCACCGTTATATATACATCTTGTAAGCCGTCGGCTGGGATAAGTTGCATCTGCGAAATCTCCGGCGTTGTGTAAACACTCCCCATTATAGTGAAGATTCGCTCCCGTGGTTTTTTCCCTCTCTTTGTTGGAGAGGGTTTTCCACGTTAAATCTATGTCTCCCTTGCTACGATTTTATTTTCGTTTTTCGTTATTTACTTGTCGCAAAGCTAACAAGGCCTGTAGGAGTGTACAATCACTTTCGGTAACTATGTTATCAAGAATGGCATGGACAATACCTGCACAACATGACTGCATATACCATGCATTCCAGACTTCAGAATTTAAGCCATGACTTTATTAAGTAGACAAGAAAGACCAAGTGCCTCAAAAAGGCATCATACATAAGCTTCTACTAATTAGGATGTATCTAGACACTTTTAGTGTATAAGTACATGCGAATTTTGACAAATCTCCGACATCTATTTTGAGTCGGATGGAGTATATATAAAATCAGTGGTTACAAATAGCTCACTTGAGTTAATTGACCATTCCCGGGGAATTGCTGCTGTTGCAGGGTAGGAACTGCGGAAACCTGCACGCCACAAGAATCTCACAAACCTGACAACTAATCAACATGACTATAAGTTTTTATCAAGAGATGAACACAGACCTGGCCAAACCGGTTCAAATCATGCAGGTTCTGTGAGGCACTAAGACCAAAGCTGTGGCCAAGTGCATAATGTCACTGCACTAAGACCAAAGCTGTGTCAACGAAGTCTTGGCCATCCTAGACATCAAATACACAGCGGCTAAAATCATACGCGAATTCTTCTAAAACACTGAAAACATGGGCCAAAGACTTAACTACATTCTGGTATATTTTGCCACACGCAAGAACAGTGATGTACCAGGCCAAGTGAGACCTAGTGTTTCTTCAAATCAGCAGATCGACCTGTCAAAATTGTCCACACATGGCACTCTAAAAGGTCTCAAGAAGCCACTTGAACGATTCAGTAGTTTCATCATATATATGGAGGTGAAGTTCTTTCTATGGCTTTTGCTACATAATAGAATTTGGACGGCTGAGCGTCTAAGGAGAAGAGGTTTAGAGCATGACGATCATTGTTCCCTCTGTGATCACGATTTCGAAACTGCTGCACACCTGGCTTTGCACTGCCCCTTTGCGAAAGAGGTGTGGGCTAGTTTCCAGGTCTCTAACAGAAGGGCGGTGGCCACTGCTGTGACTTCAAGAACGATCAGAGATTGGTGGCAGAGAATCAGGCATGGGAAAGCGGATAAATCAAAAAAGAAAGAGATCGCCACTGCAATGTACATTGTTTGGCACATCTGGAAGGAAAGAGGACGCCACATTTTTCAAAAGGAGCTGCTGTGGGCTGACGGGGTGGCAAGCCTAATCTGTGCTGATCTAACTCTGCTTTTCCTCACCAAGGAGAAGCCACACAGATCGTAGTTTTCTTTTACTTTCAGCTAATGTGCGTTCATGAACGCCTTGTAGGGCTACTCTTTCAGTGTAATTCAGACCTTTTGTTTCCCCTTCTATAATGAAAAAGCAGAGCTCCTGCTATTTCTCGTCAAAATCATATATAGGAAATCATCACCAAATATGACCGTTTGCCTATGATAAGGACCAAGTTAGAGTATATAGTCTCTCTTTGTGTTTGCCCATTGTATAAGGGACTTTTGGCATATTTGCCTTTTCCACACCTGTACATATATTGGCCTTTGGCCCCTGTGAATACTAAGTTGCATATTCCCAATATGGTATCAGAGCACAGGTTTGGGTCTCTGCGCACGTTGCAGCTCGTGCTGCTGCCACCGGCTCTCCTCCGGTAGGCTGTTATGATGATTTCCGGCCTGCTGCAGCCTTGCAGCTGTTCTTCCGCTACTCGTTTTGGTCAATTTCTGGCCTCTACTGATCTATTCCGGCCACTCCACTGATCTATTCCGGCCACTCCACCTCGATTCAGCCGGGCTACCCCGATCCGGTCGCTGCTGCCCCGATCTGGTCGCTGCCGCCCCCGATCCAGCCGGTCGCTGTCTTGATCTGGTCGCTGCCATCCCGATCTAGTTGGTCTGCTGCTGTTGCCGGAGCCAGCCAGCCGCCAATCGCTTCCGCGCGTGTTGCCTGCTCAGGTGTGTGCGTGGTAGTTGTCTCCTTGTGAGGCCCGATTTCTGGATTGTCTTGCTCGTGGCCTGTTTCAGCTTCTGTGAGGCCTGCTGATCTGAAATTCTGCGGTGATTTGAGAGAGAGAAAAAAAGTAAGAAAGGTAGAAAGAGACGTTTGCTGCCATGTCGTATTCATGTGCGGGGTATGTGGTTGTTCCGCGCTGGCCTCTGTTCATGGGGTCTTCTCTCTGGCAAGGTCCCCTGCCCATCGCACCCTATTGCTCCTGTGGATCCTATTCCGCCGACGCCACTGGTTCTTACTGCTAATGCTTCTGAGGCTGATAAGACTGTGGCCAAGACTGCTGATGATGCTACGATGGAGGCTTATGATCAGCAAGTATCCCTCTACTCAGATGCTCTTGCCAGCTATCGTGATGATCTGACTGCTTATACTCAGTGGTGTGATGAGGATACTCGTGCTGCGGTTGTGCTCACTTTAGTGTTCTCCCTCAGTTTGCCTCTGAGTTTATGGGACTTGGTTCTGTTGCCGAGATGTGGACTTCCCTCCGTCAGCGATATCAGCCTTCTGGTGATTCTCTCTATTTGTCTGTTCTTCGTCAGGAGCATGCTCTCCAGCAGGGTGACTCTACCGTTGATGAGTTTTACACACAGAGTCTGCTATCTGGCGTCAGCTTGACTCTCTCCGCACTCCTGTTTGTGGGACTTGTTCATGTTGTTAGATCGCGCGGTCTGACTTGGAGTTTCAGCGCATCCATGAGTTCTTGTCACGACTTCGTATATATTTTGAGGCCCGTCGGGCTAACATGTTTGCTCGGGGTCGTGTTCCCCTCTCGGAGGTGCTTGCTGAGATTCGTGCCGAGGAGATTCGCCTTCGCAGCGCTGGCTTGCTTGGGGTTCCCACTATGCTCGCTGCTGCTCGAGCCCCTGTTTCGTCGGTTGTTATGCCGACTGCTGCACCACCGCTGCTACCTACTCCTGCTGGTGGTGGGGGACGACCTCCTTCTGGTGGTAGGGATCGCCCTCCTTTTGGTGGTATGGGTCACCCTCGCTCTCGTCAGTTTTGTGGCTACTGTCGGAAGCCTGGCCACCTTGAGTCTGACTGTTTCAAGAAGCAGCATGACACGGAGCGTGAGCGTACCTCTTCGTCTAGGTCCCGTGGTCCTCCATCAACGCCAGCCACTGTCTCCCTCACTCAGAAGGATATTGCGCAGCTAAAGCGTCTGTTAGCTGCTTCTGGCTCACCTTTGATGGGCACTGCAGGCTCTGTGACTGGTTCTCCTAGCATTGAGCGGCCACCATCACCGTCTACACGGTCAGGTACATCCCCATGGGTCTTGGATTCTGGAGCTTATTTCCATATGTCTTATGACTCTTCTGCCTTGTCATTCTATGTCCTGTCGATTCTCCTGTTCATGTTCTAACTGCCGATGGCATTTCCCTTCTTGTTGCTAGTCGAGGCATTCTTTCCCCTCCTCATTTTTCTGTTCCTGGTGTTCCTCATGTTCCACGTCTTACCATTAATCTCTTTTCCGCTGCTCAACTTACTGATTCTGGTTGTCGCGTCATTCTTGACGCTGATTCTTGCTCTGTCCAGGATCGTCGCACGAAGGTTCTGGTTGAGGCTGGCCCTCGGAGCCATGATTCTCAAGGTCTTTGGGAGCTCGACTGGCTTCGTGTTCCCTCCACTTCCGCCAGCTCTCGTGCTCTTGTTGCTTCCGCCTCCGCATCTTTTCAACAATGGCATCATCGACTCGGTCATCTATGTGGTTCTCGTTTGTCATCTTTAGTTCACCGAGGTCTTCTGGGGCATGTCTCAGGAGATGTCTCTTGTCAAGGTTGTAGACTTGGCAAGCAGATTCAATTACCTTATCCTACTAGTGATTCAGTCTCTCAGCGCCCCTTTGACTTAATTCATTCTGATGTATGGGGTCCTGCTCCCTTCGCTTCGAAGGGGGGTCATTGTTACTATGTTATTTTTATTGATGACTTTTCTCGCTACACTTGGATTTACTTTAAGACTTCTTGCAGCGAGGTTCTCTCTATCTATAAGCGTTTTGCTGCCATGGTCTACACCCAGTTTTCCACTCCTATTCGTGTTTTTCGTGCTGATTCGGCTGGTGAGTACATCTCCTAGATGTTGCGTGGTTTCCTTGCTGAGCAGGGCACTCTTGCTCAATTCTCTTGCCCTGGTGCTCATGCCTAGAATGGCGTCGCTGAACGCAAACATCGTCACCTTCTTGAGACAGCGCGTGCGCTGATGATCGCCGCCTCTCTTCCGCCCCATTTTTGGGCTGAGGCTGTCTCCACCTCCGCATATCTCATCAACATTCAACCATCGGCTGCCTTAAAGGGTGGTATTCCCTAGGAGCGCCTTTCTGACCGTTCTTCTGATTTTTCGGTGCTTCGGTTGTTTGGGTGTGTTTGTTATGTTCTTCTTGCTCCTCATGAACGCACCAAACTCACTGCTCAGTCCGTTGAGTGTGTTTTTCTTAGATATAGTGATGAGCATAAGGGTTATTGGTGCTGGGATCCTATTGCTCGCCGGATGCGCATTTCTCAGGATGTGACTTTTGATGAGTCTCGTCCATTCTATCCCCGTCCATCTTCCTCGATTTTCTTTGTGGAGGACATTTCTTTTCTTGCCTTCCCTGATACACCTCCCCTTGTGCCTCGAGTTCCTACTCCTCCGAATCCCATTGCTCCTGATTCTACGCCTTCTTCCCCCACAACTTCTTCTCCCCCTTTGTCAGCTTCTCTCTCGTTGCCTGATTCTCCGCCTTCCTCTTTGATATCCACCACGTCTTCACCTTCTCCGGTGTTTCTGCCTCCTCCATCTTTTCCTCTCTACTATTCTCGTTGTCCCCGGGATCTAGATGATTCTACTGCTAGGCCATCTACCTCTGATGTGCCATCTACCTCCTCTCAGCCGACTTATGATCTTCGTGGTCGGCCTCGTCCCCCACCTGATCGCTATTCTCCTGGCCGCTTTGGTCTCTCTGTTGTCCTTGAGTCGAACTCTTATCGAGATGATGTTGCCCACCCGAGTGGCAACTTGCGATGGCCGAGGAGATTGTTGTGCTTGAGCGCACTGGCACGTGGGATTTGGTTTCTTCCCCTCCCCACATTCGTCCCATCACGTGCAAGTGGGTATATAAGGTTAAGACTCGCTCTGATGGTTCTCTTGAGCGCTATAAAGCGCGTCTTGTGGCTCGTAGCTTTCAGCAGGAGCAGGGCCGCGACTATGATGAGACTTTTGCCCCTGTGGCTCACATGACCACTGTCCGCACTCTTCTCGCCATGGCCTCTGTTCGCCACTGGTCTATGTCTGAACTTGATGTGCATAATGCTTTCCTCAATGGCGATCTGTGTGAAGAGGTCTATATGCAGCCACCTCCCGGGTACTCTGTCCCTGAAGGCATGGTCTGCCATCTTCGGCGCTCTCTCTATGGCCTTAAGCAAGCCCCTCGCGCCTGGTTTGAGCGTTTTGCCTCCGTGGTCACTATTGCGGGTTTCTCGCCCAGTGCCCATGACCCTGCCTTGTTTTTCCACACTTCTCCTCGGGGTCAGACTCTTCTTCTTCTATATGTTGATGACATGATCATTACTGGCGACGACTCTGAGTACATTGCCTTTGTTAAGGCTCGTCTCCGTAAGCAGTTTCTTATGTCTGATCTTGGTCCTCTTCGCTACTTTCTTGGGATCAAGGTTTCCTCTATCTCTGATGGTTTCTATATCTCCCAGGAAAAGTATATTCAGGATCTTCTTGCTCGTGCTGCTCTTAGTGATGAGCGTACTGTTGAGACTCCTATGGAGCTCAATGTTCACCTCCGTGCCTCTGATGGTGATCCCTGGACTGACCCGACGCTCTATCGCCATCTGGTTGGGAGCCTTGTCTACCTTGCCGTCACTCGTCCAGATATCTCCTACCCTGTCCATATTCTGAGTCAGTTTCTCTCTGCTCCCACTTCGGTCCACTATAGTCACCTTCTTCGTGTTCTATGATATCTTCGTGGCACGATCTCTCACCGTCTTTTCTTCCCTCGCTCCAGCTCCCTTTAGCTCCAGGCCTATTCGGATGCTACGTGGGCGAGTGATCCGTTGGATCGCCTCTCTGCTTACTGTGTGTTTCTTGGTGGTTCTCTCATTGCTTGGAAGACGAAGAAACAGACCGCGGTTTCCCGCTCGAGTGCAGAGGCTGAGTTGCGAGCTATGGCTCTTTTGACCGCGGAGGTGACGTGGTTATGCTGGTTACTTGAGGATTTTGGTGTTTCTGTCTGTACACCGACTCCTCTTCTGTCAGACAGTACAGGTGCTATCATCATTGCGCGTGACCCGGTGAAGCATGAGCTCACCAAGCACATCGGTGTGGATGCCTCTTTTGTGCGCGCTGCTATGCAGGATCATGTTCTCGCTCTTGAGTATGTTCCTTCCGAGTTACAATTGGCAGATTTCTTCACAAAGGCCCAGACTAGAGCACAACATGTTTTTCTCCTCTCCAAACTTAGTATTGTTGATCCACCAGGAGTTTGAGGGGGGGTGTTAGAGTATATAGTCTCTCTTTGTGTTTGCCCATTGTATAAGAGCCTTTTGGCATATTTGCCTTTTCCACACCTGTACATGTATTGGCCTGGCCCCCTGTGAATACTAAGTTGCATATTCCCAATAGTTCATACCTAAAAACAAAGCTAGTGGCCTGCTGTAATCATTCATTTTGTAGGTCATATCAAAGCAGATCGCATCACTGAAATAATGATAGTCCAAGATTGATCTTGCATCAGCCCAGAAGACATTAGCAGCTTTGTCAATTTCATCCACCTGGATGGCATAGTAAAACGATGCATTATCACTCTTCATACCGAAATCCCCTGAATTCGTAACTTTTCTAGACTTGGTCGAAGGTAATTCGTGTACCCTGATACTCCATACAGTCCATATTAATGACCTCAATTTTATCTAGATACGAATGCATTTTATTTAGACTAGATGCATTCGTATCTAGATAAAATTGAGGTCTTTTATTTAGACTAGATGCATTCGTATCTAGATAAAATTGAGGTCATTAATATGGACAGGAGGGGGTAGTATTTCCATTTCCATATTGAACCTTGGACAACACTTTTGCGAATTCAGTTCAGTATCCCAATATCAAATGGACCGGCAACAAGTGATTATGATCCTGAAACAACTCGGTCACCCAGTATTTTTCACTAGATATTAATTTGACAGCTCATAGTGCAGGGCAACCCATCCTCGTCTCCGGGCAACGTCTCTTGGCCTCATTCTTTGAGCCAAAGCCCTCTCTGGAACAGACATAAAACCTTGATCTACTGCTACTTTTTGCTGTTTGATACCACAATCCTTTTCGGACACTAAATCCCACATCTCCCGCATAACTAAGACAATACTTTTTTCCCCGATAAATGACGCTTTTAGTTTTAAGTATTACACTCGGTTTCTGCATAATTAAGATGCGATAGAAGTCCACAGATACATAACAAAAATAAGAACGGACGAATTACATATCATAATGAGAAATTGTAAAACGCCTAAGGTGATGGAAGAGCGATCCAGAGATTATGATGCCATCCATGCCGGGTACAGAAATCCGCGCGGTATCCTCTAGATGTGTACACACCTCCGCAAATAGGTCGTGAAGCTCCACACGATGTAGAGACGACCACAAAGGCAATAATAGTTGATTGTATTGCTAGATTGATATTGCGTTGCGTTATTACATTGCGAGCCTTTGGGCTGTTTATATAGGAGTACAAGACTTGGGAGCCAAGAACTACCAAACTTAACAACCGTGACATGTTGTAATACAAAACCGTGTTATACTCGAACACCCCTCGCAGTCGGATCGGTAGTGAGGTGAATAGAAAGAGCGTCGCAGACGGTCCGATTGGAGAGTATGCCACTGGATGATAGCCCTTGTTGCTGATGTCAATGTAGCCGAAAGTGAGGGCGTCGTAGTTGTGGTCAATGGTGTTGTTATAGTGTTGGTGATGTAGTCGTCGTTGAGTCGTTGAGGTTGATATAGTTGTGGCTGGTGTCAACGTTGAGCCCGAGGGAAGTCACCAGAGTAATAAAATAGTAAAGGCATTTGCAGCGATAGTCAACTCGAGATAGACGTAGCTGGAGTCGTGGTAGTATAGGTAGGTGACACGTTGTGCCGATCTTGTCAAATTCGAGAGTGCGCCAGGGACGAAGGCTGACGTTGGTGTTGCCAATACCATACGTGCAAAGACAGGAACCATCACGAACCATGCGAGTCAGAATCAGAGATTAGTAGAGAAGACCTCCGTGTACGATCAGTTGGGCGCCGTACGGCGGAGTAGACGAATTTGTTGCAAGAAGAAAATTTAGCACAAGCAGTGTAAATAAGAATTAGACTGCAACTCTAGCGCCGAGGTCATGGTGGATGAAGACGGCGAGGTGGATGTCGATAGAGATTCAACTATAGCAGTAGTAGATGTCAGGGATCGAATCCATTTTATTCATCCACATGCAGGAGCCCTTCCATGTTTGTTGAAGGAGAGGTTGCAGGTGTCGGAAATCAAACCTGTTTTATTCATCTACATGCAGGAGTGCAGCAACGCAGAACCCGTTGGCATTGGCGAAGACCTTGATTGGTGGTGGCGGTGACGATGCGGTACATGCGGCGGAGTTGTTGGTGTAGACTATTGTCAGTGATGATGATTAGTGATGATGCAGTTGCCGCCCTTTGTTGATGGCGAGACGCATACTCAGGCATGATTTCCCGGTTCATATCGGTGAAGATGAGTTGGCGAGGTGGCGACATGCGAACACAGAAGCCGACGTTGGCACATGAAGGCGTCCCTTGGCGCGTCGTGCATAGCATGCTTGGCACGGTCGTTGGCGAGGATTTGCCAAAGATGAGTCGATGCCGATGTTAGAGTAGCGACGCATGAAGGCGATATGCGGCGGTGGGCAAAGCAATCCGATCTATGATCAGCGAAAGAATAAGAACCACGGGTCAACGCGGCGAAATCGGTGGGCTGAACCCTAGGTCTAGAAATAAGAGGCTCTAATACCATGAAGGTAATAATAGTTGATTCCATGCATTGCTAGATTGATATTGTGTTGCGTTATTACATTGTGAGCCCTTGAGCTATTATATAGGAGTACAAAACTTTGGAAGCCAATAAACATAGTAGAGAACTACCAAAAATAACAACCGTGACCTACTCTAATACAAAACCGTGTTAAACTCTAACATACCATAATCGGAGGTAGATAACCTGCAAGAGAGAATAAATTTTATCGTTAAACACTTTGTCATTCTACATAGCCATAGCGGATAAATAATGACAATCGCTCCCCTCCTAAAAAGTATTCTATACTTGTAATATATACCATGTAACCAATTCCCAAAATATCAGCAATGCTACGCGGTAGATACAAGCCTGCACCTACTTGGATGACTGGCCGTATAAAACAAGCGAAATTACTCATTGGTAAAATAAATGCTTAACTATCTCATTTTGATGGAAAAAAGCACATTTATATTCCCATGTCAATTCCGCTTAACTAGATTGTCTTTCGTAAAAATAATCCTCCGATGAAGATAACAAACGATTTTTTACATCAGCGTGTTATACATATAACTAACTAAGAATTGACTATTCGTGTTTAAGTTCCAGCAAAATTCATCAGTCCTAGTTGTCAATTGGACAAATGCTAAGCGTTGCACGAGTGCATTTCAAGAGGCAAGACTAGGTCCAATTAAGTCTCTTTTGAAAGTCACATTTGGAGGAGAAGACTCCATCACTATGGCAATTGTATCACCCTTGTGCCGAACAATAAAATGCAAGATATTATTCCCGAAGGGTAGCATTACCTAGCGACTTATCCTCCTAGAACTGTATCTTAGATCTGTTCTTAATTGAAAAAGATCCAAAGTAGAAGTAAAATTTCTTCATCGCCACCATACCAGCCAAAGAATGCGAGTCACCGGGTTTCCAAACTACCCGGGACAAAGCTCTCGAGCCAACATATTTTCGGTTAAGGAGAGTTTGCCATACCCCATCATCGGTTAGTAACTTGAAGAGTCATTTTTATCAATGATAGATGTATTCTTGATCTCAATATCATGAGTACCAAGTCCACCCTGGTCTTTGGATCGGCATAGCACACTCCATTTAGCCATGCGACATTTATTTTTCTCACTGCCATCGTGCCAAAAGAATCTTGATCTGAAATAATTTAATCATTTTAAGACTCTTTTGGTAGTTGAAAGAAATATATAATGTGCAGTACCATGTTACTGAGTACTAATTTTATGAGAACCAGTCTTCCCTAGGGATAAAATTTTACCTTTCCAATTGCTTAATCTTAGTTGTAATCTTTGCCCAGTAAGTTTTCATTTAGCATTTGTAAGTCTCCAATGATGTACCGGGATGCCCAAATACCTATTAAAAAACTAGCCTTGATTGCAGCCAAATAACTTAGATACAGGCTAGGCTCGTCTTGAGCCTCACAGAAGCAAAACAATCTCACTCTTACAGAAGTTTATTTTTAGACCCAAAAGTTTCTCGAATGCTAATTATTTTTCAGATTTCTCGCTTTTTCGATATCATGTTCCATAAAAAGAAATACATCATTGGCATATTAAAGGATAGATAAAGCGCCATCCAGTAGATGAGGAATCACACCTTCATTTTGGCCATCGGACTCTTTGCGCTCAATCATGACAGCTAACATATTAACCACTATATTGAATAACATTGGTGATAATGGGTCTCCCTATCTTAGCCCTTCTTTTGTTGAAAGTATTTTCTAGCGTCATCATTAACTTTGATGGCCACACTACCTCCCCACACAAAGAATCTAGCTGACTCAAGTGTGAAGGCGAAGGCGGGTTTGATTCCAACATGGAAGGATCAAGGCAGCTTCATGAAGGAGTCAACATGGACATTTGGATCTGGATCCAGTACGAAGCTGGATGAAGACTTACCTAGCTAGTTTCAAAGATACAATTTGACTAGGAATCTGGCTTGTAAACATGTAGAATTGTTGTCCAAAACTCGTACGGAAAGTCTAGCCGCCTCATATATATGTGAGAGGTGACAACCAATTGAAAGCAAGCAAACAATCGACAAACATCAATACATCCAATTTTTTCTCAAACCCTTGTTTCTTCTTCCGTGTCTTCATCGATTTCATAGATTTTGTTTGTTGAATTGATAACTGAATTGAGAGCGATCAGGCTAGCTTAGCTCAAACCATAGTCGCCGGAATCCCTAATAGGGTCCCTCTAGGGAAACTAGGGCTTTAGGTCTAAAAAGTGTCAGCCGGATTGTCTTGCGTATCGCGCTTCCGGCTATCCACCTTCGACTTGAATTCTGGAGCATCTCATGTGGCGTCGAGGGTTCACGAGGTTATGCCAATATAAGGCAGATTTTCTGCAGTCTTGACCAAGCCGGCATATTTTTGGTCTAACACACTTTTTGGCAAATCTGTTGGGGAAATCAATCTTAGTATCGAACAGTAATGTCCGGTTCAAGGATCATGAAACCTGCCGAAGTTTCTCTCAAAAACATCATATGTCCTACCTATGATGAACTTTCGGGAGAACAATGCCTCTCTGAGGCTATGAAGTTCAGCAATGCCAGCTCTTCGGGGAGCAACTCAAGGAGCTATAGAGGAAGAAAGAAAAAGAATACATGAACGTGTTTTTGGTGACTTTCAAGAAGGATCATCAAGGCTTCATCACTTCATCCATCAAGGCTAGGATCACACATCTTCTGGATGATACCTCTGTAAGTGCTAATATGTTTAATTCTGGTCAATTAGCTGCGATAGATTTACGGAATAATCGCATTCTTAAATTTCAAATTGTCCAAGTGAGGAGCATTGTCGGAGTGCCTACCTCCCTTCTTATATGGTTATGTATATGTAACATCCTAGGAATTCAGGACTAGAAATAAATAGAGATCAAATGTGTGTATTGCATTCAAACATAGAAAATCTAAAGAATTTTCACGCTTTTGATTAAAAACTTGTCAAAGTGATTGAAGCATCTCTTAACTCGATGGTATTGAAGTAGATCATCAAGATGAGTGCGATGAGTTTCAACATGACCTTTGATAAATCTTTATTTTTGTTAAAGGTGACTTGATCTATGGGTTAGATCAAGTGGAATAAAAATAAAACAACAACAAATTACTTAAGGATCAAATACCAGATCTTCTAGAGATCACATCATGGTATTCCTTACAACAATTTATGGATACAAATCAATCACATAACTCAAGTAAAAGGAATTCAATAACCAAATCTTGATCTACGTTTTGCATATCAATTCCTACCATGATTATCATGGTATTTCCTAAACACTACTACTTGAATTTATATCAAGTAGAAAGGAAATAAAGTTAAGACTTTCTACAATAGAAAATTATCTTATTTGTCCTTATCTTTACTGGACCATGTTCTAGTATTAGGTAATCATCAGTGTCTGCTGGTCAACTCTTGACCTTTCAAGTTTTGACCTACTATATTATTCCTTCCAAAGTCTTGCATGAAAATAATAAGAGAGAAATCATATATGTTAGAATGTGTCATCATCTTTAGGATGATAGTTCTCGATTTTTGACACTAGGGATGCAGATCCCCTTTGTTAGTTTGGCTAGGGGCGCAACATATGGCGAGCTAGACAAACACACTCACAAAGAGGGACACAAATTTTTTTACCCGGGTTTAGGTCCTCGATGTGAGGATTCCTACGTCCAGCAACCATCCACTATCTTGTGGATGATCATAGTTACAATGCTTCCTTCCCCGGGAAGGATGTATGCTAAGCTCCCCTTCTCTCAACTGACATGGGCCTCCTTTCATAAGGGCTAGGGGACTCCACAAGGGTCAGTCACTACATGGCGTGGACATGGACCGCATGCCTTCAATGTGGCGATGCGCTCCTGTAGCCTTACCGCATGTCACTCATGGTAAGAAGACTTGCATTGGTTTTGTCTGCCAACCTAGTTCTTGTCGGAGGTCGGTTCCCCGGGCTCGCAATACCCGAGATTCTATCTTGGATGCCGAGAAGGGACCCGTTTACGGTCCCGTGAACCACGGGATATGCATGGCTGAGACATGTCGTGTTGTCTCTTCCAGCATGCGTGGCATGGTAGAATCATGCTATCATTATCTGAGGTGGGCCCGACGAGTCGTGGCGAGAGGGTGGTCTATCCCTAGGCCAGGAATCATCTGCCAGCTATCTCTCCTTCTTTACCCGGGGTGGCCTCCGGTTTCTTGCCCCTAGACCAAGCACCCGGGGTAATCTTCGTGTGTATGTGCTTTGAGATTCTGGTACCTGCTAACTCGTGTAATAACGAGTTCGTTGGGGAACCCCAAGAGGAAGGTATGATGAGCACAACAGTAAGTTTCCCTCAGTTATGAAACCAAGGTTATCGAACCAGTAGGAGCAAGGAAACACCTCCAAGGTGTTATTTCCAACTTGGAATCCTGCACAACACAACCACAGAACTTTGCCCCCAACTTACAGTGAGGTTGTTAATCTCACCGGTTTTGCTGAAAACAAAGGATTAAACGTATTGTGTGGAAGAAAGTAAAAGCTTGCAGAAAGTAAACAGAAAATAGTAAACAGTTGTAGATTGACGGTAAAAGAAAGGACTGGGGTCCATAGTTCACTAGTGGTGGTTCTCCTTAAGATAGATAACATGTTGGGTGAACAAATTACAGCAAGGCAATTGACAAACATCGAGAAAGCATACATGCATATACTAATCATCTTGACTCCTTTGAGATTCGATTGGGCATTACAACATTATACATAGACCGCCATCCAACTGCATCTATGACTAATAATCCACCTCCAGGATATCATTCGAACCCCCTCCAGTATTAAGTTGCAAGCAACATATAATTTCATTACGAATTGCGTGTAAAGTAAACAATACGATTGTTCTATGAACAAAGGATTGTTGTTTTCTCCCTAGTAGCAACATCACATCTAGTACCTTAGAGATTTCTATCACTTCCCTAGATTACTAGAGGCATGAACCCACTATCGAGCATAAATACTAACTCATGGAGTTGCTAGCATCTACTTGACCAAGATAGCTACTAACAATGGAAAGCATGCAAGATCAAAAATAACAAAGACATGATAGAATCAATAATCAATCTGAAATAGCATCTCAATATCCATCGGATCCCCGCAAACACAACATGTAGGATTACAAATAGATGATCTTGATCATGAACGAAGCTCACAAGATCTAAACATGATAGTCCAAGGATGAACTACTCACGCATCACACCGGAGACTTGCATTGGTGATGAAGAAGGCCTCCAGGGTGAATTCCCCTCTCCGTAAGGGTGCCGGAAAGAGCTTCAGATCCCTCCCGATCTAGGGATGGAGATGACCGCGACTACAGACTCTTTCGTGAAATTTTGATCGGGTACTTAGGGTTTCTATATTGGAGGCATCTTATAGTCGGAAGGGGAGGACGAGGGGTGCCCTAGGCGGCCACACCACCCCCTGGCGCGGCCCTCTGGCCCCTCTCCGTCTCGTATTCTGGCTCCGTGTTCCCCTCGGTGAAAAACTGACTTTGGCTTTTGTCCCGTCCAATTCCGAGAATATTCATTTTCTGACTTTCCTGGAACCAAAAACAGCAGAAAATAGGCAGCTGGCACTGTGGCATCTTGTTAATAGCTTAGTGCAAGAAAGTGTATAAAAAGTACTCCAAAGTGTGGACAAAACATAAGAAAGTAGATAAAAACCAAGCATGGAACATCAAAAATTATAGATATGTTTGCAACGTATCAACATCCCCAAGATTAACTCCTGCTCATCCTCGAGTAGGTAAGTGATAAAAAGAAAGAATAATTTTTGAGGTGACATGCACCATCATAAACTTGATCAAAGTATTTGTAAAACATTGAAAGCTTGGATCATAGTACTTCAACATAGCATGAAAGACAAAGTTCTAGCAATAAGACATAGCAAACTATGACGTAACATGAAAAGGCACAAACAAAAGATTCATGAATAATAATACTTTGCAAGACGCTTGTTTGTTTCACTTAAAGAAAACATAGCATAGTGGCATTCAGCTTGTCCCCCATAGAGTAGCAAAACATAAATGCAAAGGACACCTTCAAAGTTCATAAGGGTGACTAGATATAAATAGTTTAAGAATAAGCAATATCAAAGTTATGCATCAATCAACAAGTCTTGGGACAATGCACATTATACTAAGAATGGCCACTATGCTCTCTCAATAGGTGCATAAATATATAAGATGGAGACTCAACATAAAAGTAAAAGAAAGGCCTTAATAGAAGGAAGCAGTGATTCAAGTCTCATAAAGAGCTTCCAAAAATTATGGTACTTATTAGCTTTCAGCTCTCATTGCCCCTATCATAAGGATCTTTAGGTGATTAAGGTTAAAGTGACACAACAAAGAGGATATGCTTGACAAGTTATAAGCTGAAATCTCATGTCCCTTACTTATGAAGACCGAACCTCATGCTACTCAACTTTAGTCACAAGTAAGCTCTTGTCATTGTAACTACATATGTATCATAGAGAACCGCCAACGGGGTACCCCTTACACATGATACAAGAGCTATCCCATAATCAAAATGACAAGGCAAGCAGACAATGAGCATCTCAGCGATCTTTTTATTTGCTATTTGCATAGTTTTTTATTGAGGATGCTTCATAGAGTTCTCATTATGGTTATGCTGCAAGTTTCCACCATGATTAGGCATGGCTTAGGCTAGCGGCCTAGGCGTTTTTCTAACACACATACAAACTCCATGATCTTACAAGTTCCACTTTTATTTCACACTGCCGAGATCCATAAGCAAAAGAATCATGATATCAACGGGGTACAATGTACAAGTGCAATGTTGAAAGCGTTCCCCATGATACATGGTTCTGCTAATTTCAACTTATAAAGCGCAATCATATAGGCAACAAAGATGGACACAATGGTTCAAGTTTATTAAGTGCAAGAAAATTAAAGTGTGCCATCAAGTTCGTGAGAGCTTTAATCACTAATTTTCACATAACAAGTTTAATTCAGAAGGTAGATAAAAACATGAATATACTTGGAATAGCAAATGCTAATAGGTAGGTATGGTGGAATATTTGGAATAACTTGGTTTAATGGAGTTGGATGCATGAGTGGGACTCATACTTGGTTATGGAGGCTAGCAAAAGACTGGGAGCGACCAACTAAGAGAGCAATAGTGGTCATAATCATGCAAAGCGACAAAACATCATTGATTAAAGCATAAAGTGATATTACAAGTCGAAAACTAAAGGATTATCAAGGCTATGGTGACTTTGGATAGTCATAAAATGGTGTGAGCATGCGCCAAGCCAACCCAAATAAAACATCAAAGGAGAATACCACAATATTATGCTTTAATATGCTAAAACAACGCATGATCCTTCCAAGGCACATTAAGCAATCTCAATTGTTTATAACAAGTCATCCTACAACAACAATCACTAAGCTTAAATCCAAAACAATACCAAGCATGACATGACAAAGCATAGGTCACGGTCAAAAACAAGCTCCTTTTACCACTTAAGCATGAACTTTTCCTAGTCTTTTCCAATCCAAACCAAACTATTTGAAAACTAATGTATTAAAGAGGGGGTCCAACCAATTTATTCAAGCAAACTAAGAAAACCAAGCAAACAAAAACCAAAACCAAAACGAAAAAGATGACGCTCCAAGAACAACACAACTATGCATGAAACAATAAAAATGAAGTGTTTGGAAGAAACCTGGGATTTTTATTGATGAAGAAGAGGATGCCTTGGGCATCCCCAAGCTTTGACGCTTGTACTTCTTGGATATTTCTTGGGGTGACACGCGTGGCATCCCCAAGCTTGATCTTTACTCCATTCTTCATCTCATTACATCATTCCTTCCATACACCTGGATTTTTTCCTTCATACAAAACTTCACACAATCTTTGTTAGCAACATTAGTGCACTCAAGATAAGAAGTCTCTGGGTTCAGTTTCAACACAAAAAAAACTTCCATTAAAACACAAGCCACTGTAGCACTTCCCTCAAAAATCTCAATTCCCCAAAAGAACTCAAAGAAGGAATCAACAAGAAGCAAATGCAAATAATGGCAGAAATCTGTCAAAACAGACCAACAGTTAAAAAACAATTTTTGCGAACACCTTTTGTTGCTCAAATATAAAAGTGTTGAACTAACTAAAGTTAGATAACAACCTGGGGCAGAAGCACAAAAATTCACACCTCAAACCGACGTACAGAGATTTTACACGAATTTTTACGGTGAAGAACAAAAATCTGTTTCGGGACAACAACTTTCCCAAGCATTACTTCTCTCTTATTAGAGGTTACTCTTGACACAAAAAGCAAATAAAAAGGATAAGGAGCGGTTATGACAGAAGTAATAACTTCCAAGACTCATCTAAAACTTTTAGGTTATCTCCCAATAAGTACTTTTTAACGCCTTTAAGTTAAGCATAAGAAGCAAGAAAGGAATCAAGTGTTCTCAAATGAAAAAGCATTAAGAGCAAATTTTGTTTTCATAGGAGAAGAAAAAGAGATCTTCTCTCTCTTCTTAGGGAAGTGTTCTATACCTTTCTTGAGTGAGAGTTGATATTTAATGCTGCCTTCTTTCATATTAGTAATGGCACCAACAGTTCTAAGAAAAGGTCTCCCCAAAGTAATAGGACAAGAAGCATTGCATTCAACATCCAAAACATAGAAATCAACGGGGACATAGGCATTGTTAACCATAATAAGAACATCATTAATACTCCCCATGAGTTTCTTTTTAACATTATCATCAAGTGGGACATTTAAATAGCAATCTTCCAATGGTGGCAAATCAAGCATATCATAAATCCTTCTAGGCATAATAGAAACACTACTATCAAGATCACATAAAGCCTTAAGATCAAAATCATTCACTTTCATATTAATGATGGGTTCCCAACCATCTTCTATTTTCATAGGAATAGAAGCTTTATGTTTCATCTTTTCTTCTTTAATTTTTATGAGAGCATCAGTAATGTGTTTTGTAAAGGCCATATTCGTAGCACTAGCATTAGGACTTTTAGAAAGCTTTTGTAGGAACTTAATAACTTCAGAGATATTGCAACCAATAAGATCAAAATCATATTTATCATCTAAAGTAGTAGAGCTATTGTTCCCCAAGTTTTGAAGAATTTCAGCATTTTTATTAGAAAAGGTTCCATTGGGTGTATTAGCTTCAGCATTAGTGGTAGTGATAGTAGAAACACTAATATTTCTAGCAATTCATCTTCTCTTTCCCACTTAGCACGCAATTCAGCTAATAGTCTAACATTTTCATCAATTCTAACTTGTATGGCATTAGTAGCAGCAAAGGGATTCTCAATAGTTTCAGGTTTAGCAACCATTTTATTAAAAGAAGATTGTGCTTCAACCAAAGATGCTATATTTCCATAAGCATTACCATTATTGGGAGGATATGGCCTATAATTATTATTACCAAAATTATTCCTATAGGCATTGTTGCTAAAATTATTATTTCTTATGAAGTTCACATCAACTTGCTCTTCTTGAGCAACCAAAGAGGCTAAGGGAACATGATTTGGATCAATATGAGCTTTCCCATTAACAAGCATAGACATGATAACATCATTTTGTCACTCAAGGAGGAGGTTTCTTCAACAGAATTTACCTTCTTACCTTGTGGAGCTCTCTCAGTATGCCATTTAGAATAGTTAACCAACATATTATCCAGAAGCTTTGTTGAAGCACCCAAAGTGATGGTCATAAATGTACCTCCAGCAGCAGAATCCAATAGGTTTCTTGAAGAATAATTTAATCCTTGTGAAGATGGCCTTGTCACCCCGGCAACAGCGCCAGAAAAATACTTGCTGACTCGTGTAATAAAGAGCTCGTTGGGAAACCCCAAGAGGAAGGTATGATGAGCACAGCAGTAAGTTTCCCTCAGTTATGAAACCAAGCTTATCGAACCAGTAGGAGCAAGGAAACACCTCCAAGGTGTTGTTTCCAACTTGGAATCCTGCACAACACAACCACAGAACTTTGCCCCCAACTTACAGTGAGGTTGTCAATCTCACCGGTTTTGCTGAAAACAAAGGATTAAACGTATTGTGTGGAAGAAAGTAAAAGCTTGCAGAAAGTAAACAGAAAGCAGTAAACAGTTGTAGATTGAATGTAAAAGAAAGGACCGGGGTCCATAGTTCACTAGTGGTGGTTCTCCTTAAGATAGATAACATGTTGGGTGAACAAATTACAGCGGGGCAATTGACAAACATCGGGAAAGCATACATGCATATACTAATCATCTTGACTCCTTTGAGATTCGATTGGGCATTACAACATTATACATAGACCGTAATCCAACTGCATCTATGACTAATAATCCACCTTCAGGTTATCGTCCGAACCCCCTCCAGTATTAAGTTGCAAGCAACAGATAATTGCATTACGCATTGCGTGTAAAGTAAAAAATATGATTGTTCTATGAACAATGGATTGTTGTTTTCTCCCTAGTAGCAACAACACATCTAGTACCTTAGAGATTTATTTCACTTCCCCAGATTACTAGAGGCATGAACCCACTATGGAGCATAAATACTAACTCTTGGAGTTGCTAGCATCTACTTGGCCAAGATAGCTAGTAACAACGGAAAGCATGCAAGATCACAAATAACAAAGACATGATAGAATCAATAATCAATCTGAAATAGCATCTTAATATCCATCGGATCCCCACAAACACAACATGTAGGATTACAAATAGATGATCTTGATCATGAACGAAGCTCACAAGATCTAAACATGATAGCACAAAGGAGAAGAACTAACCATCTAGCTACTACATGGACCCGTAGTCCAAGGATGAACTACTCACGCATCACACTAGAGGCTTGCATGGTGATGAAGAAGGCCTCCAAGGTGAATTTCCCTCTCTGGCAGGGTGCCAGGAAGAGCTTTAGATCCCTCCCAGTCTAGGGATGGAGATGACGGTGGCTACAGACTCTTTCGTGAAATTTTGATCGGGTACTTAGGGTTTCTGTATCGGAGGCATCTTATAGTCGAAAGGGGAGCCCGAGGGGGTGCCCTAGGTGTCCACACCACCCCCTGACGTGGCTAGGTGGTGTGGAGGCCCTCTGGCCCCTCTCCGTCTTGTATTCTGGCTCTGTGTCCCCCTCGGTGAAAAACTGACTCTGGCTTTTGTCCCGTCCAATTCCGAGAATATTCATTTTCTGACTTTCTTGGAACCAAAAACAGTAGAAAACAGGCAGCTAGCACTGTGGCATCTTGTTAATAGGTTAGTCCAAGAAAGTGTATAAAAAGTACTCCAAAGTGTGGACAAAACATAAGAAAGTAGATAAAAACAAAGCATGGAACATCAAAAATTATAGATACGTTTGCAATGTATCAGTACCGCACCCCCGTGGAGCGCCCGGTCCGGAGCCCGTCGAACCGCTAACCCCCGAAATCCACGGGACCAATAGTTGGCCCTGGGGGAGGTGCCGCCCGCACAAACTCCAGCGAACGGTGGTACCTCGCCTACCCGGGTGATGAACAGATTCCACTCCTGGGTCGACTATAGGACTTTCCGGGTCTCCGCCTAGGAAAACATGAAGGTGATCCTAGAGCAGAGCCGATGGAACATGTCCTCTACCTGGGAGATCCCCAAAGCTACACTGGGTAGTTAATGAGGGCTCCTAGTCTTCGGACGGTAGTGCCCATCGGCCTATTTAAGAGGCCTCGTGGGACGCCTCCACTGGCACATTGTCTTCCTTCCTATTTCCTTCTCTAAGAGTCATGGATGCTTCACCGCTCGCACTCTGGCCCTGAGAGGCTTCTTCTGCAAGCGCTGGAGGGTTGGCTCCCGCTAGGAAGCAGCAAGGCGGGTCGTTGTCGAGGTCGGCAAGGAGGAGGTAGCGGGTGTGGCCGCCGCCTATATATCGATCGTTCCCCTCTGGCGGCCTTTAGGACTCGTGGCCAGATTTAGTCGTTTCTAGTTTTATGTGTAGGTGCATCACGAGAATGTGGGGACGATGCGTCTTCTTGATGCATTCGGGTGGTCCTTTGGTGGCTACCTCCACCCTCGCAAGGTGATGCTTCAACCTGCCGGCTGCTGCAACACCTATGGTGGGCCCAAGTCTTCATCAGCGATGGAGGGACCATGTATCTCGAAAGGGGATGGACCCACTTCTTCGAGACTCACTACCTTCAACGTGGTGACATTCTCTTCTTGTCCTTCTACGGAGCGGAGGTACTGTCGTGAAAGGTGTTAAACAACAGCAAGCGTCGAGTCGACTTCTTCCATGAAGAGGGGCTTTGATTCCTCGAAGGGCCCTTTCGCAAGGGCTTTCTGAGGCCCCCCGGGCAGTAAGACGACCATTCCTGCACAAATTATCAAAGCGATAAGCATGTACAGCCTAGAAAAGTGATTTTCACTCTTCCTAGTCGCATATTTGTACTTTTATTTCTGAATAAGAATGCACTTATATAGTTTTCATGGGCTCGGGACATCGTGCCTTCTCCCTTCTCTTTGTTACTTCCTAACTGGCCACATATGAAAGACATGCTCATGCAATTCTTCATAAGAGGAAAGCCCCCAGGTGAGTGATCATAGAAGATGGGCGTGAAAAGATGCTTCACGTTTGTTCATAAATAGGGGCAGTCTTGGATACATTGCTTATGCTACAGGGTTCAGCCGTCGCACAAGACTTTCTTTTTTGGGGCTCGGGAGAAGCCCCCGAGCATTTCTGCTCCTCAGGTAGCTCGACTATCGTTGGAGACCAACCGCGGGCAAGCTTGGCTATGCCCACTGCCATGATGGCACGTCCATCAAACTAGTAGGCGAGACCCGCGGCGTGATCCCGCCTAGACTCACACGCTGCATAGCTAACTCGGCAGCGTGGAACCTTATTCTGCTCCGTTGGTAGCTCTACTACCATTGGAGACCAACCCAGGTAAGCCTGGCTATGCCTGCTACCCTGATAGCCTGTCTATCAGGACAACATGCCAAACACGCAAGGTGATCCCGCCTGGACTCACGCGCTGTACAGCTAACTCGGCAACACGCAACCTTATTCTGCTCCTTTGGTAGCACGGATACCATTGGAGACTGATGAGGGGTAACCTCGGCAATTCCCATGGTGATGGACTTGGGTTTCGTAGAAAAGAGAATGCTAGGTATTTCGTCGGATGTCAAGAAAACAATGGAGACAAAGTCACTTGAATATTGGGGAAAACACTCTATTACAAGTTGTCCTCTAGATTTCGGCACCCTCGCTTGGGCTTCTCCCACCCTATATATAATAGGCCGGGTCTCAAAGCTGTATGCGGATAGGTTTCATACACGTGCTATTACAACACCAACATAATGTCGGTTCATAGTTTTTTTCCTAATACAAAAAGTCTCTTTCGGTTGCTTTCTTGGGATGTTTATCTGGAATTCTTGTGGGCTTTAGGCCTTTTACCCACTGTAGGGTGGTGAATAATGAGCATCCGAGTAATCATACCCATGTCAGTAGCACCCGAGACTCCTCCTGAATCCGTAGTATTCAGGTTGAGTCTCAAAGGTTTCTTTCCTCTTTCTCTTATTCTGTTTGATTTTTATTTTTATTTTTTGTAGGGATTTTGGCACAACGAGTCTGATGCTTCCGACGGATCGGGAATTAGTTAATTGCTCCTGGACAAAAACAAGGTTGACCTACATCAAACTCAAGTCCCTAGGCTCGAATCCGGATTTTTTAACTAGCATAATTCAGTTCGAGCCACTGAGGTCTTACTGAATACTGAATTCCAGTTTTCTATTTTTATCGGGTATCCAACGCGTCCATCGGGATTTTGCATCGTGATACGGATTTTTTCTGGCAGATCACATTCTTGTGGAATTACCAGGCCACACATGACGAGTACTGGGGTCTTACCTTCGTGTTTCTAAACACGACATTCGGATTTTTTTCTCGTGTCTGAGTGTGATCCGAGGTTTTTGGCTTTATTGGCGGTTGGCCTGCTGGGCCGCCAATATTTCTGATGATATTAGATATTTTTATTATTTTATGCTATCTCCCGATGGGAGTAACACCTTTTTAAGGCTATAGTAGTGTAAAACTCAAAAGGTTTTTGCAATTTGTCAATGCACTTTATACACAACGGAATTTCTATCGGGTGCGCGTTAGCGCTCCCGATGGGAGTAGCCCCCGAGGCTATGTTCGGATGCCTGTATCTGGACATAGGCTCATAATTGTTGTTAGCTTGGTAAAAACATTGATCTTTGAAAAAGAAGATTAAGATATAGATAACTTCTCTTTATATACAGGGCGAAAATCGTCGGTACATTATTCTTTTAGCGGATGGATATTTTAGCCTTTTCTCCTGGACATCTTGGCTTAATAAGCCGAACTGTAGCTCTTATTATCTTGCATAGAATCTAATGTGTAAAAGCGTCGTAGCTGTGCTACGTTCCATGGATTTGAGTAATTTACTCCTGTCTTCTTGTCTTGTAGTCGATATGCTCCTTCGGGAATAACTTCTGTGACGGTGTATGGTCCTTCCCATGGTGATTCTAGCTTCTTGTGGCCATCTTGCTTGAGGCGAAGAACTAGGTCCCCTACTACGAAAGACCTAGGCCGCAATCTTCTGCTATGGTAATTGCGCAGGTTTTGCTGGTTCATGGCCCAAACTATATCGAGCTCGTTGGGGAACCCCAAGAGGAAGGTATGATGAGCACAACAGCAAGTTTTCCCTCAGTACGAAACCAAGGTTATCAATCCAGTAGGAGCAAGCAAACACCCCAAAGGTGTAGCTAACTAAAGGTTAGCAGGGCGCACTACCGGTGCCAGTAGCAACGTGGAGACCTGCACAACACAACCACATAACTTTGCCCCCAACTTACGATGAGGTTGTCAATCTCACCAGTTTTGCTAAAAACAAAGGATTAAACGTATCGAATGGAAGGAAGTAATAGTTTGCAGAAAGTAAACACAAAGCATTAAACAGTTTGTAGATTCAATGTAAAAGAAAGGACCGAGGTCCATAGTTCACTAGAGGTGGCTCTCCTTAAGATAGATAACATGTTGGGTGAACAAATTATAGTGGGGCAATTGACAAACATCGAGAAAGCATACAAGCATATACTAATCATCTTGACTCCTTTGAGATTCGATTGGGCATTACAACATTATACATAAACCGCCATCCAACTACATCTATGACTAATAATCCACCTTCAGGTTATCATCCGAACCCCCTCCAGTATTAAGTTGAAAGCAACAAATTATTGCATTACGAATTGCGTGTAAAGTAAACAATACGATTGTTCTATGAACAAAGGATTGTTGTTTTCTCCCTAGTAGCAACAGCACCTCTAGTACCTTAGAGATTTTTGTCACTTCCCCAGATTACCAGAGGCATGAACCCACTATCAAGCATAAATACCAACTCTTGGAGTTGCTAGCATCTACTTGGCCAAGATAGCTACTAACAACGGAAAGCATGCAAGATCACAAATAACAAACACATGATAGAATCAATAATCAATCTGAAATAGCATCTCAATATCCATCGGATCCCCGCAAACACAACATGTAGAATTACAAATAGATGATCTTGATCATGAACGGAGCTCACAAGATCTAGACATGATATCACAAAGGAGGAGAACCAGCCATCTAGCTACTACATGGACCCGTAGTACAGAGATGAGCTACTCACGCATCACACTGGAGGCTTGCATGATGATGAAGAAGGCCTCCAAGGTGAATTCCCCTCTTCGGCAGGTTGCCGGGAAGATCTTCAGATCCCTCCTGATCTAGGGATGGAGATGACGGCGGCTACATACTCTTTCGTGGAATTTTGATCGGGTCCTTAGGGTTTCCATATCAGAGGCAATATATAGGCGGAAGGAGAGGCCGAGGGGGTGCCTGGGGCGGCCAGACCACCCCCTGGCATGAGCCAAGCCTGGCCGCGCGGCCAGGTGGTGTGGCCAGGCCCCAACCCCTCTCTGTCTCGTATTCCGGCTCTAGATGTCTTCCGGTAAAATAGTGACTTTGGCTTTTGTCCCATCCAATTCCAAGAATATTCATTTTTTCACTTCCTGGAACCAAAAACAACAGAAAACAGGCAGCTGGCACTGTGACTCTTGTTGATAGGTTAGTCCAAGAAATCATATGAAAAGTACTCCAAAGTGTGGACAAAACAGAAGAAAGTAGATAAAACCAAGCATGGAACATCAAAAATTATAGATACATTTGCAATGTATCAACATCCCCAAGCTTAACTCCTGCTCGTCCTCGAGTAGGTAAGTGATAAAAAGAAAGAATAATTTTTGAGGTGACATGCACCATCATAAACTTGATCAAAGTATTTGTAAAACATTCAAACTGGGATCATAGTACTTCAATCATAACATGAAAGACAAAGTTCTAGCAATAGACAAAGAAACTGTGTTGCAACATGAAAAGGCACAAACAAAAGATTCATGAATAACAATGCTTTGCAAGACGTTTGTTTGTTTCACATAAAGAAAACATAGCATAATAGCATTCAGCTTGTCCCTCCTAGAGTAGCAAATATAAATGCAGAGGACACCTTCAAAGTTCATAAGAGTGACTAGATAGAAATAGTTTACAATACGCAATATCAAGTTATGCATCAATCAACTAGTCTTGGGACAATGCGCATAGAACTAAGAATGGCCACTATGCTCTCAAAGTAGGTGCATAAAGATAGAAGGTGGAGACTCAATATAATAGTGGAAGAAAAGCCTTCATAGAAGGAAGCAGGGATTCAAGTCTCATAAAGAGCTTCCAAAAATTATGGTACTTATAGATTTCAGCTCGCATTGCCCCTATCATAAGCATCTTGAAGGTGATTAAGGTTAAAGTGAACAAACTATGGTGTACATGCTTGACGAAGTGTAAGTTAGAAATCTCATGTCCCTTGAATACGAGGGCCGATCCTCATGCTACTCAAGTTTAGTCACCGGTAAGTTCTTGTCATTGTAAGTACATGTGTATCATAGAGAACCGCCAACGGGGTACCCCTTGCCCGATGATACGGAAGAATCCCCATATCAAAATGACAAGGCAAGCAGACAACGAGCATCTCAGCAATCTTCTTGTTTACCATGGGAATATGGTGCTTTTTTCTCTCTTTCATCTTTTCATAATCTCTTTTTTTTCTTTTTTTCTTTTTTTCTCAATATAGGACTCTTTTTTTATAAGAAGAATGCTTCATAGATAGCTCATTATGGTTACGCTGCAGGTTTCCACCATGTCAGCATGGATTAGACCAGCGGCCCAAGCATTTCTCTAACACATATACATAACTCCATGGACTTAACAAGCTCCCCTTTCATTTCACACCGACATCCATAGACAAAAGAGCATGATATCAACTAGGTACAAAGTACCAGTGCAATGTTGAAAGCGTTTCCCATGACAGCATGGTTCTGCTAATCCCCAACAATTAAGTGCAAGCATATATAACATAGATGACACAATGGTTCAAGTTTATTAAGGGAAAGAAAAGTAAAGTGTGCCATCAAGTTCGTGAGAGCTTTAATCACTAGTTTTCTCATAACAAGATTAATATGGAAGGTAAACAAAAACATGAATATACTTGGAATAGCATATGCTAGTAGGTAGGTATGGTGGACTCTTTGGAATAACTTGGTTTAGGGAGTTGGATGCATGAGTGGAACTCATACTTGGTTGTGGAGGCTAGCAAAAGACTGGGAGCGACAAACTAAGAGAGCAATAATGGCCATAATCATGCAGAGCGACAACACATCATTGATAAAAGCATAAAGTGATACTACAAGTTGAAAACTAAAGGATCATAAAGGCTATGGTGACTTGAGATAGTCATAACATGGTGTGAGCATGCGCCAAGTCAACCCAAATAAAACATCAAAGGAGAATACCACTATACTAGGCTTTTAATATGCTAAAACAACGCATGATTCATCCAAGGCACATTAAGCAATCTCAATTGTTTATAACAAGTCATGCTACAGAAAATAATACTAAGCATAAAGCCAAAACAATATCAAGCATGGCATAACGAAGCATAGGCCACAGTCAAAAACAAACTCTCTTTAACACTTAAGCATGAACTTTCCTACTCTTTTCCAAACCAAACCAAACTATTTGAAAACCAATGTATGAAAGAGGGGGTCCAACCAATTTATTCAGCAAACTAAGCAAACCAAGAAAACGTAAAACCAAAATGAAAACTAAAAAGAAGACGCTCCAAGAACAACACAACTGTGCATGAAACAATAAAAATGAAGCGTTTGGAAGAAACCTGGGAGTTTTATTGATGAAGAGGGGGATTCCTTGGGCATCCCCAAGCTTTGACGCTTGTACTTCTTGGATATTTCTTGGGGTGACACGCGTGGCATCCCCAAGCTTGAGCTTTAGTCCATTCTTCATCTCATTACTCATTCCTTCCATACACCTAAAATTTTTCCTTCATACAAAACTTCACACAATCTTTATTAGAAACATTAGTGCACTCGAGATAATAGGTCTTTAGTTTCAATTATAACACCAATAAACTTCCATTAAAACACTAGCTACTGTAGCACTTCCCTCAAAAAGCTCAATTCCCCAAAAGAACTCAAAAAGGAACCAACAAGAAGCAAATGCAGAAAATGGCAGAAATCTGTCAAAACAGACCAGCAGGTAAAGAAGAATTTTTTCGAAGACCTTATGTTGCTCAAATCAAAAAGTGTTGAACTAACGAAAGTTAGATAACAACCGGGGGCAGAAGCACAAACATTCACGCCTCAAAAGGACATACAGAGATTTTACACGAATTTTTACGGTGAAGCACAGAAATCTTTTTCAGGACAACAACTTTCCCAATCATTACTTCTCTCTCATTAGAGGTTACTCTTGGCACAAAAAGCAAATAAAAAGGATAAAGAGCGGTTATTACTGAAGTAATAACCTCCAAGACTCATCTAAAACTTTTGGGTTATCTCCCAATAATTACTTTTCTTTAACGCCTTTAAGTTAGGCATAAGAAGCAAGAAAAAGAATCAAGTGTTCTCAAATGAAGAAGCATTAAGAGCAATTTTTTTTTGTAGGAGAGGCAAAAGAAATCTTCTCTCTCTTCTTAGGGAAGTGTTCTATACCTTTCTTGAGTGGGAGTTGATATTTAATGGTGCCTTCTTTCATATCAATAATGGCACCAACAGTTCTAAGAAAAGGTCTTCCCAAAGTAATAGGATAAGAAGCATTGCATCCAACATCCAAAACATAGAAATCAACGGGGACATAGGCATTGTTAACCATAATAAGAACATAATTAAGACTCCCCATGAGTTTCTTTTTAGCATTATCATCAAGTGGGACATTCAAATAACAATCTTCAAGTGGAGGCAAATCAAGCATATCATAAATCCTTCTAGGCATAATAGAAACACTACTATCAAGATCACATAAAGCTTTGAAATCAAAATCATTCACTTTCATATTAATGATGGGTTCCCAACCATCTTCTTGTTTTATAGGAATAGAAGCTTTATGTTTCATCTTTTCTTCTTTAATCTTTATGAGAGCATCAGTAATGTGTTTTGTAAAGGCCATGTTCATAGCACTAGCATTAGGACTTTTAGCAAGCTTTTGTAGGAACTTAATAACTTCAAAGATATTGCAACCATCAAGATCAAAATCAAAATTATCATCTAAAGTAGTAGAGCTATTACTAGCCTTAACACTAGTGGTAGTGATAGTAGAAACACTAATGTTTCTAGCAATTTCATCTTCTCTTTCCCACTTAGCATGTAATTCAGCTAATAGTCTAACATTTTCATCACTTCTTACTGTATGGCATTAGTAGCTGCAAAGGGATTATCATTAGTTTCAGGTTTAGCAGTCATTTTATTCAAAGAAGATTGAGCTTCAGCCAAAGATGCTATATTTCTTTCAGCATTAGAGAGTTTTTCCTCAATAGTTTTATTGAAAACAGTTTGTTTACTAATAAAGTCTTTAAGCATAACTTCAAGTTCAGAGGGAGCACTCCTATTGTTGTTGTAGGAATTTCCATAAGCATTACCATTGTTAGGAGGATATGGCTTATAATTGTTGTTACCAAAATTGTTCCTGTAGGCATTGTTGCTAAAATTGTTATTTCTTATAAAGTTCACATCAACTTGCTCTTCTTGAGCAACCAAAGAGGCTAAGGGAACATTATTTGAGCTTTCCCATTAACAAGCATAGACATAATAGGATCAATCTTATCACTCAAGGAGGAGGTTTCCTCAACAGAATTTACCTTCTTACCTTGTGGAGCTCTCTCAGTATGCCATTCAGAATAGTTAACCATCATATTATCCATAAGCTTTGTTGCAGTACCCAAAGTAATGGTCATAAAGGTACCTCCAGCAGCAGAATCCAATAGGTTCCTTGAAGAATAGTTCAATCCTGCATAAAAGGTTTGGATGATCATCCAAGCAGTCAGTCCATGAGTGGGACAATTCTTTACAAAATATTTCATTCTTTCCCAAGCTTGAGCAACATGTTCATTATCGGATTGTTTAAAATTCATTATTTCACTTCTCATAGATATAATCTTAGCAGGAGGATAGTATTTTCCAATGAAAGCATATTTGCATTTGGTCCAAGAATCAATACTATTCCTAGTCAAGGAATTCAACCATTCTTTAGCTTTTCCTCTCAAAGAGAAAGGAAACACTTTCAGCTTAATAATATCTCCATCTATATCCCTATGCTTTTGCATCTCACAAAGTTGAACAAAATTATTTAGATGGGCAGCAGCATCTTCATTACCAATACTAGAAAATTGTTCTCTCATAACAAGATTGAGTAAAGCAGGTTTAATCTCAAAGAAAGTTGCTTCAGGAACATGTGGAGCAATAGGTGTGCTCATAAAATCATTGTTGTTGGTGCTAGTGAAGTCACACAACTTAGTGTTTTCAAGAGTAGTCATTTTGTTGTGTTCTTGATAAAGAAAGCAAACTTGTAAAACTATTTTTTTGTGTTTTTAATAAAGAAACAAGCAAACAAAGCAAAAGAAACTATGCAAAACAAAAATAACAAAGTAAAAAGATTGTTTATGAGGGACTCCCCTTGTGAAGATGTCCTTGACTCCCCGGCAACGGTGCCAGAAAAAGAGCTTGATGGCCCAAAATATATCGAGCTCATTGGGGAACCCTAAGAGGGAGGTATGATGAGCACAGCAGCAAGTTTTGCCTCAGTACGAAACCAAGGTTATCAATCTAGTAGGAGCAAGGAAACACCCCAAAGGTGTAGCTAACTGAATGTTGGCAGGGCGCACTACCGGTGCCAGCAGCATCGTGGAGACCTGCACAACACAACCACATAACTTTGCCCCTCACTTATGATGAGGTTGTCAATCTCACCGGTTTTGCTGAAAACAAAGGATTAAACTTATCGAATGGAAGGAAGTAATAGTTTGCAGAAAGTAAACACAAAGCAGTAAACAGTTTGTAGATTGAATGTAAAAGAAAGGACCGAGGTCCATAATTCACTAGAGGTGGCTCTCCTTAAGATAGATATCATGTTGGGTGAACAAATTACAGTGGGGCAACTGACAAACATCGAGAAAGCATACAAGCATATACTAATCATCTTGACTCCTTTGAGATTCGATTGGGCATTACAACATTATACATAGACCGCCATCCAACTACATCTATGACTAATAATCCACCTTCAGGTTATCATCCGAACCCCCTCCAGTATTAAGTTGCAAGCAACAGATTATTGCATTACGAATTGCGTGTAAAGTAAACAATACGATTGTTCTATGAACAAAGGATTGTTGTTTTCTCCCTAGTAGCAACAACACATCTAGTACCTTAGAGATTTATGTCACTTCCCCAGATTACCAGAGGCATGAACCCACTATCGAGCATAAATACTAACTCTTGGAGTTGCTAGCATATACTTGGCCAAGATAGCTACTAACAACGGAAAGCATGCAAGATCACAAATAACAAAGACATGATAGAATCAATAATCAATCTAAAATAGCATCTCAATATCCATCGGATCCCTGCAAACATAACATGCAGAATTACAAATAGATGATCTTGAGCATGAACGGAGCTCACAAGATCTAGACATGATATCACAAAGGAGGAGAACCAGCCATCTAGCTACTACATGGACCCGTAGTCCAGAGATGAACTACTCACGCATCACACCGGAGGCTTGCATGAAGAAGGCCTCCAGGGTGAATTCCCCTCTCTGGGATGGTGCCGGGAAGAGCTTCAGATCCCTCCTGATCTAGGGATGGAGATGATGGCGGCTATAGACTCTTTCATGGAATTTTGATCGGGTCCTTAGGGTTTCCGTATCAGAGGCAATATATAGGCGGAAGGAGAGGCCGAGGGGGTGCCTGGGGTGGCTAGACCACCCCCTAGCGCGGGCCAAGCCTGGCCGCGCAGCCAGGTGGTGTGGCCAGGCCCCAGCCCCTCTCCGTCTCGTATTCTGGCTCCAGATGTCTTCCGGTAAAATAGTGACTTTGGCTTTTGTCCCGTCCAATTCCGAGAATATTCATTTTCTGACTTCCTGGAACCAAAAACAACAGAAAATAGGCAGCTGGCACTGTGGCTCTTGTTAATAGGTTACTCCAAGAAATCATGTGAAAAGTACTCCAAAGTGTGGACAAAACACAAGAAAGTAGATAAAACCAAGCATGGAACATAAAAAATTATAGATACATTTGCAATGTATCACTGGTACATAGTTGCTCTTTGGAGGGCTTCGTCTCGAGCTTCATCAAGCGCATCCACATCATCTTCAAGTGCTTCTGTTGATTCCTCTTCATTATATGCATCTACTCTTGGCGATTCGTGTGATACTTCAACTGGAAGCACGACTTCCGCACCATGGACCAAAAAGAAAGGTGTCTCTTGTGTTTAATTATTTGGATTTATACGTAAACTCCATAACACGGATGGTAATTCATCCATCCATGCCCCTTTTGCTTTGTCAAGTGGTGCCAATAGTCTCTTTTTGAGTCCAACAGTAACCAGCCTGTTGGCTTTTTCGACCTGTCCATTTGTTTGCGGGTGAGCTACCGAAGAGTAGCTTATTTTGATGCCCATCTCCTGGCAGTACTCCTTGAATTCACTGGAAGTGAAGTTGGTCCCATTATCCGTGATCATGTTGTTCGGTATGCCAAACTGAAATACTATAGATTTGATAAAATTCATAGCCGAAGTTCCATCTTGGATGGTGATAGGCATTGCTTCAATCCATTTAGTGAATTTGTCGACTGCTACTAGCAGAAAGACGTGTCCTCCTGGCGATGATTTGTTAAGTTTTGCCACCATGTCGAGTCCCCACTGAGCGAAAGGCCAAGCTAAGGGTATGGGGTTCAGCTCACCTGCGGGTGCTCTAGGTTTTGTTGTGAATCATTGGCATGCTTCACATGTTCTGATGATGTCTTTGGCATCTTGTACTGCAGTGAGCCAATAGAATCCTGCCCTGAATGCTTTTGCAGCAATTGCTCAGCTGCTAGTGTGGTGGCCACAAACTCCTTCATGTATATCTTTAAGTATAATCTTTCCTTCTTCGGGTGTTACGCAACGTTGCAACACACCCGAAATACTTCTTTTGTATAGTTCTCCTTTGATTATCCTGAAGGCCTTTGATCGTCGAGTGATTCGTCGGGCCTCTATCACATCCTCTGCCAGTTCCCCTTTGGTCATGTATGCTATATATGGTTGCATCTAAGTTGGTTCGATCAACATGAACTCTCTGATTACTCCTTCTTCTTCTTTGATGTCTTCTTCTATAATTTTGGTTTCTGAAGGAGCCCTCGATTCTTTTTGCGGATGTTTCTTTTTCCCTGTTTTTGGTGCTACAACCTCGGAGACTCTTTTTGCCTTGATTGATCGTTCTATTATTTCTTCCCAAAAAACTCATGGTGGTATTGGCAAACATAATGACCTGATGTTTGCTAAATTGTCAGCTTCCTCATTGCTTGCTCTCCCTACATGTGATACTTCACATCCATCAAATTGAGCCTCCATGATGTTGTATAAGTCACGATAAGCAATCATGTTGTCGCTAACAGCATCACACGTTTTCATTGTTTGTTGTGCTACAAGATTGGAATCTCCGAAAATTTTTAGGCGAGTTGCAGTGCATGCTTTGGCCATCCGCATGACGAGCAACAGGGCCTCATATTCTGCTTCGTTATTGGATGCGTTTGTAAAGCTCATCGGAAGAATGTAGCGCATTTTGTTGCCTTGAGGTGATATTAGTACGACTCCTGCTCCCGCTCCCTCCATTCTTTTTGATCCATCAAAATACATTGTCCATGCACTAGAAAGGTCAGGTGGACCCGCACATTGCAGCTCTGTCCACTCTATGATGAAATCTAGCAGGACTTGTGACTTAATTGCTTTGCGCTTCTCATAAGTGATATCCCTAGGTGATAATTTGATGCCCCATAGAGAAACTCGCCCAGTTGCTTCTGGATTGTTGAGGATGCTTGACAAAGGTGCTTCGTTGACCACTATGATTCGGTGCTCCGAAAAATAGTGGCGCAGTTTTCGTGCGGTCATAAATACCCTATATGCTAGCTTCTGGTAATGCGGGTACCTTTGTTTAGATGGCGACAAAACCTTGCTCAGAAAGTATACTGGCCTCTGCACACCGTGTGTCTTCCCTTCTTCAGGTCGTTCTACGACCAGGACTGTGCTGACCACCTGATGTGTGGCAGCAATATATAGGAGTAAAGGTTCTTTCTCTTTTGGCGACACGACGACCATGGATGTCGAAAGTGTTCTTTTAAGATCTTCAAAAGCATGTTGAGCTTCTTCCGTCCATTTGAATTTTTCTGATTTTCTCATGAGGGCATAGAATGGCAGTGCCTTTTCTCCTAACCTTGCAATAAAACGACTTAGTGCCGCCACTCGTCCCGCCAATTGCTGTACACCACATAAATTTGTTGGATGTTCATTGTGAGGATTGCTTGTATTTTTTCGGGATTAGCCTCGATCCCTCTGGCTGATACTAAATACCCGAGTAGTTGTCCTGCCGGAACTCCAAAGGAACATTTCTTTGGGTTTAGTTTGATGCTGAACCTGTCGAGATTTTTGAATGTTTCTTCTAGATCCTTGATCAGCACAGATCCATGACCTGTGGAAACTATGACATCATCAATATACACTTGTACGATTGTACCTATTTGGCTTCCCAGGCACTTCTGCATCATCCGCTGATATGTTGCTCCAGTGTTCTTGAGGCCAAAAGGCATTGTTGTGTAGCAAAATACGCCGTAAGGCGTGATAAACACCATTTTCTCCTGATCTTCTTCCTTCATTCCGATCTAGTGGTATCCTGAATATGTATCCAAGAAAGAAAGATGTTTGCATCCTGCAGCTGCATCGATGATTTGGTCGATTCACGGCAATAGGAAGTGATCTTTTGGGCAATGTTTGTTCAGTGCAGTGAAGTCGATACACATCTGAAGTCTGTAGTGTTTTTCTTTGGAACACATACTGGGTTTGCAAGCCATTATAATTTTGTTAATACTTTGATAAAATTGGCATTAGTTAGGCGATGGAGCTCTTTTCCAATGGGCTTGCGTTTCGGTTCTGCGAAGCGTCAAAGTGGTTGCTTTACCGGCTTTGCCTTTGGGTCTAGATTTAATGCGTGCTCAGCGAGTTCCCTGGGGATTCCCGGCATGTCAGAGGGTAGCCATGCGAAAATCTCCCAGTGCTCACGCGGGAACTCGATGAGCGCGCTTTCCTATGCGGTATCAAGGTTAGAAGCCACGAATGTCATTTTCGTCGGGTCGGCGGGGTGGATCTGTACTTCTTTTGTGTCTTTTGTTGTGTCAAAAGCCTGATCGGGATTGACACGTGTTACTTCTAGAGGTTGTGCATTTGATGAACTTTTGAATTTCTCAAATTCCGTTACCATCCTGAAAGATTCAGATATTTTGTTGAACTCCCGATCACAGCTATCAGCACGGGTAAAGCTTCCTTGTACCGTGATAACTCCCTTTGGTGCTGGCATTTTCATTACTAAATATGCATAATGCGCCACTGCCATGAACCATGCAAAGGCTGGTCATCCCAGGATTGCGTGATATTGTGATGGCCAATCCATGACTTCGAATTCGAGTTTTTCTCGCCTAAAATTTATTTTGGAACCAAAAACAACGTCAAGAAAAACTTTGCCTAAAGGGATTTCAGCTTTACCTGGTACTATTCCGTGGAAAGATGTTTCTATTAGAGCGAGATTATCCAGGGGTAGCCTATTGTTCTCAATGTTTTCGTGTAGATCAGATTTATACTGTTTCCTGCGTCCTTGAAGACCTTGCTCATATCGAACCCGCCAGTTTGTGCTTCTACTATTAGAGCCGAATGACCTAGTCACGTGACCTGGAGTGAGTGGTCTGTTCTTCTGAATTTGATTTCTTGCTCTAACCAATGGAGATATTTGGGTGTGGCTAATGTTGATGTTTCCGCCATATTTATGTGTCTTGTGATGAGCTTCTGAATTCTGTTGGGTGGATGCCCTTTCTGGATCATAAACATTGTTCCTTTTGATCTGGGGTACTCGTTGTTTTGATCATTTGAGTGTTGTGACGGTGCAACTGGTGGTGGTGCACCGGGCATGGATGTGTATCCTCGATTTGCTGCTTCGGCTGTCTTTCTGTTGCATAACTCCTGCATCTTCAGGAATGTTCGACAGTCTTTCATCAGGTGATTGGATTGTCGCTTGCTTGTTGAGTCGACATAAAAATGCATATTACAGGGTCCTTCCAGCATTTGTATTGCGGACATAAGTGGGTCCCGTGCTCTTGGCTGATATCACTGTGCGGACTGGCTTCCTCCGTCGTTGTCCCTGTTCTGTCGATATCTACCATTATTGCCGTTGCTTCTGTTGTTGCCTTCACCCGAAAAACCTGCTGCGATGTAACTAGGTCCTGCATTCCCATCATTGTTCCTTCGTCTTTTGTCATTGCCGTGTTTATCCCTATCTTCTTTGGGTGACCGCACACGCTTATTATGCAACGCATCTTCTCTGTTAGCCCAGCGGTTTGCTATTTCCATCAACTGTGATACTATCTTTGCTTTCACCTGACCCAGCTCTTCTATGAATTCTCGGCGACGGAGGCCGTCGTTGAAAGCGTCAATGGCCCTTTCGTCTTATATGGATTCCGCTGAGTTTTTGATAATATACCATCTCTATATGAATGCTCTTATTGCCTCTCCAGATTTTTGTTTGCACGCTCGCAACTGTTCCAAGGATGTTGGTCGCTTAAATGTAGAATGAAAGTGTCGGGTGAACTTATCTTCCAGATCGCTCCAGCTACCAATTGAATCTTCCGTAACTGCCTTAACCATGACCTTGTGGTGCCGGTGAGGTGTAGTTGTAGACCTTGCATCGCGGTGGTTGTGGATCCGCCCTGTAATTTAACGGTGGCTAGATAATCCGCTAACCAAACCTCGGGTTCCTGGAGCGCATCGTATTTGTGTCGGTCATGTGGAAGTTTAAAGTCTTTTGGTACTGAGGCTTTGCGAATCCTCTACGTGAAACAGCTGGCTCCGCATAATTCATGGTCATCTTCGTCATCTCCATCTTGATATCGTCGGGTGTGGCTTTCGTCTCTGGGTCCACTGCTCCTATGCTAGGTGTTGTCGTTCCTTGTGTTGCTTCGTGGCTCGAATCCTACGAGATGCGCCTGGTGTGGTGATCGAGATCGCCGGGTGTGTCCTACTTGCCGAGGACTGTTGTGACGGTGTGGGGACCTTTGTGTGAGTCCTTGTTCTGCTTCCGCGAGTGAGGCTCCTACCATGCCAAGGTTCATCAAGGATGAGCGGTGGAGGGCCGCGCGTGGATTGTCGGGTGCGGGTTGGGTGGTGATCAGGTATGTTTGTGCAGCCACAATGGCTGCCTGAGCTGTTTTTGCTTTGATGTTTCCTGCTTGATCGATTGATATGAATGATAGGTCGAGGTCTCGGATGATTCCAATTCTTTCTGCTTCGGGGATATTCTGTAATCGAGATGTCACCCTTCTTTGTGGTGCTGCTCCTGTCATGCTCCTTGATCCTCGGGTAGAGCTTAGCTGGGCCTGTCGTAAACTCGATTCATCGGCTAGCATTTTTCTTTCATCGAGTTGCCTTTGCATCCGGAGTAGGTCTCTCTTCTTATGGTGGAGCAGATATTGGTACACCAGTAGATCCTCATGTGAAGCATCTGCTGTCATCGGCACTGGTCCTAAAATTGCCTCTCTTGCTTTTTGCCATGCCGATGCTGGTAATCAAAGTCTTGTTCTTTCTTCTATGTGTGGTTCTCTGCCTCCTCCTCAAACTATGTGATTATCTGCTGTTTCTCCTCTGTTTCCGTGCTCTCCTCCGTTGTTGCGTTCTCCTGCATGGTCATCTGACAAAATATTATCAGGGTTTATGATAGGATTACCATTTTTGTCACATGGCGTTGAAGTATCTCCATTGATCATGTACACTTGGTGGCGTGTTGCATGTGCCTTGTCGGCCTCGTCTTTTTCTTCTGCGGGTGTGCTTGCGGTACTCCGAGATCGTAGTTCTGGATAAATTTTCACCATCCTCTCTTCGAAGTCGACGTTTTCGCTGCTTTCGTCGGGTTATGAGTTTGTTGGGTTTTCTCCTTCTGGTGAGATTTATTGGTGACCTTCTTTTCTTGTTTCGATCTAAGTTGTGATGTCTGTGGAGGATCCAGCGGGCGATGTTGGTACTGTTATCGGCGTGGCCTTTTCCACTGACAGTTCTGATGCGATCAGGGCCGAAGGGTGTGATTCTTGCATGTTGCCTGCTTCGAAGTGGAGGCTTCCGATGATTAGATCGGATCCGCCGTTGAAATCAGTGGGTACCAATACGAGGGTGGGCGGATGTGGATTTGCTTTCGTCGAGTTGACGCTTGGTGGAGAGCGTTCCGCCGAATCCGTGGTTCCAGCGTTCAAGTTTCCCACAGACGGTGCCAATTGACGAGGGGTAACCTCGGCAATGCCCATGGTGATGGACTTGGGGTTTCGTGAAAAGAGAACCCTGGGGATTTCGTCGGATGTCAGGAAAACAATGGAGACAAAGTCGCCTGAATATTGGGGAAAACACTCTATTACAAGTTGTCCTCTAGATTTGGGTACGCTCGCTTGGGCTTCTCCCGCCCTATATATAATAGGCTGGGTCTCAAAGCTGTATGTGGATAGGTTTCATACACGCGCTATTACAACACCAACATAATGTCGGTTCATAGTTTATTTCCTAATACAAAAAAGTCTTTGTCGGTTGCTTCCTTGGGCTGTTTATCGGGAATCCTTGTCGGCCGCAGGCCTTTTACCTATTGTAGGGTGGTGAATAATGAGCATCTGAGTAATTATAAGCATGTCAGAGACCAACCCTGGCAAGCCCGGCTATGCCCCCTGTCCTGATAGTGCGTCTATCAGGGCAGCATGCGAGACATGCGGGTGATCCTGCCCGGACTCACGCACTGCAGGGCTAACTCGGCAGCGCGCAGCCTTAATCGGGAGAACGTTACGGGTAGAATTTGCAAAGATGGTACTCGTGCAGGTGCTCAATATTCCACGAGTTTTCTATGGGAGTACCATCTTCGGTCTTCAAACAGACCACTCTGGGCCTGGAGACTTGTACCACCCGGTAAGGGCCCTCCCACTTTGGTTGTAACTTGTTTCTTCCCTTCCTAGGGCGTGCTCGACAAAGGACCAAGTCGCCTTCTTCTATGGATCATGGTCAGACCGGCAGCTGTGGTAGCGATGCAGGATCTGTTGGTAGTGACTATCTTGCACAACATCTTGGTTTTGAACCTCTTCAAGGAAGCTGACGTCGTTGAGTCTTTGCTCCCCCTGAGCGGCCTCTTCATAAGTTCGCACTCGGGGATCTGTGTTGTAGCTCGGTGGGTAGCATACCTTGACCTCTGTAGACTAGGAAGAAACATGTTTCTCATGTGGACCTGCTTGGGGTGGTCCATATTAACTAGAGGACAGCCGGGATTTGCTCGATGTAGTTCCGTCTGTTGGTTTTGAATCGATCGAAGGACCTGGTTTTGATCCTGTGTAGTACCTCCATGTTGAGGCGCTCCGCTTGCCCGTTACTCCGGGGGTGCGCCACCGATGCGAAATAGATCTTGGTGCCGAGGTTGTTGTAGTAGGCGGTGAAGGCGTCGCTGGTGTAATGTGAGCCATTGTGGGTGATGATCCGGTTAGGCACACCGAACTGGAATACGATGCTCCGGATGAACTTTACGGTGGCCTAGGAGGTGATAGCCCGTAAAGGCTCCACTTTAGGCCATTTGGTAAATTTGTCGACAACGACGAACATGTATTGGTACCTTCCCATCGCGCGTGGGAGAGGTACAACAGTGTCGAGCCCCTAGACGGCCAAAGGCCATGACAGGGGGATGGTTTGAAGATCTTGAGCTGGTTAATGAGTGTCCTTGGTGTGGAACAGGCAGGCGTCATAGGTCTTGACCAAGTACTCGGTGTTTGATAACATCGTTGGCCAATAGAACCTTTGACGAAATGCCTTCCTGCCAAAGTCTGTGAGGTGAGGTATTCAAGCACTCTCCCTTGTGGATTTCAGCCAGGAGTTGGCGTCCTTCATCTTGAGATATGCAACGGAGATTGACACCGGATTCACGTTCCTGGCAAGGGTCTCCATCCACCAAGGTGTACATCTTAGCTTGTTGGAACACTTTCTCAACATCGGCGTGATTGGGGGGATCTCCTGGTCCTGGTGACATAGGTATACCCTACGGGTACCTAAGATTATCCTACCTAGTTTATCCCAGCGGAGGCCCATGTAACGATCTGCCGCTGGTGGTGAAGCCCATGCAACGATCCACCGCTGGTGGTGAAGCCCATGAAGATTCGGGTGGCCCCAATCCCATGAAGGATGCGACTCCTTGGCAGATACGACAAACACTAGATAGGAAAATTGAAGAGATAAGCTTATTGAATTGTAACTAACTCGGTTGCGTCCCGATACCTAGCCTCCCCATATAAAGGCTAGGAGGGAGCAGCGAGGAGAGGACCAAAAACGCTAGCATATAGACACTCGCCATATCTAATATGTACACCATCGCCATCAAGGCACCCTTGTAACCCTCAGTTCTCCATTAATCAAGAGTAGACAACAATGAGCAGGGCTTTCACTTCGGGGGCCTGAACCTGGGTAAACACCGTGGCCTTGTGTTGCTTGTTTGTTACCCGACGAAGTCTCCAGCTTGCCATCTTCCTCGAAATCCAAGTCCATAAACTATGGGCATTGATGTGTTAACCCCACGTCACCCGGAGGTACCTTAGTACGTCCATGGCCCAGGGTAGCCTAAGCATCTCACTCGCACATATGGCGCTTTTGCTGGGAAAGGTTCCCTTGTCTTCATCCCTGAGGGCACACGACTCCGCAGCCATTGCTTCACATATGATGGTCGGGGCCGAGGGCTCATCCCAGGGTTTTGGGTTTGCTTTTTTTCCGGGAGAACATGACTCCATGGCCATTGCTTTGCATGCAATGGTCGGAGTCGAGGGCTCGCCCTGCGGTTTGGTGCTTTCTTCATTTCCAGGGGCACATGGGTTCACAGTCATCACTTCGCATGCGACAGTTGCTGCCAAGGGCTCGCCCCGGGGTTCTGTGTCTACTTCTTGTCTGGGGCACATGGCTCTATAACCATCACTTCGCATACGATGGACGGTGTTGAGGGCTCGCCCTGGGGTATCTTGATAGAGGGATTGAGTAGCCGCTCCATGAGGAGTTCCGGTGGTATGCATTCCCTGGAAGAAGCAATATTCGATAATTCGTCGGCGATGGTGTTGGAGCCGTGGGGGGCATGCTTCATCTGGAGCCTATCAAAGTGCTATTCCAACTTTTCGACTTCTTCAATGTAGGAGGCCATCTGTAGGGAATCATAATCTTTGTTGTTCTAATTAACAACCAACTGTGAGTCCCTGTGGACGACCAGGCGCTTGATACCCAGGTCCCTTATGATCATGAGGTCGGCAAGCAGGCCTTCATACTCAGTGGTGTTGTTGGTAAAAATGATCTCCATGACAGAGCAGTTAGACCACGTACTTTAGCTTATCTCCAGTTGGCGACACCAGGAGCACGCCAGCCCCCGAGCCGTCAATAGAGTAGGAACCATCGAAGTACATGGTCTAGTTGAAGGGTTCGCAGCATAGAAAACAAAAAAATTCCTACGATGTGAACCACTATACGCCAGGATCTATCTACTAGATACAAGCGACAGGTGGATATACATCCATAGAGAACATACCCTCGAAGACAACAAAGCTTTGTTAACGAGATGGTACTCGTGGATGATGTAGTCGTACACTTGCCGGTCTCAAGATCGTGATGAAGTCTAGCAGGTCCGGCTCCAGCACGTCCATCAGATCCAGCTCTAGCAAGTCCAGCACCACCAAGTCCAGCACCGCAAAGCAGCAGTGCATCCGTGATCGCACACACGTCCGGTACCCCGACAACCTCCGTCCCTCACTCCAGCAAAGCAGCGGAAGCAGCAACTCCTTTCCAGATAAAGCCACTGGGAACATATATCTCGCTAATCCGAGACCATGGGGGGAAAATACTAGAGGGGGAGAGAGATCCTTCACGAGGAGATGTAAGGAAGAAGGAGTGAGAGGGGGGCCTTTTATAGGAGGAGGGGAGGGTACCCCTCCCATGGCTGGCGCCCATGGAGGGTGTCCCTTCACCTCCCCCATTCATGTGGTGGTAACCCCCTCCACATTAAAATGCCCCTTCACATTCTCTTTTAAAGTCTCCACTTTAAATGCATTAAATTTCTCCAAATTTAATGCTATCTCATTTAGTAAAACTCTTTTATTAATTTTATTCAGAATTTTGTTAACTACTTTAATTAAAAAACATTCATATAAAACCCCTGCAACATTTCAATATTACATGCAGAACCAATTTCAGCAATTTCACCCGAAACAGTTTCGGTGTCTATTGAAATAATTCCAGCGCTTTCTTAAATCTATATCTGAAACATATTTGCTCCAAATGGTGTCAGTATCCCTTAAGTGTGTCACCCTACGGTTCGCGAATAATGCAGACATGATCGAGACCCCTCTCAGATCAACAATCAGAAGCGGGACCTGGAGATCCATACTGACTCCTACACATTCAACGATGACTTCTGTGATCGTGAGAACCTTTAACGCTAGTAACTAAATCCCTTTGTCCCACGATATATTGCATGTCTAAGATTCGATCATCGGTATCCCCATACCTAGTTTGATCTCGTTACCGACATGTACTCTTTTCTCATTACCGTGATACAACATTCTAGTGATCTCATCACTTGCTTGCAAGCTAACCAATGTAATATCACCAAGAGGGCCCATAGTATATCTATCCGTCATCGGGATGGACAAATCCCACTCTTGATCCATGAGCCTCTACATAACACTTTCATAGCACTGAACCCACCTTTATAATCACCCTTTCACGGTGTGACATTTGATGTTATCAAGATACTCTTCCAGTGTTACTGATTGACATGATCTCATGGTTCAAGGACTAGGATTACTTCGTATGATGTTATAGAAATATAAACATAATGACTGTGATCGTAATGCTATACTTTGGATGAATGTTCATCACATCATTCCGCTAATGTTGTGACCTTGTTATTAACAACATCTAATGTCCATGATCAGGAAACCTTGATCATCTTGTTAATCAATGAGCTAGTTTATACGAGAGGCATAACTAGGAACTTTCCTTTTGTTTATTAACCGCACATGTATTAACGTTTCCAAATTAATACAATTATAGCATGCAAAATAAACATTTATCATAAACAAGGAATAAGATAATAACCACTTTATTATTGCCTCTCGGGCATATTCCCTTCAGTCTCCCACTTGCACTAGAGTCAATAATCTAGTTTGAAAAACTTTGCGTATTGAACACCTATGGCTTTCTGGTGTTGCATATACGCGATTGCTAGTGGTTAACATAATCTCCGGATCTGACAGTTTCAGGTCCGTGTGTATTTACATGTCTTTGCGTCTCTACGCATCACTCATTCTCAAATGAGATTGCATTGTATAAATTTGGTCCTTTGGTGAGACCTTTAGTTCGTCCGGGTTAAAATATGTTGATATTATTGTCATACAATATATCTTCATAGTATTAGCCCACTTTGAACCACACCTAGTTTGATAACAAACTACTTGACACAAATGCCCTCTTTTGCTACTACTATAGCAGTCATATAGTTAGCCTTTTGTTGTAGTATCCGTCACAATGTCTCAACTTTGGAACTCATCCAAATCCATCATGGAACATCTTTTACATTACATTGTGCCACCCATAGTCTAAATTGAGATAAATTTAATTTGTATCTTGTGACAAAACTAGTATCAATGTAACACTTTACAATGAACTACCTTTAACTATTTGTCACTTATACATGATATATTATTTGTTCTTCCAAAGCTCATAAGAATATCTTTACTATCGTCCAATGATCATCTTATGAATCATTCTGGTATGTGCTCATAACATTTAGAGCATAGGACATATCTGGATATGTACATATCATGGTATATTTTATTGATCAAAATATTCATGTGATTTCACTCATCAAGTGTCAAAACACTTGAATCTTGTTTCATTTACCAAGTGTCAATACACTTGAATTTTGATTCAACCTTTTCCATGCAGCAAGAACCTTTCTTGTTGTTTCCATATTGAACCCTTTCAATATCTCATATATGTACGTATGGCACAACTATATTAGCGCCTCAATCTATCCATATAGATATTGATGCCAAATATTCCGGTTTTTCCCAAGTCTTTCATCGAAATCCTATTTTAATAAAATTCTTAACTTGTGTCAATAAAAGATACATCATTTTCAATCAACAATATGTACTCTACATAATGTATTGGAAATATGTCTCAGCGCTCCCACTTAATTTCTTGCAAATGCAAGCATCTTCATCATCTCCGATGAATTTAAACTCCTTTAATATTTTCATCATGGTGAGGATTCCAACTCCGCTATGCTCACTTCAACTATTGAAGTTTGCATGCCCTTTTAGCACCCTTTGAATTAACAAAACCCTTCGGACCGTGTCTTGTACACGTCCTAGGTAACCATTCTATTAGAAGAACATTGTTTTGCTTGTTCAACTACCATACATCAAATTATATGTAGTGGTTGCTACATTAATCTGTCAAGACTAAATATCGCTATGAAACATCAAACCTTATCATAGTCAACTCCTTGAACATTGCCGTAAACTTCTTTCCGACATGTCGACTATTTCATAGATGTCAAACATCCATGTCTATTTCTTTATAGATCCAAACACGGCCGATAGGCTTCACGCCTTTCCGGAGGTTCTTCCAAGTTCAGAAACTTGATTTCTCGTGTATGGATACTATCACGGATTCTATGACTTCTAGTCATTTTATGGAGTCAGGGCCCATCATTGCTTCTTTGCATGCAGTCGGTTCATCATTGTCAAAACAATAACAGCTTCTCTTTCAAATCTTACTATTTGATTCTTACTGAATCACACGGTTTAATAGGAACTCTAATCTCCGAGATCACAACCTTTGTAATCACGGGAGCCATGAGCATTTTAGCCGCCACCGGGACACTTTCCGGCGCGGAGCTACTTAGCACATATAGCTAAGGTTCAACAACCTTATCAAAGTTCTATTGTCCTCCCACTTAACTTTTCGCGAAAAATACCTTCTCAAGAAACTTGCTGTTCCAAGCGACAAACTCTTTTGTCCTCGGTGTTATGGAGGAATTCCCAACAGATTCTTTGGGATAACCTACAAAGATGTGCTTATCCGACTTTGGTTGTAAACATTTTACTTATGCATAGCACACCAAAATTTTAAGAAAAGACAATTTGGGTTTTATCCCAAACCATAACTCATATGGTGTCATTTCAATGGATCATGATGGTGTTCTTTTCAGTGTAAAAGCGGTAGTCTCTAAAGCTTTAATCCTTATAACATAATGGCAGTTTTATAATTGTCACCTTTGATCTTACCATGTCAAACAAGGTTTAATTTGATCTCTCTAACACACCATACTCCTATGGTTTATCGGGAAGTGCAAATTCATGGAACAATTCCTGAAATCTTAGGTGTTTTGCTAAACCTGTAACTCAAATATCTTCCTTTATGATCAAATCATAAACTCTTTTATTTTCTTGTAATGATTTTTCACTTCATCTTGAAAATCTTTGAACAATTTTCAAATGTTTCATACTTCTTCCTTATTAAGTAAATATATAGATATATTCACTCAAATTTCCGAAGAAAGCATATGAAGCAAAAAAGATCCATCGCATATGGCTACACATAATGGACTATGCACATCAGCATGCACAATTTCCAATAAGCTAGTCATCCGTTCCTCTTTAGGTTATGAACGGTTTTCAATTATCTCGAGGAAAGTTTCACAAGCGTCAAGTGATCAAAATCAAAAGACTCCAAAAATCCATCAACATGGAGTTTCTTCATGTTTACTTTCCAATATAATTCAAACAGTGATGTCACTTCATAAGTGATCTTTCAATCATTTGTCTTGCGACATTTTAGCAATAGTGTTTATGGATGTGATTTCTCCCACTAGACTTGTAAAAGTTCATACATCCATTATGGAATACGGTAATTATTTGAACAACCATTGTTCTCGTAATACATGAACAAAATAACAATTATTTAAACAAATCTTGAAGACAAGCTTTGATCTCAACGAGAAACATAATAACACTTTATCTGTTTTCGATGAACATCATCACTTAATATCTTGCTAGTTACTTAGGCCATTGTAGTTCATGAATTGCATTGTCCTGTATGAAACTTCATACCAACCAATTCGGTATCCAATACTGGTATCCAATACCTAAGAACCACATTGTTTAACAAGTAAAGAATATAACCATAACGTGTATATCTTCTATATACCTAAGTTGGACATCTCCAACCTTTTCTTTTCTGCCAAATATTTTATAGATTCTCTTTCAGCAATTCCTTTTTCTTTTAAAAGAATCTATCAACATCAATAGTGGTGTCATTCATATGACACATAGTACAAAGTGTATATAGTCAAATACTAATACCTTTGGACTTGCACTTTGAAGTGGATCACCATCATCAAATGTTTGGTGTTCTTTCAAAAATCCATTCTTTAGTAATCTATTAGTGTAGTAAACATTTTACTTACATCTTCTATTCATCCTTATCATGACAACTTTCATGATCAAGCTACTATAGACTATAAGGAAGAATCGCGAGTATAATATCAGTTCCCAAAACCTTTTTGGTAGATTAGGACACCTAGAGTCTCCAACCTTCACAAATTCTCATACAATATGAGAATATGTATTTTTCTAAATTATACTCTATCATAATGCAACCAAAAACATTGTTTCAGATAACACAATATCTTCCACTCATGATGGTTTCTGAAACAATTATTTCAGCTCCTAGATAACCTTGATATTAAAACAACTTTTGAATATCAAGAATCATGGAGGCAAACATGATACTTTAGATACTAACATTGGAATTCTTACTCTTGATTTAATACTACTTATTAAACTTCATGGAGTAAACAGAGTTTCCTGAAAGTTTGCAATAGGACTTCTAAACCTTAAATTGACATTAAAAACAATACGATACCAGTTCGTAAAGTAAACATCCAGAATTCTATAGTTCTATTATCTCAATTAAAACTAAGCATAAGGTAGTAAACATATGCCAATGACCACAACAAATTATGAAAATTCACTTTGATTTAGTTTATGACAAATTTGGTTCGACTAATCCAAATTAGAAATGAACTCCCACTCACAAACAACATCCCTCATGCCTTTTTGGTGATTACATGAACCAAATCCACTACACCAAGTCCTATCATCACGTGAGTCGGTGTAGCTTCAAAGGCGAGCATCTATATGGGCATCATATCAACTATATGAATCATGCTTAACCTTTCGGTCCATGTTCCGAGGCCATGTCTGTACATGCTAGGCTTGCCAAGTAAGAACCTTAGTACTCGCGTGTGTAAAACTGTCTTACACCCGATATATGATCGTGGATTCAAGTACACCCGAGCATCACGTGATGTCTTGAAACGGTGAAACATAAACGGTGTGTACTAAAGGAAGAACACATTTTTATCTTGATATTTAAATGAGGGATCATCTTATAATGCTACTAAAATGCCAAACTAGCAATATAAGATGCGAACATCATATGTGTAAAGTGAAATGATATGGTCCTTGCATTTGATCACTATCATATGCATCGTGGTATGATCTCAATCATTCCTTTGTGTGTAAGGCCAAGATCTATGGAACTTACACGTTAGGTGTGTTGTAAGGGTATCAACTATACATCAACTTACAACATTTCCATATCATGACACAAGCCCAGCAATGATCTAAACTAGACGCCTCTAATTTATCAATTGCAAGTTTTACGTGGCTTAGGGCTTTCGGAGATAGAACCGTTCTTACCTACGAACATGGAACCACAACGAGGATAACCAAGTTATTAGCAACTCGTTGTAAATCAGATATTGACTATAGTAGGAGAGACAGACACCCACCAACCACTTATGCAAAACTAGTTGCATGTTAGTCGTGGAACCGGCCTCATGTGCGATGGCATGTAAGGTTGGTCCGGGCCGCTTCATCCCACTATGCCACCAATATCCAAAATACATGAAAGATGCAATAACATGATCATCATCGCCCACATATAAACATATGTGTACTACCCGTGCAAAGAACCTACGCATAGATCAGGCTCTGATACCACTGAAGGGTTCACAGCATAGAGAACAAAAAAATTCCTACGATGTGAACCACTATACGCCATGATCTATCTACTAGATACAAGCAACAGGTGTATATACATCCATAGAGAACTGATGACCCACAAGTATAGGGGGTGTATCGCAGTATTTTTGATAAGTAAGAGTGTCGAACCCAACGAGGAGCAGAAGGTGCTGGCTAGTGGTATGGATCAGGAATTCTCTGCAAATACTTAGCTAACGGATTTTTAGGGGTTTTTGATAATGCAAGTAAATAAAGTACAAGTAAATAAAAGACAATAGGAATAAATGCAGCAAGTGGCCCAATCCTTTGTTCAGCAAAGGACAAGCCTGGTGTATTACTTAAGATGACCAAACGTTCTCGAGGACACATGGGCAGACTATCAAGTGCTTTCGCTTCATATAGTTGATTTACCTTCTTTAGCTTGCTAAGTGTGGGTGAACCTGTGCTAATGTACTGACCTTCCTAGGAATAATACATACTTGTGATTATACCCTTTGCAAACATACGTAAGTACAAGAAAGTAATTAAGGTAAAAACCTAACCACAACTTTAAACTCTAAGAGCCTTATGTCCCTTGTGCAATGGTTTCCTAACGGGGGTTCAGGTTTCTGTCACTCCGGCAACCCCTACGATTAGTAGCCAAATACACAATACATTCCCCTAGGCCCATATAGGTGAAGTGTCATGTAGTCGACGTTCACATGACACCACTAGAAGAAGTACACCACAACTTAAATATCAAACCATTGAATCTTTCTCAACACAATTCCACTACTAACTACATGACTTCTCCCATGTCCTCAAGAACAAAACGAGCTACTCACAACACATCATATGCATCATGATCAGAGATGGAATAATGATGTATAACAATCTGAACATAAACAATAATTCAATGGTTCACTCAATAGCATCAACTACAAAGAGTAATCAACACCGGGAAAGTTTCCCCTAAGAACTATGCAAGATTCAACGCAATTGTTACAGCAATATGGAGATGGTGATGAGGGTACTGATGGTGATGATGGTGGTGATGATGATGATCCCGATGAAGTCCAGCTTGATGAGCTGTTGATGGCGATGATCTCCCCTCCCCGGGAAGGAATTCCCCCGGCAGAAATCTGTCTGCCGAAGAGATCTTTCTTTCTCGGTGTTTTACGCCCCGCAGAGGCGGCGAAATCTTTCTGTGGTCGCTCCCCGAGTCTTAGGGTTTCGGGAGGATAATATACGCTAGAGGGGAGCGCCAGGGGTGGACCAGGGTGGCCACACCACCTGGTGGCGCGGCCCAGCGTGGCCCGCGCCAGGGGGTGGTGTGGGCCCCCTGTGGCCCATCTCTAGCCCCCCTTCTGGCTTCCTTCGTCTTCTAAAAAAATAGGATTTTCCATATATTTTCCCGCATTTTCTGATCTTCGTGAATTTTGCCTCCAAACAACACCTTTTCCATCAGAATCCTGACTGCAGCAGTCCATGCTCCAAAAGTCATCAACCATGTAAAAAGAGATGAAATAACATAAGTATCACCTCTTAATATGAAATATATCAATGAATAACAGTGAATTATGACATAGAAGAGTGATGCAAAAATGGACGTATCAACTTCCCCAAGCTTAGACTTCGCTTGTCCCCAAGCGAAACTGAGCTCAATAAACATGACCTCAGGTTTATGGAGTGAAGGGTCGATAAAAGAATACAGACAAGAAGCATCACATTTATCAATACACAGATCATAAAAGAAGACAACTCACTATTATATAACTTAACTTGCAATAAGTAAAGGAAACATAATAAAGATACATAAAGTGAATCATAATTGGTAATGGCAAACTTAGCTCTTGGTCGAAGAATAGTTGATAATTTGCTGGAGTTCAGAAATAACTGGTTTTTCAATGATAGCTTTCAAAGTAGTAAACATTAAGATAAGAGCAATGTGCAAAACAAGGAACATAAGAAACATGATTGAATAAATCATCATATGAATGAATGAAACACAACAACTCAAAATACTTGCTGAGGTAGAAGGGAATAGGTTTACTGACTCAACTAAAAAGTAAAAGAAAGGCCCTCCGTAGAAGGAAGCAGGGATTGCAAGTTTCATAAAGAGCTCCCAAAAATTATGATACTTATTACCTTTCAGCTCTCATTGCCCCTACCATAGGCATCTTTCGGTGATAAAGGTTAAAGTGACACAACTAAGAGGATATGCTTGACAAGTTATAAGTTGAAATCTCATGCTCCTTACTTACAAGTACCGAACCACGTGCTACTCAACTTCAGTCACAAGTAAGCTCTTGTCATTGTAAATACATGTGTATCATTGAGAACCGCCAACGGGGTACCCCTTGCACATGACACAGGAGCTATCCCATAATCAAAATGACAAGGCAAGAAGACATTGAGCATCTCAGCGATCTTTTTATTTGCTATTTGCATAGCACTCTGGGATAAAGACAAACATGCAATCTTCCTTGGAAGCACAAAAGGTCTTAACTAGAGAATACTAACTCATGACCAAATCAAGAAAGAAAGATGATGAAATTATTTTTCTTTAGAGTACTTTTATCTTTTCATTCAACTCTCAAAAATAGTGTTGCTACTGACCGAGCCAGGTTTGCCAAAACCAACTATTAACTCAATGATCCAAAGTGATACCAATACTAACAACAAGATCAATCATATAACCATGAATTGAAAACTAATAAAAGCTATGCAAAAGAGTGAATGATAGAACTTGTCATTAATATTCCATAACGACAACTCACACCAAGGGATACATATCTAACAAGAGAGGGGACACTTCCATAATGCAAACCATCCTACATAATAACTTCTCTATTCATGATATAACTCTACTAAAAAGGTAAAAAAAAGATAGAAGATAGTGATGTGATACCGCGGAACTCCCCCAAGCTTGGAACAAACCAAGGGAATGCCAAACCTGATGACGAATTACTCCTTTGGTGGCAGTGGTATCCTCTTGATGAGCTCTCTGATAAGTTTCCCCAAGTCCTCAATCTCGAAGGTGAGATTACGAATCAGCTGTGAGTTTTGCTCAATGCGGCTCATGATCATGTTAGGTTGAGAATTCCAGCTCTTGCTATTCTTTCCCCACTCTTCCTCCTTGAAGTCTTCTTTTCCTGCATGGCTAGAACGAGGCAAATCCCAATTGGAGGGTAATTTCCCTTTGGGCATATTCTGGTATTGATGCTCATGGATAAGGGTATGGAAAGGATTCTTGGTGCGTGGAGGAAGTGACCGTAGAGCCAAGCAGTGACGAGGAGCTTTCCCCCTAGACTGCATCCGTGCAGTCCTTCTAACCCTGGCGGGTTTTGTTACCACTCTAATACTTGCAATGGTAGTGCTGGTGTGTGGATGTTGGCCTTGCTCCTCTTCACCTTCACTCTTGATCTCCTTCTCCTGCTCGGGGTCTTGGAGGTCTTCCTCCATAGGCTCCTTCCCTTTATACTTGGCGGACACCATTGTGCTTCTAAACCTTCAAAGAGTATGTCCTGGCAGAAACAGATCGAAACGAAAACATGACGAAAACACGATATACGAACCTCGGAGGATCCGGGGGATTATATATTACGAAGTTTCACATCAAAAGGAAGGTACTGGGAGAAAACGGGTCGAAGGCGGAGTCCGGGGTGGACTCACCACCTGGTGGTGTAGCCAGGGGTGGGCCCATGCCACAGGGTGGTGTGAGCCAACCTAGCTCTGTTTCCGTCCTTTTTTCGCTTCGTAGCTTTCCTTATTGACTAAAAACTTCAAAAATATAGTTGGATTGTATTTTCATGGAACTTTCCTTACCAGAACTGTTACCTATTTGGAAACGGACTCTGCAGGTCTATGAATTTGGTATCTAGTAGATTCTTCCGGAGTCACCACTTGAATATCATCGATATCTGCATCTTCATACACTTATTACTTAAGTCATAAAACCCTTCTCTTCCTTATTACACCATCATCTCCACTACCTAGAAATTTCTTTCACAAAAAACTCCACACAGTTCTCATTAGCAACATTAGTGTATCTGAAGTGATAAAACCTTTTGAGTCCACTTTCAACTAAAAACCATCAAAACATAAGCTACTGTAGCAACTCCTTCTGAAAATCCAAAAAGAATTCAAAAAGGAAATCGAATAAAGAAGCAAATGCAAGAGTGGCTAAATCTGTCAAAGCAGACCAGCAGATAAAGATCAACTTTTTTTTTCTAAAATCTTTTTTTTCTCAAATCAAAAAGTGCAAAACTAACGAAAGTTAAATAAAAACCTGGGGCAGAAGCACAAAAAAATACAGCTCAATCCGACATACAGAGATCTCTGACAAATTTTTACGGTGAAGCACAGAAATCTGTTTTGGGACAGGAACTTCCCCAAATATTACTTCTCTCTCATTAGAGGTTGATCTTGACACAAAAACCAAACAAAATGGATAAAGACCGGTTATTACCGAAGTAATAACTTATAAGACTCAAAGAAACAAAAAAAAACTGAAAGCAAAAACAAATTGGGTTGTCTCCCAAAAAGCTCTTTCTTTATAGCCATTAAGATGGGCATGATAATTTCAAAGATGCTCATATAGGAATATGAATTGAGGTGAAAGAGAGCATTAAGAAACAAAAATGCACATGTTTAAGTCTAACCCACTTCCCATGCAAGGGAATTTTGTAAACAAACAAGTTGTTGAAACCAGAGGCTACTTGCATAAGAAGGCAAAACAAGTGCAACATAAAAACTTTCAACATAAAACGAGGAAACTTGATATTATTGAGATGCATAAGAACACTTTTCCCTCTCTCATAGTAACTTGCAGTATCATGCATAAACTTAACAATATAACTATCACAAGAACCATCATAGCAATGATCACTTATTCTAAAAGAAAACACAGGAATACTAGCTCTCATAACACTACTTTGTGAAATAATATTAAAGGTATCCTTACAAAGGATAGTGTGTCCCTCTTCTTCATATTTAGTAACAAAGTCTTTCACATTTGCTATAATAGGTTCATCAACCATTCTAGCTATCATAGAATGCTCCTTTACCTTAACTGGGAAAGGCATTTTCTCAATGTAAGGTTCAGATAAAACATGATTAGCAGTATAAACTTGAGCTGTACTCTCTCCATCAAGTGGCCAAAAGTTGTATATTTGATTCCGATCTTTATGAATCTCACTAGGAGGATAAAACTTTGAATAAAAGAGAGGCACTATTTCCTCCCATTCAAGAGCTTGACCATTCTTCAGCAGCTTATACCATTCCCTAGCTCTTCCTTTCAGCGATAATGAGAATAACTTCTTCTTGACTTGATCTGTAGTAATATCTGCACACTTGAACAACCCGCATAATTCGTGTATAAAGAGTAAATGATCACCGGGATGGACAGTTCCATCCCCAACATAGTAGTTATCCATAACACAATCAATAATTCTTGTAGGTATTTTAAAAACATCATTCTCAATAGGTGGTGGCTTATCTACTACCTTAACAGTGGTAGTAGCATTACCAAATAAGAAACTCAGCGAATTATCCATAACGAAAATAAAGCAACTAGCAGAAGTAAACAATACTCACAATAGAAGTTTCCTTTACCAGTTCCACTCTCCAATAGCGCTTCACTCCCTGGCAACGGCGCCAAAAAATAGTCTTGATCACCCACAAGTATAGGGGGTGTATCGCAGTATTTTCGATAAGTAAGAGTGTCGAACCCAACGAGGAGCAGAAGGTGCTGGCTAGTGGTATGGATCAGGAATTCTCTGCAAATACTTAGCAAACAGATTTTTAGGGGTTTTTGATAATGCAAGTAAATAAAGTACGAGTAAATAAAAGACAATAGGAATAAATGCAACAAGTGGCCCAATCCTTTTTTCAACAAAGGACAAGCCAGGTGTATTACTTAAGATGACCAAACATTCTCGAGGACACATGGGAAGACTTTCAAGTGCTTTCGCTTCATATAGTTGATTAATCTTCTTTAGCTTGCTAAGTGTTGTGTGGGTGAACCTGTGCTAATGTACCGACCTTCCTAGGACTAATACATACTTGTGATTTTACCCCTTGCAAACATCCGTAAGTACAAGAAAGTAATTAAGGTAAAAACCTAACCACAGCTTTAAACTCTAAGACCCTTACGTCCCTTGTGCAATGGTTTCCTAACGGGGGTTCAGGTTTGTGTCACTCCGGCAACCCCTATGATTAGTAGCCAAATAGACAATGCATTCCCCTAGGCCCATATAGGTGAAGTGTCATGTAGTCGACGTTCACATGACACCACTAGAAGAAGTACACCACAACTTAAATATCAAACCATTGAATCTTTCTCAACACAATTCCACTACTAACAACATGACTTGTCACATGTCCTCAAGAACAAAACGAACTACTCACAAGACATCATATGGATCATGATCAGAGATGGAATAATGATGTATAACAATCTGAACATAAACAATAATTCAATGGTTCACTCAATAGCATCAACTACAAAGAGTAATCAACACCGGGAAAGTTTCCCCTAAGAACTATGCAAGATTCAACGCAATTGTTACATCAAAATGGAGATGGTGATGAGGGTGCTGCATGGTGATGATGGTGGTGATGATAATGATGATCCCGATGAAGTCCAGCTTGATGATGGTGTTGATGGTGACGATCTCCCCTCTCCGGGAAGGAATTCCCCCGGCAGAAATCTATCTGCCGGAGAGATCTTTCTTTCTCGGTGTTTTCCACCCCGCAGAGGCGGTGGAATCTTTATGTGGTCGCTCCCCGAGTCTTAGGGTTTCGGGAGGATAATATACGCCAGAGGGGAGTGCCAGGGGTGGACCAGGGCAGCCACACCACCTGGTGGCGTGGCCCAGGGTGGCCCGTGCCAGGGGGTGGTGTGGGCCCCCTGTGGCCCATATCCAGCCCCCCTTCTGGCTTCCTTCGTCTTCTAAAAAAATAGGATTTTCCATATATTTTCCCTGATTTTCTAATCTTTGTGAATTTTGCCTCCAAACAGCACCTTTTCCATCAGAATCCTGACTACAGTGGTCCATGCTCCAAAAGTCATCAACCATGCAAAAACAGATGAAATAACATAAGTATCACCTCTTAATATCAAATATATCAATGAATAACAGTAAATTATGACATAGAAGAGTGATGCAAAAATGGACATATCAAGAACATACCCTCGAAGACAACAAAGCTTTGTTAACGAGATGGTACTCGTGGATGATGTAGTCATACACTTGCCGATCTCAAGTTCGTGATGAAGTCCAGCAGGTCCGGCTCTAGCACGTCCATCAGATCCAGCTCCAGCAAGTCCAGCACCACCAAGTCCAACGTCGCAAAGCAGCGGTGCATCCGTGTTTGCACACACGTCCGGTACCCCGACAACCTCCATCCCTCGCTCCAGCAAAGCAGCGGAAGCAGCAACTCCTTTCTAGATAAAGCCACCGGGAACATGTATCTCGCTAATCCGAGACCATGGGGGAAAAATACTAGAGGGGGGAGAGATCCTTCACGAGGAGGTGTAAGGAAGAAGGACTGAGAGGGGGGACCTTTTATAGGAGGAGGGGAGGGTACCCCTCCCATGGCCGGTGCCCATGGAGGGTGTTCCTTCACCTACCCCATTCATGTGGTGGTAACCCCCTCCACATTAAAATGCCCCTTCACATTCTCTTTTAAAGTCTCCACTTTAAATGCATTAAATTTCTCCAAATTTAATGCTCTCTCATTTAGTAAAACTCTTTTATTAATTTTATTCAGAATTTAATTAACAAACATTCACATAAAACCCCCTGCAACATTTCAATATTACATGTAGAAACAATTTTAGCAATTTCACCCGAAACAGTTTCGTTGTCTATTGAAATAATTCCAGTGCTTTCTTAAATCTTTATCTAAAACATATTTGCTCCAAATGGTGTCGGTATCCCTTAAGTGTGTCACCCTACGGTGCACGAATAATGCAGACATGATCGAGACCCCTCTTAGATCAATAATCAGAAGCGGGACCTGGAGATCCATACTGACTCCTACACATTCAACGATGACTTCTGTGATCGTGAGAACCTTTAACGCCAGTAACTAAATCCCTTTGTCTCGTGATATATTACATGTCCAAGATTCGATCATCGGTATCCCCATACCTAGTTTGATATCGTTACTGACATGTACTCTTTTCTCGTTCCCATGATATAACATTCTAGTGATCTCATCACTTGCTTGCAAGCTAACCAATGTGATATCACTGAGAGGGCCCAGAGTATATCTATCCGTCATCGGGATGGAAAAATCCCACTCTTGATCCATGAGCCTCTACATAACACTTCCGTAGCACTGAACCCACCTTTATAATCACCCATGGTGTGACGTTTGATGTTATCAAGATACTCTTCCAATGTTAGTGATTGACATGATCTCATGGTCTAAGGACTAGGATTACTTCGTATGATGTTATAGAAATATAAACATAATGACTTTTATTGTAATGCTATACTTTGGATGAATGTTCATCTCATCATTCCACTAATGTTGTGATCTCGTTATTAACAACATCCAATGTCCATGATCAGGAAACCTTGATCATATTGTTAATCAACGAGCTAGTTTATACGAGAGGCATAACTAGGAACTTTCCATTTGTTTATTAAACACACATGTATTAATGTTTCCAAATTAATACAATTATAGCATGCAAAATAAACATTTATCATAAACAAGGAATAAGATAATAACCACTTTATTATTGCCTCTCGGGCATATTCCCTTCACCAGTCACATGGATTGGCATTCTTGGGAAGGGAGGAGGTAGGCTCATCCTCGTCCTTCGGTGTGGGAGTCCATTCGGTGAAGAACTTTGCCAAGGCCGAGCTCTTGATGGTCTAGGTATGAGCGAAATGAAGATCGAAGTCCGACAACTCCATTGCCCATTCTGCCACACTCCCCATAGCTTCACTATTGCGCATCATGCGCTCGAAGGAGTGCTTGGTCACTATGGTGACCCGATGGGCCTCGAAGTAGTGATGAAGCTTCCTCGATGTGATGAGGATGCCAAGCAAGGGTTTCTGGAACGTAGGGTAATGGAACCACGTATCGTGCAACACGGTGTTGACGATTTACATGGGGCGCTACTCCTTCCGCTTTTTGGGGGATCCTACTACTCCTCAACGCTCGAGTTGTGTGGCTCGGTAGGAGGCACTTTCGGGCATCCAGGGTCGCTTCCTGACTCATAGAGTGCAAGAGGTGTGTCTGGCTTGGTCCTTGGACAAGGGCCCTCAGTGATGACGCCCTGGTCATCTCCCTCCACGGGGTCCGCCTCGTCGGGATAGGGAAGAGGCGCTTCTGGGCATCTAGGGCCGCTTCCTACCTCATCGAGTTTAGGAGGTGCGCCTGTCGGTCCGTTGACCGGGGCCCTTGGCGATGACTCTCGAATCATCTCCTTCTCTTTCCACGACGACTACTGCGTCGACCACTTGAGTGGTGGCAGTGACATACAACAATAGAGTCTCCCAGGTATGGGAGCCACTAGGACCATAGGGGATGTTAGGTATCGCTTCAAGTCCTGAAATGCAACCTCCGCCTCCGGGGTCCACTCTACATGCCCTAATTTCCTCAAGAGCTTGAAGAAAGGTAGGGCCAAATCTCCTAGCCAGGATATGAAGAGTCCTAGGGCCGCAATGCACCCATTGGGGTGCTCCACATCCCAGGCAAACACATCAGCATTCTCCCAGAGGAAGGCAATGAGCATGCTTTCCTATTTGTCGGTGAGGCGCGTCCCTACCGCGATGGGGCAGCCTCCTCCCTCGAGTAGAGGGATGTTCTTGGTGAGGCAGCGATCTTCAGTCAGGCGCTTCTTCCACATGGGTGATGGACCGAATGTATTAGGGTCCCGTGGTCCCTAGGAGACCGCTACCACAGTCTCCCGGTAAGACTGTTCCATGCAGAAGAGATCATCATGTGGATCGGTCTTGATGGTGATGACCCCTTTCGTGGCTAGGATATTCATGGTGTTGTATGCGTAGTGCGCGGCCACCACGAACTTCGCTAGGGAAGGTCGACCGAGTATGCCATATAGGGCAAGAGGATCTTTGCCATGTCGAACATGATGTTCTCCATGTGAAAATTCTGTAGCATCCCAAATGTTACTGGCAGAGTGACTTGCCCCAGTGGTTGGGTCGCCCCGGGTTGATCCCCTGGAATGCTCTCGTAGGGGACAGATGTTTGGCAGGGATCTGAAGTTAACTTATGAGCTGGGAGGATAAGAGGTTTAGACCCGCACTCCCATCCAACAACATCTTGGTCACCCTAACATTGCTGATAGTTGGGGAGACTACCAAGAGTAGGATCCCCACGCCCACGCACCAGTCGGGGTGATCATGAGCGTCAAAAGTGACCAGGATGGCCGACCATTTGAGAGGGTGTTGCGCCTCCATGCTCGGATGAACAACACACATCTCTCTAGTAAGCTGTTTGACGGTGTTGTATGAGGGAAAGGACAAAGCGTCTCCATGGATGCACAACATGTCGCGCGATCTGAAGTTGGATCGGGCGCTCCCTCACGACTCCTCGCGACGGGCATGCGCCCGGGTCTACGGGGGAGACAGAACAAGAGTTGGTCTCCCCCCACCCCCCCGTGGTGCCACCGTAACCATGGGAACAACCCCAACCAGGCGAGGGCATGTAGACTAGTGGTACTACATGGAGTATCCCACTAGATCCACGAGCCTAACAAGCCACGGTCCCATGCTAGGACTGTCCTTGAAGGCCTTCAGTGGGAAGCGTAGGAGAGCATCGACATCCGCTAGACCAGCCCGTGCCCTGAGAAAACTCGAGGGAGGAGGCGGTAGCTCATTGGCTGTGTCAGTTGCTCTGTCTTCGGCTGCCCCTCCTAGGCGAGCTGGATCCTCTCCTCCAGGGGTGAAGAATGTGGTTCCGACCCCACCACCTGCAGGGCTGCCGCACCTTTCTCCATGGAGGATACATGAGATCCTTCGTGCTTGTTCTGCCATGTCGAGCGCCCTTCGATGATACCCGCCTTGTCTCCATGCAGTCATGCACGAAAGTAGTGACGAGCCTTCGGTGAAAGTTGCTCATAGGCGTGTGCCCCCTACCTGGTGTGTCAGATGTTGTGTCGTGATTTTCGACACCGGGGATGGGGATCCCCTTTGTTAGTTTGACCAGGGGCGCAATGTACGACAAGCTCGATTAGTGAGCTAGACGAACACACTCACAAAGAGGGACACATGTTTTTTACCCAGGTTCGGGTCCTCGATGTGAGGATACCTACGCCATGCAACTATTGACTATTTTGTGGATGATCATAGTTACAATGTTTTCTTCCCCGGGAAGAATCTATGCTAAGATCCCCTTCCCTCGACCGATGTGGGCCTGCTTTTATAAATGCAAGGGGACTCCACAAGGGTTGGTCACTACATGGCATGGACATGGACTGCATGCCTTCAACGTGGTGGTGCGCTTCTGTTGCCTTACCGAGTGTCACTCACGGTAAGCAAACTACACTGGTTTTCTCTGCCAGCCTAGTTCTTGTTGGAGGTTAGTTCCCCGGGCTCACAATACCCGGGCTTCTATCCAGGATCCCGTGAAGGGCCCTGTTTAGGGTCCCGTGAACCACAGGCTATGCATGGCTACAACATGTCACGTTGTCTCTTCCAGCTTGTGCGACGTGGTAAAATTGCACTATCATCGTCCGAGGTGGGCCTGATGAGTCGTGGCCATAGGTTAGTCTCTCCCTAGGCTAGGAATAATCTACCAACTGTCTCTTCTTCTTTACCTAGGGTGGCTGATACGTTGCTAACGTATCCATAATTTTTGATGTTCCATGCTTGGTTTTTATCTACTTTCTTATGTTTTGTTCCAACGTTGGAGTACATTTTATACACTTTCTTGGACTAACCTATTAACAAGATGTCACAGTGCCAGCTGCCTGTTTTCCGCTGTTTTTGGTTCCCGGAAAGTCAAAAAATGAATATTCTCGGAATTGGATGGGACAAAAGCCAAAGTTAGTTTTTCACCGAGGGGGACATGGAGCTAGAATACGAGACGGAGAGGGGCCAGGGGGTGGCCACACCACCTGGCTGCGCGGACAGGCCTGGCCCGTGCCAGGGGGTGGTGTGGCCACACAGGGCACCCCCTCGGCCTCCCCTTCCGACTATAAAGATGCCTCCGATACAGAAACCCTAAGGATCCAATCAAAATTCCACGAAAGAGTCTGTAGCCGCCGTCATCTCCATCCCTAGATCGGGAGGGATCTTAAGCTCTTCCCGGAACCCTGCCGGAGAGGGAATTCACCCTGGAGGCCTTCTTCATCACCATGCAAGCCTCCGGTGTGATGCGTGAGTAGTTCATCCTTGGACTACGGGTCCATGTAGTAGCTAGATTGTTGGTTCTTCTCCTTTGTGCTATCATGTTTAGATCTTGTGAGCTTCGCTCATGATCAAGATCATCTATTTGTAATCCTACATGTTGTGTTTGTGGGGATCCTATGGATATTGAGATGCTATTTCAGATTGATTATTGATTCTATCATGTCTTTGTTATTTGTGATCTTGCATGCTTTCCGTTGTTAGTAGCTATCTTGGCTAAGTAGATGCTAGCAACTCCAAGAGTTAGTATTTATGCTCGATAGTGGGTTCATGCCTCTAGTAATCTGGGGAAGTGACAGAAATCTCTAAGGTACTAGATGTGATGTTGCTACTAGGGAGAAAACAACAATCCTTTGTTCATAGAACAATCGTATAGTTTACTTTACACGCAATGCGTAATGCAATTATATGTTGCTTGCAACTTAATACTGGAGGGGGTTCGGATGATAACCTGAAGGTGGATTATTAGTCATAGATGCAGTTGGATTATGGTCTATGTATAATGTTGTAATTCCCCATCGAATCTCAAAGGAGTCAAGATGATTAGTATATGCATGTATGCTTTCTCGATGTTTGTCAATTGCCCTGCTGTAATTTGTTCACCCAACATGTTATCTATCTTAAGGAGAACCACCACTAGTGAACTATGGACCCTGGTCCTTTCTTTTACAATCAATCTACAACTGTTTACTGTTTTCTATTTACTTTCTGCAAGCTTTTACTTTCTTCCACACAATACGTTTAATCCTTTGTTTTCAGCAAAACCGGTGAGATTGACAACCTCACTGTAAGTTGGGGGCAAATTTCCATGGTATGGTTATGCAGGATTCCAAGTTGGCAACAACACCTTGGAGGTGTTTCCTTGCCCCTACTGGTTCGATTACCTTGGTTTCATAACTGAGAGAACCTTACTGCTGTGCTCATCATACCTTTCTTGGGGTTCCCCAACGAGCTCGTTAGTACACGAGTCAGCAAGTATTTTTCTAGCGCCGTTGTCGGGGAGTCAAGGACATCTTCACAAGGGGAGTCCCTCATAACCAATCTCTTTACTTTATTGTTTTTGTTTTTCTTAGTTTATTTTCTTGCTTTGTTTGCTTGTTTCTTTATCAAAAACACACAAAAATTAGTTTTACTAGTTTTGCTTTCTTTATCAAAAAACTCAAAAAAAACTAAGTCTTTCTATTGTCGTTACCTCTTTCTTAACTCACCATGTTGATCCCTAAGTTCACCCTGACAGACCTTTCAATAGGTAGTGGCTCTATAATTGGAAAAGATAATATTGAAGAATTTTTTAATCATGTTAGTAAGCATGAGGATATTGAGGATAGACCCCTTGCAGAACTTGCTCCAAATTATGAAATTGATGTAGCTTCTTTAGTTCACATGTTGGAAGCTAGGTTTATTAACCTTAACCCCTTAATGCAAGTAATTTTTCTTAAACTTAAAGAGATTGAGGACCCTGAAAAGATATATTTTATTCTGGAAACTTTGCTTAAGGAATTCTATGATGTTGCCAAAGAAGCTAGGAAAGTCTTTGAACATTTTAATATGCTAGGCTCATGTGTAGATGTTATTGGTACACGAGAAAAGATGGACAAAACCGAACCTAATGGGAAGGAAACTAAGATACCAATATCTTTTAAACTTGTATCCATGCATGAAGCCATAGAAAAGAATCTTGATTGGATTATTCCTGAAAACCCGTTTGATGAAAATAGTGAACCTAAGAGCATAGAGAGAGGATCCTCTAGAACATATTTGGATCAGATACCTTGCCTTGTTGAAGATATTTCTAGTATCAACTTAATGCTTCTTCATTTGAGAATACTTGATTCTTTTTCTTGCTTCTTATGCCTAACTTAAAGGCGTTAAAGAAAAGTACTTATTGGGAGATAACCCAAAAGTTTTAGATGAGTCTTGGAAGTTATTACCTCTGTAATAACCGCTCCTTATCCTTTTTATTTGCTTTTTGTGCCAAGAGTAACCTCTAATGAGAGAGAAGTATGCTTGGGAAAGTTGTTGTCCCGAAACAGATTTTTATTCTTCACCGTAAAAATTCGTGTAAAATCTCTGTATTTCGGTTTGAGGCGCGAACTTTTTTGCTTCTGCCCCAGGTTGTTACCTAACTTTTTTTAGTTCAACACTTTTAGATTCGAGCAACAGAAGGTCTTCGAAAAAATTCGTCTTTACCTGCTGGTCTGTTTTGACAGATTTCTGCCATTATTTGCATTTGCTTCTTGTTGGTTCCTTTTTGAGTTCTTTTGGGGAATTGAGATTTTTGAGGGAAGTGATACAGTAGCTTGTGTTTTAATGGGAGTTTTATTGGTGTTGAAACTGAACCAAGTGACTTATTATCTTGAGTGCACTAATGTTGCTAATAAAGATTGTGTGAAGTTTTGTATGAAGGAAAAATTCCAGGTGTATGGAAGGAATGAGTAATGAGATGAAGAATGGACTAAAGCTCAAGCTTGGGGATGACACGCATGTCACCCCAAGAAATATCCAAGAAGTACAAGCGTCAAAGCTTGGGGATGCCCAAGGCATCCCCTTCTTCATCAATAAAAATCCCAGGTTTCTTCTAAACACTTCATTTTTATTGTTTCATGCACAGTTGTGTTGTTCTTGGAGCGTCTTCTTTTTTGTTTTCGTTTTGGTTTTTCATTTGCTTGGTTTTCTTAGTTTGCTTGAATAAATTTGTTGGCCCCCCTCTTCCATACATTGGTTTTCAAATAGTTTGGTTTGGATTTGAAAAGAGTAGGAAAGTTCATGCTTAAGTGGTAAAGAGAGCTTGTTTTTGACTGTGGCCTATGCTTTGTCATGCCATGCTTGATATTGTTTTGGGTTTATGCTTAGTGATCTTTTCTGTAGCATGACATGTTATAAACAATTTAGATTGCTTAATGTGCCTTGGAAGAATCATGCATTGTTTTAGCATATTAAAGCATAGTATTGTGGTATTCTCTGTTGATGCTTTATTTGGGTTGACTTGGCGCATGCTCACACCATGTTATGACTATCCCAAGTCACCATAGCCTTTATGATCCTTTAGTTTTCGACTTGTAATATCACTTTATGCTTTAATCAATGATGTTTTGTCGCTCTGCTTGATTATGGCCATTATTGCTCTGTCTTAGTTGGTTGCTCCCAGTCTTTTGCTAGCCTCCGTAATCAAGTATGAGTTCCACTCATGCATCCAACTCCTAAACCAAGCTATTCCAAAGAGTCCACCATACCTACCTATTAGCATTTGCTATTCCAAGTATATTCATGTTTTTATCTACCTTCCCAATTAAACTTGTTATGTGAAAATTAATGATTAAAGCTCTCACGAACTTGATGGCACACTTTACTTTCTTGCATTTGATAAACCTGAACCATTGTGTCCATCTTTGTTGCGTATATGTTTGCGCTTTATAAGTTCAAATTAGCAGAACCATGTATCATGGGGAACGCTTTCAACATTGCACTTGTACATTGTACCCCGTTGATATCATGTTCTTTTGCTTATGGATCCCGGCGGTGTGAAATAAAAGTGGAACTTGTCAGATCATGGAGTTTGTATGTGTGTTAGAGAAACGCCTTGGCCGCTAGCCTAAGCCATGCCTAATCATGGTGGAAACTTCCAGCATAACCATAATGAGCACTCTATGAAGCATCCTCAATAAAAACCTATGCAAATAGCAAATAAAAAGATCGCTGAGATGCTCATTGCCTGCTTGCCTTGTCATTTTGATTATGGGATAGCTCATGAATCAAGTGCAAGGGGTACCCCGTTGGCGGTTCTCTATGATACATATGTACTTACAATGACAAGAGCTTACTTGTGACTAAAGTTGAGTAGCATGAGGTTCGGTCTTTGTAAGTAAGGGGCATGAGATTTCGGCTTATAACTTGTCAAGAATATCCTCTTAGTTGTGTCACTTTAACCTTAATCACTTAAAGATGCTTATGATAGGGGCAATTAGAGCTGAAAGCTAACAAGTACCATAATTTTTGGAAGCTCTTTATGAAACTTGAATCTCTACTTCCTTCCATGAAGGCCTTTCTTTTACTTTTATGTTGAGTATCCACCTTCTACCTTTATGCACCTACTTTGAGAGCATAGTGTCCATTCTTAGTTCTATGTGCATTGTCCCAAGACTTGTAGATTGATGCATAACTTGATATTGCTTGTTCTTAAACTACTTGTATCTAGTCACTCTTATTAACTTTGAAGGTGTCCTATGCATTTATATTTGCTACTCTATGAGGGCAAGCTGAATGCCACTATGCTATGTTTTCTTTATGTGAAACAAACAAACTTCTTGCAAAGTATTGTTATTCATGAATCTTTTGTTTGTGCCTTTTCATGTTGCAACATAGTTGCTATGTCTTATTGTTAGAACTTTATCTTTCATGCTATGTTGAAGTACTATGATCCCAGCTATCAATGTTTTACAAATACTTTGATCAAGTTTATGATGGTGCATGTCACCTCAAAAATTATTCTTTCTTTTTATCACTTACCTACTCGAGGATGAGCAGGAGTTAAGCTTGGGGATGTTGATACGTTGCTAACGTATCCATAATTTTTGATGTTCCATGCTTGGTTTTTATCTACTTTCTTATGTTTTGTTCTAAATTTGGAGTACTTTTTATACACTTTCTTGGACTAACCTATTAACAAGATGCCACAGTGCCAGCTGCCTATTTTCTGCTGTTTTTGGTTCCAGGAAAGTCAAAAAATGAATATTCTCGAAATTGGATGGGACAAAAGCCAAAGTTAGTTTTTCACCGAGGGGGACACAGAGCTAGAATACGAGCCGGAGAGGGGCCAGGGGCGGCCACACCACCTGGCCCGCGCTAGGGGGTGGTGCGGCCACCTAGGGCACCCCCTCAGCCTCCCCTTCCGACTATAAGATGCCTCCGATACAGAAACCCTAAGGACCCAATCAAAATTCCACGAAAGAGTCTGTAGCCGCCGTCATCTTCATCCCTAGATTGGGAGGGATCTGAAGCTCTTCCCGGCACCCTGCCGGAGAGGGGAATTCACCCTGGAGGCCTTCTTCATCACCATGCAAGCCTTCGGTGTGATGCATGAGTAGTTCATCCTTGGACTACGGGTCCATGTAGTAGCTAGATGGTTGGTTCTTCTCCTTTGTGCTATCATGTTTAGATCTTGTGAGCTCCGTTCATGATCAAGATCATCTATTTGTAATCCTACATGTTGTGTTTGTGGGGATCCGATGGATATTGAGATGCTATTTAGATTGATTATTGATTCTATCATGTATTTGTTATTTGTGATCTTGCATGCTTTCCATTGTTAGTAGCTATCTTGGCCAAGTAGATGCTAGCAACTCCAAGAGTTAGTATTTATGCTCGATAGTGGGTTCATGCCTCTAGTAATCTGGGGAAGTGACAGAAATCTCTAAGGTACTAGATGTGATGTTGCTACTAGGGAGAAAACATCAATCATTTGTTCATAGAACAATCATATTGTTTACTTTACACGCAATGCGTAATGCAATTATCTGTTGCTTGCAACTTAATACTGGAGGGGGTTTGGATGATAACCTGAAGGTGGATTATTAGTCATAGATGCAGTTGGATTACGGTCTATGTATAATGTTGTAATGCCCAATCGAATCACAAATGAGTCAAGATGATTAGTATATGCATGTATGTATTCTTGATGTTTGTCAATTGCCCCGCTGTAATTTGTTCACCCAACATGTTGTCTATCTTAAGAAGAACCACCACTAGTGAACTATGGACCCCGGTCCTTTCTTTTACAATCAATCTACAATTGTTTACTGTTTTCTGTTTACTTTCTGCAAGCTTTTACTTTCTTCCACACAATACGTTTAATCCTTTGTTTTCAGCAAAACCGGTGAGATTGACAACCTCACTGTAAGTTGGAGGCAAAGTTCTCCGGTTGTGTTGTGCAGGATTCCAAGTTGGCAACAACACCTTGGAGGTGTTTCCCCTCTCCTACTGGTTCGATAACCTTGGTTTCATAACTAAGGGAAACTTACTGTTGTGCTCATCATACCTTCCTCTTGGGGTTCCCCAACGAGCTCGTTAGTACACGAGTCAGCAGTGGCCACCGTTTTCTTGCCCCTAGGCCTAGGGTAATCTTCTCGGGTAAGTGCTTTGAGATTCTGGTACCATGCCCCCGTGGAGCGCTCGATACAGAGCCCGTCGAACCGCTAGCCCCCAAAATACACGTGACCGACAAGAGTCTTAGGGGAGAATCAACCCATTTGATAGTTGGAGGAGTTAACTCACTCACGAGTTGACTTGAAGAATTATCTAGAGCTAAGATATGAGCTGGTAACTAGGGATCATAAGAAAACAAGTTAAGAATTAAGTACCAAGGAGTAGTCTTATTGGATTAAGTTGGTATAATCATGGAGTAAGCTCTCTTGGTAAAATGGAACCTCTAGGAGAATAGTTATAGTATAGTAAAGTGCTTGATTGAGAGTAGACGTTGATTAGCCAACTGGAAACCTAAGCCACATATGATCAAATAATTTTAATGATCATGCTCAAATCACTAGGAGTGAATTACAATTGGATTCAAAGTTGACATTGGTGGACTAAAATGGATTAAACCATAGTAGAGAGGAGATATTCTAGGTTAACCATATCAACTCAAGCTAGTGTAAGATGAAGTGTGGTTTGTGAGTTAGTTGATATAACTAGTCATGATATTATGACCAAGCTATATATCATGGCAACATTGGAATATAAGGTAGTATCATCCAACTTAGGGTTAGTGGTCTATACCTAGGTTGTGATGTCGATTCTGGTCATACAATCCATTAGATGTGTATTGGTGGTTATAAAATGATAAAGGAGTTGGTAGATGGAGTTAGTGGCAACTCTCATAAAAGAATGAAATCCATCATTTAGTAGTTATATCTAAGCAAGTGTGTTTGATAGAAAAATATGTGAAGAGACTTAGTAATAAACTTCTAAGGTTCCTAAGTGGGTTTTGGGAGTAGATTAGAAAGAAAGAGAGTCAAATATTCTAATAGCCATGGAGTCATCAGAGGTATTCCAAATATGGAAGCTATCTCTATTAGGAGAATATGAAGATCTTTGGTGTCAAGCTCCTAGGACTCACAAATGGATTTAGAAAGAGAAATTGTTGATGAGAGAATAATTATGAAGTGAACTCATCATGGAAAGTCATGGTATTTGTTATGGAGAAATAGTATGCCTAGGAAGGATATTCCATGATCAGAAGCCTAGTATTATAAAGCATGGAAGAGTGAATCCTATCTCAACTTTGATCAAAGGAATATGATCCAAGTAATTACAATCCAATATATTTTAATCTTCTATCAAGAACCAACCACACCTAAAAAAGGTAGTGAACAACTAGTATAGGATTTTATTCTTGTCTACCTTAAAATATCAAGTGTTATTGTTCATGATTAACATGTTAGCACGAATACATATTAAGCCTTGTCAAGTTATATATATGTCTTATCTATGGTAGTAAAACCATTTCCTATTTCTAATTAACTACAAGAATATTTTGATGAATATGTTTAAACTCTATTTATTTATTCGTAACCACTAAAACCAAATAAGCATGGAATAGGTGAGATCACAATATTGTGAACCACAAATTTTAACCATCATAATGTATATGCCAACTATTATATGATGCCATACCTAAAAATCTCACGCCCCTCGTTAATTCACCACCCTAATTCTTTTAAATTCTATTTATCAAATGGTTAAGAAAAGAATCATATTTAGGAAGGGTCTTTAAATAGTAAACAAAATACTAAACCCTAATTCCTAGTTACTACTATTTATGTTAAACTCTCTCAAATAGTTTGAATTTTGAAAATACGAAAAAGTATGGAAACCACTTAATTATAATGGATCTCTGAAATGTTTTGAATATTCTACAATTTTTTTGGTATTTTAAACCAAATAGAAATCCATTTGGAGTTGGTTTTGTAAAAATAGAAAAAGAATAAGAAAAACAAAAACAAAAATAGAGCAATCTAACTTCTAGCCACATACCATCTTTCTTCTCTCCTATTTGTTGCCCGTGTGTGCCTCCCTCAGCCTAGCAACCAGCCTGCCCGGACATCCCATTGTACTTGTTCATGTCGTCTTGCTTGCGCGTCACAAGGAGATGCTTGGAGCAACCGTTGCCGCCTGATGCATGCGCCGTCGTCAGCTGCACGCTTTGATTCTAGCCACTGCTCAGGGTTAGATAAGAAGCTATGTTTTCTCCTCTTCCGTCCTGATCCACTTATCCTCTCTCTTTACCTCCCGACCTTCCTCTCTCGTTTCCTAGTGGAATCCAAACCCTAGCCTCACGGGCTCCACCGTGTATATTTGTACCGGACTCCCCTCGCTTCGCTATATGCACCATCTGACTTCCTCATCAAACTCGTCTTGCTCACCAACTCGTGAACACTGGATCACTCCCAATCACTGCAATTGCGACCTTCATCTCAAATGATGACCACCGTCGTATAGCTTGCTTCGGCCGCGCATCGCCTTGCTGACCACACCTCGAGCGCCACGGTGATCTACAAATCCTTTTGATGCCTTCCACCACTTCATTTTCTTCCTAAATCAAACTCGTGTCGTGCAACTGTTACCTCCACCGCTCGCCGCTATAGCAGCTACTATTTCGATGACCAAATAGGGGTGGCGCCGCCACCAATCGAATCGCCATCCTTCCTTGGTTCAAACAAGCATGGACATGCATCCTAGATCACTCCCTAGTGTCGCCGGTGACCACCGTCCTAGAAGCTTTCCGATGAGCCAACGTGGCGCCGATGTGGAGTCGAGGTGTCGCTCATGTGGCGTCGATGTGTCGCCTAGTCAATAGTGATAATATTTGCCACCGTGTCCATATGACATGTCCCCTGACCCCACGAGTCAGTGGTCAGAGCTAGCCCAGCCTCAGTACAAAACAATTCAATGTCCATGGTGACATCATCCTGAGCAAATAAATCCTTTTAATAATTTCAGAAAATCTAGAAAATGAATAAATCTTATAAGTTAATAACTTTTATTCTGTTTATGAGAAAATTATGTATAATATTTTCTTTAGAAAAATAAGATCTACAATTTAAATATATTATCATTTAGTCAATCAACTTAATAAAATAGTTTACTATTCAAATATTCAATAGTAATAAAACCTTATTAAATTTATATCTTATTATTTATAAATCAGAAAATACTAATAATATATCAAAATGATCACAAAAGTAATATCTATATAATAAAGGGATTTCTATTTTCATGCCCTTAGTTTCTTACTTATACTTACTTTTCCCCAGCCGCTTAACTCTTCCTCACTTTTGCCCATCTCCTTCTACGAAACTCTCACACGGTGTGAAACTCGTTGTCCATCAGCCTTGTCATTACGAGCTGACAAGTGGGGCCGCATTCAGTCGGGTCCCGTAGTGGACCCTTACGTGCTGACAAGTGGGGCCGCGTTCTATCGGGTCCCGTAGTGGACCCTTGCCGTTACATGCTGACAAGTGGAAACGCGTTGAGTCAGTTCCGTAGTGGACTCCTCTCTCCACTTATCCAGATCATGATGAGTCCCATAGCTTATCCATGTGAGCGTCGGACCCACAGCTTACCCAGGTTGGCGTTGCAAGATGGGACACCGAGCCAGCCCCGCGCTAGAGCCGGTGTCGTTGCCTCCCCTTTCTTCTTCTTCTCCGATGTTGGTGGTCCTTCTCTGGTGACGGCGGCCCTTTGTCTAGCTTCATTTCAGTCTCCTGTTCGTCCTGGCTGCAGTATGGTGCTGTCCCATTGACCTGTATGAAAGATGATAATGGCAACCGTGTGCTTGCTGTGTGCAATCAACTGGAGCAACTTGGGAGCTCAATTGGGTGTGCGCTTGCTATGGAGAATGCGGGTGGCGAGCCGTTATGATGATTTAATTGGTTTATCGAGTTAATTTCTCGGCTGCAATCAAGTGAATCTATAAGGTGAAAGTCAAACTTTGAGATCTAGGGAGATGGATGTATAAGAAATAAGAGCATGACACAACTCTTGAACACTTTCAAATTAAAAAAATTATACAACTCTTAATGTAAAAGAGTGCTTATAATTGACACAACTCTTGAACACTTTCAAATTACAATTTGGACATGATAATGTTTTCATAGGAAAATCTTGAGAGTTTACCATTTTTAGAGCGTGAAAAGTGATCCCTAAACTGAAATGTTTATGCCTCGTGTATACACGAAAATTATACACCTTCGAACACCGTGAAATCGCATTTAGGACATGATAATGTTGTGCTAAGAAAATCTTGAGACTTTATCATTTTCATGGAGTCAAATATTATGCATAAACTTGTATATATGAAAATTATACACCTTTGATCACTATGAAATCGCACTTAATGCGTGATAATGATGTGCTAACAAAATCTTGAGAGAATTTCATTTTCATATAGTGAAATGTAATGCATAAACTTGCATATACGAAAATTATACACCTTTGAACTCTTTGAAATCACTCTTAGGACATGATAATGTTGTGATAATAAAATCCAGATCATTTATCATTTCCATGGAGTTAAATATAATACATAAACTTGCATATACGAAAATTACGAACCTTTGAACACTGTGAAATCACACTTAATACGTGATAATGATGTGCTAACAAAATTTCAAGAGATTATAATTTTCTACCCATTTTCATAGAGTGGAATGTAATGCATAAACTTTGCATATACGAAAATTATACACCTTTGAACTCTTTGAAATCACACTTAATACGTGATAATGTTGTGCTAAGAAAATCTTGAGATATTATCATTTTCATAGAGTGGAATGTAATGCATAAACCTGCATATATGAAAATTATACACCTCTGAACACTTTCCCTTCAAATTATATTCAAAATCATTTGTTTATGGAGTTAAAGTACCGGTGGAAAACTCGTTATTTTGCATGGATAGAGGGGTGCTCCTGACAGATATAGGGGTTATCATGTCCGCTCGATCACAGAGGATGAACGGTTGGTGGGCACGAACCGCGTGACAACTGTCTCAACCAATAAGAGCGTAGCAGCCAAGATGAGCACAAGTGTGAGAGTTCGTGACTAAGAGAGAGGGAAAAACTGAGTAGTACTTAAAACCAAGGGCATAACTGAGTAGAACTTAAAAACCAAGGGCAAAACTGACAAAGGGTTTCAAATAGAAAATAGAAAGAGATATAAAAATGAAAAATGCGTCTTTTATACAATAAAATATATCATGGCATATATCAAACTATTTGGAATTCAAATATACATCAGTTTGATAATTATTGTCTCATTCAGAAAAACTATGTTTTGAGGAGGGATGTTTTGAGAAGAGGCTTGAGTAGAAAGCCATGAACCTTCATACATAGCGGGTGATTTAAGAAGTGGTGATTTATGTTAAAACTTGATTTCTATATATTTCTTATGGTGGCAGGTCACATAAGAAGACTCCCTGGATAGATGCCACTATGTTTTGAACTTTTTGAATTTGTTGTGCATAAAATGACTCAATTAGCTAGCTAAAATCCATTTGTTGACTCTCGTTGACCAGCCACCAGAGGGTAAAACTGAGTATATTGCACACAACAGTGTTAGTACTGGAGGGAAAAATTGAGTACAACCAAACTGCCAGTGTTACACTCAAGGGTATAACTGAGCATAACTAAGTCGCCAAGGTTAGACACGAGGGAAAAACGTGACACACGGTACGCGTGTCGCGGTGCACGGGGCGGTAGCGGACGCATGGCCGTGCACGGTGTAGTAGAGTACGCGATTACGTAGTGCACGGTGATGCAATGAAATGTCCATTCCCTTCACATTTATAAAAGGCCTCCTCACTCTCACTCATCACTCACTCGCTCACTCGTGCAACCTTCTCCACTGTCCCATCACCTTCTGCAAACCCCCAACAAAACCCCAACCACGCCGACGATGGAGAAGAATGGCGTGGTGGCCATCATCACTTCCAAGGCCGCCGGCGAAGAGGCCCCCATCCCTGTACAATTCCCTGTCAAGGCATCGAAGGCAGCCGTCGTCCCCGTCCAGACCCCCGTCCCCGCTTCCACCATAGCCATCGGCGAGGAGGCCTCCGCCGGTCTCGGTCAGATCCCGCTTGGTTAGGACCCCTACGAGGAGGATGATTACATCAGGCTGAAGAACCCCTACGACACCAGCATCACCGACCCATGGTCGGAGGTAACTAGGGTTTTGTACCCTTCCCTTGCTCTTCCTCCATTCCCATTGTTGGATGTTAGATCGTATTGTTAGGGTTCGGCTGTTCATATTTTTCAATTGTTGGATGCTAGGTATTTTTACAGTAGGTAATCCTCTTGTGTTAGATCTCATATTTCGATGAATCCCTATTCGTATTTTAATCCTATCTTATTTGTCCTCCGAGTTGCAGTTAAGGGATTCCCTAGTTAGTAGTAGCATCGATCTGTAGTTGTGATCAGTATTTGATTTGGTTTGAGATATGGGGAATGGGGAATAATCAGGGGATCCCAATTGTTTAATTTATGCAAATAATCAATCCTGATAATCAAGTTATCTCAATCATGTCCTTATTGCACTCTACTGTTTTTCCAACAGGAGGATAGCAGCGACGACGAGTCCAAGGATACCAAGACTTGTCAGGTGTTGAGGAGGCTGAAGTCTGGCCAGTACGACAACTTCTTGTAACTACCTCGGTGAATTACGCTCTTAGTTACATGCCTGGATGAACGAAAGTGGTTAAAATAGTACGGTGGGGCCCAGGGCCTCTCACGGTAGACCTTTCGGCCGTCCTAACCACTTTCAGACATCGGGACAAGAATGAGCGGCGTAATCGGCAGGCGAAGGGATCAACTACATACACAAATGAGTATGTATGCAAGCCACATACAACAGTCCTCAGAGCCATTCCATCTAAAAGAAATAGAAATATTGCAACGCCATACGGCAAGATTCAAATGTCCTAGATAGAGATAATAATTTAGGATAGCTCCTCATACATCACACATCAGAGTATCAGGCGGAAGTGGAAAACAAGATCCGAGTACGGATAAGAAGCAAATCGGCATAAGATGCCCCATAAATAAACACATCCCGCCCACAGATCTCACGGATCCCCGTTCCCGGAATCTCTACACCGAATGATCGTTGCCAACATCATCTGTCTCTTCCACCCAGTATCCATCTTGCGGGTACACCTGTTCATCTGAATCAAACAATTTATCGTGTGAGACCCTAGGGGTACTCAGCAAGTCTTTATGCCACTCAAGGGGACACAACCTGGGGTGACGCAATTGCAGCAAAAGATAACACCTAACAATTCTACAGATACTCGCTAACCATCCGCCTAACCAATGATAGACGGATGTCCGTGAATTAAGGACAACAGTTATAACAGTATAATTAACAGATCCATCCTCCTCCTCGCTTACCAACGAGGAAGCGGACGAACAACCCCCCCATCATCCGTTGGTAGTTTTATTAACCATTCCATGAGTATTGCACTATTTACTAGTCAAGTACTTAGTCAAATTAAAGCGGTACTTTAGTTATACTTGTCTATGATCGAGAAACTGTGCTCCAAGTCGTCCATAACCGCAGACACGGCTTTCAGAAAGATTTACCCTGCAGGGGTGCACGAATAGCAACACACACTCGGTCAACCTCCGAAAAACCAAATCAAAACTCAACGAGGCATTCACGACAAAGCAATCACAGGATTTAGAAATATTTTAGGGGGCCACCCCATTAAGCTACCCGCAACGAAGTTGGCCGGCTCCGAGACGGACCCAAGGTTTGCGCCAATGGCTGTAAACGACTGGGAACCCAAAAATGTGACTGGGCTTGTCGATACCGTGAAAACACTCCGCAATTCTTAAACAGTACAGGTGCTCCTCGCACAATCTTAATAAAACAGTAACATAGCATAAGTACAGGATAGTAATAAAGCCCCAAACTACTTTGTGGCCCCAAGAAATAAGAATGAATCAAGCTCTGGCTCAGGGGGGTCCATAAGGCCTCCCGGATGTGGATAGTGCGAATAGTCAAGGAACAGGAATCAAGTACTCGGGGTCCTACGGGACACAAGTGAGCATGAAAAACCAAATAGCAGATATTGCTCACCGGTGCCTCTTTCATTAGTTATCCCAGTACTACTCAGGTTATGTTGTTTAGGTACCTCGTTATTCTTCAGACACTCACATACCCTACACATGCTTTTCTACGACTCGCATGGCTCAAACAACTCCTGTAGTAATGGCTCATAGGATGGAGGAACGAGCTTTGGTGGGGTTTAAAAGTAAAGGCTATGCAGTACTTGGGATTCAATTTAATGCAATCGCGACTCAATGATGCAAGAATAAGATAGAGGCAATAGGTACTGTATGTATGCAAGCATGTGGTAGTGCTTGCCTGGCAGCTCACTTGAAGCGAGAGATGGATCTGGGTAGTACTCCTGTGATTCCTGGAAATTCTCCCGCTGGGCGACTATTCGAAGAAGAACCAAACAAACAAGGGCCAACATAAATTAAGTGCACAAGCATATGAATTAAAATGCGAGAAGCAAACAAGAATGCCATGATGAATGATGCACAATTTACATGGCATTAAAGTAGCATGGCAAAGGTGAGGTGTGGATACAAGAAATAAAGCATTTTGTTATTTATTTAACCAAGTTTTATTGTCATAAACAGTTCAGATTTTTAATAATGACATGATGCATGCTTCAATTCAGAACAAGGACTGCATAGATAGAACGGGCTCGTCGCGCTGATCGTTTTAGACATATTATTTGCCCAATTTGGAGTTATAGAATTAAAGTTATTAATTAATTAAGGAAAAGGGCATTTTATTGTAATTTTAATCATCTCGAAATTTTAAAGTGTTCAAACATTATTTTGAATGGCATATTTGAATTCCTCACATTTTTCTGATTTCAAAACATATATTATTTGTATTATTTTGATTTGTATTTGAAAAGTTATTTAAATTTGATTTGAATTTGAATTTAAATCAATTTTGAAAAGGGTTTAATGAAATCAGACAACCGGGCAGACTTTTGTCACCCAGGCAATCCTAGCCATAGCCGCTGACGGTGGGCCAGTTGCTGACTGGGCGATACCCGCGCGCAAATTCTTTTCTCACCGCGGCTCTGACTAGCCTGTGCGACTGCGAGGTGGGGCCAACTGGCTACGGCCCACGTGACAGTGGTGGGGAAGGCAGAGACTGACAGGTGGGGGCAAGCTGGACCGCGGGTTGAGGGTAAAGTTTCCCGGGTGCCTTTTCGTTAAACTGCCACTGCGGCTGGCAGGTGGGGCCTCTAGGAGCGCGGGTTGCAGGAATCAAAAAGGTGGGGGGTTAAGTGCAAAGTGTCAACGTGCACTGTGGATCTTCTCTGATCTCTGATGGCACTCGCGGCGACAGCGCGCGCGCGGCGCGGGGAATTCGATCCCGCGACCTGGGGTGCTCACGTAGGGAGGCGAAGCCATTGCGGTAGGCTAGGGGAGCTGTCAGGAGGGTGGCTGGGGCTTAGTTAAGGCGCTATGCGGCGCGGAAAGGTTGCAGGCAACAGCGAGTGGCGGCGCACTGAAGGCGTTCGACGAAAAGAGGGGCAGCGCTAGACGGTGACGGCAAAGCGGAGGATGTCAGGGCGGTCGAGGGGCTCACCGCGGGTTGGTTGGTGTGGTCGGATCGGGCCGAGGAGCTGCGAAGCGGCAATGTTGCTGGCACCCCGGATCTAGGGTTTGGCGGCAGAGCGGCGAGGTACTGGCGGTCCTGGGTCTCCTTCCTCACGTCGGCGTGTACTGGGCGGAGTAGAGGGACGTCCTCGATCTCCTGGACCACCTCCACATCGTGCTCGCTGACTGGGACGAGGAGACGGCGGGGTAGACGGCGACTCCGGCGAGAGTGAGGCGTTGGCGAAAAGAGAAGAAGAAGGAGAGGAGAGGGCAGGTTGCTGGGGGATCTAGGAGAGGCGGAGGAGGCGTGTGGAGATGAGGACAACGCGAGGGGGGAGAGGGGTAGCGTGTGGGCACGGCAGAGATAAAGGTGGTTTCGGCCACCTTTGTCTCTCCTCCTCACGTGCTGGCTCGGGCTGGGGAAGGTAGGGCTGGCAGGGTGGGAGGCTGCAGGTGGACCAGGGTGAGGGGGAGGAGGCCGGTGGAGCCAGATGGCCGCGAGAGAGAGAGGGATCAGAGAGGGATCGCGGTAGCTAGGTTAGCTTAGAGGGGGCTCGGGTTAGGGTTTTCTAGGTTTGGGGTTAGGGTAGCTGAGGTGTGGGCCAGGGAGAGAGAGAGGGCCAGGTGGCCAGCTTGGTAGAGAGAGTGATAGAGAGAGGTGAGGTTAAGGTTAGGGTTTAGTGTAAAATTAGGGTTAGAAGTAATTAGAGAGAGATAGCTAGGTTAGATTTTATTAGGTATTTAGGTTTTAAAATTTTTTTATGAGACCATACCAAGAGGAAGATGGAGCTTGATCTAGCATAAGTTAAGGTGGGGAGAAACCAAGAAAGAAAGAGGGAGAAAAGAGATATGTAGGATGAGCCTCATATGATCATGCATGAAGAGATTAAAATTGATAATGATATAGATGAGTATATGGGGGGTGGTGTAATGGAAGAAGATGGTCCACAAAGAAAAGATCCATTAAATCAAAGGAAAAACCAATGGAATAAAAGGTGGTGAAGAAGTTTGCATGGCCCATGCAAAAATAATAATGCCATGATTTATTTTGTGAAAACAATAATAATATTATGGCATTATTCTTATGCATTTCCAAGAAGTGGAATAAAAGCCAAGCAAAAGAATTTAAAGGAGTTGATCCACCCCAACCCACATGAGCTAGAATAAATTCAAAGAAAAGAAAATACAAGCTCATGGTTTAATGGGATGGAGGAATTATAAGGTGGTGAAAAGAAAGTGATGGAGTGGAATAAAAGATATGCCCCCACCTCAACTTGGGCATTTGACAATATATCAATAACCAAATACAATATCAAGAGGAAAATACAATTAATAATGCATATGAGAGAAGAACCAAAAGAAAAAAGGGGTTTTATATGATGCTCAAATGTAAGGTGGCATGATGACATGAGCATGATATAATTAGGATGCAACAATTATATATAGGAAGTAGCCAATATCTTACTAGACCAAGTAGCATTACAATTGTTAGACAATTGGGATGCTACAACTCTCCCCCACTAAACAGGAATCTCGCCCCGAGATTCTAGGAAGACGAAGAAGACTCAAAGAGGGTAGGATACTTGGCACGGAGCTCATCTTCACGTTCCCAAGTGGCTTCATCAACGGAATGGTGCGACCACTACACCTTGCAGAACTTGATGGACTTGTTGCGAGTCCTTCTTTCTGCGACTTCAAGGATTTTTGTGGGGTGTTCTTGATAAGACAGATCTTCTTGGAGATTAATGAGTTCATGGTCCACGGTCCTTCCGGGATCCTTGAAGCACTTCTTGAGTTGAGAGATGTGGAAAACATCATGGACTTTGAGTTGTTCAGGGAGCTCAAGAGCATAAGCAACTTCTCCTCTTCTTCCACGAATTTTGAAAGGACCGATGTATCTAGGAGCCAGCTTTCCTTTGATACCAAAGCGGTGCGTGCCTCTCATGGGAGTGACACGAAGGTAAACGAGATCACCAGGGACATACTCCATGTCCCTGTGTTTTCTGTCATAATTGCTCTTCTGGCGACTTTGAGCAATCTTCAGATTTTCAAGAATGATGTGAACTTTCTCCTCCGCTTGAGTTACAATGTCGGGGCCAAACAATATTCTTTCACCTGCGCCCGACCAACCAATCGGAGTTCTGCATTTGCGACCATAGAGAGCCTCAAATGGTGCCATCTTTAGACTTTTCTAGAAACTGTTGTTGTAAGAGAATTCAGCATAAGGAAGACATTCTTCCCACTTCATGCCGAAAGAGATAACGCAAGCACGGAGCATATCTTCTAGAATCTGATTGATCCTTTCAACTTGTCCTTGCGACTGAGGGTGGTAAGCTGTGCTGAAGTTTGGTTTTGTTCCCAAAGCATTTTGGAAACTTCCCCAGAACTTGGAAGTGAAGATGCTTCCACGGTCTGAACTGATCTCAAGAGGAACTCCATACAGAGAGACAATTCTGTTGATATAGAGCTTAGCCAACTGAATTGTAGAAATTGTTTCCTTGACTGGAAAGAAGTGAGCTACTTTGGAAAGCCTGTCAATGACAACAAAGATTGCATTGTTGCCCTTCTGCGACCTTGGAAAACCAGTGATGAAGTCCATCTCTACTTTCTCCCATTTCCATTCCGGAGGCTTCAATGGCTGTAGAAGACCGGAAGGTTTCTGATGGACAGCTTTAACTCTACGACAGACATCACACTCTGAGACATACTTGGCACAATATCGTTTCAAACCAGGCCACCAATATTGTGTTTTCAAGTCCATGTACATCTTAGTGCTGCTAGGGTGAATAGAAAGAACAGAATCATGCGCCTCCTTGAGAACTTGCTCTCTTAAACCCGGGTAGTTCGGAACAAACATCCGGTGTTCAAAGAAAAGGGTGCCTTGGTCGTCAACATGGAAAGACTCATACTTCGGAAGCTGAATATTGGAGATGATCTTTTTAGTGTAAGGATCACCAAGCTGAATGGAACGGACCTTTTCTTCCAAGAGAGGTGTTGCTAGAAGGTTCAGAAGATACCCTTGATCCACAATTTCAAGGTTTAGCTTGCGGAATTCCTCGCACAAGAGAGGCTGTTGTTCTTCCACCATGCGGTTGTTGACATAAGCTTTTCGGCTAAGAGCATCGGCCATGACATTGGCTTTGCCCGGGGTGTAATTGATGGTCAAATCAAAATCATTAATTGTTTCAATCCACCTCCTCTGACGAAGGTTGAGATCAGGCTGTGTGAATATATACTTCAGACTCTTGTGATCCGAAAAGATCTCACAATGGTTGCCAAGCAAGTAATGCCTCCATACTTTCAAAGCAAATACAACTGCTGCGAGTTCGAGGTCATGTGTAGGATAGTTGATCTCATGCGTCTTCAACTATCTAGAGGCATAAGCAACAACTTGCTTTTCTTGCATAAGGACCGCACCCAATCCTTGCAATGAAGCATCACAGAATATTTGGAAAGGCTTTGATGTATCTGGAGGAACTAAGACTGGTGTGGAAGTGAGCTTCTCTTTGAGTGTTTCAAAGCTTGCTTGACATGCAGGAGTCCAAAGGTATTTCTTGCCTTTCTTGAGGATATCGGTAAGAGGCTTCGCAATCTTTGAAAAGTTTTGAACGAAGCGACGACAGTAACTAGCCAAGCCAAGCCAAGGAAACTCCGGACTTCTTTGACATTTATGGGTGGAAGCCAGCCCATAATTGTCTTAATAGTTTCTGGGTTGACGGCAATGCCCTTGGCAGAGATGACGTGACCAAGGTATGTGACTTGAGGCAGCCAGAATTCACACTTGGAGAACTTTGCATACAGGCGGTTCTCGCGAAGCTTGTTTAGGACACACCGAAGGTGTTCTTCATGTTCTTCCTTCGACTTAGAATAGACTAGAATGTCATCCAGATAGACCACCACGAACTTATCAAGATATTCCATGAAAACCGAGTTCATGAGCCTCGAGAAGGTGGCAGGTGCGTTGGTGAGACCGAAAGACATGACCGTGTACTCATACAGGCCATAGCGGGTGGTGAAAGCTGTTTTGGGAACATCTTCCTTGCGAATCTTGATTTGATGATAACCACTTCTCAAATCAAGCTTACAGAATACCACAGCTCTAGCTAGCTGATCGAAGAGATCATTAATCCGCGGAAGGGGATATTTATTCTTGATTATTTTAGCATTGAGTGCCCGATAGTCAACACAAAGTCTATCAGTCTTGTCTCGCTTCTTCACAAAGATGGTTGGACTACCCCAAGAAGAAGTACTGTGCTGAATGAAACCCAACTTCTCTTGTTCATCCAGCTGATGTTTGAGTTCAGCCAACTCAGCAGGACCCATTTTATAAAGCTGCTTGGAGATAGGAGCGGTACCAGGTTCAAGTTCAATCACAAACTCAACCTCACGGTCCGGAGGCATACCTGGCAACTCTTCAGGAAAAACATCTGGAAACTCACAGACTACAGGAACACTCTGAATACCTTCCATAGCATCATCATTCAGAGCCGCCAAAGAATAAAGCTGAATTGCAGGAGTCAGACTTGGAGAATAGACTATATGGCCTTCGGGAATTTTCAGAGAAACCGAACGTTCAGCACAATCAATCACAGCTGCATTTGTTGTCAATCAATCCATGCCCAAGATAACATCAATATTAGAATTACCCAGAATAATTAAGGAAGCCGGAAACGAAGAACCACCAATCTCAATTTGATTGTTATGGCTGATTTTAGAAGATGCCATTGTTGCTCCAGGAGAAAGAACCATTAAACGCTTGGGGAGAGGATCCATAGATAACCCATTCCTATCAGCAAAACTCATAGAGACAAAAGAATGTGATGCACCAGAATCAAACAACACTCGTGCAGAAACTGAGTTAACAGGAAGCATACCCATCACAACTCTAGGTGCATGCTCAGCTTGAGCGACGTTGACACAGTTGGCACGAGCAACCGTAGACCCCGGCTTGGTGTTGATGTTGAGAGCCCGAGGTGGAGGTGCACGAATCATAGGAGCACTTGCCGCAGGTCTTGGAGGTGGTGGTGGAAGAGCTTTGTTGTTCATTGGACAATTCCAGTGCTGATGCCCAGTGTTTCCACAAGTATAGCAAGCACCAGGTGGACATGGGGCAACGTAGCCAGGGACTCCGCCAGGCGCTCCAGGGTAGTTGTGGTTGTAGCCCCTGGGAGCCGCAGTGAAGGAGTTTGGTGGCCTTGGTGCGTAGCTTGACGGTCTTGGTGGAGCAGGGAGCGACGGTGGGGTGTTAGGAACCCAGACACGACGCTTAGAAGGAGCTGTCATAGCAGAAGAGCTTGTTGTATCACGGCTGTGTTTCTTTGACTCCTCAAACACTTGCCTACTTGCTTCTTCCTGCAGAGCTGTGTGTTGAAGTTCCAGGAAAGACGCCGGCCTTGCATGAGTGATAGCATATTTGATGGAAGCATTGAGGCCTTGCCGAAACCTCTTTTGCTTCTTCTTGTCATCAGAGATCTCATCGCCACCATAACGAGACAGGTTCATGAAGTTTCTGATGTAGGTGTTGACATTGTCAGTGCCCTGCTTGAGGTTGAGAAACACTTCCTTCATCCTTTCCATGACAATTTCTGACAGATATTGCTCTTTGAAAGCAGTAGTGAACCGCTCCCAAGTAGGCTGAAAACCAGAAAGATCTGCCTTGAGGTAATTTTCCCACCACAGAGCTGCATCTCCCTTCAGAAGGTGAGTAGCACATTTGACCCATTCTTGCTCGGGAACATCCGCAGTCATCAGCAACCTTGACACTTCACGAAGCCAATCATCTGCATCAAGTGGCTGATCAGACACCTCAAATTGGCGTGGGTTGAACTTGAGAAAACTCTTGATGTCTCCTCGCTTGGGAGGTGGAGGTAGTGGAGCAAACTCATTCCTCCTCACGCTTTCCTCGAAGCGCTGCTGGTTCTGCTGCATAGTGCCCAAAGCATTTGCAATACTTGCCAAAGCGGCCCCAAGTTCAGGTGGTATGTCCTCCTCAGAACGGCGTGGTGGTGCCATCCTGTGATTGATATAAAACACAAGTCAGTACTATAATGGAGAATGATAATAATCCAAAATAGTACCAAAATGGAATTAATCAAGATTAAAGGGTGCAATTCACTGAGATGATATTAAGATATCAACAAAGTTCAAGGCAACTAGAAGATATTAAGCATAACGCACATGACTGAACAAGGAGTGTGGTGCACAACTAATCAAAGAAAAAAATTCTGCAAATTTTGGCATTAAAATACCACTATATGCGCAAAACCACTTCACGAATCAAGATTAGTAACTCTACTAGTTCAATATACAAGAGCAAATGATAACAGTAGTGGTATGGTCGTGACTCCATCCCGCACTCAAATCATTACTCCGCACATGAATCAGTATAACACATATCCCAACACCTTCTTCTAAAGATGAACCTAAAGATTAGTAACTACGGAAAAGAACACCCCAACAAGATAACGTCGGATAACAAAGAGTAAGATAGATCGCATCGGTATACAACGAATCAGAATAGATCGCGTCGGTTTACAAAGGCCTGTCGGTATGGAATGTACCAACAGTTGATAACCAAAAGGCAGATGATTCACACACACACACACACACACAACCTATGGTACTACGGAACCCAGAACACGTGAATCCTAGTTTGAATTTTAGAAGAGGATTGAAAACGTTACACTTCCTTACCAGAAAAGGGTGGGTGAGTGGGTAAGAAGAAAAATGGAAGCAGTCCTACTCTCACGTTTGTTTTTCCCTAGTATACATAACTACCAAAATAATTGCTAGACTGACAACGACCATTTTGGCTGAGACCCTGAAGGGCGGGATAGCTCTGATACCAATTGTAACTACCTCGGTGAATTACGCTCTTAGTTACATGCCTGGATGAACGAGAGTGGTTAAAATAGTACGGTGGGGCCCAGGGCCTCTCACGGTAGACCTTTCGGCCGTCCTAACCACTTTCAGACATCGGGACAAGAACGAGCGGCGTAATCGGCAGGCGAAGGGATCAACTACATACACAAATGAGTATGTATGCAAGCCACATACAACAGTCCTCAGAGCCATTCCATCTAAAAGAAATAGAAATATTGCAACGCCATACGGCAAGATTCAAATGTCCTAGATAGAGATAATAATTTAGGATAGCTCCTCATACATCACACATCAGAGTATCAGGCGGAAGCGGAAAACAAGATCCGAGTACGGATAAGAAGCAAATCGGCATAAGATGCCCCATAAATAAACACATCCCGCCCACAGATCTCACGGATCCTCGTTCTCGGAATCTCTACACCGAATGATCGTTGCCAACATCATCTGTCTCTTCCACCCAGTATCCATCTTGCGGGTACACCTGTTCATCTGAATCAAACAATTTATCGTGTGAGACCCTAGGGGTACTCAGCAAGTCTTTATGCCACTCAAGGGGACACAACCTGGGGTGACGCAATTGCAGCAAAAGATAACACCTAACAATTCTACAGATACTCGCTAACCATCCGCCTAACCAATGATAGACGGATGTCCGTGAATTAAGGACAACAGTTATAACAGTATAATTAACAGATCCATCCTCCTCCTCGCTTACCAACGAGGAAGCGGACGAACAACCCCCACATCATCCGTTGGCAGTTTTATTAACCATTCCATGAGTATTGCACTATTTACTAGTCAAGTACTTAGTCAAATTAAAGCGGTACTTTAGTTATACTTGTCTATGATCGAGAAACTGTGCTCCAAGTCGTCCATAACCGTGGACACGGCTTTCAGAAAGATTTACCCTGCAGGTGTGCACGAATAGCAACACACACCCGGTCAACCTCGGAAAAACCAAATCAAAACCCAACGAGGCATTCACGACAAAGCAATCACAGGATTCAGAAATATTTCAGGGGGCCACCCCATTAAGCTACCCGCAACGAAGTTGGCCGGCTCCGAGACGGACCCAAGGTTTGCGCCAATGGCTGTAAACGACTGGGAACCTGAAAATGTGACTGGGCTTGTCGATACCGCGAAAACACTCCGCAATTCTTAAACAGTACAGGTGCTCCTCGCACAATCTTAATAAAACAGTAACATGGCATAAGTACAGGATAGTAATAAAGCCCCAAACTACTTTGTGGCCCCAAGAAATAAGAATGAATCAAGCTCTGGCTCAGGGGGGTCCATAAGGCCTCCCGGATGTGGATAGTGCGAATAGTCAAGGAACAGGAATCAAGTACTCGGGGTCCTACGGGACACAAGTGAGCATGAAAAACCAAATAGCTGATATTGCTCACCAGTGCCTCTTTCATTAGTTATCCCATTACTACTCAGGTTATGTTGTTTAGGTACCTCGTTATTCTTCAGACACTCACATACCCTACACATGCTTTTCTACGACTCGCATGGCTCAAACAACTCTTGTAGTAATGGCTCATAGGATGGAGGAACGAGCTTTGGTGGGGTTTAAAAGTAAAGGCTATGCAGTACTTGGGATTCAATTTAATGTAATCGTGACTCAATGATGCAATAATAAGATAGAGGCAATAGGTACTGTATGTATGCAAGCATGTGGTAGTGCTTGCCTCGCAGCTCAGTTGAAGCGAGAGATGGATCTGGGTAGTACTCCTGTGATTCCTGGTCCTGCTGGGCGTCTATTCGAAGAAGAACCAAACAAACAAGGGCCAACATAAATTAAGTGCACAAGCATATGAATTAAAATGCGACAAGCAAACAAGCATACCATGATGAATGATGCACAATTTACATGGCATTAAAGTAGCATGGCAAAGGTGAGGTGTGGATACAAGAAATAAAGCATTTTGTTATTTATTTAACCAAGTTTTATTGTCATAAACAGTTCAGATTTTTAATAATGACATGATGCATGCTTCAATTCAGAACAAGGACTGGATAGATAGAACGGGCTCGTCGCGTTGATCGTTTTAGACATATTATTTGCCCAATTTGGAGTTATAGAATTAAAGTTATTAATTAATTAAGGAAAAGGGCATTTTATTGTAATTTTAATCATCTCGAAATTTTAAAGTGTTCAAACATTATTTTGAATGGCATATTTGAATTCCTCACATTTTTCTGATTTCAAAACATATATTATTTGTATTATTTGGATTTGTATTTGAAAAGTTATTTAAATCTGATTTGAATTTGAATTTAAATCAATTTTGAAAAGGGTTTAATGAAATCAGACAACCGGGCAAACTTTTGTCACCCAGGCAATCCTAGCGCAGCCGCTGACGGTGGACCAGCTGCTGACTGGGCGATACCCGCGCGCAAATTCTTTTCTCACCGCGGATCTGACTAGCCTGTGCGACTGCGAGGTGGGGCCAACTGGCTACAGCCCACGTGACAGTGGTGGGGAAGGCAAAGATTGACAGGTGGGGGCAAGCTGGACCGCGGGTTGAGGGTAAAGTTTCCCGGGTGCCTTTTCGTTAAACTGCCACTGCGGCTGGCAGGTGGGGCCTCTAGGAGCGTGGGTTGCAGGAATCAAAAAGGTGGGGGGTTAAGTGCAAAGTGTCAACGCGCACTGTGGATCTTCTCTGATCTCTGACGGCACTCGCGGCGACAGCGCGCGCGCGGCGCGGGGAATTCGATCCCGCAACCTGGGGTGCTCACGCAGGGAGGTGAAGCCATTGCGGTAGGCTAGGGGAGCTGTCAGGAGGGTGGTTGGGGCTTAGTTAAGGCGCTATGCGGCGCAGAAAGGTTGCAGGCAACAGCGAGCGGCGGCGCACTGAAGGCGTTCGACGAAAAGAGCGGTGGCGCTAGACGGTGACGGCGAAGCGGAGGATGTCAGGGCGGTCGAGGGGCTCACCGCGGGTTGGTTGGTGTGGTCGGATCGGGCCGAGGAGCTGCGAAGCGGCGATGTTGCTGGCACCCCGGATCTAGGGTTTGGCGGCAGAGCGGCGAGGTACTGGCGGTCCTGGGTCTCCTTCCTCACGTCGGCGTGTACTGGGCGGAGTAGAGGGACGTCCTCGATCTCCTGGACCACCTCCACATCATGCTCGCTGACTGGGACGAGGAGACGGCGGGGTAGACGGCGACTCCGGCGAGAGTGAGGCGTTGGCGAAAAGAGAAGAAGGAGAGGAGAGGGCAGGTTGCTGGGGGATCTAGGAGAGGCGGAGGAGGCGTGTGGAGATGAGGACAACGCGAGGGGGGAGAGGGGTAGCGTGTGGGCACGGCAGAGATAAAGGTGGTTTCGGCCACCTTTGTCTCTCCTCCTCACGTGCTGGCTCGGGCTGGGGAAGGTAGGGCTGGCAGGGTGGGAGGCTGCAGGTGGACCAGGGTGAGGGGGAGGAGGCCGGTGGAGCCAGCTGGCCGCGAGAGAGAGGGATCAGAGAGGGATCGGGGTAGCTAGGTTAGCTTAGAGGGGGCTCGGGTTAGGGTTTTCTAGGTTTGGGGTTAGGGTAGCTGAGGTGTGGGCCAGGGAGAGAGAGAGGGCCAGGTGGCCAGCTTGGTAGAGAGAGTGATAGAGAGAGGTGAGGTTAAGGTTAGGGTTTAGTGTAAAATTAGGGTTAGAAGTAATTAGAGAGAGATAGCTAGGTTAGATTTTATTAGGTATTTAGGTTTTAAAATTTGTTTATGAGACCATACCAAGAGGAAGATGGAGCTTGATCTAGCATAAGTTAAGGTGGGGAGAAACCATGAAAGAAAGAGGGAGAAAAGAGATATGTAGGATGAGCCTCATATGATCATGCATGAAGAGATTAAAATTGATAATGATATAGATGAGTATATGGGGGGTGGTGTAATGGAAGAAGATGGTCCACAAAGAAAAGATCCATTAAATCAAAGGAAAAACCAATGGAATAAAAGGTGGTGAAGAAGTTTGCATGGCCCATGCAAAAATAATAATGCCATGATTTATTTTGTGAAAACAATAATAATATTATGGCATTATTCTTATGCATTTCCAAGAAGTGGAATAAAAGCCAAGCAAAAGAATTTAAAGGAGTTGATCCACCCCAACCCACATGAGCTAGAATAAATTCAAAGAAAAGAAAATACAAGCTCATGGTTTAATGGGATGGTGGAATTATAAGGTGGTGAAAATAAAGTGATGGAGTGGAATAAAAGATATGCCCCCAACTCAACTTGGGCATTTGAAAATATATCAATAACCAAATACAATATCAATAGGCAAATACAATTAATAATGCATATGAGAGAAGAACCAAAAGAAAAAGGGGTTTTATATGATGCTCAAATGCAAGGTGGCATGATGACATGAGCATGATATAATTAGGATGCAACAATTATATATAGGAAGTAGCCAATATCTTACTAGACCAAGTAGCATTACAATTGTTAGACAATTGGGATGCTACATTTCTTCGCCGAGCGACATCTACAGATGCCCCTTCTGCACCACCAAGAGGCTCCACGCCACCGACTTCAACTCCCTCGTGAAGCATGCTGAGGACGTGAGGACCTGCGACGAGTCCATGAACGTTCACGGCTTCAGAGCCAAGCATCAGGCGCTCGGTCTTCACCTCTGCAACCTCCAAAAGGTGGCCATCGAGGAGGGTCGCATGCCCGCGTTCAAGCCCAAGACGCCCAAGGTCAAGGGACTAGACAGTAAGAAGTGGAGGAGGCATCAGAGGGAGGAGGTGGGGGCTCTCCTGGCGGAGGCCGTGAGGGGCCACTGATCTTGTGCTGTTGTTGCTGCTGTAAAGCAGCTTCTTTTGTATTGTATGTGTTGAACTTGTCTGATGATGTTGCTCAGCAGCCTAATTATCGAACCTCGTTAAATATCGTACTATATATCCTATATTTGTTGATTTATCTACATTTGCTATATATATCCTATATTAGCTGCTTTATCTACATCTGCTCTGTTTACTGAATGTATTTATGGTGTTGGTTAGATTTGCTGCTCTAGATTTGCTACCAGATTGGGAAAAATAAGGGCCAAAAGGAACAATGAAAGAAGAGAAAAGCTGCTCTAGATTCGCTATCTTTTTGGGAAAATAACACAACTGTTAGAAAGAGAGGGGAAAGACGCTCTTTAAAAGGCCAAGCATAAAAATAACAAAAAAATAAAACTTCCAATTTATGCGACAGGGCGCACGTAACAACCAAACACGCCCCACATGGTCTCACACCACGTCTCCCATAACGTGTTCCCAACAAACTGGCCCCACGTAGTCCCAAAAGACACGACCCCACACGTCAACATGACGTGTTCCTGACCAAACGGCCCCACGTGGTCCCACACCGCGTGGCCCCACACGTCAGCCAACGATTAACCTGGCAGCTGTCGTTCGAGCTCTTTGATGAGTTTCCGAGAAGAAGATGGGCAAAAGTGAGAAAAAGTTAAGCGGCTGGGGAAAATTGAGTACAACTAACGAACAAGGGTCACGCAAATAGAAATCCCTATAATAAAAATTACATATTTTAGGTAAGTGAAATGTAATTTATGAATAAAACATATTTATGCATTTTCTTTTATAATCAATCAAATAAAATGATTATATATTTTTGTCTTTCTTATATAACATCTTAATAAAAGTATAAAATGAACTGTTATTCATTTTCAATAATAAAATTGTATTTCTTTAATAAATCTTATCGAGAACTTTTCTTTTATTATTAAATCATAAAAGATTGGCATGAATTGTTTATATATCTAATATTATTCACCAAAGTTTTTGGTTAATAAAAATAGTATAAACTACTACTTGTAGTTAGTAAAACCAATTTGAACCCCCTTGAATATATTTGCCAAAACTGTTCTTTTAAAATAGCTCCATAAAAAGCTTTATAAATTATGAGATCACCAAAAATGTTGTTTTGAAATATTAATCACATTTCTTGTTTTTCCTTTTACAGATAAATGCCTCATCCATAATTCAAAGAAAATTCTTCAATATTGAAAGTAATGGCATTTCTATAGTTATAAAATATAATCCCTAACTTCTATATTTCACTAATTTATATTGTTAACAATACACAACTCAAATAGAAGTAATACTAGGTTTACTTCACCTTTAGGGTATAATGTGCAATGAACAAAGTATAGTGTCATGCTTTATGAAAAGGTTTTCAAGTCTTTGATTAATATGCTTACTCATTAATGTTGATGGTTTTGTTCCATAATAGTTTAGAGTAAAGTTTAACCCTAAAAGTAGCTAGTTGTAAGTTGAATACTCTCGTTCATTCAATAAGTTTTTGTTCAAAATTTATTATTTTAGAGTACATTATAAGGAAACTTTAATCATCCCTTTAAGTCTCAAATTGAGTAACCACCTTTTATGGAAGAATTTTTAGTCCACTGCCAAAACTTGTGTGTTATTTCTTATATGCTTTCTTGTTACATTTGTAAAACATTTCACAAGGCCTCACAACCCTAATAATAAGCACAAGTGAGAATCTAACCTAAAAGGAAAACACACCCAAAAGGAAACATGGCAAATCAACAAACACTAGACCATCGAAGTTTGTCCCTGGAATTTGGGTTTAGAACGACTGATAGCATTCCTTATGTATAATAGTATATTGCTTCTTCAAACTAGTCCTTACTAGACAAATGAGGTTGTTTTCAGATATTAGAGTTTATGTTGTCTTGAAGACCTTGGCTGCATAACCTTGCAGTCAAAAAAGCAATACTTGCTCATGACCTTTGATTATTTTCTATTAAATAATGGAATCTATTATTGTTATCACCTGCATTTCGAAAAGGATGGAAGAAAATACTATTTTATAATTATATGACTTTTTGATTATCTATCTAAGTGGTGATAATGTATTATGGCTAGCAAAGGAACGGTGATATCGTATGTGGATTGGTGTAGGTCAATTTGAACGGGAATATATCATTTTGGATTTAATAACCAACACTACAAGAATCTGGACGATCCGTGACGGTTTTTTCTGACGTGACCTAAAAACATCGCGGATTCCTGACGTTCTAGAACGTTTCGTCACAACGAGCTCTAAGCCCTTCCAGCCCGGTTATCCATGACGTTCCTTGTTTTTGTCGTGGCAAATTCGTCGCAGATTTCGTCCCAGACCCTAAAGCCCAGTTTGCCATTTCGTCTGGTGCCGAATTCGTCGTGCATTTCGTCACCACACATGTTCGACTATTTTTTCCATCGACCCTCTCCTCTGTGCTTCAACCCCACATATCAGCTCGGTATCGATGGTACGTACATAGTATATCTCACAGTAGTGCTGGGTTCGACGCTGCTTCCTGACGTTTTCCGCCGGCCTCAGCTGTCAGTACGTTTGATAGAAAATAAATAATAGAAAACATTTCATGTAGGTAGACGGAATCGAACCGTCAACCAATCTTTTGCAGAACTAACTTGCAACCAATGCATCTGTCCAATGCAGAGTGGTGCAAGCTTGTTGATTGAGGACCAGTGTCGTCGGATTAAGGACAAGTACGCCATGAGGGGGTCCTCGAGGCGTGCGGAAGAGAGGGGTGTGAGACGTACGGTATTCCGGGACGGTGAGCACACAAGTTTACCCAGGTTCGAATCCGCCGGCTTTGGACGGGTCCTACTCCTGCTAGCAATCCAGTAATACGGCAGAGCCGGAATATGGGTTACAAGGGTATCGCCTGTGTGAGTTGAGATTATAGACTATTGTATTGTAAGGTGTTGCCCTAAAGGCTCTCCCTAGGACGGCTTATATAGATATCCGGCCTAGGGTTTATAGGAGAGATCAATCCGGCTACGACTAAGAGTTGGTTACAGAGTACATCTTGAACTACAAGTAACATTATGGGCCTAAGTCGGTAAGTCTTCTGGGCCTTCCCGTAGCCGGATTGGACTCCGTCTTCTCTCCTGACTAGGCCACCCGTGAAGCAAAGCTCTAACCCGAAGCGGGCCACCCTGGTCAGTGAGGAACTATGAGGATACCCGGAAAGTATATCCCCAACAGCAGCCTTCGGAGGCCTCCAAGATCCAAAGTCGGATTTTATCATCGTCCAGCTTGATCTTCGGCTTGCAGAATCTTGAAGGGTTCTTGAAACTTCACAACAAAAAATACGATCCGGGACTTAAAAATAAGTCAGACCTATCAATTAGTTACTCGGATTTTCCAGCTCGATTTTAAACTAAGCAGGAACTTGGTTTCTACGCCACCTGACACAAGCATGGTCAAGTCACGTCATCTGACAGGCGTGCCGTCAGCACGACCGTTGGTGGGTCCATGGTTCGTGAAACCGAGGCGCCGTTTCAATGCGAGCATGGAGATCGAGGAGACGCAATCATCGCGTGGGTCCTTCCCAGTTCTTTCCACGACGCGTGGCGGTTACACTGTACCATTTGCACGAATCTTGGCGCAGTTAGGTGGATATAAGGGGTTTGGATTTCTCCTTCTCCTTTCCACCAGTCTTTGTCGTTTCCTTTCCTCCCAATCCTCCTGTGCGCTCAGAGCTCTCTCGTCCTTCCCCCCACATAAACTCCCAGCATTCGCCACTTTCAGGTCATCTCACCGGAGAAATGGCTTCGTCGTCTTCTTCCTCCGATTTGTTAGCAGCGGCGGCGGCGGTTATGGCGGAAGCAGCAGCGGAGAAGGAAAGCTTCCGGGGAATCTGGATCCCCAGCGCCCTTGACGAGGACGGCCTCAATAACATGGAGAAGGAGGGGCTTCTCGCCGCTGGCGACTGGCGGAGCGGCTCCGGCGAAACCGTCCCCAACCCGCGCGAGGGCGAGCGAGTCCACTTCGGCACCCATCTAGACCGAGGTCTGTCTTTTCCTCCCTCGGAGTTCTTCTCCGAGGTGATAGATCACTATGGAGTTCAACTCCACAATCTTCCTCCCAATTCACTTCTAGAAATGAGCGCATATGTTGCGCTTTGCGAGGGCTTTCTCGGCATTAGGGCGAGTTTTCTTCTCTTCCGGTACTATTTTCATGTCCGGAGAAATTCCATCACTGCCGGTGTTCCTTACATCACCGGCACCATTAGCTTTTCTCTTAGACGAGACCGGTCCTATCCCAAAATCGCTGCCAGTGACTCGGTCAAACAATGGCCAGCCACTTTTTTCTATCATAGGGATATTCCGGCTCCCGGCAAAGATACTGCTTTGCTGGCTTTTGTCGACGGAGCCGCCACGGCCCAGCCTTCCTAGGACGAGGCTGCTCCGGCTCTCACCGACGATCTGATCCTCGCTAAGAGGCGGATCGAATATCTGATCAAGCACATGGGTCTGAAGGGATCCGACTTGGTCCAGTGTTGGGTCTCACGTCGGATCCAGCCACTTCAGTACCACGGGGATAGACTGATGCACTCCATCATGTCTTCCAAAAAAGACTCTCTCCGCATCGGCCCCAAATCCTACACCACTCAAGGTTACATCAGCCAAATCAAGTGGTTGATCAAGGAGCGGATCGAGAGGAGGATTCCGGAGATTTCTCTGGATATGTACACAGCGGAAAACCCCGTGGTGCCGGTAAGCTTCCATCAATACACCTTTTATGTGTTTCAATCTTTAAGTTATATACTGCAATGCTGATATGCTTTCCTGTTTTCAGCTTGCTGACCTCCCCGAGTCGGAGCTTGCTCCACTCGAAGGATATCCTCCTGAGTTCTCTCAGGAGACAGAAGTAGTCCCACTGCCGGACTTGGCGCTGAAGAAGCGCAAAGCTCCAACAGTGGCAGTTGACACAAAGGAGGTGCCTGTCGTGAAGAGGTATCTTTCAGTCACAACTTCTCCGCCTTTGTACTTTACTCAAATTTCTTTCCGAGATGTAATGTTTCCGACTTTATTACCTTCTCAGAGCAAAATCAATCATCAAGGGCAAGGGGAAGGGAACTTCTTCGAAGCCCTTACGTCAGACAAAGCTTACCATAGCTTCCCCTGCCGTGGCTCCTCCGACTCCGGCCCCTCAACCTTCTGCAACTCTGGCGATCACTCCTTCTCTAGTGGTTGCAGAAGATCCGGCTCCTCCAACAGAGTCTGCGATCCTTGGGTCGCACACTGACGTCACCGTGGGTGCGTAAGCTCAAGATAAGGGTGAACCCTCCTCGGGTAATGATCCCTCGGCTGAAGTCTTCGCCAAAAACCTCCTCAGCAATTCGGGACTTGCCAAGTTTGGCCTGTCCCGGAAATCTGCAGAGGAGATCCAGCGGCTGGCCAGGCAAGTCCTGGACAAAAGCCATCTATCCCCCGAGGAGGAAGCGCAAGAAGCAAAGGACGTCAAGTTCTCCGACCTTCTCACTCAAGTCCGCCTTCGCGACGAGAGGATTAGGACTGGCGAGCTTCCAACAGCCCCAGTAATCCCTCTTACCCTCGCTGAGAAGGTGGCAGCTGAAGTGAATGCGGGTTTAGACAAACTCACCCGCGAGCAATATGTAAGTCGGAATTCCAACTCTTGTTTTTACATTATGTTATATCATATCCTCTAGCCCCCAAGCATGAAGTAGGATATAGAATCTAGGTTTATGCTTTCATTAGGATGCCAAAGAATGAACTAGTGTAGCCCCCAAGGCTCGTGCTGATATTTAGCAAAAAATATTAGCCCGAGTCTTAAGTAGCTTTCTGACTTTGGGTATTCTGACATACAGAAAGCATGTTCCTATAACCAGGAATTACTGACTAATGTTTGTGATAAGCGGAGAGAGATCAAAGCTCTCCGGCTTAAAAATGCTGAGCTCAAGGTAGCCAAGGATGAAGCCGAAGGTAAACATTCCGAGATTCAAACCTTGCCTTTTGCTTTTTCAATGTCGAATTTTTCCTGAATTTTTGTTCTTTTTTGACTTACAGCGCTGGTGAAACAATCGATCGCTATGATTAAAGAGGCCGAGAAACTCAAAACCCTGGTGGTGGAGAACAAGGGACTTCGCCAAGAGCTGGATAAGCTCAAGGCGGTTCATGAAACGAGCATAGCTCAAGTCCTAGAATCCTCCTCCATGGCCATTGAAGAGCGCAATCGCAAGATTGCCGCTCAAGATAAAGTTATCTCGGACCTCAAGAATGAGCTTGGCAGAGAGAAGGACATCTCCCAGGCACTCCGGGCTGAACTCCAGAGTCTCCGGGAGGAGAAGGCCAAGATTGACGACGTCATTCTTGGTATGTTCCATCTTTCTGACATATCTTTTCCTTTGACTTTTATCAATGTCGGATTTTTCTTAACTTGTTTTGTGTATAGGTCCTCTGAACTTGACGGACTCTTCCTCCTCCGAGCCCCGCACCCACCGGCTTACCCAAGTCGATGATCTTCTTCATGACTTCTGCCAGTCCCTTGAGGACATTGGCGAGTCTCTCAGGATTCCGGACATGCCAAGCATGTCGGATTTTCAGGTGCGGGACAAGGCCAAGGAGATGTCGCAGCTTGTTCGGGACTGGAACATGTCCTACGCGCGGACTACTGCGCAGAATGCTCTCACCATGGTCATGAGGCACCATGGAAACATGGAGATATGGCAAGTGACCAGAGGGTACTGCAAGGTAGACGAAGACGGCCAGGAGCAAGACCTTCAAGCCATCATGCACTCCTGCACCGGATATGGGTGCCACGTAGCTGATCTGACCAGCTACGAGATCCCCTTCTTCACCCGCGTAGCTACTCCGCCACCTCCTCCAGAAGAAGCCGAAGAAGTTTCCAACGATGAACGGACCACCTCGGATCCGGACATCTCGGCACGATATCAAGCGGAGTAACCAGCGAGCCGGCAGCTGCTTCATCTCCTCCTGCATCATAGACCACAAATTTATGTATTATTCTGTGAAAGAACATGATGCGTTTGTAAAATATGAAGTACTATTGGTTTTGCTAGTGCTAAGTTTTTTATCTATTCAACACTTTTGTCTTAGATTTTTTTGTGTGCCTGAAATGTTTACATAAGCATTTGAAATTTTTCGTCTCTACTTATCCTTTATCTGGCCTTCGGCCTTGTCCCTTTCGTGAGCCGGCTAAACCTTCAGCCGGAAACTTTGCCGAGCAACGGAGCTCAATTGCTAAACCATTTTAAACTCGGAAACAAAGCTGGCTTCCAGTACCAACAATTCACTACTCAGAAAATACCCGCATCCAGCAATTAGACAAATAACCCAAGTAAAGACTAGAATTTTTAGAGTTATACCCAAAGGTAGCAGTTTTAGAATCGGAAATCTAAACCAGAACGAACATGAGCATAAAGTACTTTCAAGCATTCTGGGATTTTCGACTATAACATGATCATTTGGAAATAAGATGGTAAAAACTTCTCAGAAAAAACTTGAGGCAACCAAGACTTTTATTTCTCAAAGAACATGTACATATATATGATTTACAAAGAAGGATAAACTAAGAATAAAAGGGACGTAGCTGAGAAATATTCCACGGTCTGTCTAACTCATCCGGATTTGTACTGCCTCCAGCTCTCTTTCTCTTCTTAGTAACATGTCTTTCTTTGACTGGCCTCATGTCAGTTAAGTAGTACGATCCATTGTGCAATACTCGACTAACTAAAAAGGGCCCTTCCCATACTGGGGAAAGTTTGTGCTTTCTTTGTTGCACAAGCCGGAGAACCAAATCACCTTTATTGAAAGATCTGTTTCAGACTCTCTGGCTATGATACTTGCGTAACTTCTGCTGATAGGCTGTAGATCTCATTTCAGCAATGACACGAACTTCTTCGACTAAGTCGAGATCATTTTGTCGAGAAATCTCGGCATCCTCTTCAATATACGCGGCCACTCTAGGAGAAGTATGAATTAAATCACTAGGAAGAACTGCTTCTGTGCCATAGACCAAGAAGAAAGGTGTGTATCCTGTTGACCTGTTCGGAGTTGTTCGTAAACTCCAAATTACAGAGGGTAATTCCTCTGCCCAAGCCCCCGCAGCACGTCGTAGTGGTGCTTCGAGTCTTGGCTTCAGGCCTTGTAAGATTAAACCATTAGCTCTTTCGACTTGTCTGTTAGCCTGTGGATGTGCGACTGACATAATGTCAAGACGGATATATTGTTCGTCGCAAAATTCAGCCAATTCTCCCATAGAGAAGTTACTCCCGTTGTCCATGATAATGCTATGCGGATAACCATACCGGATTATAACATCCTCGACAAATCTTTTGGCTGTTGCTCCATCACAACTAGTGATAGGTTTAGCCTCGATCCATTTTGTGAATTTATCCACCATCACTAAGAGGTGAGTAAATCCACTTGGAGCTCGTTTAAATGGTCCTACCATATCAAGCCCCCATACCGCAAAGGGCCATGTTATAGGGATTGTTCGCAGCTGATCAGCCAGAACATGAGCTTGCTTGGCGTACTTTTGGCAGCCTTTGCATGTCTTGACTAATCGTTCGGCATCTGCCTGAGTTGTAAGCCAGAAAAATCCATGTCGAAAAGCTTTTGCCACTAAAGATTTGGCTGCAGCATGGTGACCACACTCGCCTTCGTGGATTTCCCTTAAGATTTCCACTCCTTCTTCCGGAGATACACATCGCTGAAAAACCCCAGAAACACTACGTTTATAGATCACCTTTAACAATAGTATAGGCTTTTGCTCGTCGGATAATCTGTCGGCTCAGCACCTTGTCTTCGGGTAATTTGCCATCTACCAAATAATCGAGGTAGGGTTGAGTCCAGCTGGGAATTACAGCCAGAACTGCTATCAAAGGTGAGTCGGACTTGGTCAGATATTCCTCGTCTACTCCCTTTATTGAGGGAACTTTGAGGTGCTCTAAAAAAGCGCCATCCGGGACCTCTTTCCGCGTAGAGCCTATACGGGATAGTGCATCTGCTTCCTCATTTTCTGCTCGAGGGATGTGTTGAACTTCAAACCCTTCGAACGATTTAGATAGATCATCCACGACAGCTATATATGCTGCCATGTGCTTATTTGCATTACAAATATCCGACACTTGTTGAGCAACAAGATCCGAATCTCCGTAACACATCAAACGTCGGATGCCAATATCCTTAGCAATCCGGATTCCATGCAGCAGTGCTTCATACTCGGCAATGTTATTTGTCGTTGTGAAGTGGATCTGCAACACGTATAAAAGTTTATCTCCTTGGGGTGATTTGAGCACCACGCTAGCCCCCGAGCCCCCTCGAGCCTTAGACCCATCGAAAAAGAGGGTGCAATATTCCGACTTAGGGAGGACCATGTTCTCCTTGGTCTCTGTCCAATCAGCGACAAAGTCAGCAAGGATCTGGGATTTGATTGATGTCCGAGGTTTATACTCAATGTCGAAAGCTGAGAGCTCTATTCCCCATTTGGCGACGCGTCCAATGGCGTCACTATTGTTGATTATATCTCTCATGGGAGCTTTGCTCACCACGGTAATTGGATGCTCCTAAAAATAATGTCGTAGCTTACGAGATGCTAGAAAAACACCGTAAGCCAACTTTTGGTAATGTGGATACCGCTGTTTGGACTCTGTCAAGACCTCGCTAACAAAATACGCCGGACGCTGCACCAGGTGTTCCTGATTTTCCTCTGGTCTCTCCACCACCATGACGATACTGACAACCTTATTTGTCGTAGCAATGTAAAGCAACATCGGTTCTTGAGGTTCCGGCACTGCAAGGATAGGAGCAGATGAGAGTACTCTTTTCAGATCTTGTAGTGCAGCTTCAGCTTCGACAGTCCAGACAAAATCCTTGGTCTTCTTCAGAAGTTTGTATAATGGTGCGGCTCTTTCACCAAGCCGGCTTACAAATCGACTGACCGCAGCAATGCAACCAGTTAATCTTTGTACGTCCTTCAGGCGAGTTGGCCTGGAAATGTTGAGTATAGCCTTAATTTTGTCTCGGTTCACCTCTATGCCTCTTTGAGACACAATGAAACCTAACAGTTTTCCGGCTGGTATTCCAAAGAAGCATTTCTTCGGATTAAGCATGATGTTGTATTTTCGTAGATTAGCGAACGTCTCCTCCAAGTCGGAAATCAACGTTTCCTTCTTTTTGGACATGACCATGATATCATCCACATATGCATGTACATTGCGTCCGAGTTGGTCATGGAGGCAACGCTGCATCATGCGCTGGTACTTAGCTCCTGCGTTCTTCAGCCCAAAGGGCATCGTAACAAAACAGAAGGTTCCAAAGGGGGTTATGAATGAAGTTTTGACTTTGTCAGATTCCTTCATCCGAATTTGGTGATAACCGGAATATGCGTCGAGAAAACAGAGGAGTTCCGAGCCTGCCGTAGAGTCGATAACTTGATCAATTCTAGGCAGAGCGAATGGATCTTTTGGACAAGCCTTGTTCAAGGCAGTATAATCAACACACATCCTTAAATCAGTGGTGTCCTTTTTAGGGACCATTACAGGATTGGCCGACCAATCAGTATGGATGACCTCTTCTATGAATCCGGCTAACTCGAGCCGCGCTAGTTCCTTAGCTATTGCCTTACACTTTTCATCGCCAAACCGTCGTAAGGACTGTTTGACGGGTTTAGCGTTCGGGTTTACATTTAGAGAGTGCTCGGCATGTTCCCTAGGTACTCCGGTCATGTCAGATGGCTGTCATGCGAAGATATCTTGATTTGCTTGGAGGAACTTGACGAGCGCGCTTTCCTATGCGCTACTTAGGCCTGCGCCTATCTGGGTCACCTTGGAGGGGTCATCATCCTTCAACGACGTCTGCTTCGTCTCTTCTAATTCCTTGAACTCCGGATTTGGCTTTGTGACCTCCTTCTTCGTTGCGGGCATCTCGGACGGATCTATGCTCTTCTTGATCTCCTGGTACTCCTGGGCATGCAGCACAGCTTCGGCAAAGGCGACATTTCCATCCTCGCACTCTTGCCCCTTCTTCGAGTCTCCCCTGATGGTGATCACGCCGTTGGGACCTGGAATTTTCATCATATTGTAAATGTAACACGGACGAGCCATAAAAGCCCAGTAAGCTGGACGTCCGAATATAGCGTGATATGCGCTCTTGAACAGGACTACTTCGAAGGAAAGTGCCTCCGTCTGATAATTCTTTGGAGTTCCAAAAGTAACATCCAAAGTGATCTCTCCCAGGGAATTAGCTTGTCTTCCTACAACTCCGTGAAAGATCACAGAGCTACGGTTCAGCTGTGTTTCCGAGATCTTCATCCGGCGTAGCGTTTCGACATAGAGAATATTGATGCTGCTACCACCGTCCATGAGGGTCTTGGAGAAACCATAACCGTCAATAAGTGGATTGACGATTAAGGCGTATTTTCCTCGCCTGTTTAGCTTAGGCGGATGGTTAGCGGGGTCAAATGTGATTGCCACCTCCGACCAGTTCAGATATTGAGGGACAGCCGGAACTGTTGCATTGAGCTCGTGGAGAACTGCTTTCTTGACCTTTGCTGGTTGAGATCCGAGGAAGGTGACGTAAGTGTCCTTCTTGGTGGGAAAATTTTTCTTCCCTTTCGGCTTGGGATTTGAAGCATCGGCTTCCTCCATGTCAGAATCTTCCTTGGTCTCCTTGTCTTTTTCGGGATTTTTCTTTCCCTTCTTCCGCTTAGCTTTGTAGCCCGCGGTATCATCACTCTTGATGTCGTCATTAAAACGACATTCGGCGTTGGTGTGGGACGAGCCCCCATTGGCGTCTAAGTGATGCACACATGGGTTATTGGCAATGCCGGCCCAAGTGTAGGTTTTGCCTGGTTGTTGCTCTCCTCTACCTTGGACCCTTGATGTCCCACGGCCACGCCCGCGGCCTCCGCCATGTCCTCCTCGTCCTCCAGACCCCGAAACAGTAGTGACCACTGCTGTCTCCGCTTTGGGTTTTTCTTCTGAGGTGTTTTTGCGCTTCTGAGCTTGTTGCTTTGGTTGTTTTGCCGACTGAGGCACAACCAGGACATTGAGTAATCCCTCTGCATCATCGTCAGCATCTGCATACTTGCTCGCTGTTTCTATCATCTCTCCCAGATCAGTAACCTTGTCACACTTCAAGCGATGGCGCAGTAAACCAATTGGGAGACCTGCGATGAAAGCTTCAATCGTGGTTTGATCATTTACTCCTTCACAGGAGTTCTTGGTGTCGATCCATCGTCCGAGGTAATCCCGACAAGTTTCTCCGGCTTTCTGGGTGCAACGTTGTAGGTCTCCAACCGTACAGGGCCTCCGATATGTGCCTTCGAAATTCCGAAAGAACGCACTTTGCAAGTCATACCAGTTATGGATGGTGTTCGCCGGAAGTTCATTGAGCCATGATCGTGCTGTCTTCCGCAGCATAAGTGGGAGATATCGGGTTGCGACCAGGCTGTTTCCGCCTTTAGCGATGCATCAAGCTTGGAAGAAGTCCTGTAACCAGGTGTCTGGCCAAGCAATGCTGTCGTAGGCTTGGATATGTCTTGAGATAGCAAATCCTTCCGGGAATTTTGTAGCTCTTATGCGTGGTCCGAAGCACTTTGGGCCCACGTACACTTCATCGTTTTCGTAGCGCCGAGCCTCTATGTTGGAGTTGATCATATGCCTTGCGTCGTTCGGGGATAGAGATCATCCCGAATGTCAGCTGTGGCTGCGGTGCCTTGGAGCCGGACTTCGGCTTCTGCCACCGCCTCCTCCGCCATGTCGTCCTTGCCCTCCTTGGGGGCTGTTGTGATAACTTCCTGGTGGAGGGGGTAGGGCAGCTGAATTGTTTCTGGCTGAGCGCCGGTCTCCGTCCGGAGCGTCATTATTCCGGTTCCGGGGAGGTTCTTGACTATGACGAGCCCCCTGCCGGCTTGCTCCAGCGTGGTTTCCGTCGTTCCTTCGTCCGTCGTTCCCACCATGGTGAGGCTCAGCCGGACGGCTCTCATATCTAGGAGGTGGCATTCTCTGACGATCCTCCTCCCGACGTTTCTCCTTATCTTCTCCCTTTCGATCGTTGTACTCTCGTCGGGGAGGATTCCTCGGATTCAGTGCAGCGATCGCGTCTTTCTCGGCCGCTGGAGAAACATTGCTCCAGTTATGCGTAGCTCTGTGATGCTGTCCCGACGATCCGGTTCTTGAATAATTGTCTTCCCTGCGTTCGGGGTTATGATACTGCGCCCGAACGTAATGGGATCTTACGTCAGCCCATTCCGGATCTGTGCGACATTGGTTAGAATCCGAGACCAGTTTTTGACTTCCAGACAGGGCGACCTTCTGCTGCTCCAGTCCCTTGTTGAGTAGCTTGATACCCAAACGGATCTCCTCTGGTCCTGGATTAGTCGATAGTATTTCTCGGGCTGCCACGGTATTCTGTATTGGGGTTGGGTATACCCAATCTCCGTTGCTGTCTTTCCGTGGCTTCCCCATCTTGTTCCCAAAAAGGACGGCACGGACACGTGGGAATTGGTCATCATTGATGTGACGCTTCCGTGTCTTCTGATGCAACCGAGACATATATTCCTTGGTTGACATGCGTTTCTTCTCCACCTCGATGTTTTTGGCTTCATCGAGCAGTTGTTGACGACGCGCTTCTAGGGCCTGGGCCCTTTCGTCTAGCTCATCTGCAGTAAGTTCTGCAGCTGTAGGAATAGGTGTGGTTAATGCGGCATCGATGAGTTTACGCGCACCTTCAGTGATCACGTGTCCATCCACCGATGCTTCTTTTTTCGGCTCTTCTGGGATAAGCGCTCCATCCGAGTCTTCTTCATATTCCTCGGTGATTACCTCCTCTGTGAGAGGGTCTTTTGCCGGGGTCTTGTTCTTCTTCTTTGCCTTCTTGGCAGCGCCGGTAGCAAAGACGGCTTTGGGTCCGTTTCCCGGAGTCAGGATCTGATCGGTACTTTCGGACATCTGGACCTCGGGATTGTCTCCGACGTCCATGTCATCCTGCGCTTTGGGAGAGTGCTCCCCGGATCCTTCATCCATGGCTTCTCCTTCCTCTGCAGCTTTGGAGTTGTACTCCTCTTCATATTCCGCGGAGAACTTTCAGAAATCTGCCGACGTCATAGATTCATCCGAGGATGCGGGAACGTCGGCGTTTGTTCCAATTGCCTCCAGCACCGAATCGGTGTTTTCTCCAGCATCGGCAGAGCCGGATCTGGATCCAACATATCCGATGAAGTGCGACGCGTGCTTCCTGAGGTACCTGCGGCTTTCGCGATCAGCCATGTCGAAACTTTTAATGGTTTCGAGGATTGCATATGCGCTAGCGCCTTGCAGTATCATACATCTTAGTGTGTACCTGAGGAAAGGCCTGTCTGTTCCGGCATCGTCAGAGCCGGAATCAGTGTCGTTGATATGCTCCTCCTAGATTTCGACTTCCACGGGTGGGTCGATCTGAGATCTGGCTTCTCCAGGGAGATCCACTCCAGATTCGACTTGGACCGTGAGGTCTTCTTCAGGCTCAGATTTCTCCACTATCTCCGCAACTGGTGCGGGTTGGGTGGGATTAGGGTTTTCTGAGATCCGGAACTCTGCCGCCTCCGCGGACAAAGGGGACCTAGAAGATTCTTCTTCCTCTATCATCACCGCTGGGGTGGGTTGGGCAGGTTCATCGAAACCGGTGTAAACATCGATCTCGCCAAAAGACATGATTGTATAGGCAGTCACGGCCTCCCTAGCCGGAATCCAAGTCTCGTCGATAACGATGAGAGGGACGTCGCTGGCGTAGAGGATGCGACCGACGGTGATAGTCTCGCCGATTCCGATTCTTGCAGATTCCGCTCGGAACACAGATCCGTAGCTCACTTGCCCCACGGTGGGCGCCAACTGTCGTCGGATTGAGGACAAGTACGCCATGAGGGGGTCCTCGAGGCGTGCGGAAGAGAGGGGTGTGAGACGTACGGTATTCCGGGACGGTGAGCACACAAGTTTACCCAGGTTCGAATCCGCCGGCTTTGGACGGGTCCTACTCCTGCTAGCAATCTAGTAATACGGCAGAGCCGGAATATGGGTTACAAGGGTATCGCCTGTGTGAGTTGAGATTGTAGACTATTGTATTGTAAGGTGTTGCCCTAAAGGCTCTCCCTAGGACAGCTTATATAGATATCCGGCCTAGGGTTTACAGGAGAGATCAATCCGGCTACGACTAAGAGTTGGTTACAGAGTACATCTTGCACTACAAGTAACATTATGGGCCTAAGTCGGTAAGTCTTCTGGGCCTTCCCGTAGCCGGATTAGACTCCGTCTTCTTTCTTGACTGGGCCACCCGTGAAGCAAAGCTCTAACCCGAAGTGGGCCACCCTGGTCAGTGAGGAACTGTGAGGATACCCGGAAAGTATATCCCCAACAACCAGGTCAAGTCTTGTCTACTCAACTTCCCCCTGTTTGTGTTTAACTAGGACTGCCTCTTATACTCTATGCTCTCTCTTTGTGTAGGCCCGTTGTCTAATAAACAGGCAAACAAGAAATAGACAACCTTATCGTAGTGACTTGTTTTTCTGTGACAGCCAGGGCTTCTCCAATCACAGTGTGAAAAAAGAAACAGTAAGCCCTCCAGAATACTTTTCATCTTTCTCATCTTCCAAAATTTCAATACCATATTTGTCTCTAAAATGAGTATGATCATTTGTAATTTGCTGGCTATTTTTCTAATGTTTGATTCTATTCCTAAAACTCAATAGGCAACCAAGGAAAGCAAGATGGCGCCTAATGGTACAGAAGATATCACTGAGGCTGAACAACCTCCTTCCATTGACACGGTGCACTATGCGCTGTTGCAGAACATCAGCATCCATTCTTCAAGACCAGCCAAGACTCTCCTTGAAGCACAACTCGGGGCTCAGAGAGTAGGGAATGCGATACTGTGTAGTGCCATTATGGGGTTGCAGACGGAGAGACCATATGGTGAGGCAGAAGCCCTGAAGGAAGTGCAGGAAGTGTGGAAGAAGCTATACCAGGTCCATCTTTATCATTTTCGTATAATTCAATACCCTGTTTGTCCATGACGATGTGCTTGGAATTTGCTTGCTACTTTTCTAAATTTGCTTCTATAACTGTCAGGCACCCATTGGAAGCACAGTGGCGCCGTCTGCTACAGAAGATGGCATTAAGGATCAACTCCTTGCTTTCACTGATGAAAGCATCCATGCTTCAAGACCAACCAGCTCTCTCCTTGAAGCACAACTTTTGGCTGAGAGAGCAGCGAATGAGGCACTGGGCAAACACATTGCAGCATTGCTGAAGGATATAGAAGCAAAGAATGAAGCGCGGAAAGCACTTTTGAACTTCGCAGACCTTATAAATGCATCACTTCAGCAATCCTTAGCTATATTGCGTAAGTGAACTAGTGGTGTGACTGAAAGCTTGTTACGCTCTTTTCTTTATTTTGTTGGAAACTTATGTGCGAACCTATTTATGTCCTCTGAAACATGTGCCCTGCAATTTCTGTCATTTTGATCTGGACGGTGCAATCTAGCAAAGTTGCCAGCACTCTTCTCCGACGTAAATAAAAACGTCATGCTTGTTTAGTTGACGAAAATATTTCAGTCACCAATAGACGCTGACATGGCGCACTTTCACTCGTTAACATCTTCGACGAAATAGGAACATCATCTCTTATGCCCTGACGAATTGAGTTCCACATGCGTTGGAGATACGCGTCTAGCTCGCATTGGTACACGATTCGTGTTGCGGATAGACCATGTGTTTCCTTCCTATTGGTCCACGTATCGCCCTGACGATCGGCCACGTGTAAGCTGACCAGCTTATTGGCGTGAAGAAAATGAAATTTGTCTCCGCCAGTGTGATGAAATGGGAAGGATGACATAAACAAATGAAAGGATGAAATTAGAAAATGGCGCTAGCAGAATCAGGCCATGACGGAAAAAAAAGTCAGGAACTCAATGACGTCGTAGACAGTGAATATGACGTCAACAAACATCGCTGATGGCCACCTGCGGTGTTGTCCGCCACGTGGCATCGTTCATGACGAAATAAAAATGTCATGAAGGACTAGGCCTGGGCTGGTCCAGTTTGCCGCGACAAAATTGGAGGAATGTCACGGACGGCCCGTGACATTTTTAGACAGAAAAACGTCACGGATTGAATTATGATGTGAGGTCTGTGACCTATTTTTTTCGTCACAGAATTCATCGTGGATGGCCATCTACAACATTTTGACCCTCATCCACGACGATATCAGACCGTCATGAACCGCCCAGATTCTTGTAGTACAATTTGGCTAGTGATTCTTGCATCTTATATTACGCGTTAACCATAAGATCTAGAATGGGACGGAGAAGTCGGTTGGATCTTCTTCCTTTCGTGTGTCGATAGACTACCTTATCATGTCATTGCAGATTCCTTGCGTAGGATCCAACATATGTGTGGGAGCCCTTAGTACCCTACGATACATGTGTCTATGAGGGTCTGTAAGGGGCTGTCAGAGGTAGGTTTTGCCATGTTTATGGGGGATACCAGAGGCATATTTTTCTTATAGAATTGGGTGGGCATGTGGGGTTATGGAGAAGGATAGTCAGCCTGGAATCTTATATTGCGTCTCATACCAAGGAAGTGTGAATGGGTTGGCCGCTCGGTTGTGCAACAAGGTTGAGGATCTCTTTATGGGTAAAACAGCACACCTTTGCAGAGTGTGAAAAATATGGCATGTTACTCCCTGTTCTGGGAAGGAGCTACGAACGTGGTAGGAAAGGAACTCCATGAAGTTCTACTAAACCTGTGAAGGTTGACGGATATATCTTTGAGAATAAGAGCAACTATGAAGAAATGTTTATAAAAAACCTGCATTGGCTTATGACATGTGGTCTATGACTATAGATAATGCATCAAACAATCCTCTTTAATGAACTTGTTGAGTACGCTTATACTCAACCGTACATTCTTAAACCTTGCTAGATTCTAAAGATATCGAAGATGTCATCAACACCAACCGATGCTAAGAAGGATTACTACAAGAAGTTGAAATTATTCAGTGAAGCCAATGGAGTCAACGTCTACATCAACCTTAGTGGATACGAAGTTCTAGAGTAGATAGGAAACTAAACTCTAGATCATAAAACCTATCTCCGTAGAGCATTGCTATAGCAGCAATCACAAGCTAGATAGTATTAGAGTTAGACTCACCCGTAGAATAGTTTATGAGTTGCTATATTTGGTTTTTTCCTTTGTAAGGATATTCTTTCTCCCTGTTCTTAAGAGGTTCTCTGGATCTTTTCTAAGATGCTATGTTGTAATCTATACTCATGCCTTGGACCCGCGATGTTTCTGTTGTACCACTCCGAATGATGTAAAACTGGTGGAACAGTGTTTTATTAGTGTTATGTCAACGACTTGCATACTACACCTTGATGATGGTACGCTAGGTATCCGCAGGATGGCAGATCAGCTTCAGCGGATGGGATGGTCAAATTGTGGTTATTTCCCTCTTTGCAAGAGGGGTAAAGTTCTACTCAATAGTAGTTGGAGAAAACCTTGATGATGTAAGAGAAGTTCAAGGATATTCCTGGTCTTCTCAGTCGTCAAGTGCTCGTTGTAATAAATATTTTTTTAGAGGAAATGTTTGTTGTTAAATCAAAACTTACTTAAATACGTAATTCCACCAAGAATTTTCTTCTCGATTTTGCTAAGGAAAGTCTCCAGGTATTATTTAGCATCTTTCATGGGCCCACAAATTCTAGCCGTGCGTCATGCATGTGTTAACACGTGTTTCTTTGCACTTTAGCGCACCGCTATGGATTCGCCACTCACTTAGCTCTACGTGAGCCATTAGATTTAGGCCAACGGTTCAGATTGGATGCTACAATAAAGATCTATCCTATGAAACAAAACAATAATGCTATAGTGATGGTTAAAATGTTTGTGCACAATAGATGGATCTAGGCAATTCGTCTTTTCTCTGATGGTTCATATAGGCTACTCCCTCCGTACACGAATAAGTGTATTTTAGCTATTGTTTTAAGTCAAACTTTTTAACTTTGACTAACTTTATAGAAATATAGAGCAACGTACAGGACATTAAATTGGTATATTATGAAACTACATTTCAAAATAGATCCAATAACACTAAATGAGTGTCCTAAATGTTGTTGCGTTTTTCAATAAAGTTGGTCAAATTTTATAAAATTGGACTTAGTACAAAAGTTAGTAGTATACTTATTTATGAGCGTCCCGTACATTTTGCCCGTAAGAAATCCCCGGTCGATGTAGCATTATTATTGGGTTCAGAGTTAGTGAAAATGATCAATGATGTGTGTAGTCTATTGTAGCCATGACTTAGCCCAGAAAAGTCAGCCAATACGAGCCCCTGTAGCACAATAGCACAACTTTCACCGAGGGCTGGGTAACCTGTAGCACAGTACTATCTCCGTTTCTAAATGTATGACTTTCTAACAATTAAAATTTAACTGCTAGAAAATCTTATACTCCCTCCGTCCCAAAATAAGTGACTTAAGTTTGTCTAGATTCGCATGTATCTATATACTAAAACATGTCTAGATACATCTAAATCTAGACAAACCCACGTCACTTATTTTAGGACGGAGGGAGTACTAGTATTTAGAAACGTTGGTGATACTAGTTAGTACTAATTAGGTCTGGGGTATGTCACGCCTTTTTTAGTCTTTCTTGCAAGTTTGTAGACCTCATGGTTTGTTATGTTATGATGATGCTAGAGTTGGGTCTGCGATGATTTGCGGCACACACCAGTGTGTGACTTTAGAGGAGGAAGGGATGTACCATCACCCTTTGATGTAATACTCCGGTACATAAAGAATTTCTTTTTGCTGGTAAGTACATAAAGATTGAAAGACAATACAATGTAGTAATATTATCTTAGGTTGTGTATACCCGTTAGACTAAGTAATACTATATCACTACAAGTTCGGAGGGTAAAGCCACATCCCACGATCGTGATCACCCGTCACGTAATATCCTGTCCTCCCTACACCATCGCAGACCCTCTGGTCTTCCCGGCGGTATATGTGCTGACGGTGAGCTATTGTCTCACAATACAAATCATCGTCAGGCAACTCCTTTGTAATTGATGATATATGTTTAGTGTAGTAGATATGATTCCTCTCCAAACCATGTTGCTGGTCTGCGTCCACCCGAACTGTTTTAGATGAATATGACCCCAAGAACAAGGCATGGTCACCAAAACTCGTGACCTCTTCCCACTTGTATTTGTAAGCCTCGACGCCATCCGTTTCGACGAGCGTGAAGACCTTGAAGAAAGGCTCACGCTTGGGCAACCACCGGGTCCGTATCGCCATCGCTGGCTTGCCATGTAGCTCGACCATGAAGCATTGGTACGCCTTGAAGTCGTCCTCGCAGGTGGGACCGTAGCGCCTTTGGATGGCCAGCCGGTTGGTCGATGTGATTACCGGGTTGCCGTCTTCCATTATGTCGATTTTAAACTTGAGCAGCCTCTCGCCCGGATTTAGCAGGGCATAGAGCTCGCCGTTGCAGAACGCGATGCCACCGACCGTGTGTGCGCGCGTATCTTCCTCATATGCTACGGTCCACCTGCTCCCGTGCCCACCGATTTTGCACAGGGCAATCTGGCACGGCCGCCATTTAGAGACAGAGGCGACGATGCAGCCGTTAGAGGTGGGGTGTTCGGAGAAGACGATCTTCCTGGGGGTGATTAGACTGTCCGAGCATATCGGGGCGAGCGCCACCTCAGCGCCAGAGAAGAGATTCACGATCACGAGCTTCAAGTGCTTGAAGGTCGCGGCGATCCAGCCGCCGTCGTACGAGCCGACGAATCCCATGCACTCCGCCTTGTCCGGGACGCGCACGACGCGGGCGTCGTCGGGCCCGCACAGGCGCTTAGTTCCGCAGAGGTCGACCCACGACCAGACGAGCAGCAGCGGGAAGGCCGGCGCTGGGAGCCGCGACGAGGCGGCGCGCCACGCCTTGCAGACGGCGGCGAGGCGCACGCGATCCCACGGGGAGGCAAGTCTGCCGCGGACCATGCCGAGGAGTTCGTCGGGGAGCACGGACCACTGCGCTGATGACGACGAGGACTCGTCCGTGCTGCCGTTATCGTATGTCGTCGACATGTCCCGCTCGTGTCTCGAACTCTCGATCGTTTTCGTGGACGATCCTGTTGACGCAGGCCCGATCTTCCGGCGTGTCCGGCGTGCTGGGTATATATATTTATATGGGATTCGGAGTCGCCGGGAGCAATCTCCACGTCTAAATTAACCTAGTATATGGCAGACCAGAGAACCACTGCAGAGAACGGACCTTGCTTGTATGGAACTAGCTACGCACTCGGAGATTAACTGATTAACTCAAGTTCTAATCCGAGTTCTCCGTGTCCTCTGTTACGTACGCTGAGTCTCTCATGTCGGACACGAACTCAGAGGTAGCAGCAGCTGCTGCTGGAGTCCACGTCCTAAGAACAAAGAAGGAAGATCATAAAGATGACCCGCTCAGCGAAGGGATCGAGAAGAGAACCCCACCAGGGGAAAAACAAACCGCCAAACCCGTCGCCCTCTCCCCCAAGGGTGACGGGAGGCTATCCCCCATCTCCGGCGCCTCCCTCCCCCTTCGCCGCCACCGGGCGCAGCCCCGGGAGGCGTTGGCGGCGGACAGCCTCTCCCTGTGGCTTGGAGGCAGGTTCGGGTGCCATGTCCTCTTGGAGGCGGTGCGTTTCGGGCGGCTGCGGTGCATTTTGGGTGGCGGCGGCCCTGCTTCGGTGGGCAGGTGCGGTGGCGGCGGAGCAGCGCGGCACAGCTCGTAGCAGGCGGAGATGAGGCAAACGGCGGCTAGGCCCTGTGTGCCCACACCTGACCCTTAGGGCCCCATCTGGGTCTTGGGCGGACAGACGGGTTGCCCCTGAGCTTCACTTGATCTGTAGGCATGGCAGGGTAGGGGATTCATGGATCAGCGGCGATCAGGACCCACCGGTTGCAGTGTGGTTGCAGGTTGTACGGGCCCATCTGGGCCCGGCCGGGCCCTTTTGGGACTGGTGTGTCCCGATAGGGGCTTTACGGGCCCGCTAGGCCCGACGGACCTAATTGGGACCAGTGTTCCTGCGGCCGCGTCTGGTTGACTACCGCCTGCGGTGGAGGCAGTTCCCTCCCGTGCGGTTGCGGTACTATTAGCCCTGATTCTACCTACTTTTCACTTTTGTCTTGCAGACCTCACGATTGTATCCTGGGTGAGACAATGTTGGCGGCTTTGCGACCGGAGTGGCGCATGCTTGTGGACGGCAAGTTTGGTGGTGGAGAGGCCTCGTCCTCGTAGTAGGGCTCCTATGCAAAGGATCGATCGAGGGTAGTGGATAGGGTTTTTCGGGAGAAATCCTTGTCAGATCGATCGACACCGACGCGGTGCCGTCCTCGGGTGGCACCACTCCTTCCTGAAGGGCTTCGTGACTACCCTACCACTTCCCTCTGTGTCAGGGGAAACCTTAGGACCATTCTCTAGTAAGGGCAGCAGCGTTGCTTTCCTTCTTGAAGGTGTTGCTTGGTGCTTGTCGAGTCATTGCTAGGAGCGCGGTGGAACTTCTCTAGAGGGTGCAACGGGCGTGGGCCACCTGCGTTTAGTTGATCTGCCTATTTCTCCATTATGTTTGTTCTTTTTTTCCTTTCTTTTGGGCATGTGTGTGCTGTTGTCCTAGCATTTTCTTTCTTTTCGAACTCGTGTGGTTGTATTGTGGTTGCTATATTAATATAGCGGGGAAAAAACCTATTTCGAGTCGAAGGGATCGAAACCAATAAAGAACTAAGTTTCCAAGGTAGCTAGAAGGACCAAAGTTCTTTCAAATTCTATTTATTACAAAACCATCAAATGAGAGGGGGATGGGGATCTTTCACCACTGCCATAGTTTAAGCAACACAGAAGTTTTTTCAGCATTCTCCAAATAATCACCTCTTCTCTCATTCAACTATCACATCTCATCCTCACCAGCTTCCTCGCTAGTGATCTCCAAAGTTGTAGCTCTCCTTGCCACCTCGAGTCTTCATTGCCATCTGCTGACATGTCAACTCCCTCTAGCAAGGTGCTCATATCCTGCTCATTCTGAAGACATGCCCAGTAAAGTCACACATCTAACAAATCAACTCAACATGGGATGAAATGTGAGCTTCCCTTCAAAACAAGCTCTGTTACTTTTTTTCATAACGCCTAGCGCCGAGAAGCAACACAAATAATGTGAAGATAGATACTAGCTATCCACCAAAAATATTAAGTGAAACAAACATGTTTGGTAGAAGCACCCAAATCAGTACAAACATGTTTGGAAGAACAAATGGTTGTTAATTTCATCACCAAGACAAAAGTATAATTCCCTACCCAATTTATTTTCTTCATATTCTCTTTAGTAGCTATATATGGCATTATGCCAGGTCAACCACAACCAAATTTTATTTTAAGGGGGGTTGCTTTTCACAAATGTTTAAAAGATCTGTCCACACTTGTATCTAGGAGTTTATGACAGAGATTCTACTATAAACTTCCTAGATTTAGTATATTACCATTTAGGTTTATCAGGATTTTCATTAGAAGCAACATTTTCCAACATGTCCCTCAAAGAGGTCCATTGATTTTACAAGTTTAGATCAAGCCATCTCCTAAATTTAAAGTTCCAACCAGTATCAGCAATTTCTCCTATTGTGCACATTTGCTACACACATATCTCAAAAAGTCGTGGAAACTTTTCACGGAGGAAAAAATGTCCACACCAATTGTCATGCCAAAATTCAGTTTCTTTACCACCTCCAATAGTCATAGATCTCCTATTCACATAGATTTTCTTGAATTTCAATGGATCCTTCCAAGTTGAAGAGTCATTTTATTTTTTACTCTTTTTCTTGGACAGGAGAATAGGTCACTAGGACATATAAGCTTCCATTCAAAAGTGGTGGCAAGACATAGTACATCAAGGACCTAAAGAAAGGATAAATTACATCCATGTCCATACTTTTTGCACAAAGGACCCTAGATCTAATCTTAGAAACACCATCGGGTCCAACTGAGCATTGCATCACAGTCAAACGCAACACCACTAAGGACAAAACTACTTGGGGGAGAGACATTGGGAGCTTGTTGTACTGGAGCAGATGGGCCTCCTTGATGGCATATGGTAACCTGGAGGTTGTTATTTTCCTTCTTTCGTTGGACGGAAGGAACCAGTGCTGACGAAATAGGTGGGAGCAGTTTCCCTTTGACCATCTTGGACGACATGTGAAGAAAAGCTGACGTGGATGCACTCCCGGGAGCAACTTCATTGCTTCCCTGTCGCAGATTCGCTGGATGGAAGTGAACAACATAAACATCAACCTCCATCAAATCACCATGACTAGACAAGGTGCTCTCGACGTGTTGTGACCACTAGCAAAAAAACTATAGAAAAAAAAACTTTATTAATGGAGATTCCAGCATAAAAGTACTAATATTACTATTGCTATTGTTGTTGCTAGTACTACTGATGTTGCTGCTGCTTCTTTTTTCGAATCTAAAATCTCTAGAAGTTGCCTCAAATATTTCGAAAGAATCAAAGATTAAGGGATTATGATCACACATAATCCATGGAATTTCCCTAGCTGAGTTAAGCGGAAATCATCTCCCACAAAGTATTTATGAGAACTCTGTCAAGTTTCTCAAAAGTGGGATTCTTTTGATTATTAGATCAAGTAAACAGATCACCTGACATGATCACCTTACAACGTAACCACCCTGAGTGAATTTGTAGTAATGATAGCGTTGAAAATAGCAAAATATTTTGTGACTCTCCCTTTCTTATTATTCTCATTTGAGAACCACAAAATATGACACCCCCCCTATAACAGAAGGAAGACCCAGACTAGAACAAGCATCGGCCATATTGGTTAGAAATTCTCTTTTCTTCCCCTTGAGTTGCTCCAGAAACAACTATAAACCAGTTCTCTCTCTACAACTTTCTATCAAGAAATATTTCTTTAAGAAAAATACATTAATCAACACACTGAGGACATCAAATCTAGAGTATTTGACACTAGAGAGTATTCCACCAAAGCTTCCCACAAAGGGGCGACCAGAGCCATATGTATGCATTATTAGGATCAAATTTTGTACAAATAGGCACATAACATTTCTATTCATTGTCTCTTCTAAACTAATAAAATCAAATTCATAGTCATACATCAAATCTCTCAACAAAAGAGAAACCTTTCTTTCATATCCCCCTACGATTCATCATTAAACCAATCGTTTATATGTTTATTTTTATTCCTCAACCTAGGCCTACACAGGGTGATTTTTGTTTGTCCTATAAAGGTATGATGTACCACAGAGGGGTAGACCTTTATTTTTCACCTTCTTCCCATAATTTTTCTTTCATATTTTTCTTAGTTTTTTTTAAGAAAACAAGGGTAAAACCATATTCTTCATCTTCATTATGCTCCTCGTTATCTACATCATCCACATCTTTATCATCATTAATTTTTTGAGTGTGGTATTCAAAGAAGGAACATAATTGTCTCCTACATGAGGAGTAGGTTGTGTTTTTTTTTCAAATCTATAAATTAGCTCTAGCTTTTTCTAAATATATGATCATAGACACAGTTTCCATAGCTAAGGTAGCATTGTCAATATCTAATTCAAGATCTTTATTCACAATTTCATTATCGTTTAGAATAGAAAAAAGAAATGGCAGAGTTTATGATCTAATTGCCTGCATTATCTCTAGCAGCAACATGGTTCATAGCCCTTTCCAAAATGTGCATATACGCATTCCTGGCAGCTTGAATCCTTCTTCTAGCATGGAGTGGAAGAGGTTGTTCAAGAGTGAGATTTTTTTTCAAAAGAATGTCTCTTAAAAATAGGTTCTTCGACATTATCCATATTAGTAGGAGATATCTCAGTGATACACACTACAGAGGAGCGTTTAATTTTATTTTCCATAAATCATAGGAACTACCATTATCATGTAAGGAAACCTTATCAGATCCCATTGACAAATCTTGGGGAGATTCCACCATAGGGTCTATTTTAGCACCAAGAAATCTATCCAAATGTTGCTTTCATTGATCATTTATCACTATTAGACTCTAACAATTGTTTCAAGAATTCCTCATAAACAAGATTAGTTTAGATTGTCACCCATTGGATTTCATTCTCCCTAGTAGTAGCAATTCTAGGTCTCTTGAGGAATTCTAAATATTTGTCATAGTACTCTCAGATACCTTCCTAACACCAGGATGAATACTAGACAAAGAAGCTACCTGCCCGAGGGAGGAGTTGGTTCTCTGAGATACCCCAAGTTTCTCATATTTGTTGACAAGAAAACTTTCTCATCGTCATTGTTCACCCTAGCTACATTTTCATCAATATCTTTCCTTTTGCCCCTAGCATCACGTTTCCCAAATTGAACTTGTGTGTATAATTAAGTGCTTCCTTGCAAAGGAGACAATGTAAGTTCTCCATGTATCTCTCATAATACCACCTGGTGCAGAACTAGGAAATGGATTCATGTTGATATTTCTAGTGACATTGGTTATAGATATCTTAGGGGTGTGTTTGTTACCCAAATTTCTATCCATATTTGACATGCCCTGCTCATTTTGGTTGTTGGGAACCTGGACAATATTTCCAGCATTCCTTCCTCTTGGTATTTCCCTTGTAAACTCATTATCATGGAAACTTGCCCCAATGTTAACATTAGGAACAACATGAGGAACAAGTGACACATCCGTATTGCCAATTTGAATTCTCACATAATAACATGGTTTAGGCTATGTCTATCAACAACCTAAGTTCTCGCCACAATACTACTTGCACACGAAGTAGGGGGACAATTTATTTTGTCCAAATAAATCCCCTTCACTTGGAACCAAGATATTTTCAGATACCTAGAAGAACCATACCCAGGACACCAGTGATCAACCTAGATAGTAACATATTAAACAATTCTCATTTTAGTTCTCCCAAAATGGCCCCAGGCATCAATGTCTATAGAATTGTGGAACCTTGTACCACTTTCATGCCCCACTAGATCTTGTACAACTCAGTTTTCTCCAATGCTCGAAGGACTCCTCACTGTTTCCATCCTCTATCTAGCTAAGCCTTGCGAGAATGCCCACACAAAGCGTTTCCGCCGAGTCAGCACCTTTGACCGTTACTACACTAATAGATGGGACCACCGTCTTCAATTGTTATACCACTTTTGATATAATACCTTAATAGCACTACCACGTTGGGATACTCGATGTGGCATGTTTAGTCCCACCTCACTACTTTACATGAGTTCAAAGTAGTTTATAAAACCGAAAGTGAAACAGAGATTCGCACCCATCTCGGACATACCATTAGATCCATCTCTCACAATACCATCAAGATCTAATGGTATGTCCGAGATGGGTTTTTATAATGATTATTTATAGATAATTAGATGCTTAAATCTTAAATATTTGAAGTGACGATTTATCTTCACTAACCTTGCGATAGTCAAGACACTGTTTCCCCCAACTATTGATAATTTCGTGAAGAAATCTAAGTTTGATTTTTATAATGATGATTTAGAGATAGTTCAATGATTAAATCTTCAACATTTAAAGTGATCATTTATCTTAAGTAACCGTGCGATATTCAAGACACTATTGCCCCTAACTATTAAAAAATAGTGAATAAATCCGATCTAGGTCTTTATAATGATGATTTAGAGATAATTCGATGAGTAGACCTTCAACATTTAAAATGATGATTTATCTTACCTAAACCATGAGATAGTTAAGACACTGTTACCCCCAAATATATATAATTTCGTGAATAAACCCAAGCTAGGATTTTATAATGATGATTTTGAGATAATTCGATGAATAGATCTTCAATGTTTAAAGTGATGATTTATCTTGACTAACCCTGGTATAGTAAAGACATAGTTGCCCCAAATATTTATAATTTCGTGAATAAATCTGAGTTGGGTTTTCATAATGATGATTTATAAATAATTCGACGTTTAGATCTTCAACATTTAAAGTGATGATTTATCTTGACTAACCATGAGATAGTCCAGACATTGTTGCCGCCAAATACTGGTGATTTCGTGAATAAATTCGAGCTAGGTTTTTATAATGATAACTGAGAAATAATTTAATTTTTAGACCTTCAACATTTAAAGTAATGATTTATCTTAACTAACCGCGTGATAGTCAAGACATTGTTGCCCCCTCCAAATATTGACAATTTCATGAATAAATCCGAGATAGGTTTTTATAATGATGATTCAGAGATAATTCGATGATTAGATCTTCAAATTTTATCTTGGCTAACGGTGCAATAGTCAAGAAAGAAAATAACGTCACTAAAAAAATTCATACATCGGTGGATCATAGGCTAGTGTGCCACATGGACAAAGTCAAAGAAAAATATCGAAGTTCAACAAATGGTCAATGACACGTGTGATAGGGTAATCAAACAGCTTGGAAACCAAATTAGGATTTTTTGCACGTTTTATAACATTGTCATTTTTCTGGAAACTAGTGTGTACAAAAAGACACTTAGCATGGGTTTTTCATTTTCTATATTTCCTTACATTTTTTCAAAATGCATTCAAAATTGGCGGCATGGGGATTTATATCAGATGGGCAAGTCTTATAGTTTTTTGTGGATAATGCACAAAATCCTTCTTGGGTACCTTAAAATGATTTTTACCATTTCCCGACCAAACTATATCATAGGTGTAGTTCAAATTTGAATTGCTTTTGGGAAATCTCCCGAAAATCATTTAAAGACGCAAAAGTAGTTAGATAGCTAGAAAAATCGTCATATCCAGGAATTGGCCATCCCGTATGGTCTACTTTCTATGAAAAATTTCATTGGTTCCATTTGCATCGTATTTGTGTTAGTTGCTTCACAAAAAACACCATTTTGGCACTAGAAAAATGGAAAATCATTTTAAACAAAGTTGGAAACTCCCTTTGATAATGTTGTTTTCCATGCCAAGATACACCCTATGTGCAAATTTCGGGTGTATTATCATGAAGAGAGCCATGGATGTGGTCATCCCTTGGTTAATTAGGTTTAAATCCAAGATCGGTCATACATGATATCAAGTTTTAAGAAGATATCTTTAAATTAGTCATCATAATTAAAGTTTGGTATTTTAACTAGAAACTAGTGTGTATAAAAGAACACTTTGTGCATGTTTTGCATATTTTTATGTTCCTATATTTTCTTACATTTTTTCATAATGCGATCAAATCTAGTGGCATGGGGATTCATATCAAATGGGAAAGTCTTTAAACTTGTTTGCAGATAATGCACATGATCCTTCTTGGGTACACTAAAATGATTTTTACCATTTTTTCCAACCAAACTATAGCATAGATGTACTATAAATTTGAATTACTTTTGGGAAATCTCCCTATACTCATCTAAATGCGCAAAAGTAGTTAGATAACCAGAAAAATCATGATATCCAGGAATTGTCCATCGTAATTTAGTTCATCAAAGTTGGCCTTAAGATGTTCTCAGTTGTAAACTCAAGGGTTTCATGATCTTTGAACCAGTCATGGTGACTCAATCTAAGATTTTCATCCCCGTGGAGTCGCCAAAAAGCGTGTTGTGCCGAAACGGATTCAGACTTGTATGTTAGCACAAGTTAATGTGTACCTCCAGCATCGAGGGTGATGCACCGCAAATCACACCAGAGGAGGCCTGCTAGAAGCGTAGTACGCAAGACAGTCTACCCAATGCTTTTGAGACCTGAAGCCCCAATTCATCAGGACGGACCTTATTGTACGTTCCATTGACTATGGACTGAATTAAGTCGGGCTTGGTCGCTATTAACTCGATTGTCAATTCAACAGAAGAGTTACATGTAAATTCGTCGAAGAAACGGAGAGCAAGGACAAGAGTTTAGGAGACAAAAGTAAATGTATTGATTTTATTGTTTTTTCATCTAAGTTCAGTCGGCCATCACCTCTCACAAATATATGAGGTGGCTGGTATTCCAGTGTAAGATAGGGTACCTCATACATATTTAGAAGTTGAATTCTAACTCCTGAATGTAGCCTTACACTAGGTAGAACTTGTCACCAGTTTCGTACTGGATCTAGACCAAGCGTATGTTGTTGTCTCCCGTGAAGATCCGTCGTGATCCTTCTTTGTTAAGATGGGGCTCTTTCCTTTGTCTTTGTGCTTCAACAGGTGTGTATCCGTGGGCTTTTGGGTATACTAGCACAAACTAGGGCCCAAAATATAGGAGTTTCCATGCTTGAACCGGTTGATAATCTGACTTGGCCTATATTTTTGGTAAGTACCCATTCCCATCGCGACCTCTTGGAATAGCTTCTAGATCCTTTTGGTTCCTTCCCTTTCTCCTAGTTGACTTGATCCTTGACTCCATCATGGTCCCCGCGACTTAACATGTCTGCTAAGCCCATCTTTGAAAACATGTCTTCATCGTCTTGGTTCGAAGCCAACCCAAAATGGGTGACAATAGCAGGCATTAGAGGAAACTTATTCATTCTCTTGTAAGAGATGCGGAATAATCGAGGAACATGAGCAACTCAGACCCTACATTACAAATTATTATAAAGTTTTGCTTGGATACCGGGAAGAGGGCATCTTCTCTATGGATGAGTCCCGAATTGATGACATTCTCCAAGTTTCCGGTGAGGAAAATAACCTTCTTACTGTACCATATACCGAGGAAGAAGTACGAAAGGTAATTTTCGAAATGGAACACAACAACACGCTAGGTCCGAATGGTTTCCCAGCTGAGTTCTATTAGAACTTCTGGGATGTCATCAAATCGGATCTCCTAGATTTGTTCGGCTTCCTTCATACTAGACAACTAGACATGTTTCGTCAAAATTTCTTTGAGATAATTTTATTACCTAAGGTTAATGAATCAGAAAGGATCCGACAATATAGGTTCATCTGTCTTTTAAAATTAATTTTAAAATCTTCAAAAAATGCAACAATTAGGCTAAACTCGGTGGCCAACCATGTGGTTGTCCCACACAAACTGCATTCATGCAAGGAAGGAATATCCTAGATGGGGTAGTAATCCTACATGAAATAGTCTACAAACTACATCGCAAAACGTTGAATAGGGTAACACTAAAAATTAACTTTGAAAAAGCATATGACAAATTAAAGTGGTCTTTTCTCCAACTGACTCCCGGAATGAAAGGATTTTCTTTAGAGTGACGTGTTTTAATCCATGGTTTCATGTATGGAGGTAGTGTGCTCATCAAAGTCAAGGATGATGTTGGCAGATACTTCTAAACAAGAAAAGGACTAAGAAAAGGTGATCCATTATCGCCCATACTATTTAATGTAGTGAATGATATGTTAGCTGACATGATTAAGCATGCTAAAAATAATGTCCAAATTGAGGGAGTGATTCCACATCAAATTGCTGGTGGACTTTCTATTCTCCAACATTGATGCATAGTTTAAAAAACCGGACCGGTGATCGAACCGGCGATGCTATCGGTTTAGGTTTTTATTGGTCGGACCAGTGGTTCATTCAGTTCGATGGTGACAAAAAACCGTTCCTTTTAATTAAAATTTACGCAAAAATGGGAACAACATGACAATAAAATGTATATTAAACGTAATCACAAAACATGGTGTCTCTAAGTGGTATTGAGCCTTATTTGATGCTATTTCTATCTAGGATAAGGTCTTGAGTTTGATTCTTCTTACAACTTCTTCTTTTTTCCTGGTTTTTTGCTATTTAGACCGGTGCCTCTTAAAAAACCGGTGAGGTCATCGGTTCAGGTTTTTTCCGGTTAAACCACCGAACCGGTCCGGTTTTTAAAACTATGCATTGATGACATCTTGAGCCTACAGATTGGTCCTCCATCAATTTAGGCGATATCTAGTTTCTTGATTAAATGTAGTATTATTTTTACTTTTTTCTTCCTGGACATATTGCAGCTGTGTGCATCTTAGTTATAAAGAGACCGGATGTAATGTTTACTAAACCTTTTAATAAGTAATATAAGGCGTGAAAAATGCATAGTAACAGTTTAATAAATCCGACGTAAATCTGGAGTGACGGGTCATTTCAGCCGTGTGTTGTAACCAAGATTTTGTTCCGCTGACGTCTCGGCCGAGATCCGTCCTGATTGGAAAAAGGAATCCACGCGTAAAAGGGTAGAAGCCCGGCCGGCGACGACCCAACATTTTGCGTCTATGCGTCTATGGAGACGAGCTTGAATCGGATCGTAGATGGACTTACAACGTGGTTCGAACCGACTGATGCAAGGAGCGCTAGCCCCGGCTCCTAATCCACCTCGAACCTGCAAAACCCACACAGATACGGCACGGCGGCAGTCCAACACCAGTTCGTTTCGGAGTAGTAGCTCTATTGTACATACACGGTGGAATCCGCGTGGGATTGCACCCCACGTCCTTTATATACACGTCCATTGTGCAGCTTCAGATCAACCCACGACCGAATCGCGCTTCAACGGAGCCTTGCGCAAGCAACAACCGAAAGCATCGTCGACATGGCCAAGCCGAGCGTCAACCTCTTCGCGCTCCTCGACAGTGACGACCCCGGCGACAAACGCCTCGGCGACATGAACACGGCGGCGGCAGCAGCCACCCAGGAATCGTCTGCTCGGGATCAGGTGATCAGACAGAACCAGCTGGAGAAGAAGGCCAAGGCGAAGAAGCGCGCCGCCGCCCGCGCTAAAACCAAATCTGCAGGGGCTTCTTCCGCGGATAGCAACGCCAATGGTAAGATCAAGGCCGACGACGGCGCGAAGCGGGGAGGGTATAGCAACGGCGGACCATCATCTGGGAAGCAGCAATCCGGCGCCGCGTCGGGTGGATTTAACAAGTCATCATCATATGATGGCAACAAGGGAGCGGCAGGGAGGCAGCAACCTGGTAATGTGGCAGAGAACAAGGGAGCAGCGTCAGGGAAGCAGCAATCCGGCGCGCCTGGTGGATTCAACAAGTCATCGGACAACAAGGGAGCGTCAGGGAGGCAGCAACAACCTGGTATGGCAGAGAAGAAGGTCCCTGGACAAGCCATGCAGGCGCCGCCACCGGCTGCTGCCAAGCAAGCTCCTCCTCCGCCGCCGCCGCCACCACCGAGCCTATGTGACACCGCGGAGTTCCCATCGTTGAAGTAGTGCTAGACGATAGATAGCTTTATTTTCCGTGAGATTTTTATGAAAACAATATTTGTAACTTTGCGACATGTTATCAAATTCCTTATGTGCATCAGTAATAATATTATTATGACGAAAAAAGTCGCATTGGGTCCGTATATGTTCGCGATTGGGTGGCTCTGGTTACAAGTTTTCAGATTCACACCACAAAAAAAAATATTAAGGGGCAGTCATAACAGGTTCAACTAGTAATTGACAGTTTGCACAGATGCAACAAATAAGAGAGTTTCATACAGCTTTCTACAACCCAAAACACACGCCTCGGTATTATTAGTACTAATTCAATTACATAGAAAAAACTGAAATTGCCTCAACTTTCACTTGCTGAAATAAATGCATGACCAAATCCATATACATTATGATATTGAGGACGGCGGCGCTTAAAGTACTGTCCTATGCACAGATATAGATTTCTAATAATATGACCCTGTGATCAATGAGAGAGCAGTGTTCTCTCCAACAATACGTCATGCTCTCTTTGAAACAGATGGCTATGGTAAAGGCGTGATTCGCCTACCAGAACTGTATATTCATTCAAAACCTGCTTCTTTAGAGAAGAAGAAGTACAGCAGCATTTGACAGGTTCACGATTGGTTGCGATTAAGCATACTCTGGAAAGAAATGTACAAGTCTTTGTGCTCTGTTCCAAAAATCTCCTCTGCTTTTGACAGTGTGTCCTGTACAAATAGATCAAGTAGAAAGCATCAGATGAAATATTTTGTGGACATCAATGAACCAAGTGGTTGTACATACTAGTAAACAATGCTACCTCTCGCGATTGTTTCTGCGCATTGAATTCCTTGATGTTCGCCAAGAATGCTCCAAATTGCTCATAAGAAAGTCGAGTCCTGGTATTTGTGGCCACAAGTGTTATGAGATGAACAAACTTACAAACCACAACTTTTCTGAACAGAGTCAACAGCATAGTAACCAACCGAGCTTGTCGGAAGAATTCCTTTCCATCTATACGAGGTCGCCCTGGACATATAAGAAAACACAAACACGTTCAGGGACTATCCAAAGTGAATACCGGACTCCCATTGATGATTCGATGTGTAGAACCTGTGAATGAGCGGTGATGAGGAGGAGAAACGGGTGCTGAATACTGATGACTTGATCCATTCCATGATGGATATGCTGATTGGTCTTCAGACCGAGATCTTGTGGGTGATGCTGGACCAGAATAGAACTTCGGAGTAGATGGACCAGTTGAATACGCAACTTGGGAACCACCAGAGGATGAAAATATTGGTGCTGGACCAGAAGTTATTTCTGGGGCTACATATGGTGTGATTGAGAACTGGTATCCTGTGAATGCTTCCATAGTAAGCGACTGATAGTCAAGAAATAACATGCGTTACGATTTAGTTGTTCAAAAGTAAGAGTTAACTAATGCTACCTTGGGATGATTCGGTGATTGTGGATCTGCTGGAAGTATTTGAAGAGACGCGGCTGCTTGAAACTTCATCTGTCAATTCAAGTGTAAAAAAAGAAATCAAGGAAAAGACACACATACACCCTCTCGCTCAATATCAGTGGCTCTGAAATTTGTGAGGTTGACGAACACCTTTCCCAGGAGGAATTCGAGATCTCAAATTATTTTCAACATCTACATCACGATCTTCACCTGTTTCTGAAAATTGCTGCAAAGTAATGCAGGTAATGTTACTTGTCACCAAACAAGACCAGTACAACAGAAACTTAGAAATCTTCGAATAGGAAAGAAGATTTTGGTCAATAGGACTGACCAATAAATTATCTTCACTAAGTGATTTCATCAGCTGCTTCTTAAATGCCTCCAACTGCAAACAACAAAAGACCTTGAGTAATTCCTCAACAACCAAACTAAAATTTTCATGTTGATACAATCTGAGATTTTACTAAGTTTATACTAATCAATTAGTGTACCCTACCGTACAATTTGATCAATAAAGTCGAGAGTAACGAAATAAAAAGTTATGAAAAATTATGTTGCCAAAGAAAACCTCACAGCGCAACACTCCCAGCTTCCACACAACAGTGTAGAATCGAATTAAAGATTTGTGTAATTGACAGTAAAGGAGTCGTCATCCACCAATCTTATTTTAACTCTTTCGTATTGTTCCCCACAAACCTGGCTAGCAATTTGATCTTCTAAAATATTGTGTCAATATTTTTTTTTTAAATACATGTCAAAACTATCTATCTATCTATCTATATCACAGGCTTCACTATGAGGACAACAAAATCAAGTTAGTATATCCGTGACACCGCAATACCGCTTGGAGCAAAGCATGGCCTATTTTTAGTTGTAGGCCCCTATACAAGTAAAACTGTGCCAAATTGTTCGCCACACTGAAATTGACAGAACTAGCAAGATTTCCAGTAAGGATCTTGCCCCAGCCTAAGCTGCACCTTCTGATGGAAGTACTGGAATTTTTATTAAGCAACTTTGATAAGTGAAGTCAATGAAAATCTGTAACCTTCGATCAGAGTGACACTAAAACTCACAGAAGTTTGTGACAGTACAATGAACACTCAGCAGTGGGTAGACAAATTTCATCCAATTCCATGAAACTACAGAGTGTTCGACTCGATCTTCAGCAAATTGTCCACAATCAATGGCACTGAAAAACATATCACTACCATAAACAAGCAAATGACACTAGCAAGCCACAGCTTTAGTCTAAATTTCCACTAAACAGACACTAAAATCCACATTTCTAATCAAAATAAACAAGTTTCAGCAATAATCAACCTTAAGAACAGAACATCCTAATGAGGAATCACAGGAATCACACTAAGATCGTAGCTAAAAGATAGACCAAAATCACACCTTGGCCAAGTTCCTGGACAGCTTCTTGGCTGTCACGGCGAGCGTGTCCCTCTCCTTCACCAGCTTCGCCTGCACACGGAGAATCAAACACGACCAGCAAATTACAAACCGTAACTATCCCCGCACAAATGTCTCGGCGGAAGGGACGCACGTTGTCTTCGAGGGCGGCTAGGAGGCGGGCGTCAGAGTCGGCGAGACGAGCACGGAAATCGGCTTCGGAGCGGTCACGGTCGGCGAGGTCTCGGCGGAGGCGCGCGACGTCAGCCTCGAGACGGGAGACGCGGGAGGAGATGGCCATGGAGGTGATCTTGCGCGCGATGTCCAGCTGCTCGTACGGGTCGGTGGGGATCGCGGCCAGGATCTCGTCCGGCAGGTGGAATTCCACCCCCGTGGCCGCCCCCGAGGCCTCGTGCCTCGCCATCGCCATCGCCGCCGCCGCCGCCGCTGCCTGAGATGGACGGGGCCGTCAGCTCCCTGTACGGTAGTCCCGGTGGTCGACGCCGGGGAAGGACAGTACTGGAAATTTTCTAATGATGTTTTTTTTCCTTCTGTATTTTATTCTTCTTTTTGGGAAGTGACGGGGATTGGCAGCTGTATACTGATGAGGCCACAGCTCATTTTCCATGCTTGTTTTGTCTTTTGGCTTCATTTCTTCCCTTTTTCTTCTTAATTTTCTATTAATCCTTATTGAAAATCATAATGTTTTTTGCCCTTTTGGTCTTCTGTTGGCAAGTTCTTGCAGTCGCACCCACAGGATAAAACAAGGGTTGGTAGAAATGGCGCATGAAACAATTATGTAAATACAGTATATTGTGTGATTTGAATGGTTATAGATTATCTGAAAATCTCTTACAAAACACCTTACAATGAGCTATGCATTTCTAGAAAAGTCTTTAACTAAAATAATGTCCTTCGATTCCACCATTTACGGAGGTCCTTGGACTTTCCCCTCCCCACCGCTTGGCACGAATCGAGAGGCAGGTCTTGAGAGTCGCTTCCTCTCGACCAGGCCTCTCCCATGGCCCTCTCGCTGGAATAGCCGGTGAGGGGTGGCCGGGCGACGGCGCCGGAGTAGGTTTTAGGTTTCTTAGGAGTCTAGGGTTAGGTCTCGACTGCGTGTCGTGGTGTGGTGTCATGATGAGAAGAAGATTCGAGATCTCCCCAGTTGGATCTTGATCTACCTTGTCTTCTCATCTCTCGTTGTGGATCTCCGGCGGTCGGAGACAATTACAGCGGAGGTGGAGGTGAGGAGCTTCTCCTGTAATAAAACTATCGTTGACCGTCGATATGGTGAAGGTGTGGTTGCTACGGTTCCCCGTGGCGAGGAAGGGCGGCGTGGCGGCCTGCTGGAGAGTGCGTCTATCTCCCCCTTGGCCGGCCTTGGAGGAGAGGGGGCGGAGCGGAAGGTCATGATCCCCTTCTCAAACTAGTGGTTCCTAGCCTCTCCTTTGTGGGAGGTCGTCTTTCTGGCACGGCGCTGCGGATCGATGGCATCCTTGCTATCTCGTCCAAACCACCATGGTGGTGGCAGCAAGACGGAGGTGAGTATGTGTCGACTTGCTTGTGTTGCGCATGTGGCTGCGTATGATGTTCATCCGCAGTGGTCCGAAGACGGCGAAGCTTCCGCTGGGCCACTACCCTTTCTGGTCCAAGGGCGATCTGATCTTTCAACCTCCTTCTAAGGCTCTGTTCGGTGTCTCTCGTCGGAGTCCCCTCCTCTTCCTCGTCAAGTGGTCCGCCCCCGACGAACAAGAGGCGGCCGGCGATTGAGGCCCACCTATGGTGGAGAAGACCATGAAGAATATGGACTTGATTGCTTTTTTTTCTTCCTGAGGTCTTTTATGTAATTATTCAGGCATTTTCTGCGAATTGTAGGTCTTTCTAGGCAATAGATGCAAAGGGCTTGAACGCAAAATTGTACCCACCTTTATTTAATGGCAGCTTCTAGGCTTCTCGGGGCCGCTCTTGTGCAAAAATAAAAATAAAAAAACAATGTCCTTCCAAATTAATTTCTCAAGTAAGGTTAAAGGGGAAACATGCAGTTTCATTTTAGAAAAAAAAACTTTACCTATGAAAATGATACTGTGCTGTCGCAGAGAGATGTTCTCCTAAGCTCTCCAGGCCCAGCCCGTAATGTTTTGTTGGTGGGAGCTATCAATGTACTGGCCCATTTATGCTAGCGAAGCCACAAGCGCGCAGCGGGCAGAGCGCGCAGCAGAGTTTAGTACCACCTCGCTTGCTTAGCAGCCGTGCCAGCCGAGGGACTTGTATATAAGGAGCACCAGACCCGCCTGGAGAAATCACGCAGCTGCGCGGTGAGCACAAAGCGAACTATTCTTTCGCCTTTTACTAAAGAATACCGTGTGCGCGCCGCAAATAGCAGCATACGCTAATTTTTAAAGGGGACTCTCCTACTGCAGGAGTGACCCCACAATTCCAAAGATAAGTTTGATCTTCTCGACCTGCTGTACTGACAGAAAATTGTTCAATCAGGGCTGGCTTCTCTTGTTTCTATCTGAAATTAGTTCTCAGTTTCAGTTTGTCGAGCCCAATTGTTGCATGTTTCGCTACTGATGGCATTAAAACTGAAGGGCTTGCTTGTCAAAATCTTGCCTACTTCAAAGATAAATTTTGGAAGTTGTTTCGAAGATAAAAGCTTGAACTTTACAAGCAGGTTGTTGTGAGGGATCCATTAATGCCAGACGGCTCTTGTTCAGGTATGATTCTGTGTGGTTATCTGTTTCTCGGACCTGTAAGATGAACTAAAGGTATTACAAAATGGGCATGCAGATTTTTTTTTGGCTATAATTAATTTATTCCATAGTTTAATTTTTGAAAGGTATTGCAATCTGCGTTTCATTTTTCTCTCGGAAGAATGACTTCAGTTTTGAGGCAATAAGATGAACTGAAGTGAGCAAATGATGTTCAGGTGTAATTTTTCATCCCAAACAAGAAGCAAAACTCTGGTCAATGATGAGAAAACTGTAAGGATTATTTAGTCACATCGAATCGGTAGATTGATAAGATATCAACGTGGTAGCACGTCAGAGCATTTTACTCACTACAGTGCAACTAATCAGCAGTAGTGTACTGAAGCCATTCTGCTGCTGCTGCTGCTCGCAGATCACTTGGGACCGAACAGGTACATATGTCATTGCAGCTCAACAAAGTATGACACTATTGGTTGTATAAGCAACAAGGAAACCAAATTGTGCTGCCTGAAATCATGAAACAATGCCTCGGACTCGGTCACACAAATGAATAATGTATGTACACGGGCGACTAGACTACATGATTCTACGAAGAGGGACACTGCACTATGATTGTTAGCCTGAATCTAAATCGGGTTCGTACAGGAGCATCGCTCTACTCTGCTCCTTCCCTCCAGTGCCTAGGAACATGATGAACGCCACCGACTTACCAGCTACGGTTCCAAATCCTGAAACCTGCATCAAGATGTGAGCATTAGCGACCAAACACATGAATCACAACACAAAAAATGAAGGAAGGAGTGTTTCCGTGGTTCGTCAGTTTTGGTCCTTCATACATAGCATCTCACTCAAACAAAGGTTCAATTCTGATAGGAGGTCCTTCATACATAGCATTTCACTCAAACAAACAGACATTGCTCTATATTATGCTTCTGCGGTTGATGTGGAGACCACCGGCTACTTCTTGCTCCTCTAAGATACCAAGTTTCCTCCTACAAAAATACAAAAGCCTAATGTTGACCTTTTGTCATCAAGGCAATTAGCCCAATCAGCATCACAATATCTCTCTACATCCAAGTGCCCATTGGCCTTTGAAAGTATGAATTTGGCGGAATATATGATGGATATATTGTTGAGTCTTATGGACGAGTATATATAGGCGTACAGGGGATCATCTTGAAGTACAAGTCAAGTTAGGATTGTACGTAAACAGATCCGAACTCTATCTAAACTACCATAACAATCGTATATGTCTAATACTCTAACACTCCCCCGCAGTCGTAGCGGTAGCGTCGTGAACAACTAGAACGTCGTGGATGGTCAGACTGGAAACCGAAATAGAATCCAGTAGGCTGATATCGCCCCACAGTAGTAGCTACAGTGTCGTAGACGGCGTGTCGCGGCGCGAATGCTTGGACTGTAGAGGAAGCTAACGAGGTGCTCAAGCGAGGTGGTAGTCCTTTGTGCCGATGTCGACGTAGCCGAGAGCGTTGGGCGCTACAACCTTGGTCGAGGTAGCCGTGCGAGGGATCGCCGTGGTCGATGTCGTGGTCGGATACCGATGTCGAGGTAGCTACACATGAAGCCGCAAGCGCATAGTGCGCGAGTAGAATGACAGAGACGTGTCGAGGCAGTCGTTGAGGATGTCGATGCCGAAGTCGATGCAACCCAAGCCGTCGGAGACGAGGTGCGATAATAATCTTGCCAGAATCAGGCGCACTTCGGGGACGAAGACATACTTTGGTTGTGCCAGAACCGAGTACGCAAAGAAGAACTTGTCGGTGACGCGGTCGAGACAGTCATAGAGGAAGGTGTCGATGCCGAAGAAGATGTTGTCGAGGCCGACGAAGACGAAGCGTCGATCCGAGATTGCCAGGCTCAGAGACGCGTCGGGGACGAAGGTACGCACCAGTGTTGCCAATACCGGGCACGCAAGGGCAGAGACGAAGACGTAGAGGGCGGCGAAACCAACGGCGACCTAGAGTGGTCATGTTGGACGCCTAGATTGGAGTGGCGACGGTACTCGAAATTGGTGAGGAAGAACCCGACGGTGTGACAAAGACCATGCGCGAACGGTGGCAACCCGTGCAGAGGGAGGTGGCGTGGTGGAGCCAAGTACGTCGATGCGCGGGGACGGTGATGATGACCGCGTGTAGGAACACTACGCCCCCAAGGGGCGCAACATCGCTGCAGGGCACGAGTCGTTACAGCAGCTAGTTGACCAAGGCGGCCGTGTTGCAGCCCGAAGAAGCGACACAGCGACAGCATGTAGATCGATTTGTGGTAGGCGCATACTCGAGGACATGCTTGACATAGATGACACGAGATCGGTTGAACCGACCGACGGTGCGCCGTATGCGCCATGACGTGGATGACGCGTAGATCGAAGTCGACGGCGACGTTGTCGGTGAAGTCCCGGACGATGACGACGAAGATGATCCAAGGGGGGCGGCCATAGTAGCCTTTCGATGAAGTCGTAGCAGCCGACCGAGGTGCCCGGTAGCATGCCATGAGGTTGCGGCAGCATGCCGAGGCAGACGCAGCAGCGGAGGAGGCAGGCACACGAGCGCGATGTAGATCATCGATGCCGATGGTCGGAGTAGAAGTGCGATGGTGGTGACGACGGTGCGCGACTCAATCCGATCTATGATCGGTAAAATAAAAAAGAAGACCAGTGAAGCGATCGATGGAGAGAAAACCCGATCTAGAGATCGGAAAAGACTCACCAGGGCAGCCGATCACATATCGGCGGGTGAACCCTGCGACGGATCGCACGGCCCCCGACGGAGATCATGGAGATCGATCCCCCGGAGGCGGCGCAGCGTAAGCGTGCGGCTAGGGTTTGGACCGGTTTGGCTGATACCATGAAAGAGTATGAGTTTGGCGGAATATGATGGATATATTATTCATCCTTATAGGAAATTATATATAGGCGTACTAAGGATCATCTTGGAGTACAAGTCAAATTAGAAATGTATGTAAACAGATCCTAACTCTATCTAAACTATCATAACAACCGTATATGGCTAATACTCTAATAGCCTTGAACCATACCTCCTTGTGGACTCCCTTTTAGATACCGCAAAATTCAGTGTGCTGCCTCTAGATGCCCACTTCTAGGATAATGCATGTAGCGGCTGACCGCACTCACTGCATAGGATATGTCAAATATTGTGTGACACAAATAGATGAGCTGACCTACGAGCTGTTGGTAGCTCTCTCTATCAGCTGGATTTCCTGATTGCACACACAATTGATGATTTTGCTCAATAGCAGTTGAAGCAGCTCGACACCCAAGCATACCGGTCTCATTGAGCAGATCCAATACATATTTTTGTTGAGGGAGAACTATTCCTTTAGGAGATTTTTCAATCTCTCAATACCCAAAAAATACTTGAGTAGCCCCAAATCCTTAACCTAAAATTCTTTGCTCTACCTCACCTTTAGCTGACTTCTCCCCTCATTATCATCTCCCGTGATAATAATGGCATACACATAAACAACAAGAATGGTGATATGAGTCTCCAAATGCCTACAGAATACCGTGTAATCCCCATTACTGGTGTTTGTGATATGGAAGCTAGGTGGGAGTCCCCTCTAAACCTCTTCTTAGAGATCTCCATACAAGAATACATAATTCACATCCAACTGATGCAATTGCCATCCAAAGTTTGCATCACAAGAAATAAGAGTTCTTACCGTGCTCATCTTTGCGACGGGTGCAAATGTCCCATCATAGTCAATCCCATAGGTTTGACTGTAACCCCTTGCCACCAACCTCGCTTTGTATTGTTCTATTTCCCTTCTGGTCTTTTCTTCATAGTATACACCCATTTACAAGTAACTCGACTTTTCCCTTGTGGAAGGGAAACGAGATCCCATGTCTTGTTCTTCTCAAGAGAACAACATTTTTATGAAATTTGAGGGAACATTTTTTATGGAATTTGAGGGAACAAGATGCCATGTCTTATTCTCCATGAGAGCATTATATTCATCTTGCATTGCCTTGCACCAACGATCATCCTCTAGAGCCTCTAAGACTGTGGTTGGTTCACCTGTAGAAGTAAACATGCCATAGCAAACGTTGCCACCAGTATACTATTTTGGTTGTCAAATACCTTTTTGTAACTTGGTTTGTGGCTCAAGAACGGGAGGCCATGGAGGAGAACTGTGCGGTTGCTGACTCGTGTACTAACGAGCTCGTTGGGGAACCCCAAGAGGAAAGTATGATGAGCACAACAGTAAGTTTCCCTCAGTTATGAAACCAAGGTTATCAATCAAGTAGGAGCAAGGAAACACCCCAAAGGTGTAGCTAGCTGAACGTTGGCAGGGCGCACTACCGATGCCAGCAGCAATGTGGAGACCTACACAACACAACCACAGAACTCTGTCCCCAACTTGCGATGAGGTTGTCAATCTCACCGGTTTTGCTGAAAACAAAGGATTAAACGTATCGAATGAAAGGAAGTAATAGTTTGCAGAAAGTAAACACAAAGCAGTAAACGGTTTGTAGATTGTATGTAAAAGAAAGGACCAGGGTCCATAGTTCACTAGAGGTGGCTCTCCTTAAGACAGATAACATGCTGGGTGAAGAAATTACAGCGGGGCAATTGACAAACATCGAGAAAGCATACAAGCATATACTAATCATCTTGACTCCTTTGAGACTTGATTGGGCATTACAACATTATACATAGACCGCCATCCAACTGCATCTATGACTAATAATCCACCTTCAGGTTATCATCCGAACCCCCTCCAGTATTAAGTTGCAAGCAACAGATTATTGCTTTACGAATTGCCTGTAATGTAAACAATACGATTGTTCTATGAACAAAGGATTGTTGTTTTCTCCCTAGTAGCAACAACACATCTAGTACCTTAGAGATTTCTGTCACTTCCCCAGATTACCAGAGGCATGAACCTACTATCGAGCATAAATACTAATTCTTGGAGTTGCTAGCATCTACTTGGCCAAGATAGCTACTAACAACGGAAAGCATGCAAGATCACAAACAACAAAGACATGATAGAATCAATAATCAATCTGAAATAGCATCTCAATATCCATCGGATCCCCACAAACACAACATGCAGAATTACAAATAGATGATCTTGATCATGAACGGAGCTCACAAGATCTAGACATGAAAGCACAAAGGAGGAGAACCAGCCATCTAGCTACTACATGGACCTGTAGTCCAGAGATGAACTACTCACGCATCACACCGGAGGCTTGCATGATGATGAGGAAGGCCTCCAGGGTGAATTCCCCTCTCCGGTAGGGTGCCGGGAAGAGCTTCAGATCCCTCCCGATCTAGGGATGGAGACGACGACGGCTACAGACTCTTTCGTGGATTTTTGATCGGGTACTTAGGGTTTTGGTCCCGAGGGAAATATATAGGCGGAAGGAGAGGCCGAGGGGGTGCTGGGGGCGGCCAGACCACCCCCTGGCATGGGCCAGGCCTGGCCGTGCGGCCAGGTGGTGTGGCTAGGCCCCAACCCTTCTCCGTCTCGTATTCTGGCTCCAGATGCCTTCCGGTAAAATAGCGACTTTGGCTTTTGTCCCGTCCAATTCCGAGAATACTCATTTTCTGACTTTCCTGGAACCAAAAACAGCAGAAAACAGGCAGCTGGCACTATGGCTCTTGTTAATAGGTTAGTCCAAGAAATCATATGAAAAGTACTCCAAAGTGTGGATAAAACACAACAAAGTAGATAAAACCAAGCATGGAACATCAAACATTATAGATACATTTTAAATGTATCAACATCCCCAAGCTTAACTCATGATCGTCCTCGAGTATGTAAGTGATAAAAAGAAAGAATAATTTTTGAGGTGACATGCACCATCATAAACTTGATCAAAGTATTTGCAAAACATTCAAAGCTGGGATCATAGTACTTCAATCATAACATGAAAGACAAAGTTCTAGCAATAAGACACAGAAACTATGATGCAGCATGAAAAGGCACAAACAAAATATTCATGAATAACAATGCTTTGCAAGACGTTTGTTTGTTTCACATAAAGAAAACATAGCATAATAGTATTCAGCTTGTCCCTCATAGAGTAGCAAACATAAATGCATAGGACACCTTCAAAGTTAATAAGAGTGACTAGACACAAATAGTTTAAAACAAGCAATATCAAAGTTATGCATCAATCAAGAAGTCTTGGGACAATGCACATAGAACTAAGAATGGACACTATGCTCTCAAAGTAAGTGCATAAAGGTAGAAGGTGGAGACTCAATATACAAGTGGAAGAAAGGCCTTCATAGAAGGAAGTAGGGATTCAAGTTTCATAAAGAGCTTCCAAAAATTATGGTACTTAATAGCTTTCAGCTCTCATTGCCCCTATCATAAGCATCTTGAAGTGATTAAGGTTAAAGTGAACAAACTATGGTGTATATGCTTGACAAAGTATAAGTTGGAAATCTCATGTCCCTTGAATACGAGGGCCGCTCATCATGCTACTCAAGTTTAGTCACCGGTAAGTTCTTGTCATCGTAAGTACATGTGTATCATAGAGAACCGCCAACGGGGTACCCCTTGCCCGATGATACGGAAGAATCCCCATATCAAAATGACAAGGCAAGCAGACAAGGAGCATCTCAACAATCTTCTTATTTACCATGGGAATATGGTGCTTTTTTTCTCTCTTTCCTCTTTTCATAATATCTCTTTTTTTCTTTTTCTCTTTTTTTCTCAATATAGGACTCCTTTTTTTTATAAGAAGAATGCTTCATAGACAGCTCATTATGGTTACGCTGCAGGTTTCCACCATGTCAGCATGGATTAGACCAGCGGCCTAGTCGTTTCTCTAACACATATACATAACTCCATGGACTTACAAGCTCCCCTTTCATTTCACACCGACGACATCCATAGACAAAAGAGCATGATATCAACTAGGTACAGAGTACCAAGTGCAATGTTGAAAGCGTTCCCCATGACAGCATGGTTCTGCTAATTCCGAACAAGTAAGTGCAAGCATATACAACATAGACGACACAATAGTTCAAGTTTATTAAGGGCAAGAAAAGTAAAGTGTGCCATCAAGTTCGTGAGAGCTTTAATCACTAGTTTTCTCATAACAAGTTTAATTTGGAAGGTAAACAAAAGCATGAATATACTTGGAATAGCATAAGCTAGTATGTAGGTATGGTGGACTCTTTGGAATAACTTGGTTTAGGGAGTTGGATGCATGAGTGGAACTCATACTTGGTTGTGGAGGCTAGCAAAAGACTGGGAGCGACAAACTAAGAGAGCAATAATGGCCATAATCATGCAGAGCGACAAAACATCATTGATCAAAGCATAAAGTGATACTACAAGTTGAAAACTAAAGGATCATAAAGGCTTATGGTGACTTGAGATAGTCATAACATGGTGTGAGCATGCGCCAAGTCAAACCAAACGGAACATCAAAGGAGAATACCACTATACTATGCTTTAATATGCTAAAACAACGCATCATTCATCCAAGGCACATTAAGCAATATCAATTGTTTATAACAAGTCATGCTACAGCAAATAATACTAAGCATAAAGCCAAAACAATATGAAGCATGGCATGACAAAGCATAGGCCACAGTCAAAAACAAACTCTCTTTACCACTTAAGCATGAACTTTCCTACTCTTTTCCAAACCAAACCAAACTATTTGAAAACCAATGTATGAAAGAGGGGGTCCAACCAATTTATTCAGCAAACTAAACAAACACAGCAAACGAAAAACCAAAATGAAAACGAAAAAGAATACGCTCCAAGAACAACACAACTGTGCATTAAACAATAAAAATGAAGCGTTTGGAAGAAACCTGAGATTTTTATTGATGAAGAAGGGATGCCTTGGGCATCCCCAAGCTTTGACACTTGTACTTCTTGGATATTTCTTGGGGTGACATGCGTGGTATCCCCAAGCTTGAGCTTTAGTCCACCCTTCATCTCATTACTCATTCCTTCCATACACCTGAATTTTTTCCTTCATACAAAACTTCACACAATCTTTATTAGCAACATTAGTGCACTCAAGATAATAGGTCTTAAGGTTCAGTTCTAACACCAAATAAACTTCCATTAGAACACTAACTACTGAAGCACTTCCCTCAAAAAGCTCAATTCCCCAAAAGAACTCAAAAAGGAACCAACAAGAAGCAAATGCAGAAAATGGCAGAAATATGTCAAAACCGACCAGCAGGTAAAAACGAATTTTTTCGAAGACCTTATGTTGATCAAATCAAAAAGTGTTGAACTAATGTAAGTGAGATAACAACCTGGGGAAGAATAACAAAAATTCACGCCTCAAAAGGACGTTCATATATTTTACACAAATTTGTACGGTGAAGCACAGAAATCTGTTTCGGGATAGCAACTTTCCCAATCATTACTTCTCTCTCATTAGAGGTTACTCTTGGCACAAAAAGCAAATAAAAAGGATAAGAAGCGGTTATTACAGAGGTAATAACTTCCAAGACTCATCTAAAACTTTTGGGTTATCTCCTAATAAGTACTTTTCTTTAACGCCTTTAAGTTAGGCATAAGAAGCAAGAAAGAATCAAGTGTTCTCAAATGAAGAAGCATTAAAACCAAATTTTGTTTTCATTGGAGAGGCAAAAGAAATCTTCTCTCTCTTCTTAGGGAAGTGTTCTATACCTTTCTTGAGTGGGAGTTGATATTTAATGGTGCCTTCTTTTATATCAATAATGGCACCAATAGTTCTAAGAAAAGGTCTTCCCAAAGTAATAGGACAAGAAGCATTGTATTCAACATCCAAAACATAGAAATCAACGGGGACATAGGCATTGTTAACCATAGTAAGAACATCATTAATACTACCCATGAGTTTCTTTTTAGCATTATCATCAAGTGGGACATTTAAATAACAATCTTCAAGTGGAGGCAAATTAAGCATATCATAAATCCTTCTAGGCATAATAGAAACACTACTATCAAGATCACATAAAGCTTTGAAATCAAAATCATTCACTTTCATATTAATGATGGGTTCCCAACCATCTTCTTGTTTTATAGGAATAGAAGCTTTATGTTTCATCTTTTCTTCTTTAATCTTTATGAGAGCATCATTAATGTGTTTTGTAAAGGCCATGTTCATAGCACTAGCATTAGGACTTTTAGCAAGCTTTTGTAGGAACTTAATAACTTCAGAGATATTGCAACCATCAAGATCAAAATCAAAATTATCATCTAAAGTAGTAGAACTATTACTAGCCTCAACACTAGTGGTGGTGATAGTAGAAACACTAATGTTTCTAGCAATTTCATCTTCTCTTTCCCACTTAGCATGTAATTCAGCTAATAGTCTAACATTTTCGTCAATTCTTACTTGTATAGCATTAGTAGCTGCAAAGGGATTATCATTAGTTTCAGGTTTAGCAGCCATTTTATTAAAACAAGATTGAGCTTCAGCTAGAGATGCTATATTTCTTTCAGCATTAGAGAGTTTTTCCTCAATAGTTTTATTGAAAGAAGTTTGTTTACTAATAAAGTCCTTAAGCATAACTTCAAGTTCCGAGGTAGCACTCCTATTGTTGCTGTAGGAATTTCCATAAGCATTACCATTGTTGGGAGGATATGGCTTATAATTGTTGTTACCAAAATTATTCCTATAAGCATTATTGCCAAAATTATTATTTCTTATGAAGTTCACATCAACTTGTGAAGGAGATATGCCCTAGAGGCAAATAATAAATAGGTTTTTATTGTCATATCTCAATTAGTTCATAATAGTTTCATACTGTGTTATAACTGTATTAATACGAAACGTTAATACACGTGTGGTATGTAAACAAACTATGTCTCTAGTTACCTCTAGCGAACTAGTTTATTGGTCGTGAGGATGATCTAGGGTTTCGAGATCATGGGCATTTATGCCAATTGACAATGAGGTCACATCATTAGTGGAATGATGTGATAGACAAACAACCCAACCAGTTATATCTTAATGAGATCTAGTTACAAAGTTCACCATTAATGATAAAACTAAGGAAACCTCGCGACCTGTCCTTAGACTGTGAGATAATGCAAATCACCGCTCTGGAGGGAGCTTAGATGGTTATCAAGTATCACCCCGTGACTGGGTGATCGGAAAGGTGCTACTCAGGTTTCCCAAAGGAGCACGTAGAGGAGTACATATCAAGACCAGGATTTGCCCATCCATGTAACGGACAGATACATTAGTGGCCATCTCGGTGACGTTGCATTAACGAAGCTTGCAAGCGTGTGACTGGGTCACAGAATGCAACGACATGGAAACAAGAAAACAGGTTCATCGGTAACGAGATCGAACGAAGGTATGGAGATACCGTAGATCAAATCTCGGATGAACTAGGTATCAAGAGGCAAAGGGAATGGGAAACGACTGTTTACGGTTCAAACGACATTGTCATCGTGGAATGCACAGGGGTCAATATGGGCATTCCTGTCCCGCTATTGATCATTGATGGAGATCATGTCTGTGCCATTCCCGAGCCGTGGGGAAATACACTTAAGGGTACGATGAGCTAGAGATCCTCTGTAAGTTGGAATCGCCATATCAAAGAGAGAAGGAAACCGGAAAAGTTCCGTGAGAGAACCGGAATCGTTCCGGGCGGAGGAAATCAAAAGGGAACCAAAAGGTGTTTCGGGTCAAATCGGATTTTGTAATATGTATTTACATATTAATTAATGTAATTAATATTAAATATAATATTAAAATCTAATTTGAAGGGGTATTCCACTAATGGGCCAAACTTCCTAGGGAAAAAGGGCCCATTAGGAAAAACCAAAGGAGGGAAGGGCCAAGGCCCGGGCGCCTCAAGGGGGCCCACCCGGCCAGCCTAGGGCTGTGTGCGGGGTGGGGCCCACCCCAGGCTGGCTGGCCCATGAAGGCCCATGCACCCCCTCTCCCTTATTTAGTCCCACATGGGAAACCCAAAGGGGAGGGAACACCCCCTCCCCCTATATAAAGGGGTGCCCATGGGTGGGAATAAACACACCAATATCTGGAGAAGTCCTTTAGTTGACTTTCTCCTTCCCTCTCTCTCTCGTCTCCATGCATTGGTACGGTCCCAAGTAAGGATTGTCCGAGCATGAGACACCGCACCTACAGCACGCCGTTGCGCTGCAGGGATTCCAAGCCAGAGATCTACTTTCGCACTCCCGGCAGGGATCAAGGAGTCGGAGATCGTCATCGTACACCGTATGTGTACGAAACCACGAGGGGCCTCGCTTGAGGCACCTTGGATGTCATGAGCTGGAGCTGCTACACGATGAAGAAGGAGCAAGGGGTGACCTGCGAGGAGCATCGCGACCTTGAGGTCGGCTACGGCTTCGACTACTTCAACCACGTTCCCCTCTGAACGTTAACCGCGTACGGTCTACAAGGGTATGTATTCTATACGCTCCAGCCGTTACTGCATTACTGCATAGATAGATCTTGGGCGTTAGGAAGTTCCAACGTAGGAAAAAATTTGTTTTCTGCTGCGGAACCCTTCAACTTGCTCTTCTTGAGAAACCAAAGAGGCTAAACGAACATTATTTGGATCAATATGGGCTTTCCCATTCACAAGCATAGACATAATAATATCAATCTTATCACTCAAGGAGGAGGTTTCCTCAACATAATTTACCTTCTTACCTTGTGGGGCTCTCTCAGTATGCCATTCAGAATAGTTAACCAGAAGCTTTGTTGCAGCACCCAAGTAATGGTCATAAAAGTACCTCCAACAGCAGAATCTAATAGGTTCCTTGAAGAATAGTTCAATCCTGCATAAAAAGTTTGGATGATCATCCAAGCAGTCAGTCCATGAGTGGGACAATTCTTTACCAAAGATTTCATTCTTTCCCAAGCTTGAGCAACATGTTCATTATCAAATTGTTTAAACTTCATTATTTCACTTCTCATAGATATAATCTTAGCAAGAGGATAGTATTTTCCAATGAAAGCATCTTTGCATTTAGTGCAGAATCAATACTATTCCTAGTTAAGGAATTCAACCATTCTTTAGCTTTTCCTCTCAAAGAGAAAGGAAACAATTTCAGCTTAATAATATCACCATCTATATCCCTATGCTTTTGCATCTCACAAAGTTCAAAAAAGTTATTTAGATGAGCAGCAGCATCTTCATTACCAATACTAGAAAATTGTTCTCTCAGAACAAGATTGAGTAAAGCAGGTTTTATCTTAAAGAAAGTAGCTTCAGGCACAGGTGTAGCAATAGGTGTGCTCATAAAATCATCATTGTTGGTGCTAGTGAAGTCACACAACTTAGTGTTTTCAAGAGTAGTCAATTTTTTGTATTTTTGATGAAGAAAGCAAACTTCTAGAACTAATTTTTTGTGTTTTTGATAAAGAAACAAGCAAACAAAGCAAAAGTAAACTAAGCAAAACAAAAATAACAAAGTAAAGGGATTGGTTATGAGGGACTCCCCTTTTTAAGATGTCCTTGACTCCTCGGCAACGTCGCCAGAAAAATACTTGCTGACTCGTGTACTAACAAGCTCATTGGGGAACCCCAAGAGGAAGGTATGATGAGCACAGCAGTAAGTTTCCCTCAGTTATGAAACCAAGGTTATCAATCCAGTAGGAGCAAGGAAACACCCCAAAGGTGTATCTAGCTGAACGTTGGCAGGGCGCACTACCGGTGCCAGCAGCAACGTGGAGACCTGCACAACACAACCACAGAACTCTGTCCCCAACTTGCGATGAGGTTGTCAATCTCACCGGTTTTGCTGAAAACAAAGGATTAAACGTATCGAATGGAAGGAAGTAATAGTTTGCAGAAAGTAAACACAAAGCAGTAAACAGTTTGTAGATTGTATGTAAAAGAAAGGACCGGGGTCCATAGTTCACTAGAGGTGGCTCTCCTTAAGATAGATAACATGTTGGGTGAACAAATTACAGCGGGGCAATTGACAAACATCGAGAAAGCATACAAGCATATACTAATCATATTGACTCCTTTGAGACTTGATTGGGCATTACAACATTATACATAGACCGCCATCCAACTGCATCTATGACTAATAATCCACCTTCAGGTTATCATCTGAACCCCCTCAAGTATTAAGTTGCAAGCAACAGATTATTGCTTTCCGAATTGCGTGTAATGTAAACAATACGATTGTTCTATGAACAAAGGATTGTTGTTTTCTCTCTAGTAGCAATAGCACATCTAGTACCTTAGAGATTTTTGTCACTTCCCCAGATTACCAGAGGCATGAACCCACTATCGAGCATAAATACTAACTCTTGGAGTTGCTAGCATATAGTTGGCCAAGATAGCTACTAACAACGGAAAGCATGCAAGATCACAAATAACAAAGACATGATAGAATCAATAATCAATCTGAAATAGCATCTCAATATCCATTGGATCCCCGCAAACACAACATGAAGAATTACAAATAGATGATCTTGATCATGAACGGAGCTCACAAGATCTAGACATGAAAGCACAAAGGAGGAGAACCAGCCATATAGCTACTACATGGACCTGTAGTCCAGAGATGAACTACTCACGCATCACACCGGAGGCTTGCATGATGATGAAGAAGGCCTCCAGGGTGAATTCCCCTCTCCGGCAGGGTGCCGGGAAGAGCTTCAGGTCCCTCCCGATCTAGGGATGGAGACGACGGTGACTACATACTCTTTCGTGGATTTTTGATCGGGTACTTAGGGTTTTGGTCCCGAGGGCAATACATAGGCGGAAGGAGAGGCCGAGGGGGTGCTGGGGTCGGCCAGACTACCCCCTGGCACGGGCCAGGCCTGGCCACGCGGCCAGGTGGTGTGACCAGGCCCCAACCCTTCTCTGTCTCGTATTCTGGCTCCAGATGCCTTCCGGTAAAATAGCGACTTTGGCTTTTGTCCCGTCCAATTTCGAGAATACTCATTTTCTGACTTTCCTGGAACCAAAAACAGCAGAAAATAGGCAGCTGGCACTATGGCTCTTGTTAATAGGTTAGTCCAAGAAATCATATGAAAAGTACTCCAAAGTGTGGACAAAACACAAGAAAGTAGATAAAACTAAGTATGGAACATCAAAAATTATAGATACATTTGAAGTGTATCAGCGGTGTAGAAGCATATGCACCAGGGCTAGCCACAGAGGATCGAGCAGCAGAACCCGTGATATGCTCTTCCTCGGGTGGTGTAGATGTCGGAGACGCAACACGTGCAAGAGAGCTTGCTGGCAAATCAGGAGAAGCGCCATCGACGTCATTGCATGGCGTGGATCCAGCCGGAGACAGCGACTCCTGCCTGCGCGAACCAGGAGGCGAGGCCAGGGGCATGGTGTCTCGTGGTGGAGCCCGTGGTGGAGAGGGAGCAGGCGACAGCAACCGCTGTCGGACGATGTGGCCCATTCTGTGCCACGCATACATGCACACGGAAGGGTACCGAGACCAGGACTATAGAAGCGTCTGGCTGGTTTGGTGTGCACGATGATACGCCATGAGATCAGGTGGCGACTGATCCAACATGGCAGAGGAAGGATCTTGCTCGTGCTCAGCATCGTTTTTTTTGTTTTCTGAATTTTTTGGTGTGTCATTTGTACGCAATTCTGCACAATTTTGCCTCAATTTTCAGCTGTGTCTTGTTGTTCCTGATGGGTACTTGTTGGCATGTGATGTTTTGCAGTACACTCATCGTGATTAGTGACAACAAGAACAATAGGCAAAGCCATATAGTCATCAACATGTGCATCCCCATTATTTGATGTGGTGGAAGACAAATGTGGAGGTAGGAGAAGAATTTCATTGCGAAGTCTAGAACCAGCATTTGGATGTAGAGAGTCGAACAGAAAAATGTTCTCATCAAATACAACATCTCTAGAGATATACACACGCCCAGTTTCAGGATCTAGACATTTTACTCCTTTGTGACGAGGGCTATAGCCTAGGAAAACACATCGAGTAGAGCGAAAAGCAAGTTTTATTTTATTGTATGGGCGAAGATTGGGCCAGCAGGCATAACCAAAGATCCTAAGAGAGTCATAGTTTGCTTTTGTGTGAAGAAGACGTTCAACTGGTGTTTCATGATTGATGACTTTGCTAGGTTTATGAGAAAAGTGACTATCAAGAAATTTTCATCCCAAAAATTGAGAGGCATAGAAGCATGAGCTAATAAAGCAAGACCCACCTCAACAATATGATGGTATTTGCGTTCAGCAAAACCGTTTTGTTGATGAGCATGAGGGGATGAAACATGGTGTGTGGTGCCAAACTTTTTAAAAAAACTGTTGAGTTTTCATATTCACCACCCCAATCAGTTTGTATAGTAATAATCTTCCTATGAAATTGCGTTCAACAAGTTGTTGGAAATTGAGGAAAATTTAATAAACCTCAGAGAGTTTCTTAAGGAAATAGATCCATGTGAATTTACTGAAATCATCAATAAATCTTACATAATATGAATGTTTGCCAACAGAGGCAGGTGCTGGACCCCATACATCTGAAAACCCTTGTTCCAAAGGAACAGTGGAAATATTAGTAGAGATAGGTGATACGTCATAAACATATCTATAATTTTTGATGTTCCATGCTTGTTTAGTATCTACTTTCTTACGTTTTGTTCATATTTTGAGGTATTTTTTCCTTTTCTGGAACTAACCTATTAACAAGATGCCACAGTGCCAGTTGATGGCCCAAAATATATTGAGCTCGTTGGGAAACCCCAAGAGGAAGGTATGATGAGCACAGCAGCAAGTTTTCCCTCAGTTATGAAACCAAGGTTATCGAACCAGTAGGAGCAAAGAAACACCTCTAAGGTGTTGTTTCCAACTTGGAATCATGCACAACACAACCACAGAACTTTGCCCCCAACTTACAGTGAGGTTGTCAATCTCACTGGTTTTGCTGAAAACAAAGGATTAAATGTATTGTGTGGAAGATAGTAATAACTTGCAGAAAGTAAACAGAAAATAGTAAATAGTTGTAGATTGATGGTAAAAGAATGGACCGGGGTCCATAGTTCACTAGTGGTGATTCTCCTTAAGATAGATGACATGTTGGGTGAACAAATTACAGCAGGGCAATTGACAAACATCAAGAAAGCATACATGCATATACTAATCATCTTGACTCCTATGAGATTTGATTGGGCATTGCAACATTATACATAGACTGTAATCCAACTGCATCTATGACTAATAATCCACCTTCAGTTTATCATCCGACCCCCCTCCAGTATTAAGTTGCAAGCAACAGATAATTGCATTAAGCAAAGTGTGTAAAGTAAACAATACGATTGTTCTATGAACAAAGGATTGATTTTTCTCCCTAGTAGCAACAGCACACCTAGTACCTTAGAGATTTATGTCACTTCCCCAGATTACTAGAGGCATGAACCCACTATCGACCATAAATACCCCCTCTTGGAGTTTCTAGCATCTACTCAGCCAAGATAGCTACTAACAACGGAAAGCATGCAAGATCACAAATAACAAAGACATGATAGAATCAATAATCAATCTCAAATAGCATCTCAATATCCATCAGATCCCTGCAAACACAACATGTAGGATTACAAATAGATGATCTTGATCATGAACGGAGCTCACAAGATCTAAACAAGGTAGCACAAAGGAGAAGAACCAACCATCTAGCTACTACATGGACACGTAGTCCAAGGATGAACTACTCACGCATCACACCGGAGGCAGTCATGGTGATGAAGAAGGCCTCCAGGATGAACTCTCCCCTCCGGCAGGGTGCTGGGAAGAGCTTCAGATCCCTCCCTATCTAGGGATGGAGATGGCGGCGGCTACAGACTCTTTCATGGAATTTTGATCGGGTACTTAGGGTTTCTATATAGGAGTCTTCTTATAGGCGAGAGGAGAGGCCGAGAGGGTGCCTGATGTCTACGCACTTCTATTCTTGTAGACAGTTGTTGGGCCTCCAAGTGCAGAGGTTTGTAGAACAACATCAAGTTTTCCCTTAAGTGGATCACCCAAGGTTTATCGAACTTAGGGAGGAACTGGTCAAAGGTATTCCCTCTCAAGCAACCCTGCAATCAAGATACAAGAAGTCTCTTGTGTCCCCAACACACGCAATACACTTGTCAGGTGTATAGTTGCACTAGTTCGGCGAAGAGATAGTGAAATACAAGTGGTATGAATAATTATAAGTGGTAACAGTGCGAGAAAATAACTTGATGGCGTGGAAGAGACTAAAGGAAAACTGAAATAAAGATGGAAGCAAGCAAACATGTAACAGATCTAATTCCAAATGGTGTATCAATGCTTAGAAACAAGGCCTGGGGATCATACTTTCACTAGTGAACACTCTCATATAAATATCTTATCTTTATGATACTACTCTTAACTACTCCCCGGTTGGACACTCTAATCTATGGTAGGGCTATAACAGCACACCTCAAAGTAAGCCTTTCCCATCTAGAAAACCCCACACTGTCACCTTGAGCTCTATATGGTTCCAACAAACACCACAATTTCATAAAGACATCCAACTCCAAATATAAATCATAACAAGTATTTGTAATCTCTAGCCTAAGTGCCACCATGGTGTGCACGCTTTCACTTTCACACACATGGGGAGAGCAGAGATCTATTAAAGCACTTGAGTAGCAAGGTAGATCTACTTGATTACAACATGCATAGAGAGAGATATGAACACATAGCTACCGGTGAACCCTTAGCCTCGAGGAAGAACTACTCCATCATCATCATGGGAATCAGCAACGGCGATGGAGATGGTGGTGGAGATCGATGGAGATGGCTCTGGGGGCACTTCCCCCTCCCGGCAAGGTGCCGGAACAGAGACTTTCTATCCCCCGAATCTCCCCTTTGGTGGCGGCAGCGCTGCGGAACTTTTCGTGGATTTCTGATTGATGATTTTGGGTTTTCGCATCGGGAGGCATCTTATAGGCAAAGAGGCAAGGTCGGTGGGCGGCCAGGGGGCCCACACCACCTGGTGGCGTGGCCAGGGCTAGCCCGCGCCACATGGTGTGGCCGCCCTATGGCCCCACTCCTTCACGTCTTCGGGCTCCGTGAGTCTTCCGGTAAAATATCAACTTTGGCTTTGTCCCGTCCAATTCCGATAATATTGATTTTCTGACTTTCTAGAACCAAAAACAGCAGAAAACAGGCAACTTGCACTATGGCATCTTGTTAATAGGTTAGTCAAAGAAAGTGTATAAAAAGTACTCCAAAGTTGGAACAAAACATAAGAAAGTAGATAAAACCAAGCATGGAACATCAAAAATTATATATACGTTTGCAACGTATAAACATCCCCAAGCTTAACTCATGCTCGTCCTCGAGTAGGTAAGTGATAAAAAGAAAGAATAATTTTTGAGGTGACATGCACCATCATAAACTTGATCAAAGTATTTGTAAAACATTGAAAGATGGAATCATAGTACTTCAACATAGCATGAAAGATAAAGTTCTAGCAATAAGACATAGCAACTATGTTGCAATATGAAAAGGCACAAACAAAAGATTCATGAATAGCAATGCTTTGCAAGACATTTGTTTGTTTCACATAAAGAAAACATAGTATAGTGGCATTGAGCTTGTCCCTCATAGAGTAGCAAACATAAATGCATAGGACACCTTCAAAGTTAATAAGAGTGACTAGACACAAATAGTTTAAAACAAGCAATATCAAAGTTATGCATCAATCAACAAGTCTTGGGACAATGCACATAGAACTAAGAATGGCCACTATGCTCTCAAAGTAAGTGCATAAAGGTAGAAGGTGGAGACTCAATATACAAGTGGAAGAAAGGCCTTCATAGAAGGAAGTAGGGATTCAAGTTTCATAAAGAGCTTACAAATATTATGGTACTTAATAGCTTTCAGCTCTCATTGCCCCTATCATAAGCATCTTGAAGTGATTAAGGTTAAAGTGAACAAACTATGGTGTATATGCTTGACAAAGTATAAGTTGGAAATCTCATGTCCCTTGAATACGAGGGACGCTCCTCATGCTACTCAAGTTTAGTCACCGATAAGTTCTTGTCATCGTAAGTACATGTGTATCATAGAGAACCGCCAACGGGGTACCCCTTGCTCGACGATACGGAAGAAACCCCATATCAAAATGACAAGGCAAGCAGACAACGAGCATCTCAGCAATCTTCTTATTTACCATGGGAAAATGGTGCTTTTTCTCTCTTTCCTCTTTTCTCATATATATCTTTTTTTCTTTTTCTTTTTCTCTTTTTCTCAATCTCTATCTCTTTTTATTATAAGAAGAATGCTTCATAGACAACTCATTATGGTTACGCTGCATGTTTCCACCATGTCAGCATGGATTAGACCAGCGGCCCAGGCGTTTCTCTAACACATATACATAACTCCATGGACTTACAAGATCCCCTTTAATTTCACACCGACGACATCTATAGACAAAAGAGCATGATATCAACTAGGTACAATGTACACGTGCAATGTTGAAAGCGTTCCCCATGACAGCATGGTTTTGCTAATCCCTAACAAATAAGTGCACGCATACACAACATAGACGACACAATGGTTCAAGTTTATTAAGGGCAAGAAAAGTAAAGTGTGCCATCATGTTCATGAGAGCTTTAATCACTAGTTTTCTCATAACAAGTTTAATTTGGAAGGTAAACAAAAACATGAATATACTTGGAATAGCATATGCTAATAGGTAGGTATGGTGGACTCTTTTGAGTAACTTGGTTTAAGGAGTTGGATGCATGAGTGGAACTCATAGTTGGTTACGGAGGCTAGCAAAAGACTAGGAGCGACAAACTAAGAGAGCAATAATGGCCATAATCATGCAGAGCGACAAAACATCATTGAACAAAGCATAAAGTGATACTACAAGTTGAAAACTAAAGGATCATAAAGGCTATGGTGACTTGAGATAGTCATGACATGGTATGAGCATGCGCCAAGTCAACCCAAATAAAGCATCAAAGGAGAATACCACAATACTATGCTTTAATATGCTAAAACAACGCATGATTCATCCAAGGCACATTCAGCAATCTCAATTGTTTATAACAAGTCATGCTACAGCAAAGAATACTAAGCATAAAGCCAAAACAATATCAAGCATGGCATGACAAAGCATAGGCCACAGTCAAAAACAAGCTCTCTTTACCACTTAAGCATGAACTTTTCCTACTCTTTTCCAATCCAAACCAAACTATTTGAAAACCAATGCATGAGAGAGGGGGTCTGATCAAAGTATTTGTAAAACATTCAAAGTTGGGATCATAGTACTTCAATCATAACATGAAAGACAAAGTTCTAGCAATAAGACAAAGAAACTATGTTGCAACATGAAAAGGCACAAACAAAAGATTCATGAACAACAATGCTTTGCAAGACGTTTGTTTGTTTCACATAAAGAAAACATAGCATAATGGCATTCAGCTTGTCCCTCATAGAGTAGCAAGTATAAATGCATAGGACACCTTCAAAGTTCATAAGAGTGACTAGATACAAATAGTTTAAAACAAGAAATATCAAGTTATGCATCAATCAACTAGTCTTGGGAGAATGCACATAGAACTAAGAATGGCCACTATGCTCTCAAAGTAGGTGCATAAAGGTAGAAGGTGGAGACTCAACATAAAAGTAAAAGAAAGTCCTTCATAGAAGGAAGTAGGGATTCAAGTCTCATAAAGATCTTCCAAAAATTATGGTACTTATAGCTTTCAGCTCTCATTGCCCCTATCATAAGCATATTGAAGGTGATTAAGGTTAAAGTGACACAACTAAGAGGATATGCTTGACAAGTTATAAGCTGAAATCTCATGCCCCTTACTTACGAAGACCGAACCTCATGCTACTCAACTTTAGTTACGAGTAAGCTCTTGTCATTGTAAGTACATATGTATCATAAAGAACCGCCAACGGGGTACCCCTTGCACATGATACAGGAGCTATCCCATAATCAAAATGACAAGGCAAGCAGACAATGAGCATCTCAGCGATCTTTTTATTTGCTACTTGCATAGGTTTTTATTGAGGATGCTTCATAGAGTGCTCATTATGGTTATGCTGCAAGTTTCCACCATGATTAGGCATGGCTTAGGCTAGCGGCCTAGGCGTTTCTCTAACACACATACAAACTCCATGATCTTACAAGTTCCACTTTTACACACCGCCGGGATCCGTAATCAAAAGATCATGATATCAATGGGGTACAAAGTACAAGTGCAATGTTGAAAGCGTTCCCCATGATACATGGTTCTGCTAATTTCAACTTATAAAGCGCAGCATATACGCAACAAAGAAGGACCCAATGGTTCAAGTTTATTAGATGCAAAAAAAGTAAAGTGTGCCATCAAGTTCGTGAGAGCTTTAATCACTAGTTTTCTCATAACAAGTTTAATTTGGAAGGTAAACAAAAACATGAATATACTTGGAATAGCATATGCTAGTAGGTAGGTATGGTGGACTCTTTTGAATAACTTGGTTTAAGGAGTTGGATGCATGAGTGGAACTCATACTTGGTTACGGAGGCTAGCAAAAGACTGGGAGCGACAAACTAAGAGAGTAGTAATGGCCATAATCATGTAGAGCAACAAAACATCATTGATAAAAGCATAAAGTGATACTACAAGTTGAAAACTAAAGGATCATAAAGGGTTATGGTGACTTGGGATATTCATAACATGGTGTGAGCATGCGCTAAGTCAACCCAAATAAAGCATCAAAGGAGAATACCACAATACTATGCTTTAATATGCTAAAACAACGCATGATTCATCCAAGGCACATTAAGAAATCTCAATTGTTTATAACAAGTAATGCTACAGCAAAGAATACTAAGCATAAATCCAAAACAATACCAAGCATGGCATGGCAAATCATAGGGCACAGTAAAAAACAAACTCTCTTTACCACTTAAGCATGAACTTTCCTACTCTTTTCCAATCCAAACCAAACTATTTGAAAACCAATGCATGAAAGAGGGGGTCCAACCAATTTATTCAGAAAACTAAGAAAACCAAGCAAACGAAAAACCAAAATGAAAACTAAAAAGAAGACGCTCCAAGAACAACACAATTGTGCATGAAACAATAAAAATGAAGTGTTTGGAAGAAACCTGGGATTTTTATTGATGAAGAAGGGGATGCCTTGGGCATCCCCAAGCTTTGACGCTTGTACTTCTTGGATGTTTCTTAGGGTGACACGTGTGGCATCCCCAAGCTTGAGCTTTAGTCCATCCTTCATCTCATTACTCATTCCTTCTATACACCTGAAATTTCTCCTTCATACAAAACTTCACACAATCTTTATTAGCAACATTAGTGCACTCAAGATAATAAGTATTAAGGTTCAGTTCCAACACCAATAAACTTCCATTAGAACACTAGCTACTGTAGCACTACCCTCAAAAAGCTCAATTCCCTAAAAGAACTCAAAAAGGAAACAACAAGAAGCAAATGCAAATAATGGCAGAAACCTGTCAAAACAGACCAGCAGGTAAATACGAACTTTTTCGAAGACCTTCTGTTGCTCAAATCGAAAAGTGTTGAACTAACAAAAGTTAGATAACAACCTGGGGCAGAAGTACAAAAATTCACGCCTCAAAAGGACGTACAGGGATTTTACACGAATTTTTACGGTGAAGCACAAAAATCTGTTTCGGGACAACAACTTTCCCAATCATTAGTTCTCTCTCATTAGAGGGTACTCTTGGCACAAAAAGCAAATAAAAAGGATAAGGATCAGTTATTACAGAAGTAAGAACTTCCAAGACTCATCTAAAACTTTTGGGTTATCTCCCAATAAGTACTTTTCTTTAATGCCTTTAAGTTAGGCTTGATAGTTTGAAAAGATGCTCACATAAGAAATATGAATTGAAGTGAAAGAGAGCATCAAGAAGCAAATTCAAAGCTCATTTAAGTCTAACACACTTCCTATGCATAGGAATCTTGTAAATAAACAAGTCATGAAAGCACAAAGCAACAAGCATAGTAAAGCAAAACAAGTGCAACTTCAAGACTTTCAACATAAAGAGGGGAAACTTAATATTATTGAGATGCATAAAACCATGTTTCCCTCTCTCATAATAACTTTCAGTAGCATCATGAATAAAATTAACAATATAACTATCACATAAAACATTCTTATCATGAGCCACATGCATAAAACAATTATTACTCTCCCTATAAGAATAGTCATTATTATTAATCATAGTGGGAGCAAATTCAACAAAATAGCTATCATTATTATTCTCATCACCATAATCATCAAATATAGGAGGCATATTGTAATCATAATTAATTTTCTCCTCAATAGTAGGTGGACTGAAAATATCATATTCATCATTGTAATCATCATATATTGGAGGTTTGGTATCATCATAAGCAATAGAATAGCTATCTTCCAAAGCTGGGGAACTAAAAAGACCATTTCCATAAAAACTAGCTTCCCCAAGCTTAGACTTTTCCATAGCATTAGCAATAATGGTGTCCAAAGAATTCATACTAACAACATTGCTATTAGCATGCAAATAAAGTTCCATAGGTTTTCAGTCCATGAAGATCTTTCGTCTTTTGAACCGGGACAATCGTGTCTTATTCCCTTTGTCTCTCGATACTTGCATTGCCCGAGATCTGATCAATGACATCACCATGTCGTGTTCAATCTCGTTACTGAACAACGCTACTTGACTCGTTCCGACAAGTGATATCCCTGTGATCAAATCACATGATGCGCAACTATTGGATATAACTTCTCTGAGTGGGCCCTTGAGTATCTTCTCGTCACATGGACGGACAAATCCCGCTCTTGACATATATTGCCTCTACGGTTTCCTCCGAGTACCTGAACACACCTTTATAACCACTGTATGACCGGGTGGCGCTTGATGCTATCTAAGCACTCTCGGGAGACAGTGATTGATATAGCCTCACGGTCTAAGGAATAGTCTACGAGGATCCATTTCTAATCATCGTAACTTGAACTTATATCACCATGTTTTGTTCACCTCGCTTCCTACTTGACTCTAATCGGTATTACGGGAGTTTTCAACATATTCCCTTATAACATAACTCTTTATGTTTTAAGATATGCCATCCTTTATGGATTTGGAAAACATGTCTACAGTTCTCTATTAGACACTGCAGACAAACTTAGCTCAACATTTTGTGATTCAAACTTAATCACTTTCAAACGTTACTTATTGTATCACATATTATGTTAAGTTATCATCATGGTTTTCTAAGTTAACATAGTGGATGATGATCATCCTTTCTTTCTTTCAACCAATGATGTTCAACTTAATACTATTCCTAATTTGAGTTATTAAGGACTAGTTTCTTAATTAACTTCTATTCTGAAACCCTTTTCAGAATCCCTTAAGGCATACTACATAATATCATAATACACCTATTATCAACTTCTACACCTTATAAATCATTATTTATAAGTACTTGCGGTTCTATTCTTAACACCCTTAAGAATCACTGTATAAGCTCCCACCCAAAAATATGTTACCAACATATTGTTTTAGGAAGACTTTCATAGCTCCCACTCAATTTCATGCAAATTGCATATCTACTCACTATTTTGAACACCTTCAAATCCTTTGATCAAATATCAAACTTGGAGTTTTATTATGAGATACTAGTACTATTACTAGTTTTAAATCCTCTAGACATTCAGCACACTTGAATCAAATTCATTTGAATTCCTCCAATACTTGACAAATTGTGCCTTTGACATTCACCCCCTTTTCCACTATGGCTTTGCAGTCATTTGGGAAAATTCAAGTAACACCTTTTACTTGTGAGATTCAGCAACGAATTGCTTTCTAATCTCAAGTGAATTTTGTTTTTAGGATTTCTCATAATTCTAGTTTACCATTATTTCCTTAGTAGTTTGTAGGTCTGTCATATTCCAATAATCATGACAAATGATTCACAAATGTCTCCATACAAGATATGGGTTACATTTTGAATCGTACTTCATATAGTGAAAACACTAGTGGGGAAAACACAATGATCATTATCATTGATTCTTTCCTTTGTGAAGAGAATCGTTTAGGAACGTTGTCCGTTGCGCTTCTCAACACTCTGACGCAGGGTTTTGAATCCTGATCGTGTTTTACACTATCTTCCATTTGCTCCATAATCGAGAAATATCACTAAAGTGTGCTTTCTCAAGAATGCACCAAAATACAAGCAATACAAGTTTTGCTTCTCTTTTGGTTTTAGCTATGGATTTCGTATTCAAAGTTTCCAATGAATACTCTACAAGGACGTATTCGCTATTGTTTTGGTTATACCGAATAACCCCAAAACTCTTATGACGATCCATACTAGATATGGAGCCACTTTCACGAATCCAAATGGTTCACTACATTCTAATTGAGTGCTAACTATTTCTAACTAATGGTCTCTACATCTACACTACAACGATTTATTTGGTGCCATCCATTTACCCACTTTGATATCTAATATCACATTGTGATGCTTTGCATTTCGACGTTTCAAAGCACTTTGCATTTCACAATTTCTTTGATGCCATTCTTATAAAGTTGAATTTCATTACTATTGATCAAATAATAGTAATTAGATTCTCTTTTATCTTCATACCCTTTGTTGATGAAACACTTTGATCAAATCAAATAGTTTCATATTCATGTTTCCTTTGGTAAACAACTTTACACATTTAAACAATCATATAGTGATAATTACCATTTTGTTAAAACACAATACATCGAATATGTATTTACTTTTAACAATTCATCAAAACACTTTGTATTAAAGTAATACACAGTGTTCAAGTTATTTTGCCGAACTTGGGCATGATTTATATGTGATAAAAAATTGAATGACTTTCACATATTATCACATAACTTTGAATTCAAACAATGGTTTCATTCATTAATGAATATCATTTAAGTTGGGTATTTTAAGGCACTTCAATATTTTACAAATGTTCATGCATTATCAATTAGTTTCAAACAATAAGGATAATTCACAAGTAATCAAACAAGATATGAACGCGGATAGAAATCATTCATAAAAGTGGAACAACTGTTTGTTACAAACTCATATGAATAACCGTCTCACAAAGTGTGAGACAAACTAAAGAAGTTTACAATCTCTTGATTACAATAACTATCCAAAATATAAACTAAATGATAAATGTCGAGGGAGAGTGTCATCGGCCATCATCATCATGCTTGCCATAAACACGCAATGTCACCTGCTCTCTAGCAAGCACCTCTCATGCAGAAGGACATGTTTTCAGCAAAACAGAACAAGTATCAAATATACTTAACACCGCCAAATGTGTTTGCAAGATTATAACATTTATAAAATTGTATATCAAATATATACCTTTGTCATTGATGACCCCAGCGACGTCGGGTTTAACCACCACATTTCTGAAATGTGATATGAACTCGTGGAAATCCAGTGTTTCCGTGTCGCCTCTCATAATGCAGATCCTGACTTGTGCTTGGAAGCTTGGTGGTAGCAACCGCAACACAACTCCCATCTCAAAAGAGCTTGAGAACCAGTTGTCCAGGTAGTATGCTAGACTCATGTATGCATCGTATATGCTCAATAAGTGCTCGTCTAGTGAGGAGCCCTCCTCCATCTTTATGGAGAGGAAGTCCCCCATCAGCTCATACTCCCACATGCGCACTTGTTTCACGAAATGCGATCGGAGATGTGCCATGACCATTCGGGGATTAAGACTTCCCACCAATGGCCATAGCCCATCCACCATTCCGAGGCGCATCGTCACTGATATGAATGTGGCCATCACATGATGTCAGCAGCGGAGATCCCGCTGCTCTTGGGTCTCAAGAGAATAGGGTGGCTCCAAGTACATCTCGCAGGTCATGTAGTTAGCTACTTTGTTCTCACCAAGGAGATCAAAAAGGCGCATGACCCATGCAGAAAAGTTGGATCCATCTAACTTGAGCTTTTCTCCTTTTAACCAATTGTTAATAGGGAAGGTGATCTCGGGAAGAACCATTTTCTACATTTATAATTGCAAAAAGGAATTTAGACTAAGTTTATAATTAAATGAGTTAATAATAACTCCACTCAGAAACACCTATCCCCAGAAGGGTTCCTAGTGATAACACGACCCCTATCAGCCATATCTCCCTCGATCGTCACGGCCATCAATGTGGGTTCAAGGGTGGACGCTAAACGTCGGTCACATCATTCATGCGACTCGTGCTCGATCTTTCGACCATCCGCGTTTTGAGGCCATGTCTGCACATGCTAGGCTCGCCAACTCAACTTTAGTGTATTCGCTGTGCAACATGGCTTACAGCCACTGTATGCGAACATAGATATGTCTGACACCCATGCCTATACCATGGATCGCCTCATACCGAAGAACTTTCTTGGTGGTGCACACTAAGGGGGAACACAATCGTTGGTAATTTTAACAGGGATCATCTTATTAGGCTACCGTCAAGTATCTAATACTAGCACACAATAAGAAATACAAACAATAACATTGAATGTAAATGTGATATGATATGGTCCTTCACGTCGTGATCTCCATCCGTCGTCACCGGGTTCCGGCGCTAGGGTTCTGGCGCCGTAGACACTAGGGTACCAGTGTCATTCCGGCGTGGTAGTCCGTCACCTCCGTGACTATCTACTACTATGTAACAAAAGGTAATCACTTTACCTTTGCCACAACCATATCACAAAGCAACCCCCCCCCCCCCCCCCCGCAAAACAAAGTTAGACGCCTCTACTTTATCTTTGCATGTTTTACATGGCTGAATGGGCTTTCGCACAAGAACCGTTCTTACCTACGAACTTTCAGCACAACGCTGATCAAGTAGTTGTCTCTACTACACCCCTTTCAGGGCCCTCCATTGTAAATGGCATACCAACTAATGCGAGAGAGACAGACACCCCCCTAACCCACTTTATACGGTACAAGCCGTATGTCAAGCGTGGACCAGTCTCGCGAATGAACGCGTAAAGTCGGTTGGGGCCGCTTCATCAAGCATTGTAGCAGTATACACAAGTTCACGTGGGAGGGAAACAACTAAAAGATCAATGCCCACAAGCTACATCTCGTGTGTTCTACCTGTACTAGCATTACTACGCATAGATCTAGCTCTGATACCATTGTAGGGGTTCCACGTATGAAAACAATAAAAATTTACCCTACGCCCCTGAACCCCTGATGCTGCCAGGACCTATCTATTATTAATACAGTAACGGGAGGGGCTTTTCGCGAACTTACCCTTGAAGACCGAAAAGTGTTGTCAACGCTCAGGAGAGCGTGGTTGATGTAGATGAGACAAAGCCGACCTCAAGGTTGTGATGAAGTCCTTGTGCTCCTATGGATCCAACGACTTGAGTGCCTCAAGTGCGACACCTCGCGGGGAGTTACACAAGTCCGGTGCCTGACGATGACTCCCGCTTCCCCGATCCAGCATCAGTTGCGGAAGTAGAGCTCCTGGATCCAAATCCCGCAGCGCGACGACGTTCCGCGGTGAAGATGTCTCTCGTCCGCGCAGTCTAGACTTGGGACCACAGCCACAAGAGAGAGAAGGAGAGAGAGAAAATATCAATTAGAGGTCCTCCCAAAAGTGAGAAGACCTTTATTGATTATTGGTGTATTTTATTTGGCCAAATACCCCCACTATATATAGGGGAAGGGGAGGTACTACCTCCCTCAAAGTCTTGGGGTGGGACTAAAGGAGAGGAGGGGGAGGGAGGCTGCCGGCCACCCTAGTGGGCCCCACGCAGGGGGCTAGGCCCAGCCGGCCACCCCCTTGGCCCTTCTCCTTCTCTCCTTTCCCTAATGGGCCTCCTCTCTCCGGAAATCGGCCCATTAAGCCTTTGACCATTTAAATTGATTTTCTCTTTATTAAATAATTATGAATAAATGATTAAATCAACATTTAACATTCATTCACATATTATTCAATCTCCGTGGCTATGGAACACCTTCCACTTCCACTCCGGACATCCTCCGGACTTACCAAAACCCTTCCGGTTTTCTCTCTACTATTCTTCGGCGATTCTAACGATCCTATAAACACTCTCTAAGCATCATCAAGCCCTTAAGCGTGATACCCTACGGTTCGGGAACACTCCATACATGGTCGGGACACTCCCGCACCAATGATCAATAGAGGGACCTGGATGGCCATGTGACCCCTGTGTGTTCCACGAAGATCTTTCGTCGTTTGAACCAGGACAGTCGTGTCTTATTCCCTTTGTCTCTCGATACTTGCATTGCCCGAGATCTGATCAATGACATCACCATGTCGTGTTCAATCTCATTACTGAACAATGCTACTTCACTCGTTCCGACAAGTGATATCCCTGTGATCAAATCACACGTTGCGCAGCTATTGGATATAACTTCTCTGAGTGGGCCCTTGAGTATGTTCCCGTCACATGGACGGACAAATACTTCTCTTGACATATATTGCCTCTACGGTTTCCTCCGAGTACCTGAACACACGATTATAACCACTGTATTACCAAGTGGCGCTTGATGCTATCTAAGCACTCTCATGAGACAGTGATTGATATAGCCTCACGGGCTAAGGAATAGTCTACGAGGATCCATTTCTAATCACCGTAACTTGAACTTTGTGACATGATCGGGTCACGATGTTTAGGTTGGGTATTGGTTCATCATCTCATTCTCAGAATGAGATGACCCCATTTCCAACTGGCATAAATGCCACATGATCAGGAAAGATGATCATTTGTTGACCAATGAACCAATGACTAGAGTTTCACTGGGAACCCCTGATTGTTTGTATATCACACGTGTATTGATGTTTCCACTCAATATAGTTATAGCATTATATAAAACTTAATCATAAACTATATGAAATATGATAATAGTCCTTACTACTATTTGTCTCTAGGGCATATTTCCAACAAAAATCACACAAAAATGATAAGGAGAGTTTATTACAGAGGCAATTACTTCCAAGACTCAACTAAAACTTTTGGGTTATCTCCCAATAAGTACTTTTCTTTAACGCCTTTAAGTTAGGCATAAGAAGCAAGAAAAGAATCAAGTATTCTCAAATGAAGAAGCATTGCAACCAAATTTCTTGCCCTTACCTCTCTTACTTTTATTCTTAACCTTGGGGAACGTATGATTGTTTGGCGGAGAAGCAAAATGTATGAGGCCATTTTCCACATCTATTATTGCTCCAAGGAGTTTTAATAGGGATCTTCCAAGTGTAATTTGTCCTTTTCCTACACATTCAATAACAAGATAATCAGTAGACACCATTTTCCCTAGGATCTTTGTAAACACTCCTTCAGCTATTCCAATGGGTAATATTGTGGCATTATTAGCAAGAGATATTTCTTCTCCCCCTTTAGAAAGTCACCAAAGATTCAAAGATTCGTAGATATCTTTAGGCATAAGACAGAATTCGGACATGATATCACAGCGAGCATGAAAAGTTTCATTATTTATAACAACTTTTACTGTAGGAAGTCATTTTGAGGGTTCATAATTTATTGGAACATAATCATGATGCTCTCTAAGCGTGTTATAGCATTATTTTAAACTAGTAGTGCGGGTCTCAAGAGTGTTCAATCTAGCAAATATGTTTATAAAGGAAGAATCAGATTTGCTAGGCAAGTTATATGTTAAGACCAACTTCTTTATGGCTTTAAAAGCTTCATCCTCATTGCATTGGAGGAAATATCCTCCTACTATAGCATCCAAAGAATATCTATAGCAAATAGCAGTTCCAAAGTAAAAGCTGCTAAGAAACAAGCTTTGAGTCATTTTAGGTTCAGTTTTTCATGTAAATCAGAGATTCTAGACCAAGCTTCTTTAAAACTCTCTTCAACTCCTTGTTTGAAAGTAAACATCATTTCCTCAGATGACATAGTGATTGGAGCAATGCTAGACATAATGACAACTTAAGATAGGGACAAATAATAATTTATTGTGTGTTTTGGTAAAGAAAGCAAACTAGTACAACTAATTTTTTGTGTTTTTATAAAGAAACAAGCAAACAAAGCAGAAATAAACTAAGAAAAACAAATAAAACAAAGTAAAGATATTGGTTATGAGGGACTCCCCTTGTGAAGATGTCCTTGACTCCCCGACAACAGCGCCAGAAAAAGAGCTTGATGGCCCAAAATATATCGAGCTCGTTGGGGAACCCCAAGAGGAATGTATGATGAGCACAATAGCAAGTTTTCCCTCAGTTATGAAACCAAGGTCATCGCACTAGTAGGAGCAAGGAAACACCTCCAGGGTGTTGTTTCTAACTTGGAATCCTACACAACACAACCACAGAACTTTGCCCCAACCTACAGTGAGGTTGTCAATCTCACCGGTTTTGCCGAGAACAAAGGATTAAATGTATTGTGTGGAAGATAGTAATAGCTTGCATAAAGTAAATAGAAAACAGTAAATAGTTGTAGATTGATGGTAAAAGAATGGACCGGGGTCCATAGTTCACTAGTGGTGATTCTCCTTAAGATAGATGACATGATGAGTGTACAAATTACATCGGGGCAATTGAAAAACATCGAGAAAGCATACATGCATATACTAATCATCTTGACTCCTATGAGATTTGATTGGGCATTACAACATTATACATAGACTGTAATCCAACTGCATCTATGACTAATAATCCACCTTTAGATTATCATCCGAACCCCCTCTAGTATTAAGATGCAAGGAACAGATAATTGCATTAAGCAAAGTGTGTAAAGTAAACAATATGATTGTTCTATGAACAAAGGATTGTTGTTTTCTCCCTAGTAGCAACTGCACATATAGTACCTTAGAGATTTCTGTCACTTCCCCAGATTACTAGAGGCATGAACCCACTATCGAGCATAAATACTCCCTCTTGGAGTTGCTAGCATCTACTCGGCCAAGATAGCTACTAACAACGGAAAGCATGCAAGATCACAAATAACAAAGACATGATAGAATGAATAATCAATCGGAAATAGCATCTCAATATCCATCAGATCCCCGCAAACAGAACATGTAGGATTACAAATAGATGATATTGATCATGAACAGAGCTCACAAGATCTAAACATGGTAGCACAAAGGAGAAGAACCAACCATCTAGCTACTACATGGACCCGTAGTCCAAGGATGAACTACTCATGCATCACACTGGAGGCAGTAATGGTGATGAAGAAGGCCTCCAGGGTGAACTCTCCCCTCTGGCAGGCTGCCGGGAAGAGCTTCAGATCCCTCCCGATCTAGGGATGGAGATGACGGCGGCTAGAGACTCTTTCATGGAATTTTGATCGGGTACTTAGGGTTTCTGTATCGGAGGCTTCTTATAGGCGAGAGGGGAGGCCGAGGGGGTACCCGAGGCGGCTGCACACCCTAGGCACGGGCCAGGCCTGGCCGCGCGGCCAGGGGGTGTGGCCCCCTCGAGGACCTCCCCCGTCTCGTCTTTTGGCTCCGTGTTCCCCTTGGTGAATTATTGACTTCGGATTTTTTTCCGTCTAATTCCGAGCATATTCATTTTCTAGCTTTCCTGGAACCAAAAACAATAGAAAACAAGCAACTAGCACTGTGGCATCTTGTTAATAGGTTAGTTCCAGAAAATATGTAAAAATATTCCAAAGTGTGGACAAAACATAAGAAAGTAGATATAAAATAAGCATGGAACATCAAAAATTATAGATACGTTAGAAACGTATCACCAGTTGCCTGTTTTCTGTAGTTTTTGGTTTCAGAAAAGCTAGTAAGGAAATATTCTCGGAATTGGACCAGACAAAATCCAAAGTCAATATTTTACCCGAAGCAACACGGAGTTCGGAGGGGAGACAAAGTGGCACACCAAGGCGGCCACACCTGGTGGTGGCGCGGCTTAGGGGGCGCCACCATGGGTGTGGGCCCCCTAATGCTCCACCGACCTAGCCCTTCCACCTATAAAAGCCTCCCAGGACGAAAACCCTAAGTACCCGATCAAAATGGCATGAAAGAGTCTGTAGCCGCCGCCATGTCCATACCTAGACCGGGAGGGATCTGAAGCTCTTCCTAGCACCCTGCCAGAGGGGAGAGATCACCCTAGAGGCCTTCTTCATCACCATGTCTGCCTCCGGTGTGATGCGTGAGTAGTTCATTCCTGGACTACGGGTCCATGTAGTAGCTAGATGGTTGGTTCTCCTCCTTTGTGCTATCATGTTTAGATCTTGTGAGCTCCGTTCATGATCAAGATCATATATTTGTAATCCTATATGTTGTGTTTGCGGGGATCCGATGGATATTGAGATGCTATTTTAGATTGATTATTGATTCTATCATGTCTATGTTATTTGTGATCTTGCATGCTTTCTGTTGTTAGTAGCTATCTTGGCCAAGTAGATGCTAGCAACTCCAAGAGGGAGTATTTATGCTCGATAGTGGGTTCATGCCTCTAGTAATCTGGGGAAGTGACAGGAATCTCTAAGGTACTAGATGTGCTATTTCTACTAGGGATAAATCAACAATTATTTGTCCATGGGACAATCATATTGTTCACTTTACACACTTTACTTCATGGAATTATCTGTTGCTTGTAACTTAATACTGGAGGGGGTTCGAATGATAACTTGAAGGTGGATTATTAGTCATAGATGTAGTTGGATTACGGTCTATGTATAATGTTGTAATGCCCAATCGAATCTCATAGGAGTCAAGATGATTAGTATATGCATGGTATGCCTTCTCGAGTCTGTCAATTGCCCCACTGTAATTTGTTCACCCAACATGTTATTTATCTTAAGGAGAATCACCTCTAGTGAACTATGGACCCCTGTCCATTCTTTTACCATTGATAAACCATCTACTATTTGTTGTTTACTATTTACTTTCTGTAAGCAATTAATATCTTCCACAGAAAACATTTAATCCTTTGTTTTCAGCAAAACCGATGAGATTGACAACCTCACTGTGAGTTGGAGCAAAGTTCTATGGTTGTGTTGTGCGGGATTCCAAGTTGGAAACAACACCTTGGAGTTGTTTCCTTGCTCCTACTGGTTTGATAACCTTGGTTTCATAACTGGGGGAAAACTTGTTGCTATGCTCATCTTACCTTCCTCTTGGGGTTCTCAACAAGCTCGATATATTTTGAGCCATCAATTCTTTTTTCTGGCACCGTTGCTGGGGAGTCAAGGACATCTTCACAAGGGGAGTCCCTCATAACCAATCTCTTTACTTTGTTTTTTTGTTTTGCTTAGTTTATTTCTGCTTTGTTTGCTTGTTTCTTTTATCAAAAACACACAAAAATTAGTTGTACTGGTTTGCTTCCTTTATTAAAAACATAAAAAAATGAATACTCCTGAAAATACTAAGTCGTGTGACTTCACCAGCACCAACAGCAATGATTTCATGTGCACACCTATTGCTCCACCTGTTCCTGAAGCTATTTTCTTTGAAATTAAACATGCTTTGCTCAATCTTGTTATGAAAGAACAATTTTCTGGTGTTGGTACTAAAGATGCTGCTGCTCACCTTAATAACTTTGTTGAACTTTGTAAGATGCAAAAACATAGGTATGTAGATGGAGATATTATTAAGCATAAATTGTTTCCTTTCTCTTTGAGTGGAAAAGCTAAAGAATGGTTTTTATCCCTAACTAGAAATAGTATTGATTCTTGGACTAAATGCAAAGATGATTTCACTAGAAAATACTATCCTCCTACTAAGATTATATCTATGAGAAGTGAAATAATGAAATTTAAACAATCCGATAATGAACATGTTGCTCAAGCTTGGGAAAAAATGAAATCTTTGGTAAAGAATTGTCCCACTAATGGACTGACTTCTTGGATGATTATCCAAACCTTTTATGCATGACTGAATTATTCTTGAAGAAATCTGCTGGATTCTACTACTTGAGGTACCTTTATGACCATTACTTTGGGTGCTGCAACAAAGCTCCTTGATAATATGATGGTTAACTATTCTGAATGGCACACTGAGAGAGCTCCACAAGGTAAGAAGGTAAATTCTGTAGAAGAAACATCCTCCTCGAGTGATAAAATTGATGTTATTATGTCTATGCTTGTTAATGAGAAATCTCATATTGATCCAAATCATGTTCCCTTAGCCTCTTTGGTTGCTCAATAAGAGCATGTTAATGTGAAATTTATTAGAAATAATAATTTTAGCAACAACGCCTACAAGAATAATTTTGGTAATAACAATTATAGGCCATATCCTCCCAGTAATGGTAATGCTTATGGAAATTCCTACAACAACAATAGGAGTGTACCCTCTGAACTTGAAGTCATGCTTAAAGATTTTATTAGTAAACAAACTGCTTTCAATAAAACAATTGAGGAAAACTTTCGAATGCTGAAAGAAATATATCATCTTTGTCTGAAGCACAATCCTCTGTGATTAATAAAATGGTTGCTAAACTTGAAAGCATAGAAAACCCCTTTGCTGCTACTAATGCCATACAAGTTAAAATTGATGAAAATGTTAGAGTGTTAGCTGAATTGCATGCTAAGTAGGAAAGATAAGATGAAATTGCTAGAAATAGTAGTATTTGTACTATCACCACCACTAATGTTGATGCTAGCTGATGGCCCAAAATATATCGAGCTCGTTGGGGAATCCCAAGAGGAAGGTATGATGAGCACAGTAGCAAGTTTTCCCTCAGTACGAAACCAAGGTTACCAATCCAGTAGGAGCAAGGAAACACCCCAAAGGTGTAGCTAGCTGAACGTTGGCAGGGCGCACTACCGGTGCCAACAGCAACATGGAGACCTACACAACACAACCACAGAACTCTGTCCCCAACTTGCGATGAGGTTGTCAATGTCACCGGTTTTGCTGAAAACAAAGGATTAAACGTATCGAATGGAAGGAAGTAATAGTTTGCAGAAAGTAAACACAAAGCAGTAAACAGTTTGTAGATTGTATGTAAAAGAGAAGGACCGGGATCCATAGTTCACTAGAAGTGGCTCTCCTTAAGATAGATAACATGCTGGGTGAACAAATTATAGCGGGGAAATTGACAAACATCGAGAAAGCAATACATGCATATACTAATCATCTTGACTCCTTTGAGACTCGATTGGGCATTACAACATTATACATAGACCGCCATCCAACTGCATCTATGACTAATAATCCACCTTCAGGTTATCATCCAAACCCCCTCTAGTATTAAGTTGCAAGCAAGAGATTATTGCTTTACGAATTGCGTGTAATGTAAACAATACGATTGTTCTATGAACAAAGGATTGTTGTTTTCTCCCTAGTAGCAACAGCACATCTAGTACCTTAGAGATTTCTGTCACTTCCCCAGATTACCAGAGGCATGAACCCACTATCGATAATAAATACTAACTCTTGGGGTTGCTAGCATCTACTTGGCCAAGATAGCTACTAACAACGGAAAGCATGCAAGATCACAAATAACAAAGACATGATAGAATCAATAATCAATCTGAAATAGCAATTCAATATCCATCGGATCCCCGTAAACACAACATGTATGAATTACAAATAGATGATCTTGATCATGAACGGAGCTCACAAGATCTAGACATGAAAGCACAAAGGAGGAGAACCAGCCATCTAACTACTACATGGATCCGTAGTCCAAATATGAACTACTCACGCATCACACTAGAGGCTTGCATGATGATGAAGAAGGCCTCCAGGGTGAATTCCCCTCTCTAGCAGGGTGCCGGGAAGAGCTTCAGATCCCTCCCGATCTAGGGATGGAGATGACGGTGGCTACAGACTCTTTCGTGGATTTTTGATCTGGTCCTTAGAGGCCGAGGGGGTGCTGGGGTTGGCCAGACCACCCCCTGGCGTGGGCCAGGCCTGGCCGTGCGGCCAGATGGTGTCGCTGGCCCCCAGCCCTTCCCCGTCTCGTATTTTGGCATCTGATTATTCCGGAAAAATAGGCACATTGGCTTTTGTCCCGTCCAATTTCGAGAATATTCATTTTATGACTTTCCTAGTACCAAAAACAACAGAAAAAGGCAGCTGGCACTGTGGCTCTTGTTAATAGGTTAGTCTAAGAAATCATATGAAAAGTACTCCAAAGTGTGGACAAAACACAAGAAAGTGGATAAAACCAAGCATGGAACATCAAAAATTATAGATACATTTGCAATGTATCAACATCCCCAAGCTTAACTCCTGCTCGTCCTCGAGTAGGTAAGTGATAAAAAGAAAGAATAATTTTTTAGGTGACATGCACCATCAAAGACTTAATCAAAGTATTTGTAAAACATTCAAAGCTGGGATCATAGTACTTCAATCATAACATGAAATACAAAGTTCTAGCAATAATACAAAGAAACTATGATGCAACATGAAAAGGCACAAACAAAAGATTCATGAATAACAATGCTTTGCAAGACGTTTGTTTGTTTCACATAAAGAAAACATAGCATAATAGCATTTAGCTTGTCCCTCATAGAGTAGCAAATATAATTGCATAGGACACCTTCAAAGTTCATAAGAGTGACTAGATACAAATAGTTTAAAACAAGCCATGTCAAGTTATGCATCAATGAACTAGTCTTGGGACAATGCACATAGAACTAAGAATGGCCACTATGCTCTCAAAGTAAGTGCATAAAGGTAGAAGGTGGAGACTCAATATAATGGTGGAAGAAAGGCCTTCATAGAAGGAAGTAGGGATTCAAGTCTCATAAAGATCTTCCAAAAATTATGGTACTTACAGCTTTCAGCTCTCATTGCCCCTATCATAAGCATCTTTAAGGTGATTAAGGTTACAGTGACACAACTAAGAGGATATTCTTGACAATTTATAAACCGAAATCTCATGCCCCTTACTTATGAAGACCGAACCTCATGCTACTCAACTTTAGTCACAAGTAAGCTCTTGTCATTATAAGTACATGTGTATCATAAAGAACCGCCAACGGGGTACCCCTTGCACATGATACAAGAGTTATCCCATAATCAAAATGACAAGGCAAGCAGACAATGAGCATCTCAGCGATCTTTTTATTTGCCATTTGCATAGGTTTTTATTGAGGATGCTTCATAGAGTCCTCATTATGGTGATGCTGCAAGTTTCCACCATGATTAGGCATGGCTTAGCCTAGCGGCCCAGGCGTTTCTCTAACACACATACAAACTCCATGATCTTACAAGTTCCACTTTTATTTCACACTGCTGGGATCCATAAGCAAAAGAACATGATATCAACGGGGTACAAAGTACAAGTGCAATGTTGAAAGCGTTCCCCGTGATACATGGTTCTGCTAATTTCAACTTATAAAGCGCAAGCATATACACAACAAAGAAGGACCCAATGGTTCGAGTTTATTAGATGCAAAAAAAGTAAAGTGTGCCATCAAGTTCGTGAGAGCTTTAATCACTAGTCTTCTCATAACAAGTTTAATTCGGAAGGTAAACAAAAGCATGAATATACTTGGAATAGCATAAGCTAGTAGGTAGGTATGGTGGACTCTTTGGAATAACTTGGTTTAGGGAGTTGGATGCATGAGTGGAACTCACACTTGGTTGTGGAGGCTAGCAAAAGACTGGGAGCGACAAACTAAGAGACCAATAATGGCCATAATCATGCAGAGCGACAAAACATCATTGATCAAAGCATAAAGTGATACTACAAGTTGAAAACTAAAGGATCATAAGGCTTATGGTGACTTGGGATAGTCATAACATGGTGTGAGAATGTGCCAAGTCAACCCAAATAAAAGCATCAAAGGAGAATACCACTATACTATGCTTTAATATGCTAAAACAACACATGATTCATCCAAGGCACATTAAGCAATCTCAATTGTTTATAACAAGTCATGCTACAGCAAAGAATACTAAGCATAAAGCCAAAACAATATCAAGCATGGCATGACAAAGCATAGGCCACAGTCAAAAATGAGCTCTTTTTACCACATAAGCATGAACTTTCATACTCTTTTCCAATCCAAACCAAAATATTTGCAAACCAAAGTATGAAAGAGGGGTCCAACCAATTTATTCAGTAAACTAAGCAAACCAAGCAAACGAAAAACCAAAACGAAAACGAAAAAGAAGACGCTCCAAGAACAACACAACTGTGCATGAAACAATAGAAATGAAGCGTTTGGAAGAAACCTGGGATTTTTATTGATGAAGAAGGGGATGCCTTGGGCATCCCCAAGCTTTGATGCTTGTACTTCTTGGATATTTCTTGGGGTGACACACATGGCATCCCCAAGCTTGAGCTTTAGTCCATCCTTCATCTCATTACTCATTCCTTCCATACACCTGAAAATTTTCCTTCATTCAAAACTTCACACAATCTTTATTAGCAACATTAGTGCACTCAAGATAATAGGTCTTAAGGTTCAGTTATAACACCAAATAAACTTCCATTAGCACACTAGATACTGTAGCACTTCCCTCAAAAAGCTCAATTCCCCAAAAGAACTCAAAAAGGAATCAACAAGAAGCGAATGCAGAAAATGGCAGAAATCTGTCAAAACAGACCAATAGGTAAAGACGAATTGTTTCGAAGACCTTCTGTTGCTCAAATCAAAAAAAGTATTGAACTAACGAAAGTTAGATAACAACCTGGGGAAGAAGCAAAAAAAATCACGCCTCAAAAGGACGTTCAGAGATTTTACACGAATTTTTATGGTGAAGCGCAGAAATCTGTTTCGGGACAGCAACTTTCCCAATCATTACTTCTCTCTCATTAGAGGTTACTCTTGGCACAAAAAGCAAATAAAAAGGATAAGGAGAGGTTATTACAGAGGTAATAACTTCCAAGACTCATCTAAAACTTTTGGGTTATCTCCCAATAAGTACTTTTTTTAACGCCTTAAGTTAGGCATAAGAAGCAAGAAAGAATCAAGTGTTCTCAAATGAAGAAGCATTAAGACCAAATTTCTTGCCCTTACCTCTCTTACTTTTATTCTTAACCTTAGGGAAAATATGATTGTTTGGTGGAGAAGAAAGGTGCATGGTCCCCTTTCCCACATCTATTATTGCTCCAAGGAGTTCTAATAGGGACCTTCCAAGTGTAATTTGTCCTTTTCCTGCACATTCAATGACAAGATAATCAGTAGAAATCATTTTCCTAAGAATCTTTGTAAACACTCCTTCAGCTATTCCAGTAGGTAATATGGTAGCATTATTAGCAAGAGATATTACTTTTCCTCCTTCAGTAAGCCCCAAAGATTGAAAGATTCATAAATATCATTGGGCATAAGACAAAATTTAGACATGATATCACAGCGGGCTTGAAAAGTTTCAGTTTTTATCTCAATATTTACTGTGGGGAGCCACTTTGATGGTTCAGAATTTATTGGAACATAATTATGATGCTCCCTAAGCGTATTATAGCAATCTTTTAAGCTAGCGGTGCCAGTCTCAAGAGTGTTCAATCTAGCAAATATTTTTGCGAAAGAAATATCAGTTTGGCTAGGCAAGTTGTAAGTAAGGATCAATTTATTTATAGCATTAACAACATCATCCTCATTACATTGGAGGAAATCTCCTCCCACAACAGCATCTAAAGCATATCTATAGCAAAGAGAAATTCCAAGGTAGAACTGCTAAGGAACAAGCTTTGAGTCATTTTAGGCTCAGTTTTTTCATGTAGATCAGAGATTCTAGACCAAGCTTCCTTGAAGCTCTCCTCAATTCCTTGTTTAAAAGTGAAAACCATTTCCTCGGGTGACATAGTAATTGGAGCAACGCTAGACATAGTGGCAACTTAAGATAGGAACTATTTTTTTTGTGTTTTTCAAATAAGAAAGCAAACTAGGAAAACTAATTTTTTGTGTTTTTGATAAAGAAACAAGCAAACAAAGCAAAAGAAACTAAGCAAAACAAAAATAACAAAGTAAAGAGATTGGTTATGAGGGATTCCCCTTGTGAAGATGTCCTTGACTCCCTGGCAACAATGCCAGAAAATATGCTTGATGGCCCAAAATATATCGAGCTCGTTGGGGAACCCCAAGAGGAAGGTATGATGAGCACAACAACAAGTTTTCCCTTAGTACGAAACCAAAGTTATCAATCCAGTAGGAGCAAGGAAACACTCCAAAGGTGTAGCTAGCTGAACGTTGGCAGGACGCACTACCGGTGCCAGCAGCAACGTGGAGACCTGCACAACACAACCACAGAACTCTGTCCCCAACTTGCGATGAGGTTGTCAATCTCACCGGTTTTGCTGAAAACAAAGGATTAAACGTATCGAATGGAAGGAAGTAATAGTTTGCAGAAAGTAAACACAAAGCAGTAAACAGTTTGTAGATTGTATGTAAAAGAAAAGGACCGGGATCCATAGTTCACTAGAAGTGGCTCTCCTTAAGATAGATAACATGCTGGGTGAACAAATTATAGCGGGGAAATTGACAAACATCGAGAAAGCAATACATGCATATACTAATCATCTTGACTCCTTTGAGACTCGATTGGGCATTACAACATTATACATAGACCGCCATCCAACTGCATCTATGACTAATAATCCACCTTCAGGTTATCATCCAAACCCCCTCCAGTATTAAGTTGCAAGAAAGAGATTATTGCTTTACGAATTGCGTGTAATGTAAATAATAAGATTGTTCTATGAACAAAGGATTGTTGTTTTCTCCCTAGTAGCAATAGCACATCTAGTACCTTAGAGATTTCTGTCACTTCCCCAGATTACCAGAGGCATGAACCCACTATCGAGCATAAATACTAACTCTTGGAGTTGCTAGCATCTACTTGGCCAAGATAGCTACTAACAACGGAAAGCATGCAAGATCACAAATAACAAAGACATGATAGAATCAATAATGATTCTGAAATAGCATCTCAATATCCATCCGATCCCCGCAAACACAACATGTATGAATTACAAATAGATGATCTTGATCATGAACGGAGCTCACAATATCTAGACATGAAAGCACAAAGGAGGAGAACTAGCCATCTAGCTACTACATGGATCCGTAGTCCAAAGATGAACTACACACGCATCACACCGGAGGCTTGCATGATTATGAAGAAGGCCTCCAGGGTGAATTCCCCTCTCCAACAGGGTGCCAGGAAGAGCTTCTGATCCCTCCCGATCTGGGGATGGAGATGACGGCGGCTACAGACTCTTTCATGGATTTTTGATCCGGTCCTTAGGGTTTTCGTCCCGAGGGCATCTTATAGGCGGAAGGAGAGGTCGAGGGGTGCTGGGGTCGGCCAAACCACCCCCTGGCATGGGTCAGGCCTGGCCGCGCGGCCAGGTGGTGTGGCCGGCCCCCAGCCCTTCTCCGTCTCGTATTCTGGCATTTGATGACTTCCAGAAAATTAGGCACTTTGGCTTTTGTCCCGTCCAATTTCGAGAATATTCATTTTCTGACTTTCCTAGAACCAAAAACAGCAGAAAACAGGCAGCTGGCACCGTGGCTCTTGTTAATAGGTTAGTCCAAGAAATCATATGAAAAGTACTCACAAGAAGGTGGATAAAGCCAATCATGGAACATCAAAAATTATAGATACATTTGCAATGTATCACTAGCAAACCACATGAAGTCCCCATTCCTTTTGCAACGATGCCTAAAACCAATGGAACTTTTTCTAATAAAAATGTTGAAATTCTTTGAAATATGGAAAAAATGGCTCTACTGCCTTGGATGGTAATTATGATTTTGATCTTGATGGTTGCAATATCTCTGAAGTAATTATGTTCCTACAAAAGCTTGCTAAAAGTCCTAATGCTAGTGCGATGAATATGGCCTTTACAAAATACATTATTGATGCTCTCATAGAAATTAAAGAAGAAAAGATGAAACATAAAGCTTCTATTCCTATGAAATTAGAAGATGGTTGGGAACCCATCATTAATATGAAAGTGAATGATTTTGATCTCAAAGCTTTATGTGATCTTTATAGTAGTGTTTCTGGTATGCCTAGAAAGATTTATGAAATGCTTGATTTGCCACCATTGGAAGATTGTTATTTAGATGTCCAACTTGATGATAATGCTAAAAAGAAACTCATGGGAAGTATTAATGATGTCCTTATTATGGTTACAATACCTATGTCCCCATTGATTTCTATGTTTTGGATGTTGAATGCAATGCTTCTTGTCCTATTATTTTGGGAAGACTTTTTCTTAGAACTGTTGGTGCCATTATTGATATGAAAGAAGGCACCATTAAATATCAATTCCCACTCAAGAAAGGTATAGAACACTTCCCTAAGAAGAGATGGAAGATTCCTTTTGTCCCTCCTATTGAAACAAAATTTGGTCTTAATGCTTCTTCATTTGAGAATACTTGAATCTTGCTTCTTATGCCTAGCTCAAAGGCGTTAAAGAAAAGCACTTATTGGGAGATAACCCAAATTTTTAGTCAATAAATTTTTCTTTTGTTAAGTCTTGGAAGTTATTGCCTCAGTAATAACCTCTCCTTATAATTTTTTTGTGGTTTTTGTGCCAAGAATAATCTCCAATAAGAGAGAAATAATGCTTAGGAAAGTTGCTGTCCCGAAACAGATTTTTGTACTTCGCTGTAAAAATTCATGAAACATCTCTGTACGTCGGATTGAGCTGTAATTTTTTGTGCTTCTGCCCCAGGTTGTTATCTAACTTTCTTTCGTTTAATACTTTTCTATTTGAGCAACAGAAGGTCTTCGAAAAAATCGGTTTTTACCTGCTGGTCTGTTTTGACAGATTTCTGCCATTATTTGCATTTGCCTCTTAATCTCTTTCTCTTTGAGTTCTCTTTGATCACTTGAACTTTTAAAATAAATTGCTACAGTAGCTTGTGTCTTAATGGAAGTTTTACTTGTGTTGAAACTGAACCTAAAGACTTATTATCTTAAGTACACTAATGTTGCTAATGAAGATTTTGTGAAGTTTTGTATGAAGGAAATTTTAAAGTGTAGGGAAGAACAATGTGATAAGATGAAGTATGGACAAAATATCAAGCTTGGGGATGCCACCCGTGTCACCCCAAGAAATATTCAAGAAGTACAAGCGTCAAAGCTTGGGGAGGCCCAAGGCATCCCCTACTTCATCAATAAAAATCTCAGGTTTCTTCCAAACACTTCATTTTTATTGTTTCATGCACAATTGTGCTGTCCTTAGAGCATTTTCATTTTTGTTTTTAGTTTTCTTTTGCTTAGTTTGCTTAAATAAATTGATTGGACCCCCGCATTCATACATAGTTTCAAATAAGTTGATTTGGATTGGAAAAGAGTAGGAAAGTTCATACTTATAAGTGGTATAAAGGAGTCTTGTTTTGACTGTGGCCTAGACTTTATCATGTCATGTTTGATATTGCTATGACTTTATGATTAGTGATTATTGTTTTAGCATGACTTGTTACAAACAATTGAGATTGCTTAATGTGCCTTGAAAGAATCATGCGTTGTTTTAGCATATAAAAGCATAATATTGTGGTATTCTCTTTTGATGCTTTATTTGGGTTGACTTGGTGCATGCTCACACCATGTTAAGACTATACCAAGTCACCATAACCTTTATGATCATTTATTTTTCGACTTGTAATATCACTTTATGCTTTAGTTAATAATGTTTTGTCACTTTGCATAATTATGGATATTATTGCTCTCTTAGTTGGTCACTCCCATTCTTTTGCTAGCCTCCATATGTACCAAGTATGAGTTCCACTCATGCATCCAACTCCAAATAAAACCAATTTATTCCAAAGAGTCCACCATACCTATCCATTAGCATTATTGCTATTCCAAGTATATTCATGTTTTTATCTACCTTCCGAATAAAAATTGTTATGTGAAAATTAGTGATTAAAGCTATCACAAACTTGATGGCACACTTTACTTTCTTGCGCTTAATAAACTTGAACCATTGTGCCCATATATGTTGCGTATATGCTTGCGTTTTGTGAGTTGTGAATTAGCAGAACCATGTTACCATGGGGAATGCTTTCAACATTGCACTTTATTTAGTTCATATCATGTTCTTTTGCTTATGGATCCCGGCGGTGTGAAATGAAAGGGGAGCTTGTAAAGCTCATGGAGTTCGTATATGTGTTAGAGAAATGCCTGGGCGGCTAGCCTAAGCCATGCCTAATCATGTTGGAAACTTGAAGCATAACCATAGTGAGCAATCTGTGAAGCATCCTCAATAAAAAAATAGGGAAAACCCTAAGCAAATAGCAAATAAAAGGATCACTGAGATTCTCATTGTCTGTTGCCTTGTCATTTTGATATGGGAAAGTTCCTGTATCATGGGACAAGGGGTATCCCGTTGGCGATTCTCTATGATACACATGTACTTACAATGACAAGAACTTGCTTGTGACTAAAGTTGAGTAGCATGAGGTTCGATACTCATAAGCAAGGGGCATGACATTTTCATCTTATAACTTGTCAAGCATATCCTCATATTTGTTCACTTTAACCTTAATCACCTAAATATGCTTATGATAGGGGTAATGAGAGCTGAAAGCTAATACATACCATAATTTTTGGAAGCTCTTTATGAGACTTGAATCCCTGCTTCTTTCTATGAAGGGTATTTCTTTTACTTTTATGTTGAGTCCCCATCTTCTATCTTTATGCACCTATTGAGAGAACATAGTGGTCATTCTTAGTTTAATGTGCATTGTCCCAGAACTTTTTGATTGATTCATAACTTTGATACTACTTGTTCTTAAACTATTTGTATCTAGTCACCCTTATGAACTTTGAAGGTGTCCTATGCATTTATGTTTTGCTATATCATGAGGGACAAGCTAAATACCGTTCTCATTATGTTTTCTATATGTGAAACAAACAAACGTCTTTCAAAGCATTGTTATTCATGAATCTTTTGTTTGTACCTTTTCATGTTACAACATAGTTGATATGTCTTATTGTTAGAACTATATATTTCATGTCTATGTTAGAGTACTATGATCCCAGCTATCAATGTTTTACAAATACCTTGATCAAGATTGTGATGGTGCATGTCACCTCAAAAATTATTCTTTCCATTTTATCACTTACCTACTCGAGGACGAGCAGGAGTTAAGCTTGGGGATGTTGATGTTGGGTCCACAGCATAGAAAACAAAAAATTTCCTACGATGAGAACTACGCGCCAAGATCCATCTACTAGGTACAAAGCAACAGGTGGACATACATCCAACGAGAACTTACCCTCGAAGACAATGAGTTTTGTTAACGAGTAGGAACTCGTGGTTGATGTAGTCGTACACTTGCCGATCTCAAGATCGTGAGGAAGTCCGAGCGCCGCAACTCAGCAGCGCATCCGTACTCGCACACACGTTCAAGCCACCGGACAAGCTCCACCTCCTCGCTCCACCAGCGGAAGCAGCAACTCCTTCTAGACGAAATGCCACCGGGAACATGTATCTCGCTAATCTGAGACCATGGGGTAATAATTCTAGATGGGGAGAGAGATCCTTCACAAGGAGGTGTGTGGAAGAAGGAGGAAGAGGGTGGCCTTTTATAGGAGGAGGGGGTGCCCCTCCTTCATGGCCGGCGCATGGGGGGTGACTCCTCACCTCCCCCATTCATGTGGTGGTAACCCCTCCACATTAAAATGCCTCTTCACATTCCCCTTTAAAGTCCCTACTTTAAATGCATTAAAATTCTCCAAGTTTAATGCTCTCTCATTTAATAAAACTCTTTTATTAAATTTATTCAGAATTTTGTTAATTACTTTAATTAACAAACATTCACATATAACCCCTTGCAATATTTCAATATCACATGTAGAACCACTTTCTGCAATTTCACCCGAAATAATTTCCAGTTTCTATCGAAACAATTCCTGCGCTTTGCAATTATTTCGTCTGAAACATATGTGCTCCAAAATGGTGTCCGGTAACTCTTAAGTGTGTCACCCTATGGTTCGCGAATAATGCACACATGATTGAGACTCCTCTCGGATCAATAATCAGAAGCGGGACCTGGAGATCCATACTGATTCCTACATATTCAACGATGACTTCTGTGATTGTGAGAACCTTTAACGCTTGTAACTAAATCCCTTTGTCTCGTGATATATTACATGTCCAAGATTCGATCATCGGTATCTCCATACCTAGTTTGAACTCGTTGCCGACATGCACTCTTTTCTCATTCCCGTGATATAACATTCTAGTGATCACATCACTTGCTTGCAAGCTATCTTAATGTGATATCACCGAGAGGGCCTAGAGTATATCTATCCGTCATCGGGATTGACAAATTCCACTCTTGATCCATGAGCCTCAACATAACACCTTCATAGCACTGAACCCATCTTTATAGTCACCCTGTTATGGTGTGACGTTTGATGTTATCAAGATACTCTTCAGGTGTTAGCAATTAACATGATCTCATGGTCTAAGGATAAAGATTACTTCATATCATGTTATAGCAATATAAACATAATGACTTTGATCGTAATGCTATACTCCGGATGAATGTTCATCACATCATTCCACCAATGTTGTGACCTCGTTATTAACAACATCCAATGTCCATGATTAGGAAACCTTGATCATCTTGTTAATCAACGAGCTAGTCTATAAGAGAGGCATAACTAGGAACCCTTTTTGTTTATTAAACACACATGTATTGACGTTTCCGATCAATACAATTATAGCATGCAAAATAAATATTTATCATAAACATGGAATAAGATAATAACCACTTTATTATTGCCTCTCGGGCATATTTCCTTCAGTCTCCCACTTGCACTAGAGTCAATAATCTAGTTTGAAAAACTTTGCGTATTGAACACCTATGGCTTTCTGGTGTTGCATATACGCGATTGCTAGTGGTTAACATAATCTCCGAATCTGACAGTTTTAGGTCCGTGTGTATTTGCATGTCTTTGTGTCTCTACGCATCACTCATTCTCAAATGAGACGGCATTGTATAAATTTGGTCCTCTAGTGAGACCTTTAGTTCGTTCGGGTTAAAATATGTTGATATTATTGTCACACAATATATCTTCATAGTATTAGCCCACTTTGAACCACACCTAGTTTGATAACAAACTACTTAACACAAATGCCCTCCTTTGCTGCTACTATAGTAGTTATATACTTAGCCTTTTGTTGTAGTATCCGTCACAATGTCTCAACTTTGGAACTCATTCAAATCCATCATGGAACATCCTTTCCATTACATTGTGCCACCCATAGTCTAAATTGAGATAAATTTAATTTGTATCTTGTGAAAAAAACTAGTATCAATGTAACACTTTACAGTGAACTACATTTAACTATTTGTCACTTATACATGATATATTCTTAGTTCTTCCAAAGCTCATAAGAATATCTTTACTATTGTCCAATGATCCTTATGAATCATCCTGGTATGTGCTCATAACACTTAGAGCATAGGACATTCTGGATATATACATATCATGGTATAATCGATCAAAATCTTCATGTGATTTTACTCACCAAGTGTTGAAACACATGAATTTTGATACAATCCTTTCCATGCAGCAAGAACCTTTCTTGTTGTTTCCATATTGAACCCTTTCAATATCTCATATATGTATCTCTGGCACAACCATATTAGCGCCTCCATCTATCCATATAGATATTGATGCCAAATATTCCGGGTTTGCCCAAGTCTTTCATCGAAATCTCATTATAATGAAATTCTTAACTTGTGTCAATACAAGATACATCATTTCCAATCAACAATATGTCCTCTACATAATGTATTAGAAATATGTCTCAGCGCTCCCACTTAATTTCTTGCAAATGCAAGCATCTTCATCATCTCCAATGAATTTAAACTCTTTTAACAGTTTCATCATGGTGAAGATTCCAACTCCGCTATGCTTACTTCAACTATTGAAGTTTGCATGCCCTTTTAGCACCCTTTGAATTAACAAAACCCTTCGGGCCATGTCATGTACACGTCCTAGGTAACCATTCTATTAGAAGAACCTTGTTTTGTTTATTCAAATACCATATACCAAATTATATGTAGTGGTTGCTACATTAGTCCGTCAAGACTAAATATCGCTATGAAAGATCAAATCTTGTCATAGTCAACTCCTTGAACATTGCCGTAAACTTCTTTCTGACATGTCGACTATTTTATAGATGTTAAACATCCATGTTTATTTCTTTATAGATCCAAACACAACCGATAGGCTTCATGCCTTTCCGGAGGGTCTTCCAAGTTCAGAAACTTGATTTCTCGTGTATGGATACTATCACGGATTCTATGACTTCTAGTAATTTTATGGAGTCAGGGCCCATCATCGCTTCTTTGCATGTAGTCGGTTCATCATTGTCAAAACAATAACAACTTGCTTATCAAATCTTACTATTTGATTCTTACCGACCCACACGGTTCAATAGAAACTCTAATCTCTGAGATCACACCCTTTGTAATCACGAGAGCCATGAGAATTGTGGCCTCCACCGGGACACTTTCCGGCGCTACGCTACTTAGCACATATAGCTAAGTTTCAACAACCTTATCAAAGTTCTATTGTCCTCCCACTTAACTTTTCACGAAAAATTCCTTCTTAAGAAACTTGACGTTCCAAGTAACAAACTCTTTTGTCCTCGGTGTTATGGAGAAATTCCCAACAAATTCTTTGGGATAACCTACAAAGACGTGCTTATCCAACTTTGGTTGTAAATATTTTACTTATGCATGGCATACCAAAATTTAAGAAAAGACAATTCGGGTTTTATCCCAAACCATAACTTATATGGTGTCATTTCAACGGATCACGATGGTGCTCTTTTCAGTGTAAAAGTGGTAGTCTCTAAAGCTTCAATCCTTAAAACATAATGGCAGTTTTATAAATGACACCTTTGATCTTATCTTGTCAAACATGGTTTGATTTCATCTCTTGAATATTCCATACTCCTATGGTTTGTCGGGAAACACAAATCATGGAAAATTCCTCAAATCTTAGGTGTTTTGCTAAACATGTAACTCAAATATCTTCCTTTATGATCGAATCATAAACTCTTTATTTTCTTGTTACAATGATTTTTCACTTCATCTTGAAAGTCTTTGAACAATTTTCAAATGTTTCATACTTCTTCCTTATTAAGTAAATATATAGATATATTCACTTAAATTTCTGGAGAAAGCATATGAAGCAAAAATATCCATCGCATATGGCTACACATAATGGACTATATACATCAACATGCATAATATCCAATAATTTAGTCATCCGTTCCTCTTTGGCCTATGGACGGAGTTTCAATTATCTCGAGGAAAGTCTCACATGCGTCAATTGATCAGAATCAAAGACTCCAAAAATCCATCAACATGGAGTTTCTTCATGTTTTCTTTCAAATATAATTTAAACAGCGATGTCACTTCATAAGTGATCTTTCAATCATTTGTCTTGTGACATTTTAGCAATAGTGTTTATGGATGTGATTTCTCCCACTAGACTTGTAAAAGTTCATCCATCCTTTATGGAATACGGTAATTATTTGAACAACCATTGTTCTCGTAATACCGGAACAAAATAACAATTATTAAAACAAATCTTGAAGGCTAGGTTTGACGACAACGAAAAACACAATAACACTTTATTTGTTTCGATGAACATCATTGATGCGCTCGACTTTCGACGTAGAGCTCGTTGGGAACCCCAAGAGGAAGGTACGATGAATACAACAGCAAGTCTTCCCTCAGTTATGAAACCAAGGTTTAATCGAACCAATAGGAGCAAGGAAACACCCCAAAGGTGTTACTAGCTAAGCTTTGGCAGGGCGCACTACCGGTGCTAGTAGCAACGTGGAGACCTGCACAACACAACCACAGAACTTTGTCCCCAACTTGCGATGAGGTTGTCAATATCACCGTGTTTTGCGGAAAACAAAGGATTAAACGTATCGAATGGAAAGAAGTAAAAGTTTGCAGAAAGTAAACACAAAGCAGTAAAATATTGTAGATTGTATGTAAAGAAAAAGGACCGGGATCCATAGTTCACTAGAGGTGGCTCTCCTTAGATAGATAACATGCTGGGTGAACAAATTACAGCGGGGCAATTGAAAAACACCGAGAAAGCAATACATGCATATACTAATCATCTTGACTCCTCTGAGACTTGATTGGGCATTACAACATAATACATAGACCGCCATCCAACTTCATTTATGACTAATAATCCACCTTCAGGTTATCATCCGAACCCCCTCAAGTATTAAGTTGCAAGCAACATATTATTGCTTTACGAACTGCATGTAAAGTAAACAATACGATTGTTCTATGAACAAAGGATTGTTGTTTTCTCCCTAGTAGCAACAGCACATCTAGTACCTTAGAGATTTATGTCACTTCCCCAGATTACTAGAGGCATGGACCCACTATCGAGCATAAATACTAACTCTTGGAGTTGCTAGCATCTACTTGGCCAAGATAGCTACTAACAACGGAAAGCATGCAAGATCTCAAATAACAAAGACATGATAGAATCAATAATCAATCTGAAATAGCATCTCAATATCCATCGGATCCCCGCAAACACAACATGTATGAATTACAAATAGATGATCTTGATCATGAACGGAGCTAACAAGATCTAAACATGAAAGCACAAAGGAGGAGAAACCAGCCATCTAGCTACTACATGGATCCGTAGTCCAAGAATGAACTACTCACACATAACACCGGAGGCTTGCATGGTGATGAAGAAAGCCTCCAGGGTGAATTTCCCTCTCCGGCAGGGTGCCGGGAAGAGCTTCAGATCCCTCCCGATCTAGGGATGGAGATGACGGCGGCTACAGACTCTTTCGTAGATTTTTGATCGGCTACTTAGGGTTTTCGTCCTGAGGGCAACTTATAGTCGGAAGGGGAGGCCGAGGGGGTGCCGGGAGCGGCCACACCACCCCCTGGCGCGGGCCAGGCCTGGCCGCGCGGCCAGGTGGTGTGGTGGCTCCCTAGCCCTTCTCCGTCTTGTATTCTGGCACTTGATACCTTCCGGAAAAATAGGCACTTTGGCTTTTGTCCCGTCCAATTCCAAGAATATTCATTTTCTGACTTTCCTGGAACCAAAAACAGCAGAAAACAGGCAGCTGGCATTGTGGCTCTTGTTAATAGGTTAGTCCAAGAAATCATATGAAAAGTACTCCAAAGTTGGAACAAAACACAATAAAGTGGTTAAAACCAAGCATGGAACATCAAAAATTATAGATACATTTGCAATGTATCAACATCCCCAAGCTTAACTCCTGCTCATCCTCGAGTAGGTAAGTGATAAAAAGAAATAATTTTTGAGGTGACATGCACCATCAAAGACTTGATCAAAGTTTTTGCAAAACTCAAAGCTGGGATCATAGTACTTCAATCATAACATGAAAGACAAAGTTCTAGCAATAAGCAAAGAAACTATGATGCAACATGAAAAGGCACAAACAAAAGATTCATGAATAACAATGCTTTGCAAGATGTTTGTTTGTTTCACATAAAGAAAACATAGCATAAAAGTATTCAGCTTGTCCCTCAGTAGAGTAGCAAATATAAATGCATAGGACACCTTCAAAGTTCATAAGAGTGACTAGATACAATAGTTTCAAACAAGCAATAACAAGTTATGCATCAACCAACTAGTCTCGGGACAATGCACATAGAACTAAGAATGGCCACTATGCTCTCAAAGTAGGTGCATAAAGATAGAATGTGGAGACTCAATATAATGGTGGAAGAAAAGCCTTTTTGTAAAAGGAAGTAGGGATTCAAGTCTCATAAAGAGCTTCCAAAAATTATGGTACTTATAGCTTTCAGCTCTCATTGCCCCTATCATAAGCATCTTGAAGTGATTAAGGTTAAAGTGAACAAACTATGGTGTACATACTTGACGAAGTATAAGTCAGAAATCTCATGTCCCTTGTATACGAGGGCCGCTCCTCATGCTACTCAAGTTTAGTCAGCGGTAAGTTCTTGTCATCGTAAGTATATGTGTATCATTGAGAACCGCCAACGGGGTACCCCTTGCCCGATGATACGGAAGAATCCCCATATCAAAATGACAAGGCAAGCAGACAACGAGCATCTCAGCATTCTTCTTATTTACCATGGGAATATGGTGCTTTTTTCTCTCTTTCCTCTTTTCATCGTATCTCTTTTTTCTCTCTTTTTCTCAATATAGGACTCTTTTTTATAAGAAGAATGCTTCATAGACAGCTCATTATGGTTACGCTGCAGGTTTCCACCATGTCAGCATGGATTAGACCAGTGGCCCGAGCGTTTCTCTAACACATATACATAACTCCATGGACTTACAAGCTCCCCTTTCATTTCACACCGACGACATCCATATACAAAAGAGCATGATATCAACTAGGTACAAGTACCAAGTGCAATGTTGAAAGCGTTCCCCATGAAAGTATGGTTCTGCTAATTCCCGACAAATAAGTGAAAGCATATACAACATAGAAGACACAATGGTTCAAGTTTATTAAGGGCAAGTAAAGTAAAGTGTGCCATCAAGTTCGTGAGAGCTTTAATCACTAGTTTTTTCATAACAAGTGGAAGGTAAACAAAAGCATGAATATACTTGGAATAGCATAAGCTAGTAGGTAGGTATGGTGGACTCTTTGGAATAACTTGGTTTAGGGAGTTGGATGCATGAGTGGAACTCATACTTTGTTGTGGAGGCTAGCAAAAGACTGGGAGCGACAAACTAAGAGAGCAATAATGGCCATAATCATGCAGAGCGACAAAACATCATTGATCAAAGCATAAAGTGATACTACAAGTTGAAAACTAAAGGATCATAAAGGCTATGGTGACTTGAGATAGTCATAACATGGTGTGAGCATGTGCCAAGTCAACCCAAATAAAGCATCAAAGGAGAATACCACTATATTATGCTTTAATATGCTAAAACAACGCATGATTCATCCAAGGTACATTAAGCAATTTCAATTGTTTATAACAAGTCATGCTACAACAAATAATACTAAGCATAAAGCCAAAACAATATCAAGCATGGCATGACAAAGCATAGCCACAATCAAAAACGAGCTCTTTTTACCACATAAGCATGAGCTTTCCTACTCTTTTCCAAACCAAACCAAACTATTTGCAAACCAAAGTGTGAAATAGGGGGTCCAACCAATTTATTCAGAAAACTAAGCAAACTAAGCAAACTAAAAACCAAAACAAAAACAAAAAAGAAGACGCTCCAAGAAAAAACACAACTGTGCATCAAACAATAAAAATGAAGCGTTTGGAAGAAACCTGGAATTTTTATTGATGAAGAAGGGGATGCCTTGGGCATCCCCAAGTTTTGATGCTTGTACTTCTTGGATATTTCTTGGGGTGACACGCGTGGCATCCCCAAGTTTGAGCTTTAGTCCATCCTTCATCTCATTACTCATTCCTTCCATACACCTGAATTTTTTCTTTCATACAAAACTTCACACAATCTCATTAGCAACATTAGTGAACTTAAGATAAATAAGTCTCAAGGTTCAGTTCTAACACCAAATAAACTTCCATTAGAACACTAGCTACTGTATCACTTCCCTCAAAAAGCTCAATTTCCCAAAGGAACTCAAGAAGGAACTAACAAGAAGCAAATGCGGAAAATGGCAGAAATCTGTCAAAACAGACCAGCAGGTAAAGACGAATTTTCTCGAAGACCTTATGTTGCTCAAATCAAAAAGTGTTGCACTAACGAAAGTTATATAACAACCTGGAGCAGAAGCACAAAAACTTACAACTCAATCCGACGTACAGAGATCTCTCAGGAATTTTTACGGTGAAGCACATAAATCTGTTTCGGGACAACAACTTTCCAATCATTACTTCACTCTCATTAGAGGTTACTCTTGGCACAAAAAACAAATAAAAAGGATAAGGAGAGGTTATTACAGAGGTAATAACTTCCAAGACTCATCTTAACTCTTGGGTTATCTCCTAACAAGTACTTTTCTTTAACGCCTTTAAGTTAGGCATAAGAAGGAAAGAAAGAATCAAGTGTTCTCAAATGAAGAAGCATTAAGACCAAATTTTGTTTTCATAGGAGAAGCAAAAGAAATCTTTTCTCTCTTTTTGGGGAAGTGTTCTATACCTTTCTTGAGTGGGAGTTGATATTTAATGGTGCCTTCTTTCATATCAATGATGGCACCAACAGTTCTAAGAAAAGGTCTTCCCAAAGTAATAGGACAAGAAGCATTGTATTCAACATCCAAAACATAGAAATCAACGGGGACATAGGAATCGTTAACCATAATAAGAACATCATTAAGACTCCCCATGAGTTTATTTTTAGCTTTAGCATCAAGTGGGACATTCAAATAACAATCTTCAAGAGGAGGCAAATCAAGCATATCATAAATCCTTCCAGGCATAATAGAAACACTACTATCAAGATCACACAAAGCTTTGAAATCAAAGTCATTCACTTTCATATTAATGATGGGTTCCCAACCATCCTCTTGTTTTATAGGAATAGAAGCTTTATGTTTCATCTTTTCTTCTTTAATCTTCATGAAAGCATCAGTAATGTGTTTTGTAAAAGCCATGTTCATAGCACTAGCATTAGGACTTTTAGCAAGCTTTTTTAGGAACTTAATAACTTCAGAGATATTGCAGCCATCAAGATCAAAATCAACTTTATCATCTAAAGTAGTAGAACTATTAGTAGCCTCAACACTAGTGGTAGTGATAGTAGAAACACTAATGTTTCTAGCAATTCCATCTTCTCTTTCCCACTTAGCATGTAATTCAGCTAATAGTCTAACATTTTCATCAATTCTTACTTGTATGGCATTAGTAGCTGCAAAGGGATTCTCATTAGTTTCAGGTTTAGCAGCCATTTTATTCAAAGTAGATTGAGCTTCAGCCAAAGATGTTATATTTCTTTCAGTATTAGAGAGTTTTTCCTCAATAGTTTTATTGAAAGCAGTTTGTTTACTAATAAACTCTTTAAGCATAACTTCAAGTTCAGAGGGAGCACTATTATTGTTGTTGCAAGAATTTCCATAAGCATTACCATTGTTGGGAGGATATGGCTTATAATTTTTGTTACCAAAATTGTTCCTGTAAGCATTATTACCATCAGCATTATTGCCAAAATTATTATTTCTGATGAAGTTCACATCAACTTGCTCTTCTTGAGCAACCAAAGAGGCTAAAGGAACATTATTTGGATCAATATGGGATTTCCCATTAACAAGCATAGACATAATAATATCAATCTTATCACTCAAGGAGGAGGTTTCTTCAACAGAATTTACCTTCTTACCTTGTGGAGCTCTCTCAGTATGCCATTCAGAATAATTAACCATCATATTGTCCAATAGTTTTGTTGCAGCACCCAAAGTGATGGTCATAAAGGTACCTCCAGCAGCAGAATCCAATAGGTTCCTTGAAGAATAGTTCAATCCTGCATAAAAAGTTTGGATGATCATCCAAGCAGTCAGTCCATGAGTGGGACAATTCTTTACCGAAGATTTCATTCTTTCCCAAGCTTGAGCAACATGCTCATTATCAAGTTGTTTAAACTTCATTATTTCACTTCTCATGGATATAATCTTAGCAGGAGGATAGTACTTTCCAATAAAAGCATCTTTGCACTTAGTCCAAGAATTAATACTATTCCTAGTTAAGGAATTCAACCACTCTTTAGCTTTTCCTCTCAAAGAGAAAGGAAATAATTTCAGTTTAATAATATCACCATCTATATCCCTATGCTTTTGCATATCACAAAGTTCAACAAAGTTATTTAGATGGGAAGCAGCATCTTCATTACCAATACCAGAAAATTGCTCTCTCATAACAAGATTGAGCAAAGTAGGTTTTATCTCAAAGAAAGTATTTCCAGCCACAGGTGGAGCAATAGGAGTGCTCATAAAATCATTGTTGTTGGTGCTAGTGAAGTCACACAACTTAGTGTTTTCAAGAGTAGTCATTTTTTTGGGTTTTCAAATAAGAAAGCAAACAAGTAGAACTAAATTTTTTTGGGTTTTTTTGAAGAGCAAAACAAGCAAACAAAGCAAAAAAAAACTGAGCAAAACAAAAACAACAAAGTAAAGAGATTGGTTACGAGGGACTCCCCTTGTGAAGATGTCCTTGACTCCCCGGTAACGGCGCCAGAAAATCTTGATGTGCTCGACTTTCGACGTATAGCTTGCTGGGAACCCCAAGAGGAACGTACGATGAATACAATAGCAAGTCTTCCCTCAGTTATGAAACTAGGGTTTAATCGAACCAGTAGGAGCAATGAAACACACCAAAGGTGTTACTAGCTGAGCTTTGGCAGGGCGCACTACCGGTACTAGTAGCAACGTGGAGACCTGCACAACACAACCACAGAACTTTGTCCCCAACTTGCGATGAGGTTGTCAATCTCACCGTGTTTTGCGGAAAACAAAGGATTAAACGTATCGAATGGAAAGAAGTAAAAGTTTGTAGAAAGTAAACACAAAGCAGTAAAAGATTGTAGATTGTATGTAAAAAAAAGGACCGAGATCCATAGTTCACTAGAGGTGGCTCTCCTTAGATAGATAATATGCTGGGTGAACAAATTACAGCGGGGCAATTGACAAACACCGAGAAAGCAATACATGCATATACTAATCATCTTGACTCCTCTGAGACTTGATTGGGCATTACAACATAATACATAGACCGCCATCCAACTTCATCTATGACTAATAATCCACCTTTAGGTTATCATCCGAACCCCCTCAAGTATTAAGTTGCAAGCAACAGATTATTGCTTTACGAACTGCGTGTAAAGTAAACAATACGATTGTTCTATGAACAAAGGATTGTTCTTTTCTCCCTAGTAGCAACAACACATCTAGTACCTTAGAGATTTCTGTCACTTCCCTAGATTACTAGAGGCATGAACCCACTATCGAGCATAAATACTAACTCTTGGAGTTGCTAGCATCTACTTGGCCAAGATAGCTACTAACAACGGAAAGCATGCAAGATCTCAAATAACAAAGACATGATAGAATCAATAATCAATCTAAAATAGCATCTCAATATCCATCGGATCCCCGCAAACACAACATGTATGAATTACAAATAGATGATCTTGATTATGAATGAAGCTCACAAGATCTAAACATGAAAGCACGAAGGAGGAGAAACCAGCCATCTAGCTACTACATGGATCCATAGTCCAAGGATGAACTACTCACGCATCACACCGGAGGCTTGCATGGTGATGAAGAAGGCCTCCAGGGTGAATTCCCTCTCCGGCAGGGTGCTGGGAAGAGCTTCAGATCCCTCCCGATCTAGGGATGGAGATGACGGCAGCTACAGACTCTTTCGTGGATTTTTGATCGGGTACTTAGGGTTTTCGTCCTGAGGGCAACTTATAGTCGGAAGGGGAGGCCGAGGGGGTGTCGGGAGCGGCCACACCACCCCCTGGCATGGGCCAGGCCTGGCCGCACAGCCAGGTGGTGTGGTGGCTCCCTGGCCCTTCTCCGTCTCGTATTCTAGCACTTGATCCCTTCCGGAAAATAGACACTTTGGCTTTTGTCCCATCCAATTCCGAGAATATTCATTTTCTGACTTTCCTGGAACCAAAACAGCAGAAAACAGGCAGCTGGCACTGTGGCTCTTGTTAATAGGTTAGTCCAAGAAATCATATGAAAAGTACTCCAAAGTTGGAACAAAACACAAGAAAGTGGATAAAACCAAGCATGCAACATCAAAAATTATAGATACATTTGCAATGTATCAATCATCACTTATTCTCTTGCCAGTTTCTTAGGCCATTGCAGTTCATGAATTGCGTTGTCCTGTATGACACTTCATACCAACCAATTCGGTATCCAATACCGGTATCCAATACCTAAGAACCACATTGTTTAACAAGGAAGGAATACAACCATAACATGTATATCTTCTATATACTTAAGCTGGACATTTCCAACTTTTCCTTTTCTGCCAAATATTTTATAGATTCTCTTTCAACAATTCCTTTTCTTTTAAAAGAATCTATCAACATCAATTGTGGTGTCATTCACATGACACATAGTACAAAGTGTATGTAGTCAAATACTACTACCTTTGGACTTGCACTTTGAAGTGGATCACCATCATCAAATGTTTGGCATTCTTTTAAAAATCCATTCTTTAGTAATCTTTTAGTGTAGTAAACATTTTACTTACATCTTCTATTCATCCTTATCATGACAACTTTCATGATCAAGCTACTATAACCTATAAGGAAGAATCGTAAGTATAATGTTAGTTCCCAAAAACCTTTTTGGGAGATCCAGATGCCTAGCATCTCCATCCTTTACAAATTCCCATACAATATGAGAACATGTATTTTGCTAAATTATACTCTATCATAATACAACCAAAAACTTTGTTTCAGATATCACAATATCTTTCACACATGATGGTTTTTGAAACAATTATTTCAGCTCCTAGATAACCTCGATATTAAAACAACTTTTGAATATCAAGAATCATGGAGGCAAACATGATACTTTAGATACTAACATTGGAATTCTTACTCTTGATTTAATACTACTTATTAAACTTCATGGAGTAAATAGAGTTTCCTGAAAGTTTGCAATAGGACTTATAAACTTTAAATTGACATTCACAACAATACGATACCAGTTCGTAAAGTAAATATCCAAAATTCTATAGTTCTATTATCTCAATTAAAACTAAGCATAAGGTAGTGAACAGATGCCAATGACTATAACAAATTATGCAAATTCACTTCGATTTAGTTTATAACAAATTGAGTTCGACTAATCCAAATTAGAAATGAACTCCCACTCAAAAACGACATCCCTCGTGTCCTTTTGGTGATTACATGAACCAGATCCACTACACCAAGTCCGATCATCATGTGAGTCGGTGTAGCTTCAAAGGCGAGCATCTATATGGGCATCATATCAACTATATGACTCATGCTTAACCTTTCGGTCCGTGTTCCGAGGCCATGTCTGTACATGCTAGGCTCGCCAAGTAAGAACCTTAGTACTCGCGTGGGTAAAACTGTCTTACACCCGTTGTATGAAAGCGTAGAGTCGAGTACACCCGATCATCACGTGATGTCTCGAAACATGATCCATAGAACGGTGCATACTCAAGGAAGAACACATTTTATCTTGATATCTAAATGAGGGATCATCTTACAATGCTACCAAAAGCGCCAAACTAGCAGTAAAGATGCTAACATCTAATGTGTAAAGTGAGATGATATGGTCCATGCATTTGATCTCTATCATTTGCATCGTGGTATGATCTCTATCATTCCTTTGTGTGTAAGGCCAAGGTCTATGGAACTTACACGTTGAATGTGTTGTAAGAGTATCTATCATACATCTACTTACAACAATACCATATCAATACACTAGCCCAGCAACGATCTAAACTAGACGCCTCTAATTTATCAATTGCAAGTTTTACGTGGCTTAGGGCTTTCGGAGATAGAACCGTTGTCACCTACGAACATGAACCACAACGAGGATAACCAAGTTATTAACAACTCGTTGTAAATCAGATATTGACTATAGTAGGAGAGACAGACACCCGCCAGCCACTTATGCAAAACAAGTTGCATGTTAGTCGTGGAACCGGTCTCATGTACAATGACATGTAAGGTTGGTCCGGGCCGCTTCATCCCACTATGCCACCAATATACAAAATACATAGAAGATGTAATGACATGATCATCATCGCCCACATATAAACATATGTGTACTACCCGTGCAAAGCACCTACGCATAGATCAGGCTCTGATACCACTGTTGGGTCCGCATCATAGAAAACAAAAAATTTCCTACGATGAGAACTACACGCCAAGATCTATCTACTAGGTACAAAGCAACATGTGGACATACATCCAACGAGAACTTACCCTCGAAGACAACGATTTTTGTTAACGAGTAGGAACTCGTGGTTTATGTAGTCGTACACTTGCCAATCTCAAGATCGTGAGGAAGTCCGAGCGCCGCAACTCAGCAACGCATCCGTACTCGCACACACGTTCAAGCCACCGGACAACCTCCACCTCCTCACTCCAGCGATCCAGCGGAAGCAACAACTCCTTCCAGACGAAATGCCACCAGGAACATGTATCTCGCTAATCCGAGACCATGGGGGAATAATTCTAGAGGGGGAGAGAGATCCTTCACAAGGAGGTGTGTGGAAGAAGGAGGAAGAGGGTGGCCTTTTATAGGAGGAGGGGGTGCCCCTCCTTCATGGCCGGCCCATGGGGGATGACTCCTCACCTCCCCCATTCATGTGGTGGTAACCCCTCCACATTAAAATGCGTCTTCACATTCCCCTTTAAAGTCCCTACTTTAAATGCATTAAAATTCTCCAAGTTTAATGCTCTCTCATTTAATAAAACTCTTTTATTAAATTTATTCAGAATTTTGTTAATTACTTCAATTAACAAACATTCACATATAACCCCTTGCAATATTTCAATATCACATGCAGAACCACTTTCTGCAATTTCACCCGAAACAATTTCCGGTTTCTATCGAAATAATTCATGCGCTTTGCAATTCTTTCGTCTGAAACATATATGCTCCAAAATGGTGTCGGTAACTCTTAAGTGTGTCACCCTACGGTTCGCGAATAATGCAGACATGATTGAGACTCCTCTCAGATTAATAATCAGAAGCAGGACCTCGAGATCCATATTGATTCCTACATATTCAACGATGACTTCTGTGATCGTGAGAACCTTTAACGCTTGTAACTAAATCCCTTTGTCTTGTGATATATTACATGTCCGAGATTCGATCATCGGTATCTCCATACCTAGTTTGATCTCGTTGCCGACATGCACTCTTTTCTCGTTCCCGTGATATAACATTCTAGTGATTACATCACTTGCTTGCAAGCTATCTTAATGTGATATCACCGAGAGGGCCCAGAGTATATCTATCCGTCATCGGGATTGACAAATTCCACTCTTGATCCATGAGCCTCAACATAACACCTTCATAGCACTGAACCCATCTTTATAGTCACCCTGTTACGGTGTGACGTTTGATGTTATCAAGATACTCTTCAGGTGTTAGCAATTAACATGATCTCATGGTCTAAGGATAAAGATTACTTCGTATGATGTTATAGCAATATAAACATAATGACTTTGATCGTAATGCTATACTCTGGATGAATGTTCATCACATCATTCCACCAATGTTGTGACCTTGTTATTAACAACATCCAATGTCCATGATCAGGAAACCTTGATCATCTTGTTAATCAACGAGCTAGTCTATAAGAGAGGCATAACTAGGAACCCTTTTTGTTTATTAAACACACATGTATTGACGTTTCCGATCAATACAATTATAGCATGCAAAATAAATATTTATCATAAACATGGAATAAGATAATAACCACTTTATTATTGCCTCTCATGCATATTCCCTTCAGTTGATACTTCCTAAACGTATCTATAATTTTTGATGTTCCATGCTTGTTTAGTATCCACTTTCTTATGTTTTGTTCATATTTTGAGGTATTTTTATACATTTTAAGGAACTAACCTATTAACAAGATGCCATAGTGCCAGTTGTCTATTTTCTGCTGTTTTTGGTTTTAGAAAAGCTAGTAAGGAAATATTCTCGGAATTTGACCGGACAAAAGCCAAAGTCAATATTTTACATGAAGAAACATGGAGTCCGGAGGGGAGACGAAGTGGCGCACCAGGGCGGCCACACCTGGTGGCGGCGCGGCCTGGGGGCGCGCCACCAGGGGTTGTGGGCCCCCTGGTGCTCCACCGACCTAGCCCTTCCACCTATAAAATCCTCCCAGGAAGAAAACCCTAAGTACCTGATCAAATTTCCACGAAAGAGTCTGTAGCCGCTGCCATCTCCATCCCTAGACGGGAGGGATCTGAAGCTCTTCTCGGCACCATGCCGGAAGGGAGAGATCACCCTGGAGGCCTTCTTCATCACCACGCCTGCCTCCGGTGTGATGTGTGAGTAGTTCATCCCTGGACTACGGGTCCATGTAGTAGCTAGATGGTTGGTTCTCCTCCTTTGTGCTATCATGTTTAGATCTTGTGAGCTCCGTTCATGATCAAGATCATCTATTTGTAATCTTACATGTTGTGTTTGCAGGGATCCGATGGATATTGAGATGCTATTTCAAATTGATTATTGATTCTATCATGTCTATGTTATTTGTGATAATGCATGCTTTTCGTTGTTAGTAGCTATCTTGGCCAAGTATATGCTAGCAACTCCAAGAGGGAGTATTTATGCACAATAGTGGGTTCATGCCTCTAGTAATCTGGGGAAGTGACAGGAATCTCTAAGATACTAGATGTGCTATTTCTACTAGGGAGAAAACAACAATGCTTTGTCCATGGGACAATCGTATTGTTTACTTTACACACTTTGCTTAATGCAATTATCTGTTGCCTGTAACTTAATACTGGGGGGGTCGGATGATAATCTGAAGGTGGATTATTAGTCATAGATGCAGTTGGATTACGGACTATGTATAATGTTGTAATGCCCAATCGAATCTCATAGGAGTCAAGATGATTAGTATATGCATGGTATGCCTTCTCGAGTCTGTCAATTGCCCCACTGTAATTTATTCCCCCAACATGTTATTTATCTTAAGGAGAATCACCTCTAGTGAACTATGGACCTCGGTCCATTCTTTTACCATTGATAAACCATCTACTATTTACTGTTTATTGTTTATTTTCTTTAAGTAATTACTATCTTCCACACAATACGTTTAATCCTTTGTTTTCAGCAAAACTGGTGAGATTGACAACCTCACAGTAAGTTGGGGAAAAGTTATGTGGTTGTGTTGTGTAGGATTCTAAGTTGGAAACAACACCTTGGAGTTGTTTCCTTGCTCCTACTGGTTCGATAACCTTGGTTTCATATCTGAGGGAAAATTTGTTGTTGTGCTCATCATACCTTCCTCTTGGGGTTCCTAACGAGCTCAATATATTTTGAGCCATCAATAGGATATGGCAATTGATGGCTGATGGCCTGCAAGTGCACAAGTTCATTAAAGAATGTTTTCGCGAAAGTATTAATTTTAGTTTTTATATCGATCCCAACAAGGAGCCTAGGAAAGTGTTTTTATGCGGTGTTTCTGTCACACCTAAGGTGTAATAGGTCTTGAGTGAATTGACTGCAAAAGTTGACGGTGGAAGTGGTGAATAAAAGATAGAGGTAATTTCTTAGGAAATAAGTAAATTGCATAAAAGTATAGATGCAAAAGGTGTGTAAGGGTCCTACAGATAAGAAGTTAGGAGCGGAGAGAAACAGTGCATGGTGATAGTGAAAGTACCAAATGGAATAAGCAGAATAAGTGATAATGATATTTCTTATTTATAAGTGAGTAGCCAAGCAACCCATATACCAACTAGGAGTCCTCATGGACAGTTCTTCCCAATCCCAATGATCCATCTGCCTGTTACCACGGCCATGGTCAGCGCATTAATTAAGGTCTTACGACCGAATCAAGGCTTTAATCTTGATGGTTCCTTGTTGTCCTCGAGTAGTGCTAGCTCTTCTTTGATATTGGTCGTGTCACTCAGGGGTCGTCGAATTACTAGCATACAAGTTCATACCTATGAGATCTTTAGATCATGTTACCTAGGCCCTTAAATTAGATAACAAGAATTAGGCTAACATAGATATTCATTCTCACTATTTAAATAAAACATTACAACGACCACAAATGGATGGATTTTAAGGAGGCACAACACATCTCACGAATCCCCTACATCTCCCACGCCTATGGGGATTTACTCAGCCATGAGAGGAAGACAGATCAAAGGCATAATTGTATTGCAAATAGAAATCATCTCAAATTTATTGTAGCAAACCACAATACCGATTTAAGATCGAATCAAATACAAACCAAAAGTAGATCAAAGTATCAAACCCTAATCTTACAAGTTCCAATCTCTCTCTCTCTCTAAGTAATGATGGAATGACGGTGGAGTGCGTGGTTTAGAGGTTGGAGATCGTCCAGGAACAAGGCGAAGTTCTTCTCCTCTTCTAGATATGATCTTCCCCTCTATATGGCTTGTGGTGGCTGTATCTTTTGTTCTGTGGTTCTTCTCATCTCCCCCTTCACGAAAGTTGTTTGTATTGATATAAGGAAGGCGTCGGTGGATAGTACGGGCGAGCGGTACAGGCACGCCCCGACCATACCAGTGGCCGTTAAGTATTCAGGACTCCTCCAATGAAAGTTGCTCCAATTGGAGATTTGCTTATTCTGGTGTAATTAGCCCATAAATGCTATTAGATCTTCAATAAATGTTCATTGCCTGAAAACCATCACAAGAAACCAAGGATTCGCTAATTGTGACATTAACATTAGTGGAAAGGAGTAATCTTCGGTGAAATCCGGCAATAAACAAGAGAAAATTCAATGGTAAAAAGTGATGAAATTTGGAGCTATCAATGGCTCTTAGCTAGTTGGCAGAGATCACAAACAAATGGATTTATTTCTAGAGAATGAGAAATATTATTTTTCCTAAGGATTTGTTGAACCACAAACGAAGAGGGATGTCCTAAACGGCGATGCCATGTCGAGGAAGACAACTTTATTATGATGAAAGCTTGCTTGGAAGACCCGATAAAGGCATGTACTAGCGGGTAGAGACCGCCATGACAAGGTCACTTAAACATAGTTCTCCTTGTGGTCTGGTCCTTAATCAAAAAGAAATATAGTGAAACTCAAGAAATACATCATTATCAAGAGTTTGGATGCACTAGGAACATGAAGAACATTTTTAAGTTGTAAGGAACTATGGAGAGTGCTCATTATTGGATGATCAATATGACTTATTTGCATACCGTTACCGTTGGCTGTGTGAACGTAGTCGCGCCCATTGTACTTGTCGTGGGTGGTGAGCTTGCTTAATTCTAATGCAACATGGTGAGTTGCACCGGAGTCCGGGTACCAGTTGGTATCGATACCATAGGATGCAACTTCGCACCCTTGTCTCCATCGTCGTCCTTGTCATCTTGAAAGCGCCACCAACAGTCACTGACGGGGTCGCCGTGTATTTGCAAATCTAGCAAGTTACATCAATGAAGGGTGTGGGCGCACATCCACGACGCCTTCCACCATCATCACGGCTGCGACGCCGCCACTGGACACCATCATGACGGTCGTCGTCGTAGCGATCATGGCGATACTGTGATCATCCGTGCGCCCCGGTCGTAGCCACGGTCCTCATGTCGTGCGCGGTTGTAGCCGTGGTTCTCCTAACGTGGGCGATCGTAGCCACAGTCGTCATTGCGAGCACGGTCACCTTGTCATTGGCGATCCTCCTGGCGCCCGCGCTCGTCCTGCCGGCCACATTGTTGTGGCCGAGCATCATGGCCACCGCCACCGCGGCGAGCAAGATTAGCCGAGGTGGTGAAATCCTCGGCATCCTCTGGACCTTCCTGACGGACATCATAGGCAACAAGTTGACTAAAAAGATCTTCAAGGGTTGTACTAGGATTTTCATTGACGATGACAACAAGGGTGTTGTAGGAGTGATCTAGCCCATTGAGGATGGACCCGATCAGTTCATCGTCATCCAGCGTTTTGCCAGCAGCAGCAAGCTCCGACACGATGGTCTTTTTCTTGGCGAAGTACTTGGCGGCCGAAAGAGTGCCCTTCCTTGTGCTCTGAAGTGCAGTTTGTAGGCTCTGGATCCTCGACCGAGATTGGGAGGAGACTATTTCCTTGAGCGCACTCTAGACCTCAGCGGACGTGTCCAGTTCGGTGACATGGGCAAGAACATCTGGTGACGGCGAATTCAGCAAGAAACGAAGTACCTACTGATCTCGTGTGACCCAAGCGGTGTACTCGGGGTTTTCAATGGTGATCTTCTTGTTGTCTTTGTCTTCAGCCTCCAGGGTTTCAGCCGACGTAGCTTCGGATCCCTCGACGAGAGCGAGGACTTGGGCACCATGCAGAGCAGGGAGCATCAACGCCTTCCATGGGAGGAAGTTGCCACGCATCAGTAGTTGTGCGGGAGGAGCTCCTAGGGCCGCAGCCAGGGTTGTCGGCGATGAAGTGCCACCCATGGATGCGAACGGAGGGAGAGGTTTTTGGGCTTTGGTTTTTGATTTAGGGCGGCTGATCTAGATGACCAACTACATCGGCAGGTTTGTTTTGTTGGGTTTTGGTTTTGGAGTGGCAACGGCTAATCTAGATGACCAACGGCGACGGTGACATTTTTTTTTGAAGCGGCGGCTAGGGTAGGGAAGAGGGCAGCTCTGATACCATATTGCGTGACACATTATATGGGCCGTATAGTAGGGTGCAGTACTACTCCATACTTATATAACCTATATACGTAAAGAGAAAATACAATCAAATATGTTTAACACACTAAACTTAAGTTTGATGCGCCTTGGAGCGCACTAAAGTTAACAGCATGCCGGCTAAATTTATACATCCACAGCATAAAGCTAGGATTGATTACTCTTGGTCACAAAAGTATCCCCATATAATCTCCCCACGTGATATTGTACCGTCGCAGAGAGATTTTCTGCTAAGCTCTTCCGGACCAGCCCATAATGTTTGGTCGGGGGAGGTATCACGCTCCAGGCCCATTTGTAGACACAACCGGCGCGGCGGGCAGCAGATTTTAGTACCACCTCGCTCGCTTAGCAGCCTTGCCATATGAGGGACGTGTATATAACAAGCACCAGAGCGACCTGAAGAGAGCACGCAGCTGCGCGGTGAGCACAAAGCGAACTATTCTTTCGCCTTTTACTAAAGAATACCGTGTGCGCGCCGCAAATAGCAGCATACGCTAATTTTTAAAGGGGATTCTTCTACATAAGGAGGGCCCCCACAATTCTAAAGACGAATTTTAACTTCACAACAAGGTTGTTCTGTCGAATATTCTGAAGACAGACAGCTCTTCTTCCAGTGATTCTTTTTCGTTCTCAGTTTGATTTTTCTCACCTAATTCCAAGACCTTGTGATTAGTTTGAGCCTAAGTGTTGCGTGTTTCGGTACTGATCTGAAAGGTTTGCAGGTCAAAATATTGGCTATTTCAAAGATAAATTTTGAGAGTTGTTTCAAGGATAAACTTGAACTTTACAACCAGGTTGTTGTGAAGAATCCATTAATCAGACCAGACGGATCTTGTCCATTAATCAGACCAGACGGATCTTGTCCATTAATCAGACCAGACGGATCCTATCCTCGTACGATGCGGTTTGGTTATCTGTTTCTCGGACCTTTGTGTTTAGTTTTAGCCGAAGAGCAGGTTTGGCTATCGATGGCAATAAGATGAACTGAAGTGAGCAAAATGCATACAGATCAATTTTTTTTTGGCTATAACTAATTTATTCCAAAGATTAGTTTTGAAGCAAAACTCCGGTCAATAACGAGAAAACTGTTAAGGATTATTTAGTCACATCAAATTGGTGGATTGATAATATATCTGATATCAACGTGGTAGCACGGCAGAACATGTTACTGATCACAGTGCAACTAATCAGCAGTAGTGTACTGAAGCCATTCTGCTGCTGCTCACAGATTACTTGGAACCGAACAGGTACGTATGCCATTGCAGCTCAACAAAGTATGACACTATTGGTTGCATAAGCAACAAGGAACACCAGTTTGCTGCCTGAAATCATGAAATATTGCCTCGGACTTGAGTCACAAAAATAAAGCATCATATACATGAATGGTACACGGGCGACTAGACTATATGATTCTAGGAAGACGGACACTGCACTACGATTGTTAGCCTGAATCTGAATCGGGTTTGTACAAGAGCATCGCCATGCTCTGCTCCTTTCCCCCACTGCCGAGGAATATGATGCCCTCTACCGACTTGAGGATTTACCAGCCAAGGTTCCAAATCTGGAAACCTGCATCAAGATGTGAGCATTAGCAAGCAAACACGTGAATCGCGACTCAAAATCTAGTCAAAACTTGAGATTTGCGAAAACTACCTGAGCTCCAGGTCACAAGATGGGAGCAGCAAGTGCTTATGTTAACCATCCTCCTTTGAGTTCCAGTTAAACAAACAGCGACTGGTAACACTTGTCCATCCAAGTATATCAAGATTTTAACAAACAAGTGGGACCTCAGTTAGTAGAGAGGGATGCTGTCAAACAGACATCCACAGACCATAGTAGACTTGTTTGTTGGTAATCTCATTCATTTAACAGAGCGCACACCGATAGTTCTGACTTTGAATTTATACTGGGGCATCTCATCTTCATCATCATCCTCGTCATCTTCACTTGAATCGTCCTCAACTTTATCCCATTTCGAGTAGTCAAGTCTTGAATGGCCCTTTGGTTTTTCTATGGGCTCCAAACCGTGGGGTTTGGTAGGCAGACTGGGAGGCGCTTCAACCTTTGGAGGCTCCGTCACAGGTTTCTTTTCAGAAATCAGTTTAGTAGAAGGTTGATCAGACTTATCGACGGAACTTTCGTTCTTTTTATTTTCTTTTACAATCAGATCTTCTTTGCCTTCTTCAGTATATAGTGACTCCTCTTCCGACTCTGGAATCGGGGCTAGTGACTTCAAATTTCAAAAACATACAACAGGCAGCGGAACTCGGTCAGTTAACTAAAAGGGATGCACTGATGTAAACTGCCTAAAAGTTACATTCCAAATAATAGTTATGTTTGACACAAATAACAGCATATCTAATGTAACATGTTTTTGTAGTTATACTTATGTCCAATAACGCTGCATTTGGAGTAAAGCTTATGCAAGAAACCAAAACAAATTCAAACAACAAAGCATACCAGCTGTGTCTTCAGACGTGCATGTAGGTTCCGATATACTTCAGATGATGGATTAATCTCAATGAGCCTGTTCACATCAAATAGAGCCGACTGGTAATCTTTTAGAGTGACAAGAGTCTGGGCACGTAGCATGAGAGCTCCAGCATGCTCAGTGTCCAACTCAAGGACAGATGTGCACTCTTCTGCGGCCTATACAATTATCATAAGAGAAGAAAATTCAGTATTGGTAACAATGATGATAATATAGAGAAAAGAACAATAAATGATGTCAGGAGTCAACTTATTCCAGAGAAATACCCACATCCAGGACAGAACATGTACTACAGAAGGGTTCACAAAGGGGCTATTTTTTTCCTCATGCACATAGACATAGTGGATCATCAATCTAGATATTTTACTACTCAATGAAATTCCACATACAATAGAAATAATCCATTCAATATTGAACCCAGCCTGTCAGATGCATCAGGCTTTATAAAGAACTACTAGATGGTTCAGAGGGGATACATTTAAATCATTCATCAGTTCATGGTTTATGCATTGTTGACTAGATCCAAATGATTATTTACTGGGAATATTTTTTCTCACTGCTGCTAACTTTGGGAAAGCAACACCAGCTTCTCTAATTCAGTCAGTCCACTAAACTGAAGTTTGATGCGCCTCGGAGCACACTAAAGTTAACAGCAGGCCAGCTAAATTTAGACACCCACAGCGGTAAAGCTAGGATTGATTAGCACATCTTGGTCACAAAAGTATCCCCCATAGTCAAAACTTGACATTTGAATGGCTAAAATGACATTCAACGAGCGACTTGTGCACTCTAAAAACCATAATATCGCCGAAATCTTCAAACCCAGCGGGTAAAAAGGTCACGCCTTCACCTAAACGGCACTTCCAGGCGGCCAGAGGACACCGCACAATAGTCAAATCAATCTGACAAACGCAATCGAACAAAAAAAGGAACCCGAGGAACGATACCTTGTGGAAGTCGTGGAGCTTGAGGTAGCAGGCGGCGCGGTTGCTGTGCAGGGCGATGCGCTGCGCGGGGCCCCGAGCCGCCGCCAGGGCCGCCGTGTAGAGCTCGAGCGCCTCCCGGTGGCGGCCGCCCCTGTAGAGCTCGTGCGCCCTCTCTACCGCCTCCGTCCCCGCCATCGCCCGGCCGGCCGGCTGCGATCTGGGAGTGAGCGAGCCGGTGCTTGATTTGGGGGAGGACTGAGGAGGAGGAGATCGAGTTGGTGAAAATTTTGGGGGATGTCGACGAGGACGAGGAGAATGACCTGAGCGCAGAGGAGATTTGAATGTGGACGGATGGTAGCGGGCTGTCGGGTTGCTGGCTTGCTGCTGCCCGCGAGGAACACGGCCGGGATTGTCTCGCTCTTTACTCCTTCACGGAAATGACGGAATTGGCCCTCGTTTAAACCTCGATCCTTCCGAGCTGGAAAGCATTCGCGGTGTGGTGTGTCGTCGTTTGTTGAGGTAGGTGCTTGGTGTGGGGCACGGATACATTTGACTAAACGTGGCGAAAATTTTGATTTTGATTTTAACTAGCACTACAAAAAGTATAAAAAATAGTACTCTCTTTAATCCATAATAAGTGTCGTCCATCTGGTACTAAGCTAGGGAGTATAATCATTTACGATTCATTTGAAAGTTACAAAATATAATTTTGCAGCGCAAGCACACAAAGAGTCCAGCCCTAAGTTTGGTGCTAGGTTTATTTTTTGAGTACTTGCACATGTCACAAATGATCATATTATTGTATAAAAATCTGCCCTCTCTAATCCGTATTATTGTTCTTAGGTTTGTCTAGATTCGAATGTATCTAGTCATTTATTATGATTAGATACATCCGAATCTATGCACATCTAAAATCATTAATTTGGACCGAAGAGATTAGTAAGTTCCACTCGATCGCTACATTCTAGGAATCCATTGTTCATGTGTATTGATTTCAGAGAGTGAGACATCTTTTCAACTTAGGAGAAAATATATATTATTTAAGATGTTGACAACTCGAGATTACAAAAAAGAATCTTACATGTAGAATGCAAAAGGCTAATGATCAAGTAACAAAGTTACATGTAGAATGCAAAAGGCTAATGATCAAGTAACAAAGTTAAGGAGGGGTGAAGAGACCAAGTGGGCTCAACGCGCAAAAGTAAAACATATTCAGGAAGGGAAAACAACACTAAGTATTTCCATCTTATTGCCAATGAAAAACATAGGTAGTAGAAGATTTTCCAGCTGGAACAAGAGGAGGGTACTATCGTGGGTGATGAGAAATTAAGAACTTATATTTCGGAATACTATAAGAAGCTTTTCGGGGAACGAGAACCAAACAACTTTTCTCTCATGGAGGAGAGAAATAGTGATGTTTCTCAGGTGTCATCAACTGAAAATACAATCTAACTTCGATTTTCTCCGAGAAGGAAGTTCTGGAAGCAATCTCTTCTATGGAACATAACAAAGCTCCAGGGTCTGATAGATTTCCTGCAGAACTCTACCAGACGTAGGGGATTTGATGGCGTTATTTACACAGTTGCAAACAACAGAGTTGCCTCTCTTTTAAGCTTAACTTTGGGGTCATCACATTACTACCTAAGAAAGAAAATGTAGTTCAGATTCAGCAATATAGTCTGATTTGTCTTTTGAATGTTAGCATCAAAAACTTTACTAAAGTAGCTACGAATCGCATCTCTGTGATCGCTCACAAGGTTATCCGTCCTACTCAGTCTGTGTTTATGCCTCGAAGGCATATCTTGGAGGGTTAGTTATTTTACTCGAAACCATTCATGAGCTCACACGAAGAAGTTGGATGAGTGATTTTCAAAATTGATTTTGAGAAAGCTTATGATAAATTTAAATAGGAGTTTTTACAGCAAGTACTTCGGTTGAAGGGGTTCGACCCTATATGGTGCAAATGGATTGCCAACTTTATTCAGGGGTGTGTGTTTAGAGATTAGAGTAAACGATGAAATCGGTCATTTTTTCAGACTAAAAAGGGGGTTCATCAGGGGATTCGTTATAACCTATGCTTTTTAACATTGTGGTAGATATGTTGGCCATTCTCATAGCTAGAGCTAAGGAGGAAGGTCAAGTGGGTGGTTTAATCCCTCATCTTGTAGAAGGTGGATTATCTTATAATATGCAGATGATACAATTTTATTTATGAAACATGACCTTGGTAAGGCGGTAAACATGAAACTTATTTTGTGCATTTTTTAGCAGTTGTCGGGTTTTAAAATCAACTTCCATAAAAGTGAGATAAATTACTGACTGAGCAAGGGGTATGGCAAGAACTACTTCATAATAAGTACTTGAAGAATAAAACCTTGGCACATGTTCAAGCTAAACCGACCGATTCTCCATTTTGGAAAGGCCTAATGCAAATAAAGGAAGTTTCTTTACTAGAGGTTTTTTTTTAAATTGGGGATGGGGTTACGACTCGGTTTTGGGAAGATGTTTGGCTTGGGGACTCACCTTTGGCCCAACAATATCCTTCATTATATAATTTGGTTCGTAGAAAGTTTGTCTCTGGCCATGAGGTTTTATCTCACTATACTTTTAGCATTAGTTTAGGAGGAATTTGATTGGGACGATTTGGGATGTACGGTTACATCTCTGTCAGAGATTAATGCAGGTTACTTTGACTGATGAACCACTTTTCAATGGAAGTTAACCGTGGATGGGGTTTTCACGGTTAAATCCATGTATGAGGATCTCAGGAATGATCATCAGAGGCTCCCCACAAAATATCTTTGGAAGCTTAAAATACCACTAAAGATTAAGATTTTTATGTGATTTTAAATAACAAAATTTTGTTAACTAAAGATGATATTTTGAGAAGAAATTGGAATGGTTGCAAGAAGTGTTGTTTTTGTGATGGAGAAGAAACTATTGAGCATCTTTTTTTATCATGCCCCTTTGCTAAGATTATTTGGCGCATTGTTTTCTTTACTTATAATCTTTCACCTCCTGCCAATATCACTAATATGTTTGGGAATTGGTTGAATGGGATGGATAGGGCTAATAAAGCTAGAATACACATAGAGGTATCGGCTTTATATTGGTCAATATGGAAATGTCGCAATGATATTATTTTTAACAAGGCTCGAGTTCAATATTTTTTGCAGGTTATTATTACGGCGTCTCAGTGGATCTAGCTTTGGGCCTTTTTACTTCCGGATCATCAACGAGATTCGATGGTTTCTAGGTGCAAGCGTCTAGTAATGGTTGCTCAGGTTATCTACTATCTAGTTTCGTGGCGGCATACTAGTAGATTAAGAGATGATTAGCATTTGTAGGCTATTCTCTATCAGTTTTCTTGTACTTTTCATATGGTTGATGTTTGTATCAACCGTCTATGACCCTTGATCGGTAACTTTTAAACTATCGAAAATAAGTAATTAAATGTGGTTGTGTGCATCATAGGATGCAGAGGCCGGGGTATACCCCCATTTTGGAAAAAGAAAAAGAAAAAAAATGTAGAATGAATAGAAATATAGCTTCTAAAAAATCACTCTCTCCGTCTTAAAATAAATGTCACAGATTTGTCAAACTTTAGATGAACCTAGACACTATTTAGTATATAGATTCATCCAAATTCTGACAAACCCGCGACATCTATTTTGAGAAGGTGGGAGTTTTAAATAATACGAATATATGAGATTTGTGCAAAATTACAAGACGAATTTATGCACATATAGTTTTCGAACTTATACTTATGTTATACAGCTAACGACCGTTGACCCCCGCTGCCACGCGTACCCATGGGTGCAGCGGAGTCTTTGCTTAACAGCTACTACTCCGCCTGTCCTGTAAGGGTATCTCTACCGGGCCGACTCAATTCGTCTGAACGTGTGCGCACATGGTGGATAGGTGCACGCCCAACGGGGCGACCCATCCGAACCGACTCGCGCGGACCGACCCATCCATGCACCAAATTTGGGCCACGGTTGCGTCTGCCTAGATAGCACGCTTGTCATCCCGCGTCCTCCCCTAATTCCCCCGGGCCCTCGCACCAATGGCACAAGAGGCACTCTCTCCTTCCCCAAACCCTCACCCTTCATATCCATGGCCAGAGAAGGCACAACCGTTGCTGCCGCCACTTCCCGCTGTCGCCGTCTCCCCCGCAATATCGAGCAGCACCGCAGGCCACGTGCATTGCCGGAGTTTAGCGTGTCCATGCCGCCACCCGGCCGCCACCAACGAGGTACGTTTTGTCGGTCATTTATAGGTTATCTGGTCCCCGCGAGAGTTATCATGGCCATTGACGGCCATATACTTTAACATATGGGAGCAGTCGAAGGGCGATCGAGTTCTTCTACAATAATTTCGTCGAATCATCGTCCACCGAGGAGTCCAACAAGGAGTTCGGCGAGGAGTGTAACGGTGAGACCAAAGTTCTACTGCCTACGTAGATGGTGCATGACCAATGCCTACTGCCGCCGCGTAGAGGTGGCTCAGCGAAGCGACACGAAGCCAACCATGCATGTGACCGAGAAGTTGATCACATCCGCCTTTACAAGGACTACTTACACCCAATTAATCCACTCTTTAACGAGAAAGCATTCCATAGGGATGGACAACAGAAGGCACATCAGAACACAACAAAACAGACCAAGACTTTGGAGTTGGACTAAAGAAATGATTTCCAGTTTTGGACTCGAACCTATTTAACCATTTTGTGTAATGAAGCTATATAGGTTAACCATTAGGTTATTAGGGTTAGAAATGGTTAACCTTTGGTTATTAAGGTCCGAACCATTTTTAGTGTTATGCAACGATGGAAAATACCTGAAAATCTCTACAAGCTAGACTAGAAGGTTCGCCGCAAAAAAATCTATGATATTTGTGAAAAGACTAATAAAGTTTTAAAAAATCTAAAATTGATTTTATAACCACAACCTCACTCACACTCCTCTCCCCTCTCTATGTCTGCTGGTCAACAAGATGTTGGTGCCAATGCACGGCGTGAGGCGAGCATGTCACAGATGGTCTCCCCCCGGATGTCCTCGAAGATGGGGGTCTCTATCTTAGCGCCAATATCCCTCAGCTCAGTCTTCAGCCCCTCCAAGTCCACGGCGACAGGTCCGCTTCCACCATGTTGTCCCCGGCGATCCTCTCCCACGCGGCGATCCTCGAGATGTCTTCGTCCTCTTCTTTGGTCTCCATCGCGCGGACCTTGGAGTTGCCGTGGACGTTGTAGGTGAAGCAGGGCGAGGTTGGGACAGGGAAACCTTCGGATGGGGGTGAGGGTGAGCTACCGGAGGTTGATCGCGTCTCGTCCTCCTCCCCTGTCACAAGAACAAAGCAATAGAAGAATAAAATGTTAATCCGAGATATTTACAATCTATCCATCTAGGTAGGGTTCAGTAGTACCACCAGACACTCGAAGTGAATAGCTCAAGTGACCGATAATGTGGTGAACTGGTAAATGATACTGAGAGCTTACAATGACGGAGGTCAAAGAGCTTACAGCGGGAATGCGCTGGAGACTCGTCGTCAGAGCGCAGCTCCACTACGGAGACGGGGCTGAGCTGCCGCGAGCAGTCCACCTCCATGCCTGCCTCCCACCTCGCCCGCGAGTACTCGTCGTTGCCGAACTTCATGGCGCGGACATCGCATTCACTGCTGTCGCCTACGGATCGCCGCAGCAGTCGCTGGAACTCTCAGTCGCCATCGACACTGAATTCCATGGAACTGGCATCACATTCACCGTTGTCGCCCCTGGATCACCGCCGCAGCTGCTGGAACTCGTGGTCGCCGCCGACGCTGATGCAGGTAAAGCGCGGCCCGCCAAAATTCTCCCACCGCAGCACGCTCTTCACGGCATTGTTGCAGAGCACCTTGCCCAGCACGGACCTCAGGCCGCCAATGCCGCTGTCGCCGCCTCCGCCGGTAAAGCATCCACCGCCAAGATTCTCCCACCGTAACACGCTCTTCACGACATTGCTGCCGAGCACCTTGCCCAATGCGGACCTTAGGCCGCCAATGCCACTGTCGCTGCCTCCGCCGCTTCCACGGCCGCTCTGAAGCCTTATGATCTTGGTGGCCTCGACGAGGAACGACTCCTGCTCCTCCTGGAGTAGCTCCGAGAGCCTCTCCCGGTGGCCATTGCTGCTCCCACCATTGTGGCGAGAAGAGCGAGAGAGCAATGGGTCAATGGGTGGAGAGAGAGAGAGCAATGGGTGACAGAGAGCTGGTACACAATAGTGTTGAGTACTCTGTTTGACTATCCGGCCAATGGGTGGAGAGAAAGCGATGGATGACAGAGAGCTGGTACACATTAGTGTTGAGTACTCTGTTTGACTATCCGGCCAATGGGTGATGGCCCATAGGGCGGGGCAGAGGGGTGCTCGCCCAGGGCTCCCATGGTGTAGGGACACTGATCCAAGACTTTTTGTGTTCCTATAATATTCTATTTTTGAGCTGTAGAATTATTTTAGAAAATATAGGTGATCCAAGCTATGACCATGACTCTTCTCTAACTTATATTTTCTGAAAAAATATATTAACAATTCATTATATTTTTCTTGATGATACGATTTGTCTGGTATATCCAAGTGCAGAACAAAACTGATATTAGATGCTTTTACAGGGTTGTGAATATATTTATTACTACATACTAACAACACAATCACATAATTGCACCATTCCGCAAACATCTCTCTTCTTATTCCCAATTGTTTTACTTGTTCCCATCAACATGTTTGAAGACTATTCCATCCTCTTATTAATTTAGAGTCTAATATATCTATTTTTCTACTTATTTTTTGCACAGTCATATGCACATAGGAAGCGATTGGTAGAAATAAGCATCATGAAATGAAATATAATTTGCTCGATCAATAGGAATAAGTAGTTTTCGATGCCTTCACCATGGTTTTAAATACAATTGAGCTATCAAATGTACATATCATTTATTTTGTTACTGCATTGCAATAATATTTTTTGAAATACTAATATTCTTTATGTCTTTCGTGTGTTAACAAGAGACAAAGTTTTGACTGGCATTATTGAGAGACCCAAGAACGCTAATCATGTGTAATATTTGATTAATCTTTAAAAATTAGCAAAAATATTATTGATATACTATATCTTTAAGGTATTTTCTAGAGTAGGGGATTTTTTTAGCACAAATATTAAAGATATATCTTTAAGGTGTTTTCTAGAGTATGAGACAATTTTTTTGCATAAATATTAAGATATATAGTTTTAAATTGTTTTCTAGAGTAGGGGGCCTTTGCCCTCCCCCCACCCCCACACAACACACACATCGACCCCTTGCCACTTTAAATAACGGTCTATTGATGTCGTTTTGCCATAGGTCCCCCGAAATCTATGGACCGGCCGAGAAAGGTATGTGTGGCAAGAACTTGTGTACGCAATACTGGTCAATGGATCGCTGTACTTTTTGAGGGTGAACTACGGTGACCTGTTTGAACCAGACCATAAAAAGCAAATGTGCAAAAGGGCTTTACAACTCCAATACAGAGGAAGAGGAAAAAACAGAAACTAAAATAGAATAGTAACTATTATTTACAAATTGATGAAATAAAAAGAGCTAGGTGTGAGACAGTGAGAGGCTAGATGGACAAACATAACTGTCCAGTCCCGAATGAGATCTTCTCGATCTGTGAGGTTGATTACTGCACCGATGCATCCCCAGGAATAGATCTTCCGCACACCTTGGGAAGACGAGCTCCATTTCTCCTATGACATGTCTGAAGGCAAAAGCATTGGGACGACTTCCAAATATTCCATAGAGCACGCACGTATAAGAACCAGTTAGTTGGCCATGTACTTAACCTAGGATGATGACCAGTTGGCCTAATTGCTTCCAACAGGAGGGATGGGATACCCCTTCTGTTTGCACCTCGTCCAAGGAGACGTGCACACAATGACATTGTGGAAACGGATCGCGTAAATGCAGCACCTATGTACGGCAGACACACTCGTGTCGGTGTCGCCGTTGCCGACGAAAAAGGTAGATAGCGGAGGGGGAGAAAATAGGGCGCAAGCGCAACGAACGAGCGACGCGCAAGGAAGAGACACGAGACGAGACGACACCGAGACGTCGCAAAAGGTCAACGGAACACGTACGGCATCGATCGACGTCTCCAGCGAAGGAGAAGACGGCACGAACGAACGAACGGAACATCTGCACTGTACTGCACCATGCGATTATTCCGTGCGTGACGCACGGGCGAGTTTAGCGCGGCCTTGAAGAGATGCCTGCCTAAATTGGTTGGAGGAACGTTCCGGTAGCGCTCTCTCTCTCTCTCTGTGTCGTCGCAGTCGCAGTCGCAGGCCATTGCATTCCTCGTGCACTGACGAAGGGTCAGGCGAGAAGCTCGTTCCTCGTGCACTGACGAAGGGTCACGCAACCTTGCGGAAGTGGCCATACGCAGCATCCACCGCCGGCTTGCACGCGGGTCGCGGTCGCATCGGCGGCGTCCATAACAGAGCGGCGCATGGACACCGCACGCACCAACTGGAATCATCAGGGCGAAAGCCGTATGAAAGTTATAGTACGTACAAAATGGACGGACGACCTCCCTGCCCTGCTTTACTATCTCAACAAGAAGGTGCTAATCTGGTTGGACAGCAACTCGGTACGAAGAACAGCCAACGACAACACAAGGCCGCCGACCTGCATCGCCTCGCTGTCTCCGTGTCCCGCTCCCGCCTGATGACAACGGCGACTAACAACAACTTGCGCCAACGTCACCTCAAGTCTCCCCACCTAACCTGCCATCCCCGTCCCCGTCCCCGTCCCCGTTCCCAGCACGGGCCCCGGACGACCTGGCTGCTCGCGGTGCAGTGTAGCTGCTGCTCCGTACCTCGTCCGTGGTGGCTGGGCTCGATGACCTTGGACCTCCTCCTTGGCAACGTTGGCATCTTCCTCCATGCTGAATTTGGAGATGCCCTTCTCCTACAGGTCACACACCTCAAGGGATCCATGCTAATTAAACTAGTATCGTATAGTGAACCCAAGGAATTCTGGATCCAAGGAATTTCTAAACAAGTTTAGATACTCAGCTCTTTGCCCTATCAAAAGATCGGCGATCAAGATTCAGCAAGCACAGCAAAAGCACACACGACACACTGAATTTTGGATACGCATGTTCAGGCACAGTTGGGGATCTGAGCAGGGAAATTCTCAACAAGTTCACATAGTATTGAGATCTTGTAAAATGTCAAACCTTATCGTCGGTCTTCCTAATCGAGTCGACTTGAACATGGCATTGTGGAAGTAGTTTAGCTGCAGCGCAGAACAAAGAAGCCATAGTTTAGGTTCATACTTAGGGTTCAAAGCTGACATTACAGGGCCGTACATAGTAGCCTTTAGTAGGAACGCAGCAAGTACCCTTGCAAGCACAGAAGAGATGAACCTCAAGGAAGTATTTCACCACGTGAACAACATAACATTTCCCTACTACTATACAGATACCGATCAAAAGAATGTACTAGTCACAGTATGTATGCGCTAAAGGTATCAGGTACCAGCGAAATTCAAGCTTCTAAGCCACCTGGCGATAGATAAAATAGAACTCTCCTCCCTCTGCTTTTCCCAAGCATGTGGGTCAGGGGAGTCAAACTCTGCAAGCTGAAGTGTCACTCTATAGTTTCCCTTCTCGAGTCCAATGACATAGTATCTCAAAGATGATGGTGACATTCTTGCTGTCTGGAACAGTCCAGAACAGTCTGTTCTGAAATTGGCACCAACTGAAGATTATGTAACTTCCATTGGCACTCTGAGCCTGACACATTGAGCTCTCTGAGCCTGATATGGTTCTACGAAGCTGCATGTAAGTTACAAAACAGTACATGGAAATCCACAATTATGGGTCTAATATTACTGCAACAGACTAAAAGTGCAAAGAGTTGAAAGCTTACACTGCCGAGAGCCGACAAAACAGCAGGTATTTTGCTGAAGACAATTCAGCTCCCATGGCAAAAACTGCAAATGAAGAGTGAATATTCTGAATTCCAGCTACAAGCCAAGATGGATATTTTTTGGAAGGACAGCAAACAGGGGTATTCTGAATTCCACAGAAAACGGAGATGGGTTTGATGGCCTCCTCGGCTGCCATGTCGGCATCTCCGAGAAGACCCTCGACAAGGACAGATGTCTGTGATGCGACCCCTAGGTGCAGAAGAGCACGACGCTTATTACTCAGAGAACCTTCTTGCTGAGTTGATTTTTGAGAGCTTGGCATCCACCAAGTCCAGGGGGTTGCCGCTGTCGTACATTTCCCAACCTGAAAGAACAGAGAATATAAATATAAGAGTTTGCCAATAATTCACTGACCATAGCGCAGATGTGGCTTTCAGTGATCTCACCCTTTCAAATATATAGGATGTCAATGGTTTGATTCACCAGAAAGTACATCGACCTTCTCAGTCATGTGACATGCCATGGCATTCTCAAGTGCAGGAATAACCACTTGGGAAAGGAAAGGTAAGCAATTTCTGTCATGACATTTCAGTCAATCTCACACCGAGTGCAGATACCAACATGTGTAAGACACATCCACGGGCCATGGAGAACACATCGAATGCAGAAATAATAGTTATCATTCAGATAAAAACATGATCAATGTCGCAGCCAAAGTAAAGCTAGGTAAATCACATTGAATGCAGGTGGAGGTAACTACATATCAAAGTCATGATAAGTCTTTTGCAGAACCTTCTGCTGCTAAACCCCAAATTTACAACACTCTAAAAGAGCTGCTTAACTAACACTACATCACTTCCCTTCAGAAAGAAATGAGTCATTCGAACGATAATGCTCTAGCATCACTGCCTCAACAGAGAAATAGGTCACTCGAATGACGATGCACCAAGCTGCTAACGAACGCTCCATCAATCAATGCCTTAAGAAATGAATGGGTCTCTGATAGAAAGATCAGATGCTTCGCTGTAGTTCCAAACATGGCCAGCTGCACGCCCACGGACCTCCAAGGAAGTTTCATCCAAGATCTTACTGGCCCACATTCTCTTGGAAACCAATGGCCGCAGTTTGATTGTGGCCTCCCTCACCGTGGTAGAATCTGGACCGGTCAGCAAGACTATCACCTTCTGCAGCATCACCGCTTTTCCAAGAACCATCTTCAGGAACCCGACCTGGTTTGTCCCCCCGTTGAACTGATCGAACACCACCTTCTTGACACGCGATTGCAAACATTTGATCGGATCGACCCCCTGCCAGAACGTGGAATTGAGCTTGTCTCTAGCTTTCACTTCGCCAGGGTCATCGTAGTGTTCGGTATCATTGTCGGACTGCAAATCAAGGCGCGCAATTCAGCGTAAAATGGAGCGCAGGCAATAAGGAGTACTATACTAGTGCTTGTGATGATGCAAATTGTGAATGTGGAGAGCCACAGGGTAAAAACTCACAGCCATAATGTGTAAGGTGTCTACTTCAGGGAAGCATCTCAAGAAACTCAGCAAAGTTCTCACTTCCTGAGCCACTCTGAAACGCGCCTTGAGAGCAAGCACCTTGACGCTTGGAACCACTGTATTTGGGCAAACTTTTGTCACCCCAGCCTGCAAATCATTATCGCAGCGAGATCAAACTCATACTTAGGTTAATTCAAATAAAACCAGCACACTCGATGATTTGTCTAGCCGACCAGGTAACTGAGAAGAGAAAAAATTGGACCTTGATGATGGTGGTGCCGATCTCAAGCACGTGCTTGGCCGCGTCCAAGTAGCCGAGCACGGCGAGCTGAGGGGCATAGCCTATCTTGACCTTGATTGTCGTTCCTTCCTCAGTGGGGAAGGTGCAGTAAATGATGAGCCGCTGCAGGTGCGGGGCGGCCATGACGGCAACCTCTTGAGCCAATGAATGCCAGACCAGCACGCAGCGCAGGCTGTGGCTGCCGATGCGGACACAGTTCGGGTAGGCGTAGTTGGAGATGAACGCTAGAATCTCCAGCTTGGGGCTGCAAGCTAGCACGTACTGTAGGTCGCGCTCCTCCGTGATGCCACCGCAGATGCCGAGCTCCTGGAGGTGGGGGAACACGTCGGGGCTGCGCGGGAGGCCGGTGGTGAACGGGAAGAGCCAGACCCCGAGGTAGAGGCGGCGGAGCGAGGCGCCGCAGCGGAGGAGGGACAGGGGCAGCTGCAGGGGCACTACGAAGGAGAAGGGGCGGTTGACGAGGGTGAGGTTCTCCACGCCCTTGTCTGCAAGGAGGTGGAGCCACTCCGCGAGCGCGTCCTTGTTGGATTCGTCCATGAGGTTGTTGGCGAGGTGGACGCAGCGGAAGGGGCCCGGGTGGGAGGCAAGGATGCGGGACACCGCGGCGGCGGGGGCGCTCCAGTCAACGGGGCCGCCGTCCGGGAGGAGGTCGGCGTCGTCGAGGACGAGCTGGGTGGCGTGCCAGATGCCGCGCCAGCGCTGGGAGAGCGCGCCGGTGCGGGCGGCGTCGTGGACGGGAAGACGGGAGACGACATTGCAGAGGAGGTTGTCGGGGAGGGCGCTGATGCGGTCCTCGCCGCCGCCGTCACCATCGCCGGAGATGTCGGCAAAGAGGGAGGCTTCGTTGGAAACCGGGGAGGCCGGGAGGCAGGAGTCCATGATCTCTTCGAGCCAGGGGACCGTCGTCATGGCGCCCGGCGACGGCGATGGGGAACAGCTTCTCTTGGGGGCAGTGGCCAGTGGGGAGCAGCTCCTTGTGTTTTTCCGGGCTCCGGCTACCGAGAACAGAGTAGAGTGGTCTTTGTTTTTTTTTTTTTTAATGCGAAGCGTCTGGGCCGACCAATGTTCTCCCCCCTCCCTCCCCTCTTTGTGTGTGTAGTCTTTGTTCTGTGATGAGTATTAATAGCTAATCTAAATTGGGCTACGAATTCAGCCCAGTAACAAGACTGAACTTATCATATCTGTTTCACGAATTGTATTTTGAATCTACTCCCTCCGTTTAGAAATATAAGATATTTTAGATTTGTGAAAGGAGTGTATCTAGACCTTTTTTTAATATATAAGTTCACTGCGAACCTCTACGAACATATACACTAGAAGACGTCTAGATACGTTCAATTCACAAAGCTAAAACATCTTATATTTCTAAACGGAGAGAGTAGAAATGTAATTTTGTAGAGTGTTTCATATGTTTATATTTCTCCACACAAAAAGGATATTTGTAGACATGTATACACCAGGTAAACCGCAAGGCCGATGCACCGGATGACGACAAGCCCCCCTCCTTGGCCTTGCACCCTGATGATGACAACTAAAACGGCACCTCCGTCGGTGTTGTCACCTGCCCTCGTCGATGATGGACGTGAACAGCGGCGACGGGGTCCCTGTCGCCGGCGTTGCCTCCCCAGCACGGATGTCCAAAGACTGCTGTGTTGTCGTCGACGACGGCAAATCGACCTGGCTGCTCGTGCCCGTGTAGCTGCTGCTGCTGCCGGCCTTGACCTGCCACTCAGTGATGTAGCTGGGCTTGATGACCTCCTCTGCGGCCATGTCGGCGTCTCCCGTGAGCATCGACACGACCCTCGACATGGACGGGCGCCTGTGAGGCGACCCCTGGGTGCAGATGAGGGCGACGCGGATCACCCGGAGCACCTCATCGCTGTTGTATTTCGAGAGCTTGGGGTCCACGAAGTCCAGGGGATTGCCGTTCTCGTACAGGTCCCAGACCTGAAAAAAGCATGGAGAGTAATTAGAGGTTCCGTTGTGGTACTATAATATAAGCATTCTGCCTCTTGTACTATCAGAGGATGTGTGATCATGTTCCAAGTATAGCCAAAAGCTGCGCGTGCCTGAATTTTGGATTTGCATATTCAGGCACACTTGGGGATCTTCTGAGTGTTTTTTCAGGTGCAGGTATGACAACTTAGCACAGTGAAAACATATATTATAGGGATGAAGTAAAATTTACTACGGTATATCAACTTATATGAGCCTGATATTCTCGACCGCGGTACAAATTTGAACCATAGATACACCAATAAAGCACTGACAAAAGCACAGTTCTGGCTTTTAGCGATCTTACCTTTTCAAATATGTATGTCGTCTCTTCATCAGCCGTCGTGTGATGGTTTGCTTCACCAGCAACAGTCTCCAATGCTACCACGCCGAATGCAAACACGTCGACCTTCTCAGTCATGTGACCTCTCATGGCGTACTCAGGTGCAAGATAACCACTTGAGAAAGGAAAGCCAACCGATTTCCATCAGGACATTTGCAAATAAATCTGCCAACACATACACATGTGGGCGAGATCAAGATATACTTACAATGTGCCTGCAACTTTTGTGCTCACATGAGTCTTCTTGTCATCATAAAGCTTGGCAAGGCCGAAATCCGAGATTTTAGGGTTCAGATCAGCATCTAGTAGCACATTACTGGCCTTTATGTCCCTGTGCACAATGCGTACGCTCGACTCCTCATGGAGGTAAGCTATACCTCTTGCTATGCCTAAACATATCTCGAATCGCGTTGGCCAGTCTAGGTTCGGGCCTCCCTTTCCTGAAGATAAATATTGAAGGATTAAATTTCAAAATTAAAGTTGGACACAGAATCATCATCAGATAAAATGAAACCGTACCAAACAATGCATGATCAAGGCTTCCATTCTCTAGGCACTCATAGACCAACAGTGGTGTCTTGCTTTCGAGGCAGCAACCATACAACTTCACCAGGTTACGGTGTTGCACTCTAGATATGGTTTCTATTTCCGTAGCAAACTGAACTTTCCCCTGACTAGATGATTCAGAGAGCTGCTTCACTGCCACCACTCTTCCATCGCTTAACTTACCCTGCAAAGAAGGTTGGACTTAACAATTATAAAAGGTACTCCATACTCAGAGTTTAACCAAATTTTCACTAATGAATACACTTGAAAAACATCAATTAACACACATTTGTTTTTACTATGTTGTACAATACAGTTAAAATTAACATGAAGCAACTTAAGCGGTATCAAATCCAGACAATTTACTACACAAAACCAACCTTGTAAACTGATCCATATCCTCCTTCACCAAGTAGGTTACTAGAATTAAAATTTTCTGTGGCTGACCTTAGCTCACTATAACTGAAAACATTTGGTCTTCCAACTATAGTGTAGAGCTCTGCATAATGAAGCACAACAAAGATCGTTAGCGTAATTCTGTGTACAGCCTAACATGATCCTAGAATAACAAATACCTTCTAACTCCAACAACAATTTTCTCCTTTTCTGCCTCCATACAAAGACTCCGGCAAGAGCAGCTAACAGAAAAACTGCAACACCGACTACAACTCCAGCAATCACACCATTTTTACTTCTGCTCTTGTTGCCCACAGAGTAACGCACAGTAGGGATGAAATCTGAAGAAAACATTAACTTTGTTTGAGTATGCGAAACTTCAACAAAATTTAGCTGTGGTGGAAGAGGCACAATTTTAAACAGTTATGACTGCATAGAATACATAAGTGAATATATGTGCAGTGTCAACGCCTACCGTGAGCCTTTAAATACTCATGCTAGTATCTGCTGGGAAGAACTACTTATCTAGCAAAGGATTTATTAGTGAACATATGTTACCCTTATAGCTAATATCTGCTGGGAAGAACTACTACCTCTGATCAAGAAACTTTTTCTAATGGAAACGGTCACAGAAACCTTGATGGTTCACTTGCAATAATATTTCAGGTATAAATGTAAAGCATCATGAAAGATAAAGGTCTCTTTCACAGCAAAGTTTAATTTTCTAGTTAGACGTTAAATGCAACAGTGGTAGAAGTGACAAACTTTGACAGTGTGCATTGCGTTAGTTGAGTTGACTTCAAAATGGCAGTGAAGAAAAAATTATAACTGCACTGTTGAACAAAGAAGTTCTAGTTCAGGTTCATACTTGGGGTTGCGCTCAAAGCCGATATTGCAGGCCCATAGTAGCCTTGTGAAGGGATGCAGCAAGTACCCTTGCCAGCCCAGAAAAGATGAATCTCAAGGAAGTTTTTTACCACCGGAACAATATACTGCTTCTGTACAACAACGTAAGATTTCCCTCCTGCAGCCTTTCTTATGTCGAAGTTCTGCTCCTTGCGCTCTCCCTATACAGATATCAATCAAAAGAATGTATTAGTCACAGTATATGAGCTAACAGTATCAGATTACCAGAGAAGTTAAAGCTTCTAAGCTACCTGGAGATAGATATCAAAAACTCTCCTGCCTCTGCTTTTCCAAGCCTCTGGGTCAGGAGAGTCAAACTCTGCAAACTGAAGTGTCACCGTGTAGTTTCCATTCTCGAGTCCAAGGCCATAGTATCTTAAAGATGACGGTGACATCCTTGCTGTTTGGAACAGTCCAGAGTCTAGTGTGTTTTGAAATTGGCGTGAACTGTAGATTATGTAACTTCCGTTGGGTGGGTCCATGAATCTTCCACTGCTGCTAATACCCCATATAGGTGCACCCCCAACATAATACGATGCAGCACCAAGATTGGCATTATCTTCCTGATACATCAAACTATCTGAGCCTGATACGGTTCTACTACCACCACAGTCCACCGCTAAGGAGGAAGCTGCATGAAAGTTACAAATCAGTAGTCTTTACTTTGAAATCTGCAATATTCTGATATTACTGTTGCAGATTAAATTAAAGAATGCAAAGAGTCGAAGGCTTACACTGCGGAGATCCGAGAAAACAGGGGGTATTTCGCTGAAGACAATTCAACCCCCATGGCAAAACACTGCAAATGAAAAGAGTGGTTAGTTACAATTCCACGTAAACTTAGATGGATGCTTCTTCTTCAGAGAACACACTGGAATGAATAAATTTGTCTATATGACTTTTGGTAGGATTAGAGGTACCTGTCATTGGAGCTATCCATCACAAAGTCATTTGCCACCAAATTCCTGAGAACAACACACAAAAGATGGGGTGAAAAATTAGATTTGTTGCTTAGTTCAATCTGAGTGTCTATGAATGTTTAATCTGTAAAAATCATGAAGCGTACAGTTGCAGATTTTTCTCGGTAACCCAAGAAGGAAAGCTTCCTGAGAGGTGGTTGTATGAAAAATCTCTGCAAACGAATAGAATAAAGTAATAGGATCAAAACATATTCCTGTCACAGAGAAAAATGCGAAGTGGAATTCAAGGAGCATGCGGTCATACAAATTGGTAAGTAGTTGAGTTTTCGTGGCTGGTAGACCTCCTGAAAGGCTATTATTCCCAAGAAATCTGATTCAAACATATTTTGGAAGAGGATACTTGCAAACATCAGAGAAACATGATTCTAAAAGGGCATCATGAGAAAACATTATCGAGTAGTGCTTACAGAAAACTAAGCGAAGGAAGATTAAAGATTGGTTGAGGCATTTGGCCTGTGATATTGTTAAAACTCAAATCCCTGCACCAATGGAACAATGAGTATTAGACAAAATAGTACCACGCTTTTAACTGAAATTATACTGTAGTAGAAAGGTTACCATTTACTGGTTTTCTGATAAGGGAAATGCTTACAGTAAAGTTAAATTTACAAATTTGGAGAATTCTACCGATGCAAGTGTGTCAGATATCTTGCTGTTTCTCAATACTCTGCAGGAAAAATAGTTGAATTTTCAGGATCTTAAACCAACATGGAAAGTAAATTGAGGAGCACGCGGCATACAAATCACCCAAAGATGTCATGTTTCCGACAAACGCCATTGAAGAGCTTCCATTTACTATATCGCCTATTCTCCTGTTGCATTCAGACAATCAATGCGTGTATCAATGCCATAAGCTTATCTTAGCAACGAGAATACATATAACTGAAATTACTAGAAACTTACAGGCTCGTCAACTTGATAAGATTAGAAAGACTTCTGGGAATCGGTCCTTGAAAAGAGTTCCCTTGGAGCCTCCTAAAAGATCATACGTGTTATGTTAGTAAGGAAGTAACGCAAAACAACTTCCAAACTTATCAATGTCTTCGCCTACCATTTGTGCTAACAAAAAGTTCGATAAACATTAATATTGGTGATTGGTAGAAATTATATCTTACAGTTGAGTCATGTTGGTCAAACTACCAAGATAATCAGGTATCTGCCCGGTGAAATTATTGTCTGATGCCCACCTGGATGCACGATGAAAAGAGTGTCCAAGATGATTGGTTGAAAGTTGAAAGCTTAGTATGAATTACATTGATATAGTGTTCTTTCAAATTACAAGGTTGACAGGTTCGTAAGCTGAGACAGTGTCGCTGGTAGAGGACCACTGAAGTCATTACTATCAATGTACCTGCATTCCGAAGGCATGCATCATTTTCCAATTAATCAGATGATCATGCAAACATAGGTCGTGTGCAAAGGGCAAAGTAAAGTGACCAAATAGATTACATACAGCTGCTGAAGTTTTGTCAATTTTCCAAACTCATCTGGAAGTGAGCCATTAAAATGGTTTGAGCCCAATGCACTGAAAGTGTAAGATAATCCAGGTCAACACGACAACAATGTTAAAAAGGAAGTGCCACTGAATCCATTTTACAAGTCTAAATGCTGATCAATATATGATGAGAAAGACACTCTGTTTTACTAAGTTTTTTATTCTAATTGTTTTCAATTTGCATGAATGGGAAGACATGAAGAGTATATTTCATTGCCCTACTTAGCCATAGTGTTGCCATGATGTCTAGGCTAACTTTAAGGACTCAAGGCCACAAATATACAATGCCGTGCATTTCGTGCGACCGAGTGTACTCCCGACTTAGTACAACAAGTACAAATAAATGATCAAAAATCAAAACCTGGTTAGAAGATACTATTAATGTTTAAAATTACTCATTGGAAGACAAGATTAGATCTTACAGTGATACGAGATCTGTAAGATTCCCAAGTTCCTTCGGCACAGGTCCAGATAATGCATTGATGCCCACAGTTCTTGCGATGTTGAAGGGAAATAATGTAAGATTGGTTTAAATCAAGACGTGCAGCGCAAGAATGTTTTTGAGTTCAATGCCTTACATGTACTTCAGAGCAGTCAGTTCGCCGATGAATGCTGGCAATGGGCCAGTCAAGCTGTTTCTCCTGAAGTCCCTGAGACAACATGATCAAAGACCAACAACATTAATTGTCGTACATCTTACACTGAATTCAGCGATTCGCAAGGTATTGATCTTCAGTGTTCATCGCAACAAAAAATCAGTAATTCACCGCCAATTGTATAAATTGTACTGTACAAAAACTTTGATGTTTCATGGATGTAAATCTTGGAATGGTTTTCACCTATAGTAACTGAAACTGGAAATATAAAAAAAACTAGGGCGGCAGCTACACCTGGAACAATGGACTGTAATAATCAAAACTCTGCCCATTAGATTCATAATCCTCGCTAGAGACCTTTCCGCAATATAGCTGTGCTCGATAGAGCTGATCCGCTCCCACTGCCATGGGAAGAAGAGAACATACCTCCCTTACAGCACACGGGCGGCACACGTGGACCACCCTACTGTGTTTGAAGTTCAAAATCTGAGCAGCTGCAACGGACTCGCCGGGCAGGTAAGCTCCAGGCTCACGTCCTGCGCCCTGGAAGGGAGCCCGAACGCCATCTGAGCCGAGCGGCGGCGCGGCGGCCGGCCAACCTCTCCGGCATTTTGGTGGTGAAATGGAACTATGGAAAACAGCCTGGTGCGGGTCGGCGAGTTTGCAAATGGGCCGTACCAAAACTATAGTCCAGAAGGCAGCACTGGGCTGAAAAATGCGTGACTCCTTCCTGGCCCACTGGACTCCACCCAGTAGTTATCTAGACCAAGAGTTTCTCTAAGCCCGTTACATTTTCGGATGCAATATTTTTTTTTATCCCTACTTGCTCTGATCCATAATCAACTTTTATTATGAATCGGAGGGAGTAGTATATCTTCGATCTCTTGACTGTCCTCAAAGTATATAGGCCAAACATTTTGATCCCATGATTGTGAAGAGAGTGTGGATTTGGTCCTTTGCCACATTAAAGTAGTTGTAGCGACGACGTGCGGCTTATTACTAACCAAGTCAACAAAACAAAATCTGAAAAGAGGAGAATCACAAAAAAAAAGTGAAGTATAAGAGTTAAAATATTTATATTTCTATGTTTCAACCCCCCCCCCCCTTCCGGTTTCTTCGGGTTTTATTTTGTTTAATGGTCTGACACACTGAGAACAACCCCCATGTCATCATAAAAACCGCATTTAGCAGAGCAACCTCCAAAAAAAATCCTACTCCTATAAAACTATTTTCATTCCCAACAAACAATTAGTTGGTCATATGTTCAGATTTGACCTAAAAGTAAATTTCATCAAACATATTTTCCATGGGAACAATCTAATTGAGATAAATATCTGACCAAGGCATGGGCTTTCATTTTGGTATACTGCTAAGTGAGCACTTTGAGGACAGAAGTCAACAACACATACAGTTTGATGAGGTGAGTGAGGTTCCGCAACTCTTCCGGAATCGGACCAGCGGCATCCAGCGCGTTTATCTTCCTGCTCCATCCAATCAAGAACAAATTAAATGTTCATCTTCTCCAACTGACCAGCAATTCGTTGGGCGCAAGCCGGAGTAGAGCTTACAGTCTGGTGACGTGGCAGAGGGTGCCGTTCTGGTCGGTGCAGTCGCACTTGATGGCCGGGTTGAAGTTGGGGTTGTCGTCCAGCGGCGTGTCGTCCGTGGCGGCGCCGCTGCAGGGGTTGCCGCTCACGTTCCAGGACGCCGGCGCGTGCAGCCCCAGCTTCCCCAGTATCACGTTCACCGCCGCCGCTGCCACCAAACCGTCAACCGAAATCGAAGGAAATTTGGCATTCATGTGTCAAGCGACAGAGGAGTGAATGCGTGGTACATACCTTCGGTTGGGTCGGTCTGCGGCGGGAGTGGTTGGGGCTGAGCCTGAGCAGCCGCCCTCCATGAAGAACGGTTCAGAACCACTGGCAGGAGCAGCAGCAAGAACGGGACGGCGCCATGGCGGAAACAAGAACTCCACCTTGGACTCGGACCCATCGATCCCCGGATCTCCCTCCTCTCAGATTACTGTGAGAGGTGATGAATCAGACCATAAAGTGGATGTCTAGACTCTAGACAACATGCAGCCAAGTGGGGTACTATTGTACACGAAAGGTGGAAATTGTTTTCTCTTGAAAGCGGCGGCCCTACTCACTCTCTAGTATACTATTCCTCCTACCCTGATTAATCTGCAGCACCTGCTCGGTTGCTCCTGCAACAATGCTGCCAAGGCAAAGTGGTTATAGGAGTATTTTTGTTAGCTGGTGTAGCTGCTCAATTATAGATGATGAACCATCAACCATGTACCCTGCTCGTTGCAGATGAATTACAATAATAGGATAGAATAATCGATTTTCCAAATCTCCCGGTTGGACCGGGACCAAGGATATGACAAAACTGAGGGCTGGTGGACTCTGTGCTTCTCATGTACCCTTTTCCCTTCCAAAATACTCCTAGGCCCCAGCATTATGTCCCTAATTTCCATGTGCTTAATTTTCAAATCTTCCTGCGATAGCGCTATTCATTTGTTTGGTTCAAAAGAATTTAGCAAAGGAACAAATGCAGAATTCTTTTTACTTTGATCTCAGTTTCATAGGGCAACATAGGATTTAAAAATTCATTTGGACCTCTTTTTCAATGCAACTTTGATTCAACGGATATGAAAATTACATGAAATGATTAGGATGCATTGTCTACTTGCATACTATGAATTGATGAATTCTCTTTCATTGTACTTAAGGAATTTTCCATGAGCTCTAGCCGGATGCAAATTTTCCTATGATATTGCACGGAAACTGCACTACATAATTCCTTTAGGGTTGGTTCATTTGGGAAACAATCATGTGAATCAAACAACTTTTGCACTACCCATAATCCAAACAATATCAATCCTACACATTAATCAAAGGAGCTCTCAAATTCTTTCCACGAAGAACTAAACTGAGGTCTTTGGAGACATAATAGTAATATCTTAATGATACTTTTTCATATGGTTCGATTATGTTTGTTAGGATTTATGTGTTTTTTCTATTCTTCTTAACTAGCCACAAAAACTTCTTTTCTTCAGACTATGTTAAATAAGGATGGATATTGGACCGTCAAAAATGCATCGACTAGCCACGTATCTTCCCAAAACCGGATATTTAAACAATTATCTATCAGTAAAGGAAAGTCTACCAAAGAAGTCATCCTTCACTTTCATAAGTCCCTTTCAAAAAGGTGAGTATGATGCTTTGGACTTCACCTAGGACAATGTTTTGGATTGGAGGTATTTATTTTGGATCAGTTCTTGCTATACTCTCTCTCTCTCTCTATATATATATATATATACCCATGTAAATATCAGCTCTCTCTCCCTCCTCATGTAAGAGTTTATAGACCCATTTGCCAACAAACACTTATTTTTTATATCTTAACCTTCGACATCCAGCCCTCGTGGTCTTTCGTTCTACAAATGATTGGGCCTTCTGGAATATTATAGAAGAAAACGAAGATCAAGTGTGTCTTGAAGAAGATGGAATTCCTCATGTGTATCTTCAAGACATCATCCAAATGAAGTTAGAAAAAATGATGTGAAAACTAAAGGTGCATCATATCTAGAAGATCTCATGCTTGAATTTTTCCATCCTCGGTGATCATGGATCGATGAAGACAAGTTCTAAGAAAGGTTTCCCCATATGTATGGGGGAGTAATTCTCAAGTCTTCATCAAGTGAGTGTGAGCAAGAGCAATCAAGAAAGATGTTCCATCTTTAGAAGGACAGGATCGTCTTCATCAAGCTCAAGTGGAACGCTCAAGGTGTCGTGACCCAGCATACCACTGCATGATGTAGTACACTATAGTCATTGACAGAACACCAATGAAACACCGCTCACTAGTATAATAACTCAGAGCTATCGGGCTAAAAAAGACTAACATCTAAACTATCTGGCTTGCAATTGCTACTAATGCAATGCTCTACAGAAGTAGGTTTTATGGCTAGAGTATCTATTCCAATCTAATCAGAACTTCGTCTTCACTTTGGTCGATGAACATGTTGACTTCATTGACTTTATTGAAGAACTTCAGTCATCGATGATGGTTTCTTGAGCATAAGTTGGTGTTGATATCGTCTTCAATGGCTTTAGAATCTAGCAAGGGTTAAGAAGGTACGGTTGAGTACGAGCGTACTCAGCAAGTTCACTAAAAGGAGTGTTTGATGCACCATCTACAGCCACAGACCATAGGTCATAGGTAATGCAGGTTTTCGTAAACATTTCTTCAAAGGTTGCTTTTATTCTGAAAAGCTATGTCCGTCAGCCTTCACAGGTTTACTAGAACTTTCATGGAGTTCCTTTCCTGCCGCGTTCCTATCTCCTTCCCAGAACAGGGAGTAATATGTCACAATTCTTACACTCTGCAGAGGCGCGTTACTTTACCCATGAGAGATCATATCCTTGTTGCACAACCGGACGATCTTTTCCGTCCACACTTCCTTTGGTGTGGGTCCCAGTAGTTTATCCAAGCCAATCTCTGTTCCTCTCCGCGACCCCATATGTCTGCACGATCCTTCGGGCCAAGCAACATCTCCGTTAAGCCTCCTTTCGGGCAAGCTATAACCCTGATGAGTTCCCGAAGACTCTATGAGCCGGTTATGCCCCTGGCAAGCTCCATAAAGGTCTGACTATACCTTAGGCAGCCGCTCACAGATAATCTAGACACCAAAATCGTGGGGCCTAAGGGTTCCCACCCGTATGCTGGATCCGCACAAGGAATCACATCATCACGTTAAGGTCGTCTTGCCTACATACGAAAGGAAGAAGATCCAGGTGACTTCTCCGTCCCAGTCCAAACGTCATGGTTAACACATAATATATGGCGCTAGAATCATTGGTGACATTGGTTATTTAAGTCCTAGATGATATATTCCTCGACAATGGTATCCGAATTGCCAGACTTAATAGATTAGCTGATCACCCTGAATCAGTAATCAATATTTTACATTATTATTGAAAATAGTGTTTTCTAATCCTTTTGAAATGCAGGTGATTGCAACATTTTGAGTTATAAGTATTTGATAGAAAATAATCAAAGGACATGAGCAAGTGTGAACTTGCCTTTTGTGATTTCAAGATTATGCACTCACGGTCTTCAAGATACTAGAAGATCCAAAATCTAGAAATAGCATCATTGGTTCGGTAAGGACGAATGTCTAAAGAAGCAAGATGCAATTATGCATAAGTAATATAATGCAAGTTTGGGAAACACGAATTCCTAGAATAATCGTATTGAATCTAGGGTTTGGAAACTGGGGATGGTTTCTTTAGAATGTGATTCACTTTTATATCAGCTTCACATTTGTGCTTCTTATTAAGGCTTGTGAGAGTGTGTGGAACAATAAGTAAATACAACAAGTAGCATACAATACTAAAGCACGCAGTTGGGGCATGGCATCTAAAAGATTCTTTAAGCAAGATTATTGACCAATTAGAGCCTTTATACAAATGCTTAAGGATTACTTTTAATGTTTCTTAAAAGAATCACTTTTGAGGAAAAGGTTACCTTTCAAAGTGAAAGCATTTAAATCTTGAAGTTATACTTTTAGGGTTTCTTATTACTTAAAAGTATTTTAAAAAAATAGTTAGCATCTTTGAATAGCTATTCTTCTAGCAAGTGGAGAATTATATATGTTGAAGATGGCATCATACTACAAGTGGTTTACTTCTTAATGATTCCTAAAGGTATAATACAAGTAGCATTGCTTTTTATGGAATTGGTTTTTTCTTAAGGTTATACTTCATAATATGGAAACAACCTTACTTAACTACTAATGAATTAACTTTGAATTTTTAATATACTTATTAACTTGTGAGTGAAATAATAGTAAAAGGTTTTAATAAGTCAAAATATTATCCTTGAGGATTTTATATTTGATAAAATTCCTTTGGAAAATAATATACACTTATTTGTGAATAATAATTTAACAAGTATTGTATTTAGGATGCTTTATACTATTTTTACTTCATAGTAGCATTATTCAAAATTAACATTATTATTAGAACTTTAATGGATAATATTATCAATTTTATATATCCTTTTATGAATTAATAATTAAGGAAATAAGTTTAGTTCAAGTTTATTGGAGTACTAAACCTTTATTTATTTTAAAAGTGGATTATTATATTTTTAACACGTAGATATTATTTTTGTGATTATTTTGGTATATTATAAGTATTTTTATGATTTTTTATTAATAAGATATGATTTTTATAATTTTTATCACTTTATAAAGACTTAATAAATAATAATATTTAGTTAAGTAACAAAAAAATGTATAAAATAAGTTTATAAATATATATTTTGTGTTTATAAGAATTTTAATATCTTATACTTATTTTTTAAAAGAATTTTTAATATTAGAATATGCTTTTTAAAAGATTTATCCTTAATAGGTTATTTACTAATTAATACTAATTTTTTAAGTTGGAAAATTAGATATGATAATAGGTTTATATTATAGATTTTATTTTTTTGAACGTTTTGATATATAATATATATTTTTCTGAATTATAAAACAAAAGATATTAATTTAACAAGATTTAATCACTTTATTTAATTCCTGAAAATTATTTATATTTGAATTTATATTGTTTTATTATTTTCTAAACAGGGAAATACTTTTATACACGGATTAATCTAGACCTAGCCACTGACCAGTGGGGTTAGGGCCACGTCACTTGCCATCTGGGCAAGGACCAAGTTAAACATGGCTGGCAGGGCCGGGATGATGTGGGTGTGGCATCGTGCTGACGCAAGCACGTCCACCACCGCCAGTTGGTGGTCACCGGCGACGAACTACGGCGTCCTAGCACATGCGGTAGGGTGCGTGATACGTCCATTTTGCATCACTATTCTATATCATAATTTACTTTTATTCATCGATATATTTCATATTAAGAGATGATACTTATGTTATTTTATCTGTTTTTACATGGTTGATGAGTTTTGGAGCATGGACCGCTGCAGTCAGGATTCTGATGGAAAAAGGATTGTTTGGAGGCAAAATTCACAAAGATCAGAAAATCCGGAAAAATACATGGAAAATTCTATTTTTCTAGAAGACGAAGAATGCCAGAAGGAGGAGCGGAGATGGGCCACAGGGGGCCCACACCACCCCTGGCGTGGGCCACCCCTGGTCGCGCCACTAGGTGGTGTGGCCACCCTGGCCCACTCCTGGCTCTCCCCTTTGGCATATATTATCCCCACGAAACCCTAATACCGGGGGAGGGACCATAGAAAGATTCTGCCACCTCTACGGGGCAGAAAACTACAGAGAGAGAAAGATCTCTTCGGCAGACATAATTCTGCCGGGGGAATTCCTTCCCAGAGAGGGGAGATCATCGCCATCAACACCATCATCAAGCTGGACTTCATCGGGATCATCATCATCATCTCCATCATCATCTCCACCAGCACCATCATCACCACTCCATACCATTGTAATAATTGGATTGAATCTTGCATAGTTCTTAGGGGAAACTTTCCTAGTGTTGATTACTCCTTGTAGTTGATGCTATTGAGTGAACCATTGAATTATCATTCATGTTCAGGTTGTTATTTATCATTATTTTATCTCTGATCTTGATCCATATTCTATCTTGTGAGTAGTTCGTTTAGTTCTTGAGGACATGGGACAAGTCATGTTGTTAGTACTAGAATTGTGTTGAGGAAGATTCAATAGTTTGTTATTTAAGTTGTGGTGTTATTCTTCTAGTGGTGTCATGTGAACGTCGACTACATGACACTTCACCTTTATGGGCCTAGGGGAATGCATTGTGTATTTGGCTACTAATCGTAGGGATTGTCGGAGTGATAGAAACCTGAACCCCCATTAGAAAATCTTTGCACAAGGGATGTCAGGATCTTAGAGTTTAAAGCTGTGGTTAGGTTTCTATCTTAATTACTTTCTTATACTTGCGGATGCTTGCAAGGGGTATAATCACAAGTATGTATTAGTCCTAGGAAGGTCGGTACATTAGCACAGGTTCACCCACACAACACTTAGCAAACTAAAGAAGATTAATCAACTATATAAAGTGAAAGCGCTATTGGAGAGTGGGACTGGTAAAGGCAACTTCTACTATGAGTATTGTTTATTTCTGTTAGTTGCTTTATTTTCAATATGGATAATTCGCTGAGTTTCTTATTTCATAATACTACTACCACTGCTAAGGTAGTATATGAACCACCACCTGCTGAGAATGATGCTTTTAAAATACCTACAAGAATTACTGATCGTGTTATGGATAACTACTATGTTGGGGATGGAACTGTCCATCCTGGTGATCATTTGTTCTTTATAGACGAAATTATGTGGGTTGTTTAAGTGTGCATGTATTACAATAGATCAAGTCAAGAAGAAGTTATTCTCATTATCACTGAAAGGAAGAGCTGATGAATGGTATAAGCTGCTGAAGAATGGTCAAGCTCTTGAATGGGAGGAAATAGTACCTCTCTTTTATTCAAAGTTTTATCCTCCTAGTGAGATTCATAAAGATCGGAATCAAATATACAAGTTTTTGCCTCTTGATGGAGAGAGTACAACTCAAGATTGGTCGAGATTGAAGTTACTAATGCTCAAATGTCCCATTTATGAGCTCCCCAACAATATTATTATCAATAACTTTTATGCAAGGCTTTCTCTTCATGATAAGGATTTATTGGATGCTTCTTGTGCTGGATCATTCACTCGCATGGAAGAAGAAGCTAAATGGGATCTTCTGGATCGTATTCAAGACAATGCTGAAGCATGGGAGAATGACAAAGGAAGAAAGTTAGGTATAAATTATGATTATGAATGCATTGAATCTTTTATGGGAACTGGTGACTTTCAAAATATTAAAAATTCTTATGGTCTAGACTCTCAAGCTACTGCAACTTATTTTAAGGCTTTTGCTTCCTACATTGAAGTGCCTAAAAAGAAATGGAATAAGTATCATGAACCTTATAAAGATGTTGCTAAGAGTGTTCCTGCAAGAAATACTGAAGTTTATACTGCTAATCATGTTTCACTTGAGCCTTACATTGAGAAAATGCCTTCCCAGTTAAGATAAAGGAACATTCTATGATAGCTAGTATGGTTAATGAAAGTACAAATAAAGCTGTTGAACTTGATAAACAAATGAATGATGAACCTACAATAGCAAATGTGAAAGACTTTGTCACTAAATATGTAGAAGAAGGACACACTATCCTTTGTAAGGATACCTCTAATATTGTTTTACAAAGTAGTGTTATGAGAGCTAGTGTCCCTGTGTTTTCTGTTAGAATAAGTGATCATTCCTATGATGGTCCTTGTGATAGTTATATTGTTAAGTTTATAAATGATACTGAATGTTACTATGAGAGAGGGAAAAGTGTTCTTATGCATCTCAATAATATCAAGTTTCCTCGTTGTATGCTGAAAGTTTTTATGTTGCACTTCTTTTGCCTTCCTATGCTAGTAACCTCTGGTTTCAACAACTTTTTTGTCTACAAAAATTCCCTTACATAGGAAGTGGGTTAGACTTAAACATGTGTATTTTTGCTTCTTAATGCTCTTTTTCACTTCAATTCATATTCTTATGTGGGCATCATTGAAATTATCATGCCCATCTTAATGGCTATAAAGAAAGAGCTTTTGGGGAGACAACCCAATTTACTTTTGCTTTCAGTTTTTGTTTCTTTAAGTATTGGAAGTTATTACTTCGGTAATGACCTCTCCTTATCCCTTTTGTTTGGTTTTTGTGTCATGATCAACCTCTAATGAGAGAGAAATAATATTTGGGGAAGTTGCTTTCCCGAAACAGATTTTTGTGCTTCACCGTAAAAATCCATGAGAGATCTATGTATGTCGGATTGAGTTGTAATTATTTTTGCCTCTGTCCCAGGTTGTTATTTCACTTTCGTTAGTTTTGCACTTTTTGATTTGAGCAACATAAGATTTTCAAAAAAATTGATCTTTGCTTGCTGGTCTGTTTTGACTGATTTTGCCATTCTTGCATTTGCTTCTTAAAACGACTTCCTTTTTGGATTCTTTTTGGGTTTTGGAAGGAGATTGCTACAATATCTTATGATTTGATGGTTTTCAGTTGCAATAGGACTTAAAATATTTTATCACTTCACTTATACTAATGTTGCTAATGAGAATTGTGTGAAAGAAATTTCCAAGTTAGTGGAGAAAATGGTGTAATAAGGAAGTCAAAGGTTTCATGACTCAAGCAATATGTGTATGCAGATGAAGATATTGATGTTATTCAAGTGGTGACTCCGGAAGAATCTACTAAATACCAAATTCAGAGACCTGCAGAGTCCGTTTTTGAATAGGTAACAGTTCTGGTAAGAAAAGTTCCACGAAAATTCTGTCCAGTTATATTTTTGCAGTTTTTATCCAACAAGGAAAGTTACGAAGCGAAATAGGTACGAAGACGAAGCCAGGGCGGCTCACACCACCCTGTGGCGCGGGCCCACCCCTGGTCGTGCCACCAGGTGGTGTGGCCACCTCGGACTCCGTCTCCGACCCGTTTTCTCACAGTACCTTCCTTTTGCTGTAAAACTCTGTAATATATAATTCCCTGTATCTCCCGAGGTTCGTATATCGTGTTCTCGTCGTGTTTTCGTTTTGATTTGTTTCTGCCAGGAACTATTCTTGAAAGCTTAGAAGCACAATGGTGTCCGCCCAGGATAAGGGAAAGGAGCCTATGGAGGAAGATCTCCAAGACCCCGGGCAAGAGAAGGAGATCAAGAGTGAAAATGAAGAGGAGGCAAAGCACACCGGCACTACCATTGCAAGCATTGGAGTGGTGGCAAACCCTGCCAAGATTATGTCAACTGGAGTGAAGCCTCCCCATCAATGTTCGGATCCATGATCACTTCCTCCACGCACCAATAATCCTTTCCATACCCTTATCCATGAGCATCAATACCAGAATATACCCAAGGAGAAACTACCCTCTGATACATTGCAAATGTATCTATAATTTTTGATGTTCCATGCTTGGTTTTATCTACTTTCTTGTGTTTTGTTCCAACTTTGGAGTACTTTTCATATGATTTCTTCGACTAACCTATTAACAAGATGCCATAGTGGCAGTTGCGTGTTTTCTGCTGTTTTTGGTTCCAGGAAGTCAAAAAATGAATATTCTCGGAATTGGACGGGACAAAAGCCAAAGTTACTATTTTCCCGGAAGACTCACAGAGCCAGAAGGAGAGTCGGAGAGGGGCCATAGGGTGGCCACACCACCCCTAGGCACGGGTCCACCTAGGCCACGCCAGGGCATGGTGTGGGCCCCCTGGGCGCCCACCGACCTTGCCATCTGGCCTATAAGAAGCCTCCCGAAGCCAAAACCCTAAATAGTCAAGCCTCCTGCCACGAAAAGTTCCACAGCGCCGCCGCCACCGAAGGGGAGATTCGGGGGACAGAAAGTCTCTGTTCCGGCACCCTGCCGGGACGGGGAAGTGCCCCCGGAGCCATCTCCACCAATCTCCACCACCATATCCATCACCATTGATGATTCCCATGATGAGGAGGGAGTAGTTCTCTCTCGAGGCTAAGGGTTCTACCGGTAGCTATGTGTTCATCTCTCTCTATGCATGATCATATTGTGATCATGAGCTTGTAATCTATAGATCTATTCTGCTACTCAAGTGCTTTAATGAATCTCTGCTCTCCCCATGTGTGTGAAAGTGATAGCGTGCTCACCATGGTGGCACTTAGGCTAGAGATTACACATACTTGTTATGAGTTATATTTGGAGTTGGATGTCTTTATGAAATTGTGGTGTTTGTTGGACTCATCTAGTACTCAAGGTGACAGTGTGGGGTTTTCTAGATGGGAAAGGCTTACTTTGAGGAGTACTGTTATAGCCCTACCATCGATTAGAGTGTCCAACCAGAGAGTAGTTAAGAGTACTATCATGAAGATGATATATTTATATGAGAGTGTTTACTAGTGAAAGTATGATCCCTAGGCCTTGTTTCTAAGCATTGATACACCATTTGCAATTAGATCTATTACATGTTTGCTTGCTTCCTTCTTTATTTCAGTTTTACTTTAGTCTTTTCCACGCCATCAAGTTATTTTCTAGCACCGCTGTCTTATATCCATACCACTTGTATTTCACTATCTCTTCACCGAACTAGTGCACCTATACACCTGACAAGTGTATTGGGTGTGTTGGGGACACAAGAGACTTCTTGTATCTTAATTGTAGGGTTGCTTGAGAGGGAATACCTTTGACCACTTCCTCCCTGAGTTCGATAAACCTTGGGTGATCCACTTAAGGGAAAACTTGCTGCTGTTCTACAAACCTCTGCACTTGGAGGCCCAACAACTGTCTACAAGAATAGAAGTGCGTAGACATCAAGCTATTTTCTGGCGCCGTTGCCGGGGAGGTAAGGTAAAAGGTACTCACATCCTCCGGTGTGAGTGCTCGAAGTTATTTCCTTTAGATTCTGCAATTTTGTCTTTTTGTTTCTTGTTTTCACTAATTAGGCGTAATGGAAAACAACAAAAAAATTAGAGAGCTTTATAGTATTTATCTTGAGTTAGGACGTGAAGTGTTTGAAGAGAAAATTAAAAAACCTATGGAACTTTATTTGCATGCTAATAGCAATATTGTTAGTATGAATTTTTTGGACACCATTATTGCTAATGCTATGGAAAAGTCTAATCTTGGGGAAGCTAGTTTTGATGAGCATGATATTTTTAGTCCCCCAAGCATGGAGGAGAAAATTTACTTTGATGATACTATGACTCCAATATATGATGATTACAATGATGAATATGATATTTTTAGTTCACCTACTATTGAGGAGAAAATTAATTATGATTACAATATGCCTCCTATATTTGATGATTATGGTGATGAGAATAATAATGATAGCTATTTTGTTGAATTTGCTCCCACCATAATTAATAAGAATGACTATGCTTATGTGGAGAGTAATAATTATTATATGCATGTGGCTCGTGATAAGAATGTTTTATGTGATAGTTATATCGTTAATTTTATTCATGTTGCTACTGAAAGTTATTATGAGAGGGAAACATGGTTTTATGCATCTCGATACTATTAAGTTTCCCCTCTTTATGTTGAAAATTTTGAAGTTGCACTTGTTTTGCTTTCCTATGCTTGTTGCTTTGTGCTTTCATGACTTGTTTCTTTAAAAGATTACTAAGAATAGGAAGTGGGTTAGACTTAAATGTGTTTTGAATTTGCTTCTTGATGCTCTCTTTTACTTCAATTCATATTTTCTATGTGAGCATCTTCTCAAACTATCATGCCTAACTTAAAGGCGTTAAAGAAAAGTACTTATTGGGAGATAACCCAAAAGTTTTAGATGAGTCTTGGAAGTTATTACTTCTGTAATAACCTCTCCTTATCCTTTTTATTTGCTTTTTGTGCCAAGAGTAACCTCTAATGAGAGTGAAGTAATGATTGGGAAAGTTGCTGTCCCGAAACAGATTTTTGTGCTTCACCGTAAAAATTCGTGAGAGAGCTCTGTATGACGGATTGAGCTGTAATGTTTTGTGCTTCTTCCCCAGGTTGTTATATAACTTTCGTTAGTTCAACACGTTTTGATTTGAGTAACATAAGGTCTTCAAAAAAATTCGTCTTTACCCGCTGGTCTGTTTTGACAGATTTCTGCCATTTTCTGCATTTGCTTCTTGTTGGTTCCTTCTTGAGTTCTTTTGGGGAATTGAGATTTTTGAGAGAATTGCTACAGTAGCTAGTGTTGTAATGGAAGTTTATTTGGTGTTAGAACTGAACCTTGATACTTATTTATCTTGAGTGCACTAATGTTGCTAATGAGATTGTGTGAAGTTTTGTATGAAGGAAAAATTTCAGGTGTATGGATGGAATGAGTAATGAGATGAAGGATGGACTAAAGCTCAAGCTTGGGGATGCCACGCATGTCACCCTAAGAAATATCTAAGAATTACAAGAGTCAAAGCTTGGGGATGCCCAAGGCATCCCCTTCTTCATCAATAAAAATTCCAGGTTTCTTCCAAACGCTTCATTTTTTTATTGTTTCATGCACAATTGTGTTTTTCTTGGAGAGTCTTCTTTTTCGTTTTCGTGTTGGTTTTTAGTTTGCTTTGGTTTGCTTAGTTTTCTGAATAAATTGGTTGGACCCCCTCTTTCATACTTTGGTTTGCAAATAGTTTGGTTTGGTTTAGAAAAGAGTAGGAAAGTTCATGCTTATGTGGTAAAAAGAGCTCGTTTTTGACTGTGGCTATGCTTTGTCATGCCATGCTTGATATTGTTTTGGCTTTATTCTTAGTATTCTTTTCTGTATCGTGACTTGTTATAAACAATTGAGATTGCTTAATGTGCCTTGGATGAATCATGCGTTGTTTTAGCATATTAAAGCATAGTATAGTGGTATTTTCCTTTGATGCTTCATTTGGGTTGACTTGGCACATGCTCACACCATGTTATGACTATCTCAAGTCACCATAGCCTTTATGATCCTTTAGTTTTCAAATTGTAGTATCACTTTATGCTTTGATCAATGATGTTTTGTCGCTCTGCATGATTATGGCCATTATTGCTCTCTTAGTTTGTCGCTCACAGTCTTTTGCTAGCCTCCACAACAAAGTATGAGTTCCACTCGTGCATCCAACTCCCTAAACCAAGTTTTTCCAAAGAGTCCACCATACCTACCTACTAGCTTATGCTATTCCAAGTATATTCATGCTTTTATTTACCTTCCACTTGTTATGAGAAAACTAGTGATTAAAGCTCTCACGAACTTGATGGCACACTTTAATTTTTTCCTCTAATAAACTTGAACCATTGTGTCGTCTATGTTGTATATGCTTGCACTTATTTGTTGGGGATTAGCAGAACCATGCTGTCATGGGGAACGCTTTTAACATTGCACTTGGTACTTGTACCTAGTTGATATCATGCTCTTTTGTATATGGATGTCGTCGGTGTGAAATGAAAGGGGAGCTTGTAAGTCCATGGAGTTATGTATATGTGTTAGAGAAACGCCTGGGCCGCTGGTCTAATCCATGCTAACATGGTGGAAACCTGCAGCGTAACCATAATGAGATGTCTATGAAGCATTCTTCTTATAAAAAAAGAGTCCTATATCGGAATAAAAAGAGAAAGAAAGAGAAAAAAAGAGATTATGAAAAGAGGAAAGAGAGAAAAAGGCACCATATTCCCATGGTAAATAAGAAGAATGCTGAGATGCTCGTTGTCTGCTTGCCTTGTCATTTTGATATGGGGATTCTTCCGTATCATCGGGCAAGGGGTACCCCGTTGGTGGTTCTTTATGATACACATGTACTTACAATGACAAGAGATTACTCGTGACTGAAGTTGAGTAGCATGAGGATTGGTCTTCGTAAGTAAGGGGCATGAGATTTCGGTTTATAACTTGTCAAGCATATCCTCTTAGTTGTGTCACTTTAACCTTAATCACCTTCAAGATTCTTATGATAGGGGCAATGAGAGCTGAAAGCTATAGGTACCATAATTTTTGGAAGCTATTTATGAGACTTGAATCCCTACTTCCTTTTACAAAGGCCTTTCTTCCACTTATATATTGAGTCTCCACCTTCTACCTTTATGCACCTACTTTGAGAGCATAGTGGCCATTCTTAGTTCTATGTGCATTGTCCCAAGACTAGTTGATTGATGCATAACTTGATATTGCTTGTTTTAAACTATTTGTATCTAGTCACTCTTATGAACTTTGAAGGTGTCCTATGCATTTATATTTGCTACTCTATTGAGGGACAAGCTGAATGCTATTATGCTATGTTTTCTTTATGTGAAACAAACAAACATCTTGCAAAGCATTATTATTCATGAATCTTTTGTTTGTGCCTTTTCATGTTGCATGCATAGTTGCTATGTCTTATTGTTAGAACTCTATCTTTCATGTTCATGATTAGAGTACCTTGATCCCAGCTTTGAATGTTTTACAAATACTTTGATCAAGTCTTTGATGGTGCATGTCACCTCAAAAATTATTCTTTTCTTTTTATCACTTACCTACTCGAGGACGAGCAGGAGTTAAGCTTGGGGATGTTGATACATTGCAAATGTATCTATAATTTTTGATGTTCCATGCTTGGTTTTATCTACTTTCTTGTGTTTTGTTCCAACTTTGGAGTACTTTTCATATGATTTCTTGGACTAACCTATTAACCAGATGCCACAGTGTCAGTTGCCTGTTTTCTGCTGTTTTTGGTTCCAGGAAGTCAGAAAATAAATATTCTCAGAATTGGACGGGACAAAACCCAAAGTTACTATTTTCCCGGAAGACTCACGAAGCCAGAAGGAGAGTCGGAGAGGGGGCATAGGGTGGACACACCACCCCTAGGCGCGGGTCCACCTAGGTCGCGCCAGGGCATGGTGTGGGCCCCCTGGCCGCCCACCGACCTTGCCCTCTGGCCTATAAGAAGCCTCCCGAAGCCAAAACCCTAAATAGTCAAGCCTCCTGCCACGAAAAGTTCCGCAGCGCCGCCGCCACCGAAGGGGAGATTCGGGGGACAGAAAGTCTCTGTTCCGGCACCCTGCCAGGACGGGGAAGTGCCCCCGGAGCCATCTCCACCAATCTCCACCACCATCTCCATCACCATTGCTGATTCCAATGATGAGGAGGGAGTAGTTCTCTCTCGAGGCTAAGGGTTCTACCGGTAGCTATGTGTTCATCTCTCTCTCTCTCTCTATGCATGATCATATTGTGATCATGAGCTTGTAATCTATAGATCTATTCTGCTACTCAAGTGCTTTAATGAATCTCTGCTCTCCCCATTTGTGTGAAAGTGATAGCGTGCTCACCATGGTGGCACTTAGGCTAGAGATTACACATACTTGTTATGAGTTATATTTGGAGTTGGATGTCTTTATGAAATTGTGGTGTTTGTTGGACTCATCTAGTACTCAAGGTGACAGTGTGGGGTTTTCTAGATGGGAAAGGCTTACTTTGAGGAGTGCTGTTATAGCCCTACCATCGATTAGAGTGTCCAACCAGAGAGTAGTTAAGAGTACTATCATGAAGATGATATATTTATATGAGAGTGTTTACTAGTGAAAGTATGATCCCTAGGCCTTGTTTCTAAGCATTGATACACCATTTGCAATTAGATCTGTTACATGTTTGCTTGCTTCCTTCTTTATTTCAGTTTTACTTTAGTCTTTTCCACGCCATCAAGTTATTTTCTAGCACCGCTGTCTTATATCCATACCACTTGTATTTCACTATCTCTTTGCTGAACTAGTGCACCTATACACCTGACAAGTGTATTGGGTGTGTTGGGGACACAAGAGACTTCTTGTATCTTGATTGTAGGGTTGCTTGAGAGGGAATACCTTTGACCACTTCCTCCCTGAGTTCGATAAACCTTGGGTGATCCACTTAAGGGAAAACTTGCTGCTGTTCTACAAACCTCTACACTTGGAGGCCCAACAACTGTCTACAAGAATAGAAGTGCGTAGACATCACCCTCCAATTGGGATTTGCCTTGTTCTAGCCATGCAGGAAAAGAATACTTCAAGGAGGTAGAGTGGGGGAAGAATCACAAGAGATAGGATCCACAACCCGACATGATCATGAGCCGTATTGAGCACAACTCGGAGTTGATTCGTACTCTCACCTTCGAGATTGAGGACTTGGGGAAACTGATCAAAGAGCTCATTGAGAGAACACCATCACCATCGAAAGAGTAATTCGTCATCAGGTTTTGGCATCCGCTTGGTTTGTTCCAAGCTTGGGGGAGTGCCGCGGTATCACATCACTATCTTCTATCTTTTTACCTTTTTAGTAGAGTCATATCATGAATAGAGAAGCTATCATGTAGGATGGTTTGCATTATGGAAGTGTCCCCTCTCTCGTTAGATATCTATGTATCCCTTGGTGTGAGTTGCCGTTATGGAATATTTATGAGAAGTTCTATCATTTACTCTCTTGCATATCTTATATTAGTTCTCAATTCATGGTTATATGATTGATCTTGTTGTTAGTATTGGTATCACTTTGGGATCATTGAGTTAATTTAGTTGGTTTTGGCAAACCTGGCTCGGTCAGTAGCAACACTATTTTTGAGAGTTGAATGAAAAAGATATAAGTACTCTTAAAAGAAATATAATTTCATCATCTTTCTTTCTTGATTTGCTCATAAGCTTAGTATTCTCTAGTTAAGATCTTTTGTGCTTCCAAGGAAGATCGCATGTTTATTTTTATCACTTGTATGCTTGTTTGTTTCCTTCAACTCTTATACTTGCTGCCCAGCCTTGCTAGCCAAAAACCTGTACTGCCAGGGAATTCTTCTTGTGCATCCAATCCTTAAACCAAAACCTATGCCATTTGTGTCCACCATACCTACCTATTAGCACTATTGCTATTCCAAGTAAATTCATGTTTTTATCTACCTTCCAAATTAAACTTGTTATGTGAAAATTAGTGATTAAAGCTCTCACGAACTTGATGGCACACTTTACTTTCTTGCACTTAATAAACTTGAACCATTGTGCCCATGTATGTTGCGTATATGCTTGCGCTTTGTAAGTTGTGAATTAGCATAACCATGCTATCATGGGGAACGCTTTCAACATTGCACTGGTACTTTGTACCTAGTTGATATCATGTTCTTTTGTCTATGGATGTCGTTGGTGTGAAATGAAAGGGGAGCTTGTAAGTCCATGGAGTTATGCATGTGTGTTAGAGAAACGGCTGGGCCGCTGGTCTAATCCATGCTGTCATGGTGGAAACCTGCAGCGTAACCATAATGAGCATCTATGAAGCATTCTTCTTATAAAAAAAGAGATAGCGATTGAGAAAAAGAGAAAAAGGGAAAAAAGAGATGACAAAAGAGGAAAGAGAGAAAAAAGCACCGTATTCCCATGGTAAATAAGAAGATTGCTGAGATGCTTGTTGTCTGCTTGCCTTGTCATTTTGATATGGGGATTCTTCTGTATCATCGGGCAAGGGGTACCCCGTTGGCGGTTCTCCATGATACACATGTGCTTACTATGACAAGAACTTACCGGTGACTAAACTTGAGTAGCATGAGGAGCGGCCCTCCTATTCAAGGGACATGAGATTTTCAACTTACAACTTGTCAAGCATATCCTCGTATTTGATCACTTTAACCTTAATCACCTAAAGAAGCCTATGATAGGGGCAATGAGAGCTGAAAGCTAATTAGTATCATAATTTTTGGGAGATCTTTATGAAACTTGAAATCCCTGCTTCCTTCTACGAAGGGCCCTTCTTTTACTTTTTAGTTGAGTCAGTAAACCTATTTCCTTCTATCTCAGCAAGTATTTTGAGTTGTTGTGTTTCATTCATTCATATGATGATTTATTCAATCATGTTTCTTATGTTCCTTGTTTTGCACAATGCTCTTATCTTGGTGTTTACTACTTTGAAAGCCATCATTGAAAATCAGTTATTTGTGAACTCCAGCAAATTGTCAACTATTCTTCGACCAAGAGCTAAGTTTGCCATTAACAATTATGATTCACTTTATGTATCTTTATTGTGTTTCCTTTACCTATTACAAGTTAAGTTATATAATGGTGAGTTGTCTGCTATTATGATCTGATGAATGTGATGCTTCATGTCCGTATTCTTTTATCGACTCTTCACTCCATAAACCTGAGGCCATCTTTATTGAGCTCAGTTTCGCTTGTGGACAAGCAAAGTCTAAGCTTGGGGGGAGTTGATATGTCCATTTTGCACCACTATTCTATATCATAATTTACTATTATTCATTGATATATTTAATATTAAGTGATGATACTTATGTTATTTCATCTATTTTTGCATGGTTGATGACTTTTGGAGCATCGACCGCTGCAGTCAGGATTCAGATGGAAAAGGTGTTGTTTGGAGGCAAAATTCGTGAAGATCAGAACATCCGGGAAAATACATGGAAAATCCTATTTTTCCAGAAGACGAAGAAAGCGAGAAGGGGAAGTGGAGATGGGCCACAGGGGGCCCACACCACCCCCTGGCGCGGGCCACCCTAGGCCGCGCCACCAGGTGGTGTGGCCGCCCTGGTCCACCTCCAGCTCTCCCCTCTGGCGTGTATTATCCTCCCAAAACCCTAATACCCGGGGAGCGACCACAGAAAGATTCCGCCGCCTCTGCGGGGCGGAAAACACCTAGAGAGAAAGATCTCTCTGGCAGACAGAATTCTGCCGGGGGCATTCCTTCCCGGAGAGGGGAGATCATCGCCATCAACACCACCATCAAGCTGGACTTCATCGGGATCATCGTCATCATCATCACCATCAGCACCCTCATCACCATCTCCATATCGCTGTAACAATTGGGTTGAATCTTGCATAGTTCTTAGGGGAAACTTTCCCGGTGTTGATTACTCTTTGTAGTTGATGCTATTGAGTGGAACCATTGAATTATTGTTTATGTTCAGATTGTTATACATCATTATTCCATCTCTGATCATGATCCATATGATGTCTTGTGAGTAGTTCGTTTTGTTCTTGAGGACACGGGAGAAGTCATGTTGTTAGTAGTGGAATTGTGTTGAGAAAGATTCAATAGTTTGATATTTAAGTTGTGGTGAACTTCTTATAATGGTGTCATATGAACATCGAATACATGACACTTCACCTATATGGGCCTAGGGGAATGCATTGTGTATTTGGCTACTAATCATAGGGGTTGCCGGAGTGACAGAAACCTGAGCCCCCGTTAGGAAACCATTGCACAAGGGACGTCAGGGTCTTAGAGTTTAAAGTTGTGGTTAGGTTTCTACCTTAATTACTTTCTTGTACTTAACGATGTTTGCAAAGGGTATAATCACAAGTATGTATTAGTCCTAGGAAGGTCGGTCATTAGCACAGGTTCACCCACACAACACTTAGCAAGCTAAAGAAGATTAATCAACTATATGAAGCGAAAGCACTTGACGATATTCCCGTGTGTCCTCGAGAACGTTTGGTCATCTTAAGTAATACAACCAGCTTGTCCTTTGCTAAAGAAAGGATTGGGCCACTTGCTGCATTTATTCTTATTGTCTTTTATTTACTCGTACTTTATTTACTTGCATTATCAAAAAACCCTCAAAATCCGTTCGCTAAGTATTTGCAGAGAATTCCCGATCCATACCACTAGCCAGCACCTTCTGCTCCTCATTGGGTTCAACACTCTTACTTATCGAAAATACTACGATACACCCCCTATACTTGTGGGTCATCAACGGCAGACGACAATGCTTCGAGTTTGATTCCGTGCCTCTCGTGGCGCTCCTACTTGCGTGGTTTGTCGAGGACTGACGAGAATACGGTGGCGAGCGTGACGGTGCCCCCTTTGGCCCTAGGGTGGTCGGAGACGGCAGTGATAGTGAATTCCGGCGAGCTAGGGTTTTGATCCTCATGGCATAGAGAGGAAGAGATAGAGGGAAATGGGATGAGGATGAGCAGGAGCATTGCGGTGGTCTTCTTATCCTCTATAGGCGTCGGCGGCGAGTATCACGGCGTGTGGCTGACATCGACGATGTCATCGGGCGGCGGCGAGTCCCACCACTGAGCTGCTTGTGATGCGTGAGAAAACGACGATGCCATTTTTGCAGAAAACCCCCTGGAAAAGCTTCTATTTCAACCCGCGGTCCACCTCCGGCCCCACCTGTTAGTCAGAGAGAGGGAGGCTAACTGGGCTCGTGTTGGGCTGCTACTGGGCCATAGGAAAGTAAGCGGTTTATTCTATCTGCTGCTCACGAGCTAGGAATAGGGAATGGGTTGTGGGTCAGTTCTGCTGCGCTGCTTTTCCCTTTTCTATTTCAATTTTATGTTTTCATATTCCATTTTCAATTCAAATTCCAACCCTTTAAGTACTAAAACTTTTATACAGTATTTCAAACATTTCTAAGGACATGGTATTAGTTGATTGACCTAATCTTGTTAGTGTGTTACAGTTTCCACTATTATATAGGAACTTATTTATTAATCAAAGTATTTAGGGATTAGGTTTTTAATTAGGGTTTAAGATGTTAAGATAGACATGGATTTCCCCAACACTACACTCCTCTGATATTCTAATTATCTCTTAGAAACTTTATTTGACCAAGAGATACCTTTCTATTGGTTGTCTAAAAATAGGAATGGTTCCACTATTAACTTAATTCTAGGGTTTTGGACAATGAGGCAAACATGGATCTATCATGGCTTGATATACTGTTGGTTAAAGGTTTATCAAGCACTCCTACCTTAATACCTCACTAAGCCTATCTTTAGATAAATAATGCTTTTCCTAAATATACTCTATAATTCTCTCTTATCTTATTCACAAAGATCACATATTTTTGAATAAGTCAATCATCTGACTCCACCATATCCATCATCATATGATGACATGGTTATGCCACTTCAACATTACTCCTTCATTCTTCTAATATATATATGACTTCCATTTCTAAATTATCTCTGATGAATCCATCACTGTAGCTATTACTAACTCCATCCATTAACTCCTTTATATTCACCTTGCATCAACATCCAAGGCTTGCAAGATTACATTTTTCTATATATTACATGTGATATTAATCCTCTAGAAGAGATATGGTACTACTCCCATAATACACGTTTGTTATTGTATTAGTTTGGTTAAACTACTATGTCTTCAACTACTCAACACAACTATGTTGTATACTTCATCATACTCTAGCTTGACTTCTCATGATCAAGCTAGATTATTCATCTTACTAGGGATTTACCTAATTTGGTATACTCTCAAATCTTCTTTATCAACACCTAGTCATCTATTTTCAAGTGAATTGAGAATAAAGACCACCATCCTCTGATCATGATATAGTTAGGCTTCTATTTGTTTGATCAAGATCTATCATTAACTAAGTAGTGGACTTCTACTAGTCTTTCCATAGGGCTTATCTTGTTAAGAACACTTACTTTAGGTTTATACCTAATTGGCTTAACAAGATTATCATTGGATTCTCTATTATTACTAGCTTTCTCATAGCTTCATGATCACTAGCTTAACTCTTGGGTTTAGGTGCTTCTTCTACTTTACTCATGAGTGAGATATCTCCTCCAACATCAGATGGTTTGATCTTCACGAAGGATCACATTCCATTGATGATGACACATCCTACCAAAACTAGTTCCTTTTTCGCATTAATTTACTTAAAGTCTGTAACATCCCAAAAATATTAATCAAGCTTATCAAGATCTAATCACCCAAGTTTAGGGTTAACAAAAACTTTTATTATTAAACTTAATATGAGTGCATGCGTGATTTGAATTACTGTATGAATGCTTGAAATTGCCATGTTTGATTGCTACAAATGGTAGGGATTAGTTTAAAAAGGTTTACAACATCATCTAGATCATTTCCAAGCAGAATCAAATGAAAAGAAAATCAAATATAAGTCATATGACCAAATGGTCATTTTGGCCAAAGTTATCCACTAGACCACTTTGAGTGTTTCTAGTAAAGGATTTCTAACATAAACAATTCCCAATCTTTTCACCCCTTGCTAGACCAAGTAAAAGTGAATCCAAGCAAACTTTACAAAAGGACATAAACTATTTTTAAACCCCTTTGAGAGACATTGAAAATTGAATCTAGTGTATGTACTAAGATCATCACATTTCAAAAACCACTCAAATCATTTCCCCTTGACAAATCCCAGCAACCATAGACTACTAAGTAAGTACTCAGATCACTCACCAAAAATCATTCAAAAATTTGAAAGCTAAATTCATGCGGCCATTTGGTCGAGCACCTGGCAGACATAGTACAATCTCAACCGCTATACACTGTTTTGATCTATCAATTGCTCACAAAATGTACTATAATCAACTCCATATCTAGCCCATGATCATTCCCAGTCCTTAGCCGTGCAGTGGAGAGCCTCATTCCCATCGTTGCACCAGTGGCACGCCCGTACCGAGCCGACCATGCCGGTCGAGCACAAACCACTCGCTGCACACCACGTCGCCCACTCCCACAATGTCCAACAGCTAGCCATGACCTCACCGCCACCCTTGTCCACCCCTTGACCAACGGCGAGGCGAGAAGGAGCTAGAACAGCTGCGCCCATTTAATCCCTTGCCATGCCGAGAGCACGATGGAGCGCCGTAGCTGCCTCGCACGCACACGCCGCGCCTCGTTCTCTCCGCTCGTACACGCGACCGCCGTTGCACCAGTGACCGCCCAGACATGACCATTCGCTGCCTCACACCCCGTGACCACCGTACCAAGTGACAAACGCCCGCGTACCCGAACAGAGCACTGACATCGCCCGACCGATAGAGACCGCCCCTTGCCGTGCTGTCACTTACGTGACGATCGCCATAGTCCGCTGCACGGACCCATGCCCTCCACCATGCTCCATGAGACCTGTAGCAATGTCGCCGGAGGAGCCAGACCATGCCGCCTTGCCTCTGCCCTTGGGGTATAAATAGAGGCCACCCAGACCTCATTCTCCACACCATTCCACTCCCCACTCACCCAAGAACCTCACCGTCCCTTTCCCGGAGCAAGGCGAGCACCACGATGCCAGAATTTTGCCGGAGTCCACCGCTGTAGTCGAGGAAGGAAGCCGTTGATTGCGGCCACCCCACAAGCTACCATGACCGCCAATCTAACCGCCATCATCGACAACCCCATTCGCCCCCAGCGCCGACCCTAGATAGACCCCCGGTAAGTCCCCAGCGACCCCCACCGCCACGTTCGGGTTCGTTTCTTGCCGGAGCAGTTTGACGGAGACGACAAACCACAGCCGTAGATCCTAGTCTACTCGTAGGGTTGAGACTCAAAGATACCGTTTCAGTTTAGATGAGACGCTGACGCATGGGACCGTTCTGCCAGCAGGCCGCTGCGCCAGCGTAGTGCAGTTGGACCGGCCCATGTCTTTTCCCGCACAGAGCCCAGTGATTCGAATAAGATTTTACCATTTTAGTTAAAACCAGATTCTATCAGTAGATTCAAAATTCAATTCAAAGAGATTCACTAAACCAAAATGCATGATTCCAATTTCCTTGGAAAGGTATTCAAATTATCTAATCACTCTCGTTGGATTCAAACCATTTAGACTTATAGATCACCTATAACAAAATTAACAAGAAAAAGACTTTTGACACTTCAAACATTTTTCCAAAATAAACTATAAATGTTTTTGAGATGATTCTACCTCTCAAAAATCACATTTGCCATGCTCTACATGAATATGTAAAAAGATTTGGTTTTACAAATATGAAACATGGCTTAGTTTTAAAAGAGTGTTATATAGGCATTTCTAGTCACTTTAATATTATTAAATAGTAATATTAAATCTTGTAATATATGATCACTGATGATCCACAAGTATAGGAGGTGTATCGTATTATTTTCTATAAGTAAGAGTGTCGAACCCAACGAGGAGCATAAGGTGCTGGCTAGTGGTATGGATCAGGAATTCTCAGCGAATACTTAGCAAACTGAATTTTAGGGGTTTTTGATAGTGCAAGTAAATAAAGTACGAGTAAATAAAAGACAATAAGATTAAATGCAGCAAGTGGCCCAATCCTTTCTTTAGCAAAGGGCAAGACGGTTGTATTACTTAATATGACCAAACGTTCTCGAGGACACACGGGAAGACTGTCAAGTGCTTTCGCTTCATATAGTCGATTAATCTTCTTTAGCTTGCTAAGTGTTGTGTGGGTGAACATGTGCTAATGTACCGACCTTTCTTGGACTAATACATACTTGTGACTATACCCCTTGCAAACATCCGTAAGTACAATAAAGTAATTAAGGTAGAAACCTAACCACAACTTTAAACTCTAAGACCCTGACGTCCCTTGTGCCATGGTTTCCTAACGGGGGTTCAGGTTTCTGTCACTCTGGGAAGCCCTACGATTAGTAGCCAAATACACAATGCATTCCCCTAGGCCCATATAGGTGAAGTGTCATGTAGTCGACATTCACATGACACCACTAGAAGAAGTACACCACAACTTAATTAACAAACCATTGAATCTTTCTCAACACAATTCCACTACTAACAACATGACTTCTCCCATGTCCTCAAGAACAAAACGAACTACTCACAAAACATCATATGGATCATGATCAGAGATGGAATAATGATGTATAACAATCTGAACATAAACAATAATTCAATGGTTCCACTCAATAGCATCAACTACAAGGAGTAATCAACACCGGGAAAGTTTCCCCTAAGAACTATGCAAGATTCAACCCAATTGTTACAGCGATATGGAGATGGTGACGAGGGTGCTAATGATGATGATGGTGGTGATTATGATGATGATGATCCTAATGAAGTCCAGCTTGATGGTGGTGTTGATGGCGACGATATCCCCTCTCCGGGAAGGAATTCCCCTGGCAGAATTCTGTCTACCGGAGAGATCTTTCTCTCTCGGTGTTTTCTGCCCCGCAGAGGCGGCGGAATCTTTCTATGGTCGCTCCCACGGTATTAGGGTTCTGTGGAGATAATATACGCCAGAGGGGAGAGTTGGAGGTGGACCAGGGCGGCCACACCACCTGGTGGCACGACCCAGGGTGGCCCGCGCCAGGGGTGGTGTGCCCCCCTGTGGCCCATCTCCACTCCTCCTTCTTGCTATCTTCGTCTTCTAGAAAAATAGGATTTTCCATGTATTTTCCCGGATTTTCTGATCTTCGCAACTTTCGCCTCCAAACAGCACCTTTTCCATCAGAATCCTAACTGCAGCGGTCCATGCCCCAAAAGTCATCAACCATGCAAAAACAGATGAAATAATATAAGTATCATCTCTTAATATGAAATATATCAATGAATAACAGTAAATTATGATATAGAATAGTGATGCAAAATGGACGTATCAACTCTCCTAAGCTTAGACTTAGCTTGTCCCCAAACGAAACTGAGCTCAATAAACATGACTTCGGGTTTATGGAGTGAAGAGTCGATAAAAGAATACAGACAAGAAGCATCACATTCATCAATACATAGATCATAATAGAAGACAACTCACTATTATATAACTTAACTTGCAATAAGTAAAGGAAACACAATAAAGATACATAAAGTGAATCATAATTGGTAATGGCAAACTTAGCTCTTGGTCGAAGAATAGTTGACAATTTGCTGGAGTTCACAAATAACTGATTTTCAATGATGGCTTTCAAAGTAGTAAAAACCAAGATAAGAGCATTGTGCAAAACAAGGAACATAAGAAACATGATTGAATAAATCATCATATGAATGAATGAAACACAACAACTCAAAATACTTGCTGAGATAGAAGGAAATAGGTTTACTGACTCAACTAAAAAGTAAAAGAAGGGCCCTTCGTAGAAGGAAGCAGGGATTTCAAGTTTCATAAAGATCTCCCAAAAATTATGATACTAATTAGCTTTCAGCTCTCATTGCCCCTATCATAGGCTTCTTTAGGTGATTAAGGTTAAAGTGATCAAATACGAGGATATGCTTGACAAGTTGTAAGTTGAAAATCTCATGTCCCTTGAATAGGAGGGCCGCTCCTCATTCTACTCAAGTTTAGTCACCGGTAAGTTCTTGTCATAGTAAGCACATGTGTATCATGGAGAACCGCCAACGGGGTACCCCTTGCCCGATGATACAGAAGAATCCCCATATCAAAATGACAAGGCAAGCAGACAACAAGCATCTCAGCAATCTTCTTATTTACCATGGGAATACGGTGCTTTTTTCTCTCTTTCCTCTTTTGTCATCTCTTTTTTCCCTTTTTCTCTTTTTCTCAATCGCTATCTCTTTTTTATAAGAAGAATGCTTCATAGATGCTCATTATGGTTACGCTGCAGGTTTCCACCATGACAGCATGGATTAGACCAGCGGCCCAGCCGTTTCTCTAACACACATGCATAACTCCATGGACTTACAAGCTCCCCTTTCATTTCACACCAACGACATCCATAGACAAAAGAACATGATATCAACTAGGTACAAAGTACCAGTGCAATGTTGAAAGCGTTCCCCATGATAGCATGGTTATGCTAATTCACAACTTACAAAGCGCAAGCATATACGCAACATACATGGGCACAATGGTTCAAGTTTATTAAATGAAAGAAAGTAAAGTATGCCATCAAGTTCGTGAGAGATTTAATCACTAATTTTCACATAACAAGTTTAATTTGGAAGGTAGATAAAAACATGAATTTACTTGGAATAGCAATAATGCTAATAGGTAGGTATGGTGGACACAAATGGCATAGGTTTTGGTTTAAGGATTGGATGCACGAGAAACATTCCCTCTCAGTACAGGTTTTTGGCTAGCAAGGCTGGGTAGCAAGTATAAGAGTTGAAGGAAACAAACAAACATACAAGCGATAGAAACAAACATGCAATCTTCCTTGGAAGCACAAAAGATCTTAACAAGAGAATACTAAACTTATGAGAAAATCAAGAAAGAAAGATGATGAAATTATATTTCTTTAAGAGTACTTTTTTATTTTCATTCAACTCTCAAAAATAGTGTTGCTAATTACCAAGCCAGGTTTGCCAAAACCAACTAAATTAACTCAATGATCCCAAAGTGATACCAATACTAACAACAAGATCAATCATATAACCACGAATTGAAAACTAATATAAGATATGCAAGAGAGTAAATGATAGAACTTCTCATTAATATTCCATAACGACAACTCACACCAAGTGATACATATCTAACAAGAGAGGGGACACTTCCATAATGCAGACCATCCTACATGATAACTTCTCTATTCATGATATTACTCTACTAAAAAGGTAAAAATATAGAAGATAGTGATGTGATATCGTGACACTCCCCCAAGCTTGGAACAAACCAAGGGGATGCCAAAACCTGATGACGAGTTACTCCTTCGGTGGTGGTGGTATCCTCTCAATGAGCTCTTTGATCAGTTTCCCCAAGTCCTCAATCTCAAAGGTGAGATTACGAATAAGCTTTGAATTTTGCTCAATGCGGCTCATGATCATGTCGGGTTGAGAATTCCAGCTCTTGCGATTCTTTCCCCACTCTTCTTCCTTGTGGTCTTGTTTTCCTGTAGGGTTATGAATAAAGGTATGGAAGGGACTCTTGGTGCTAGGAGAAGGTGTCCGTGGAGCCAAACAGTGACGCGGAGGCTTCCCTCCAGTTGACATCCGTGCAGTCCTCCTGAACCTGACAGATCTTGCCAACGCTCCAATGCTTGCAATGGTAGTGCCGGTGTGAGGATGTTGGCCTTGCTTTTTCTCCTCTTGACATTCACTCTTGATCTCCTTCTCCTGCCCGGGGTCTTCTTCCTCCATAGGCTTCTTTCCCTTATCCTTGGCATACACCATTGTGCTTCAAAACTTTTAAGAATAGTTCCTGGTAGAAATAGATGGAAACAAAAACACGACAAGAACATGATATAGGAACCTCAGGGGATCCGGGGGATTATATATTAGGAAGTTTTACAACAAAAGGAAGGTACTAGGAGAAAACGGGTCGGAGACGGAGTCGGAGGTGGCCACACCACCTGGTGGCGCGACCAGGGGTGGGCCCGCGCCACAGGGTGGTGTGAGCCACCCTGGCTCCATTTCCGCCCCTCTTTCCCTTCGTAGCTTCCCTTGTTGGATAAAAACTGCAAAAATATAACTGGACATATCTTTCGTGGAACTTTTCTTACAAGAATTGTTACCTATTCGAAAACGGACTCTACACGTCTCTGAATTTGGTCTTTAGTAGATCCTTCCGGAGTCAACACTTGAATAACATCAATATCTTCATCTTCATACACTTATTGCTTGAGTCATGAAACCTTTCACTTCCTTATTACACCATTATCTCCACTAACCTAAAAATTTCTTTCACGCAAAACTACACACAGTTCTCATTAGCAACATTAGTATAAGTGAAGTGATAAAACTTTTTGAGTCCAATTTCAACTGAAAACCATCAAAACATAAGCTACTTTAGCAACTCCTTCCAAAAACCCAAAAAGAATTCAAAAAGGAAATCGAATAAAAAAGCAAAAGCAAGAGTGGCAAAATTCGTCAAAACAGACCAGCAGGTAAAGATCAATTTTTTTGAAAATCTTCTGTTGCTCAAATCAAAAAGTGCAAAACTAATGAAAGTTAAATAACAACCTGGGGAAGAAGCACAAAACATTACAGCTTAATCCAACATACAGAGATCTCTCACAAATTTTTAAGGTGAAGCACAAAAATCTGTTTCGGGGCAGCAACTTCCCCAAATCTTACTTCTCTCTCATTAGAGGTTGATCTTGACACAAAAACCGAACAAAACGGATAAGGAGAGGTTATTACCGAAGTAATAACTTCCAAGACTCAAAGAAACAAAAACAAACTGAAAGCACAAATAAATTGGGTTGTCTCCCAAAAAGCTCTTTCTTTATAGCCATTAAGATGGGCATGATAATTTTGAAGATGCACACATAGGAATATGAATTGAAGTGAAAGGGGGCATTAAGAAGCAAAAATATACATGTTTAAGTCTAACCCACTTCCTATGCAAGGGAACTTTGTAGGCAAATAAATTGTTGAAAACGGAGGCTGCAAGCATAGGAAGGCAAAACAAGTGCAACATAAAGACTTTAAGCAAAAATGAGGAAACTAGATATTATTGAGATACATAAGAACACTTTTCCCTCTCTCATAGTAACTTTCAGTATCATGCATAAACTTAACAATATAACTATCATAAGAACAGTTGTAGCAATGATCACTTATTCTAACAGAAAACACAGGAACACTAGCTCTCATAACACTACTTTGTGAAACAATATTAGAGGTATCCTTACAAAGAATAGTGTGTCCTCCTTCTACATATTTAGTAATAACATCTTTCACATTTGCTATTATAGGTTCATCATCCATTTTTTTATCAGGTTCAACAGCTTTATTTGTACTTTCATTTACCATACTAGCCATCATAGAATGTTCCTTTATCTTAACTGGGAAAGGCATTTTCTCAATGTAAGGCTCAGGTGAAACATGATTGGCAGTATAAACTTCAGTATTTCTTGCAGGAACACAATTAGCAACATCTTTATAAGGTTCATGATACTTATTCCACATCTTTTTAGGCACTTCAATGTAGGAAGCAAAAGCCTTAAAATAAGTTGCAATAACTTGAGAGTCTAGACCATAAGCATTTTTAATATTTTGAAAGTCATCAGTTCCCATAAAAGATTCAATGCATTCATAATCATAATTTATACCTGACTTTCTTCCTTTATCATTCTCCCATGCTTCAGCATTGTCTTGAATACGGTCCAGAAGATCCCATTTAGCTTCTTCTTCCATGCGAGTGAATGATCCAACACAAGAAGCATCCAATAAATCCTTATCATGTAGAGGGAGCCTTGCATAAAAGTTATTGATAATAATATTGTTGGGAAGCTCATGAATGGGACATTTGAGCATTAGTAACTTCAATCTCCCCCAAGCTTGAGCTGTAATCTCTCCATCAAGAGGCCAAAAGTTGTATATTTGATTCCGATCTTTATGAATATCACTAGGAGGATAAAATTTTGAATAAAAGAGAGGTACTATTTCCTCCCATTCAAGAGCTTGACCATTCTTCGGCAGCTTATACCATTCCTCAGCTCTTCCTTTCAGTGATAATGAGAATAACTTCTTCTTAACTTGATCTGTAGTAATACCTGCACACTTGAACAACCCGCATAATTCGTGTATGAAGAGCAAATGATCACCAGGATGGACAGTTCCATCCCCAACATAGTAGTTATCTATAACACGATCACTAATTCTTGTAGGTATTTTAAAAGCATCATTCTCAGCAGGTGGTGGTTCATCTACTACCTTAGCAGTGGTAGTAGCATTACGAAACAAGAAACTCAGCGAATTTTCCATAATGAAAATAAATAAACTAACAGAAATAAACAATAGTCACGGTAGAAGTTTCCTTTACCAGTTCCACTCTCCAATATCGCTTCACTCCCCGACAACGGCGCCAGAAAATAGTCTTGATGACCCACAAGTATAGGGGGTGTATCGCAGTATTTTCGATAAGTAAGAGTGTCGAACCCAACGAGGAGCAGAAGGTGCTGGCTAGTGGTATGGATCAGGAATTCTCTACAAATACTTAGCAAACGGATTTTTAGGGGGTTTTGATAGTGCAAGTAAATAAAGTACGAGTAAATAAAAGACAATAAGAATAAATGTAGCAAGTGGCCCAATCCTTTCTTTAGCAAAGGACAAGCCGGTTGTATTACTTAAGATGACCAAACGTTCTTGAGGACACACGGGAAGACTGTCAAGTGCTTTCACTTCATATAGTCGGTTAATCTTCTTTAGCTTGCTAAGTGTTGTGTGGGTGAACCTGTGCTAATGTACCGACCTTCCTAGGACTAATACATACTTGTGACTATACCCCTTGCAAACATCCGTAAGTACAATAAAGTAATTAAGGTAGAAACCTAACCACAGCTTTAAACTCTAAGACCCTGACGTCCCTTGTGCCATGGTTTCCTAACGGGGGTTCAGGTTTCTGTCACTCTGGCAATCCCTACGATTAGTAGCCAAATACACAATGCATTCCCCTAGGCCCATATAGGTGAAGTGTCATGTAGTCGACATTCACATGACACCACTAGAAGAAGTACACCACAACTTAATTAACAAACCATTGAATCTTTCTCAACACAATTCCACTACTAACAACATGACTTCTCCCATGTCCTCAAGAACAAAACGAACTACTCACAAAACATCATATGGATCATGATCAGAGATGGAATAATGATGTATAACAATCTGAACATAAACAATAATTCAATGGTTCCACTCAATAGCATCAACTACAAGGAGTAATCAACACCCGGAAAGTTTCCCCTAAGAACTATGCAAGATTCAACCCAATTGTTACAGCGATATGGAGATGGTGATGAGGGTGCTGCTACTGATGATGGTGGTGGTGATGATGATGATGATCCCGATGAAGTCCAACTTGATGGTGGTGTTGATGGCGACGATCTCCCCTCTCTAGGAAGGAATTCCCCTGGCAGAATTCTGTCTTCCGGAGAGATCTTTCTCTCTCCGTGTTTTCCGCCCCGTAGAGGCAGCGGAATCTTTTTGTGGTTTCTCCCCCGGTATTAGGGTTCCGTGGAGATAATATACGCCAGAGTGGAGAGTTGGAGGTGGACCAGGCGGTCACACCACCTGGTGGCGTGGCCTAGGGTGACCCGCGCCAGGGGGTGGTGTGGGCCCCCTGTGGCCCATCTCTACTCCTCCTTCTGGCTATCTTCGTCTTCTAAAAAAATAGGATTTTCCATTTATTTTCCCGGATTTTCTGATCTTCGCGAATTTCACCTCCAAACAGCACCTTTTCCATCAGAATCCTCACTGCAGCGGTCCATGCTCCAAAAGTCATCAACCATGCAAAAACAGACGAAATAACATAAGTATCATCTCTTAATATGAAATATATCAATGAATAACAGTAAATTATGATATAGAATAGTGATGCAAAATGGACATATCAATCACCATTTTAAATCACATTCCCAAGTATTGGAATAGATGGTGATGGCATGTGTCAACATGATCCACTATTTTAATTGGAGAATATTAACTCTTAAAGATTTAAAATGAGTAGAAATTACTTTTCTAAAATAAGAAGATTAAGAAAATGATTAATATTCTATACGATGATTGAGAAGATGCTAGATCATCAAGTATGATCCCTGGTGTGCTAAATAGAAGTAGTGAAGTGTTGTTTGGTGATTGTGTACATTGAATGCATTTATAGACGCTAGTACCGACCCGAGCTACAACGAAGATGAGTACTTCGAGGAGGAAGAGGAGAACTTCAACGACTGCAACAACTGCACTGCTCAAGGCAAGCCATCACTAATGCAAGCTATTAGTGCAAGCTAGACTATGCATACTACCTGTGCAAACCCCTTATACCAGATGCATTAGGCATGCCTGGTTTACCAATTCCCAGTTTTACTCCAAGCTTTACTTTCCCCTTTACTAATGTTCTTACTTAGTTAATGAATTGTGATTAGTGGAAACTAGATTGGATCCTATCAAGATCATAGGATTAGTCTTGGAGACTTATACCTTTAACACCCCTAATAGTGATACCCTCAATACTAGTGGCTAGTGCTAAGCATAAAACTGGATCACTTTAGATGGGAATACTTGGTAAAAATGATTATGAAAACCTTGGAATGAAGATTCATTCTATTGAAATGTTTTGACATGTGTTGTGAAACACAATGGTTTGATGATGAAACTATCAAGGCATGAGCCTTGACCTTAATAAAAACTGATGGTTGGGTTCGGATGTGATACCATTCCAATTTTACCGTACAACCATAATACCTGAGTTGGGTAGGGCTTATGAGTTGGGTAGGGCTTGAATGGAAGTTTATATGTCTTAGTATGGGCTCCCTTGAGGAAGCGGTTGAGCTGAGGCTACCTCGTGATGAATGTCCACCTATGCAGTGCCCAGGATGGCAGATGGCCATGGCTGGAGTCCAAACTCATAGGGGAGGTGCCTATACTAGGGTGTGTAATTGAAAGGTTAAGTTTGATTATCCGTGTACTAAGTATGATGATTCAGGGTTATCCCTAATGGATGTATCGAATTTTTTGGTGAAAGTGTACCACCTCTACGGAGTGTCAAACTATTCGAATAGCCGCGTCCGCGGTTATGGACAGTTGGGTGGCCATACTGTTTCGTTGTGAGATGTTTTCAAAATGACTTGTTACTTGAAAGATGACTTTGACTTGACCACAACAGAGTTGTGGACATGTGATCTGAGTTCCCACTTAAGTGATGTAGAGAACTCAATTAGGTCTTTACTCTTGAAGCTTTATGAAATAAACCTGGCTTTTTGCAAACAAACCTAGATCTTATGATTCCTACTAGATTTACTTTTACCTATACTAGTGATAGTTTGCGAGTACTTAAAGAGTACTCATGGCTTTGTCCCTGGCTATTCCCATGGCCAGACTATGAGGAGGATTACCTGGAAGATGGACGGCAGGAGCTCTATGACAACTAGGATCATCTCCCATCATCAGCATTGCCTGTGACCCAGAAGATGGAGCCTACTATGTTTACTTTCCACTGCTTTGATTGTATTAAGACTGGATCATGAGATCCCTTTTTTGTAAGACCTTTATTATGGTTTGTAATAGATGATGTATTGTGGTACCACTTCTGTTATGTCTCGCAAAAATGGTAATCCTGAAATTGCGATGTACGACATAACATGCATCTAGACTTAAAAATCCGGGTGTTGACAAGGTCTTTGGAAGGTTAATATAACAGGTCAAAGGCTAAGAGTCAATAAGTTCTAGGTCAGGAATTGATCACTCAACATTGATGACCAATTGACACTAGGACTTGGTTAAATAGGAATGTCATTTCTTAATATGATATTAAGAGTATGTGCTGGATGGTCTTGGCTTGCCTTCCTTTTCCACTCTATTTGTGATAAGAGTTAATGTTTAAGAACTACCATGATATCCATGGTTTAGATAATTATAGTAAGCAAGTATATTAAGGTTTAGTTATTGAGTTTATTTACTTAATTTATATACTTTACTTGGTATTCAGGGTTTATTGAAGATAATACCTTGATATAATCTTTAGAAGATTCAGTATTCATCCTTGAGTAATTGGTTGTGGTTTAGGTTTATCACATATTGATGGTTGTGATATACAACACTTTTTAGCAATATAAATTGTGTTATTTTCCTATCATATCATGCTCCATCTAACTATTGCTATGCTTAATATGCATGCTTACTTGTTTTTGTTAAATTCAATACGAGCCTTGCACATTTAGTAGTTTAGGTAGAATTTTATCCCTCTGCCTTGTCTTTGACATGTGTGTAGGTGTTTATGATGATTATGGACAAAACAAAGGCAAACAGAACAAACAGAGCATAGTATGGAGGAGCTGCAGGGACCAGACTTAGCCATTTGAGAGGTTGGAAAAGTCAAATTTTCCAACTTCTCAAAATAAAGATCCAAGATCACAGGGTTGTAGCCCTCGACAATATGAACTCAACGAGCCCAAGAACACCCAAAATGGAGTTTGTATGAAGAAATGGCGGCCAAAATACTAAAGGGGACATACGTTTTAACGAGCAACTATACGACTGGAGCTATATTTTTGGTCGTATAGCTCCGCCCGTATAGTTGCTAAAAAGGTAAAAAACAACGGGATTTCGCCCTAGAAAAGCTTCAGAACCTTCCCTAAGTCCTATAACAGTATTGGGGGAACCCTAGGACACCCGCAAGGCCTATATAAAGGAGGGAGGATCCAAGGAAGCATAAATCAACCATATACAAGATCTAGATCCCATCTACCACCTCCACGGCGGTGCCCTGCCACTGTGCCGCCTCCATAGCCTCTACAACTCCACCAAGATCTAGATCTCCATCAACACCATCAAGCCATCTAAGCAAGAAGAGGAGGAGAAGAAGGACGCCGCCATCACCACACCGACACCACCATCACTGTTACATCATCACCATCTCCATTGCCGCTACTCCTTCATCCTTCCCCATCATGATCTTCGTGATGGGTTGTAACATGGCTTGAACCCCCTTTTATTAATGTTATGATGATTTGTGTAATTGAAGTGTGGTGTGTTCTTGTTAATCAATATCTTTGTGCTTTCTCTTTACATTGTTCTATTCATGATATTATTCTAGTGATTGGAGACTTCCAATCCATTGTTGAGGAATTTACTAGGGATTCATGGAGTGTCACAAAACTTATCATTAGTCTCTAATCGTTCCATGGTACCTAACAACACTGTGGGTAGAACTAATAGGCTATTTGCTATAAGTGATTTGCGGAGGCAATAGCAGCTTAAGATGCACCGCCCATTAAGATTTAATTTCCTCAAGATCACTCATGATATAGATAGGTATAGTGTTGCAAATTTCTTGACCCCAAAGTAACATACGGGATATCTTGTGACTAGCACACTTGCTTAGGAGTACGGTTGTCCATAGAGCTTAATGCCTTGCTCTGGTTTACCTTGATTGGTTGTGTTACCTTAATACACTCTTATTTTACGGATGACCCATGTTCAGACAGGGTGTGGACAATTGAGTTGTCTAGTTGCCACTTACCAACGGTGGGAGACAACGTTATATGAGGGACCGCCACAATTATAGTTAACATCTATTCCATAAACACTTATCATGCACACCAGTATACACAACATTACTTGAGGAATCATAGCATTAATATTTCATCTCATTGCATTCACCTATTTTCAATTTTACTTTTGTTCTAGTTTTCTTCCAGTTCTAGTAGTAGTTATTACAAAACATCTTAAATTCATTTATCCTAGCAACTTATAGAATAGGATATTTCCAAACCACAGTTTGGGGGCGTACGTGGTCGCATTGAAAACGCGACTACGAGGGTCGTGTTCACCGAGCTCCCATTGGGACAAACTCTTAAATATTTGCCGTTGCAAGTACTGCAATAACCCTATTTTGGTGCAGGAACTCAGTCACATCACATATGTTCTACCCTTAGATCACATTATATTACCCAAGGATAAGGTTTTAGCAAAGATCATATTGAAATGTATCGCAGTCAACTTGATGATCTACTTTAGTTCCACCAAGTTAAGAGAAAGCTTCAATCACTTTGACAAGTTTTATTTAAAAGTGTGAAAATTATCCAGATTTTCTATGCATGAATGCAATGCACACACCTCATCTCAGCTTATTTCTAAGCTCTAATGCTGAGATGTTACACAAGGCAAAGGTATAATCCTGATAGGTTTTCCCTTTTACCGGTCTCAGGTTGGTAGTTGGGGGACTGGGTTTAGAATAGATAACCATACTATCAAAAGGGGCTCTCAAGTGAGTAACTCGATCGTATCTTTCGGAGAGATCTCAAACCTTTGCACTCTTAGCATTATCTTTCTTGGTTATTATTTGGATCTTATCCATGTGTGGTTCTAGAGCTTGTGGTAATCTTCATAACAAGCTCTAGTTCATCAAAAACGGATTTTGCTCTTATATCTTATCATGTTTTTTATCCTGTGGCTTTCCGGCTCCTCACCAAGGGAGGTATCTCAAATTATAGTACTTGATATTTTCTCCCTCGGTGGTATCCAATATTTCCAGCAAAATTGGTTTTATCCAGGTCGTTATCTTTCCAACAAAATTGGTTTCATCCCATTTGGACTTCGGTTGCTTGAGTTATTTGCGTTTTGTTGCTGATGCCTGCGCTGTCTGTACCAACCGGTAGTACCAGACATTTCATCAGGTACTACCGCTTGGAACCAGTAGTACCGCCCGGTGGTACCGGACGGGTTAGAGCCCAACTGCGAGCTGAGGCTCCTCCTCTGGCCCGGCCGGTACCACCCACCCGACACTAACATAGTGTCTGGTAGTACCGATGTCACCTTCGGTACTACCGCTTTGCGGTACTACCGGTTCGTGCAATGTGTCTACCGGTGGCAAAAAAGCTATTTTCATCTTGACTTGTTTTCTCCTAGTATCACTTCTGGTACCAGTCCGGTAGTACCGATCATTTCCGGTACTACCGCTGCCAAGTCTGGTAGTAATGCTCGTCGCCTTTATGGTGAGTTCTTGGGATCTCTAATTAAGTAATGGAGCTCTTCCCAAGTTAGTAGCCTTGGTGGTGATTATTGGGAGTCTCCAATTAAGTTGTGGAGATTGCCCCAATCTTGTATGGGTTTGGTGATCGCCCTCAAGTGTCCCATAGTAGATCGGGTGCTTGACGTGCGGCGGGTGCTCAGGAGAATATGGTGAGGCCTCTTGTGACATTAGTGGTCTTAGTACCACCCACCCCTCCAACGAGACATACTGCCTTGTAGGGAGGAACTCGGTAAACCATCGTCGTTTCCATGTGCCTCGGTTATCTATATACCCGAGCAATTTACTTATGCACTTTACATTATGATATACTTCATGCTTGAAGTAATGTATCTTGCTATCACCTTGTTGCTTGTCTTACTTAGCAAAGTTGTTGGTGCATAGGTGAACCATAGTATATAGGCTTTGTGCTTGATAAAATAAAACGCTAGTTTTATTCCGCCTTTGTTAAGCCCATCTCATAAAAGTTTTTAACCACCTATTCACCCTCCCTCTAGGCGGCATCTGTGATCAAAAGGAAAATAACCCTGACTCACAAACAAAAATATTATGGTATTGAACCTCAACTTCTTTCATTTCACCGAAACAAAGAACTTCACATGTGGAAGTTTATTTTCAATCCCGAAAGCTGCTCGAAGATACTAAGAATTAGTTTTTTGTCTAGAGATTTCTCGAGATTATGCTCCATAAAAATAATGGTATCATTGGTGTATTGTAAGATTGAAACTCTCCATCTACTAAATGAGAAATGAGCCCTTCTACCTGACCATCCTCTTTTGCTCTAGCAATAAGCACTACTAGGGAAAAACCTTATAGGAGATAGACTTATAGGAGACGCATCCCACCCATATGCACCTCAACTATATATACACGGTGCATGGCTCAAGGGTGTGGCTTATATATTTGAATAGTGGAGGCGCATCTGTGTGGGGATGCGTCTCCTATATTTCATGTACAGACCAGATCTGGCTGTCCCACCTTATTCGAGGATCATATAACCATATGCGCCTTGTATATTTTTAGATATTGGAGGCGCATCACTCGAAGATGCACCTCTAGTAACTGAGGTGGGCCTACCTCCACGTGTCGCACGTGTGTGTGGCATATTATGTATTGACACATTTTTAATTATCACTTGTATGCTAATTGGATGGCATCAAAACATTCTTAATTATCACTTCTATTGTTTGACAATATTTGGATATTTAAAATATTTACCCTATTTTTTATAGTTCAAATTAATTTTAGACAATGTTTATACATTCAATTGTTTTTAAACATGTTTAATTATCACTTCTATTTTTTGACAATATTTTGATATTTAAAATATTTACCCTATTTTTTATAGTTCATATTAATTTTTGACAATGTTTATACATTCAGATTGTTTTTAAAACATTCTTAATTATCACTTCTATTGTTTGACAATATTTGGATATTTAAAATATTTACCCTATTTTTTATTGTTCAAATTAGTTTTAGACAATGTTTATACATTCAAATTGTTTTTTAACATTTTTAATTATCACTTCTATTATTTTGACAATATTTGGATATTTAAAATATTTACCCTATTTTTTATAGTTCATATTAATTTTAGACAATGTTTATACATTCAAATTGTTTTTTTAACATTCTTAATTATCACTTCTATTGTTTTGACAATATTTGAATATTTAAAATATTTACCCTATTTTTTTATAGTTCATATTAATTTTAGACAATGTTTATACATTCAAATTGTTTTTTAAACATTTTTAATTATCACTTCTATTGTTTTGACAATATTTGGATATTTAAAATAATTACACTATTTTTTATAGTTCATATTAAATTTAGACAATGTTTATATATTTAAATTGTTTTTGTAAAACATTCTTAATTATCACTTCTATTGTTTTGACAATATCTGGATATTTAAAATATTTACCCTAGTTTTTATAGTTCGTATTAATTTTAGATAATGTTTATACATTCAAAAAAAATTAAGTTCCAAAAACTTCTATTATTTTGACAATATTTGGATATATAAAATATTTATACTATTTTTTATATAGGTCATATTAATTTTAGACAATGTTTATACATTCAAATTACTTTTTTAAAGGTCCAAAAAACGGTGGCCACTAGGACTCAAACCTATGTGGCTATAGTATAGGGAACAAAGGGTCGGATGTATAGCCACTAGGCTACCAAGGGCTTTGTGAACAAACTGACGCTCCTTTTCTTTTAATAAGTATATGTCCACTATTATACGAGGCGCATCTTGTTGGTATGTGTCTCGAGTATTCACTATTATACAAGGTGCATCCTGTAGATACGTGTCTCGAGTATTCATTGTTATACGAGACGTATCCTCTGAAGATGCGTCTTGAGTATTCTGGTACCTGGCTAAGGAAACAAATGCGTGCTACGCATGTCTCACAATTCTAAGTTCATTCTCCTCCTCCCTGCAACGGCCGCTCGCGATTCAGCACTGTCGCACGCTGTCCGCTCCTCCTGCACCGCTCACCAATGATTGAGGGGTGATTCAGGTCTTCTCCGGCGAGGGGCGATTAAGGGGGAATGCCTGCGCTGCCAAGGGGTGATTCATGTCGTCGGGTTGTGGCTTAGGTCCTTATGGTTCACCCCGAATCTGTCGCAAGGTCCTCCGGTTCTTCGCCTCGATCTAGCTAGCGCCGTTCTGGTGCGGCTCTCTGCCTCGTCGCCGGCCTTCGGGATCTGGTACGTCGTCTCTATGTTGTACACTAGGAGTTCGCGGATTCAGGTCTACTTCTCTGTCATAGTAATGATTGTGCCGTGAAACACTTCCTGACAAGAAAGGAGAGCCTCATGTAGTTTCATAAGTTCCGATGATCTTACACAACCTTTGGTGTTTTTCCATGACCTTGATGTGTTTGGTAATACTTATTGGTTGTCTTGTTACATCAAAAATGCAAATGCACACCTTGTAAGTTCATACAGTGGTCCAACTGATTGCATGTTCAGAAGTTCTCTATCATAGTAAAGAATGTGAGTGTGTTCAGAGCTCAGACAAGTAGGAAAGCCACATGAATTTGGTGGCAAACAAGTAGCCTTACTCAATGTAGGAAAGCCACTGTTTGATGGCAATGTAGGAAAGCCCTAGTTCCCTAAAGTATGACAGTTCTATCAAGTTAGCTCTAATTACTTATAGTGTGCAAGTGTGAAAGTATGAAACAGAGGAGGTAGTGCACCATCTAGTTGATCCAGGACATGTGGTGAATAGCTAGCTAGATAGCAAGTCCACTTCCAATCAATTTAACATAAGACAACCAATTTAGTTGAATCATATATCAGAATCAAGCAATATGCTTTGATTTGTGATCATTCTTTCTAATTCCACCATGTGATTTGTGATCATTCTTTCTAATTTTAATCATTGAATTTTTTCTGTTAGAAATCTGCCCTTATTTTTATTTGATTAGGTAACTAAACTTAAGTGTTCAATAGTAATTTCCTGACTTTGATCGCCTGTTAGTTGAAACCATAGTTTGGTGGAAAAAACTTCAAAGTTCACTTCAGTATCAAGTTAATTCTATCATGTTACACCCGGTTAGTTGAAACCGTAGGTTGTGCTAGGCTGCTTCCAATAATTGGAATGTGCCCAGTAGTAACTAGCCATCAAGTTTGGCTGTTGGCACCTAGATCTCCTCCTCCTTGACCTGCTGTTGATAAGACCTTCTCCTCCAGAGCTACTCATGGCCTGGATCTCCTCCTCCTTGACCCACAACGACTTCGGTGATCAATCCATAAAAGAATAAGATATGGTACTAGATTGGTGTGCATGTATGCATTTGTGCCAGCATCACTTGGATTAAGAGGATTTGGCTTGCTTTGGCGCATTCGGTGGATCCGAGCTGCACCATTTTATACTAGCAATGCATTGTATTCATAGTTCATCCTGCTACAAACACGTACACATCATCCTGCCACAAGCATATACATAGAGTTCATGCATCTTGCTACAAGCACATACAAGTACTACTACAGCTCTAGTAGCTATATTTTATTCATAGAATAAAATGCCCTTCTTCTTCTACCTGCTGCTGCCTTCACCAGTTCTCATTCTTCTTATTCAGCATGTTGATCCTATCTTTGCAATACTCAATGCCTTTTTTAATCAATAACAATGAAGTAGTTGCTTTGAGCTTAGGAAGCAACCTTGATGGAACTACTTCAGGCAAAGGAACATTTTTTTGAACAAACCTTGGCAAATGGCTTCATTCTCTACTATTGTTGGATCATCTGGCACTGCTATGTCACCCAACTTCTCAAGTGCCTTTGCAGCCTTCCTCTCCTCCTTCTCTACATTGCTTCTCCTTGAGTAAAACTTGGTCTCCATAGCCAGGAATGAAATATCGATGCAGAGTGCGCTGGCTTTTATTGACATGCAAGAGCACCTGTGGACAAGAGCATGCACACACAAGTAGAACACTGCACAGTTAAAGATGCTCACTAGCAAATGCAGCCAAAAATGGCAATTGTGCCTTTATTACATTTTGAGGCATCTAGCAGGCATCTATCACTTCACCCACGCGTGATTTTGGACTGATGTTGTCCCTTTGTGCTCATTTCACCATGCATCACTTCTATCAATGCAGTAGTTGTCCCTGCTTTGTGCTCTTAGCAATGATCACCCATCTGTACTATTTTTGTTTGCTCCTTGGTTTTCTGGACATGTGCTTGCACTTCTGAAAATACAGTGAACCTAAATCACCACATATATTTTTATTTATGTTTATTTTGCTGCATATGACATGTTGGAAGAAGGAGCATCCCGAGCACCGTCGTGTCCTCTTCTACGGCGGCAATCCACCGCGCAATCCACCGTTAGAGAAGCAGGGTGAACTTGTACTTGGTGTTGTGTGTGATGTACTTGGTGTTGGTTGATGTACTTGGTGAACTTGTACTTGGTGTTGTGTGTGATGTACTTGGTGTTGGTCCATGAGAGATGTGTACTTGGTGTTGTGTGTGATGTACTCTAGCTGGTTGATGTGTGAACTATCGTATGTCGTGGATTAATTCAAGTTGATATGTACTTGTATTAGTGTTGGTTATACTATGTTTTGGCCAATTACAACTTTCTAGAAATTCTGTGATGTTTATACTGTATTCTGGACTGTATAATACCTGTGTATTGTGTATTCTAGACTGTATTATGGTTTTTTCAAATTTAAAATTCGAAATTGCTATTTGAGGTGCATCTGTAAACTTATTGGAGGCGCATATGTCAGATATAAGCAAGGCGTATCTCGTAGACATACTAGAGTCGCATTACACATACGCCTTGTATATTTATAGGAGGCGCATGAATATGCGCCTCGGATATGTATCTTATACAAGGCGCATGCTAAATGCGACTCGGGTAAGAAATACTAGCAGCCCGGGGCTCGAGGCGCATCACATATGCGCCTCTAATAGCTTTTCATATGCGACTCAAGTAGGCTTTTCCCTAGTAGTGAAGTATGGCTAGCACATATGCCACTATGTTAAAAAGGATAGGTTATAGAGTAAATGACAAGAATTCTACCTCTCTCAGTCAAGAGGGACACCATGTTCTAGAGCTGGAAAGAGTTGTCTAAGGGTTGGTTCGATTGGACCCAAAGGTTAGAAGAATCACAGTCTTCATACTCTTTTTCTAGAGTACCTTGTCTTAACCCCTTATCAGTCTAGAAGTAATGACCTATATCATTGTTATTAACTCTTATCCCTATGCTCTCTTGATTCATAAGTTGGTGTATTCAATGGAAACATTTAGGATCAAACCCTTTCATACGCAACACTTATTGCATGAAAGGTCATTTAACCTTATCATAAGCTTTTTCAAAGTCTACTTTTAAAAGAACATCATCCATTTTCTTCCTATGAAGTCCATGAATAGTTTCATTTCGCACGAGAACCCCTTATGGCTTGGCATAAAGGTCGTCCGAGTAGGTATGCTGACTTTATGAGCAATATTAGTGATGCAATTTGTACCCACTTTAGTGAAAATTTTGAAGCAAACATTTAGCAAACAGTTGGGTCGATATTGTTGAATTTTGACATCATTTTCTTTCTTTGGTAGCAAGAGATTGTTCCAGAGTTTAGATGAAACATGGGAAGCTCACCTTGTTGTAATTTACTGAACATGGCCATTAGATCACCTCTAATTATATCCCAAAACTTCTAATAAAATTCAGGAGGAAATCCATCAAGACTCGATGCTTTTCTTATTTGCATAGGTACTTCATACACTTCCTTCTCTGTGAAGTTAGTTGTAAGAATATTATTTTATTTTTCTGAGATTTGAGGAATATATTGGATTTTAAATTCAATCAAAGATAAGTGATTCGGAGCCGGTGCTCCAAGTAACCTCTTATAATACTCGGTGATGTGCATTTTGAGATTTTCTTGACCAATTATTGTTCCTTCATCTTGCTATAGCCGGAAAAAATACCCTTCTATGTTTTCCATTAGCTATTAGGTTGAAGTATTTTGTGCTAGTGCCTCCTTCTTGAACATGCTTAACCTTGGCATGTTGAGACCATTCTGACTCTTCATCATGCCTTAGTTTCGCTAACTTGCATCTCTCGTAGAATCTCTCTCGGATGCGTTGAGCAGACATGATTCAACTTTTAGATCAAGAGTTTCCATAATGTTAAGAAGGTGTTCCTTTTCTTTTCTATAAATGCTACATTGATTTCCAGCCTAATATCTTAGAAAATTGCGGAGATGACGAACCTTATTCTTCCAAACCTCCATAGGGTTATTTCCAATATTTACTACTTCCCATTCTCTAGCAATCGTTTCATAAAAACCTTCTTTCCTTAACCAAAAAAGTTCAAATAAAAAGTGAGCCTTATTACCTATGTTGAACATGGTACTAGTTGGTAATATGATTGGAAGGCTTCTAACACTAGTTCGATCATTTCTTTAGAGAGAACGTATGTGTTCTATTAATCACAGAAACAAAAAGTCAATACAAATTGTTTTCCGAATACTATCTGGGGGCACACCACGCCACTAGTTTTTGATCATTAGGTGCATATTTAAATCTATGTCGAGGGTAATTTTTTTTTGGAAATGGACGCTTATTACTTATTAAAGTAATGATTACACCTGACCTCTACATAACTAGGACGCACACAGCCGATCAACCACAAAAGTAAACGGCAAAAAAACTAGATCAACATTACAACAAACACTGTTTTAGTAAAAGACCCAGAGCTATGGAGGATCAATCCTCAGATCGCGCGGCCATATTCATATCGAAAGAAAATATCTCTCACCATATCCTTCAACCACATACACCCCTCTATAAACAAGTCTCGAAACTCCACTCGTTATAGAGTAGTCCATAAGCGGAGAATAGTCGTGGCCCAATAAACAACCTGCAAGTTAGAAGACAACTTTTTATTAAAAATCTTGTTATTTCTACATAGCCATAGCGACCAAATAATGGTAAGCGCTCCCAACCTAAAAAAATTATGTATTTATCATCTATCTCATGCAACTAGTTATCAAATACATTAGCTACCGAACATGGAGGAGATAAACTAGAGGCTACTTGAATGATTGACCATATAAAGCGAGCGAATTACAATACAAAAATAAATGTCGAATTGTCTCCTTATGGTGACAAAAAAGCATTGTGTGCTTCCATGCTAATTCCTTTTTACAAGATTATCTTTCGTAAGAATAACCCTTTTACAAAGATATCATGTGAATATCTTCGTTTTTAGTGGTATCTTTATTTTCCAAAATTTACTATTATCATCGACCAAAATGTCAGGTTGTATCAAAGCTCTAGACATTGAGTCAACAGAAAATTTACTAATCTAGTAATTTTCATTTGAACTCGTCTACCCTAGTCAATAATTGCATCGTGGACAATCGTAATCCTTAAGAGCTCTAAGCTCCCTAGAATTGGTGGGCTCTCATGCATCCAAATATCAAAGTGGTTTTTCTATCGTGCCTCTAGTACCAAATTGGTTATTGCTAGATATACATATACGTACGACCATGGTCAATGAATCTGAGTGTAAGGAGGGTCATTGGGTCAGTTCAAGACAATGCCCAAATACAACAAGCATGGGCAATATTTTTTCTTAGAGGTCTCTCCGAGCTTCTCTCCGATCTCACTGTCGCTTTCAAAATCGGCGTCGTCAGTCCTGATTCTGGCCACCTTGACTCCTAATCATTGTCGCCAATGACTCGCTTCACGCCCCCTCGATCACCTCTACTGGTTTCCCTGTGCCACAATAACTTTCCTCGACACACGCTATCCCTGTGAACCCGAGCCGTGGCTCAGTTTGCCGGCGTGGAGGCCTAGCAATCAGCGGCACCACTCATGCGGCTTCTCTGATCTCCAGAGAGCCTCCCTGTGTGGCCTCCCAGACCTATGATGATACGTCCATTCGTCTCCGGTTTGCACTTTGTGTTGCAATAAATGTAATTTCGATGGAAATCTGGTGTCTGTTTTCATGATCAACTACTTTTTCTCGGGAGCAGGCAAGCAGAAACTTGTGCGAATTGAAACCAGAGAAGAGAACAAACAATCTTTTATTTTAGCATTAAAGCTTTGAACCAGTGAAAAGTACAATGTTAATAGTGTTGCAATTGATAAAGTTTACAACATATACATTGCATTCACACATTATGGGCTATAATTTAGTTATGAGAGAAAGATGTAGTCATCGACGGATATATGTATCTAAATTAAATTATTGCAACACATAATTAAAGGGTTGTAAAGTGTGTGGTGCTATAGGGGTTCCTCTTATAGACATACATACATATCAAGAAAGGATCATGGGCTCCAAGAATCCCAAAATAACAGTTGATTATCACTTCAAGAAGTGCACATCAAAATTTTGGTGCAACCCTTTGGTAAAATACTAGGTCTGTCACTGTTAGCAAATTTGCATTCGAACCAACATGCCACTTGTTGTATATACTTCTTTATTCTTATCGTCGGTTTTATCCTATTAACGCACAAACTTGGTGTTAAAGGAACTAATGGAAAAGCGGTGATTGACATGGTCTTTTTTTGGTGAACCAAGGATTTAGCAGAAAAACCAACCGCTGTACTCGTGAATGAGTTTTTGGTGAACAATGTTGTCACTGCTCCCGACATTTCAAGGATGGTTGGAAGAAGCTATGTTCGTGAGGTAGCGATCTTGAGCTTTTCTTTTCGCCGAGAAAACACAGACTACCAAAGTCCTATACTGAAAGAGGGTTAGGTCAAATGGTTCATATTCAAGAGCGGCCCAATAAGACTGCCATGGGGTCGTCGTAGCGTCTGGTGCTGTCAAGTATAACCACGCCTCCGACGCTAGGAGTTCGGTTCTTGCTTCTATTGTTTAAGAGCAGAGCACCGATATTGTTTTCTTATCACTATATGGAGCTTATGTTTTTTGCATGTGGTAGGCTGCGAGGTGATCACTGGCTAGCCTTTTCCCACAAAGGCGCCCCTAATTATTGTATGACACTTACTATGTAAGTCTTTACTTATTTAAATTCTATCATGAACATTTTGGTACCTTAACCCTCTGTATGTCTGAGGTGCACACTAGGCGGTCGCTGTTTTTGCTGTCGCGTACGGTTCACAACCATGATGACTGTGCAAAGTCGAAAGCTGATAGCTTTTTTTGTGGTTTTTCATTTTTTTTATGAAACCGTGTTTGTGAAGATGCGACTGAGCGGATACATTGACTACCCGTATTGCTCAACCAAAGGAAAGCTCATTCAGTGGCACAACATGAAAATTCCACATGAACTCGAAGACATCCAAATCACACAAAAAAAACCGATAGCAACAAAGGATGGCGTGGCAAACGCTATATCCATCTAGTAATATATTATTCCATGATACCAATCAAGGGCCGATGAGATCTCGTCTGAAAGCCATATTCGGAGGATTAAATTCCATTACTGTAAAAAGTGTATCCCCTTTATGTCGTATTACTCCACCGTACAAGTTGTGTGATACTTCAACTTGTAATTCAACACCATAGACCTTGCCATGCCACGTTAATTTGATTTAGCGAATACCTTATAGAGTATCACACTAAAAAGCTGCGACGTTGGTGAGAGAGATAATGTTACGGAGTAGTAGCATTATACTTGCGGGTACAAAATAATGCAGATAGATGCTGCAGTACTAGTGTGCGAGTGTGCGACGACGCCGCGTGTTGTCCTTTTGCCCACAACTTGCCGAATTTTAAACTGCTAGCTAGCCACTTGCTAATTTTAAAATGACCAACATCATAAATTAATCGGAAAAAAAAAGCTACTCCTCAGCTTTATCCACCCGATGCAGACATTCTACCCAACATCTTGCTCCACTCAACCAGTTTATGCGCTGATGCGACTTGAGTAGATCTTCCAAGAAACAACTGTCAAGGCCCAAGATATCGACCAGAATAAAACAGATTTGTAGGAAAATGTTGACAGGATAACGTCAGCGACTCTGCGTCACCGATGCGTACGTGCTGCCTCAGCTTTCAGCTGTCAGCCATCACCGGCTTATATGGTCCTGTCTAAAAACTTTAATAAATAAACTGCCTGAAGAAAATTGCAAGGTCCAATATCGCTATCACACTAGACAGGCATTCTTCACAAGCAAACACGCGTTTGCACGCGGGGGCGAACGAAGCCTTATTCAAACTTCAAAGTCTTTTTTTTAGTTCGTTCAAACTTCAAAGTCAAGAGCCAAAATTATTGCAAAATGATCTTCTGCGCGTCCAAAGAGACCAAAGAATACACACGTGTGCACATACAACTTTTTACATGCCTGTAATCGATAACTTCTTGATATTAACATATTCCATTACGAACCCAGACAAATGAAATCAAACCTATATTTACCAAAAAAATCTGACTGCACAGACACCATCCGCGAAAACCATGCATTCTCAACAACTCTGTAGCACAAGAAGTCACCGATGAGCCGAACGATCGACCATGAGAATCATATCAACGGCCTTCCTCGATGACGGAATCTAGGAACGGGGAACACACTGAGTCGGTCCTCGGGGCCGAGCTCGACTGCCCACTGACGTCGGCACTCATGAAGCTGGTGTCGCCACCACCCTTGATCTGCCACTCCGTGATGTAGCTGGGCTTGGCCACCATGCCGGGCGCCTCGACGTCGCCCGTCAGCATGGCCACCACCCTCGACATGGACGGCCGCTGGTGGGGCGAGCCCTGGGTGCACACGAGCGCCACCTTGATGGCCCGGAGCACCTCCTCGCTGTCGAACTCTTCGAGCCTCGGGTCTAGCATGTCCAGAGGGCGGCCATCCTCGTACAGTTCCCAGACCTGAAAGCGCCGAGATGGTAAGCTTAAATGCAGCACATAGAAAAATCGAGCAGACTGAATCTTGAATTAGCATATTAAGATATGCGGTAGCGGTTTCACTGCAGTTCTTCTACATGATGCAAGCACTCATATATGGCAAAGCTGTGTTGAGAGGGTTTGATTTAAGATTCTGTGAAGGCATGTGAACCCTACATTTCCAACATTCAGCAGGAATTTCACTATAGGTTTCGCTGATAACACAGAGAATATTAGGGCCCCTGCAGTTCCTCAGCGAGCTTACCCATTCGAAAATATAAACCTTGTTTTGTTCCGCGGTAGTGTAATAGTTTGGTCTTCCAGCTAAAGTCTCCAATACCACGACGCCAAATGCAAACACATCAACTTTCTCTGTCACATGGCCTCTCATGGCATACTCGGGTGCGAGGTAACCACTTGATAAAGGAGAGAATAAACGGCATTAGCATACATATGAAAATAGTGCATGAACATAAAGGTTAGCAAGATGGAAATGCACTTACAATGTACCAGCAACTTTTGTGCTGACATGTGTCTCCTGGTCATCATAAAGTTTCGCGAGCCCGAAATCTGAGATCTTAGGATTGAGATTGGCATCAAGTAAGACATTGCTGGCCTTTATGTCCCTGTGCACAATACGGATGCTAGATTCTTCATGAAGATAGGCCAGACCTCTTGCAATGCCTAAGCATATCTCAAAACGCGTTGGCCAGTCTAGGTTTGACCTCCCTTTTCCTGCAGATGTGAGTTTATGTTTTTAGCTGTACATACTAAGCCTGAACTTGCAGATGTGTAGCTGCGTCAATAAACACCCGCAAAAAAAAAGCTGCGTCAATAAACAGAATTTGTACCAAACAGAGCATGGTCCAGGCTTCCATTCTCCAGGTACTCATAAACCAGCAGTGGCTTATTGCCCTCAAGGCAGCAACCATACAACTTCACGAGATTACGGTGCTGCACCCGAGATATAGTTTCTATTTCCGTCGCGAATTCCTTTTTCCCCTGATTAGAATTTTCAGACAGCTGCTTCACTGCCACAAACCTACCATCAGTTAACTTTCCCTGCAAGAAGGCGACATTTGTTTCAGGTACTACACTGTGAAACATCATTTAGGAATTTTATCAACATGAATATTTAGAAACTAAAAGTAAAAAAATAATCTGCATAGACAGGTCTGTCCTCTGATATTTACTTGTACTACTAGCTTATCGGAAATTATTTCCAGAATGAAAACTTTAAAGAAAATTCAAGACTATGTACGGGATGAACCAACCTTATAAACCGACCCATATCCTCCTTGACCAAGAAGGTTATTAGAACTGAAATTTTCAGTAGCTGACCTAAGTTCCCCATAGCTGAGGACATTAGGTCTTCCCACAATACTGTACAGCTCTGCAAGACATCACGAAAGATATAACAAGATTACTTTGACTACCCCTTTGCTCAGTTAGAACACAATGTGGTCCTAGTGTATCACATACCTTCTTGCTCCAAGGATAGTTTTCTCCTTTTTTGCCTCCAAACAAAGATGCCAGCAAATGCTAACAATCCTAAAACTGCCACACCAACTATAACTCCCGCAATCACACCTGTTTTACTACCTTTCTTCTTTGCCGCAGCATTACGCACTGTAGGGGTGAAATCTGACACAAAGTTCACTTGTTAGAAATATCCAAATCCAATTTTCATTGATAAAATCAATCCAAATTCCAGTAGTACTCCCTCCGATCCAAATTATTGTTCTCAGATTTGTCTAGATTTGGATGTATCTAGTCATGTTCTCGTGCTAGGTACATCCGAATCTAGACAAACTTGAGAACATTAATTTGGATCGGAGGTAATAGATGAATTGATGTCAACAGAGTCAGTATATTTCAAGTGAGGTTGAATGAAAGGTCCGATTATGTCTAAACTGGTTGGTGTATTCATCTTAAATGTCAGGCTATACATGTATTAGGTATTTCATTCCTCTAAAACTTCCTTTACAGAAATCTAACCCCATACCTAGTATTCCTGAGTAGTTTGTTTAGTACATTTAATTCACTAGTTCTCTTATGAGGGTTTAACCAATGTATAATAGTTAACACAGTAGAGGCTACAGACAAATTGATATTTTATCCAACTTTTTATTTATTTCGATGAGCAATGTCTGAACTCTTTAGTTTGAGCAAAGCCTAACTGGATGTGATTTCACTTTCCATGGTACTGAAAATAAAATTATCAAAATTTCTATAACAGATACGAGTACACAAAAGACAAAAATGAAATATGTACAGTGTCAACCCTCATTTTCATATTGATGCTCTAGTATTTCCTGTTGCTTTTCTTTCAAGATGCATAAGATTGCATGCAGCATTACTTTAATATGTGTTTCTACCAAGCTAATCTGGAGAATATATGGTAGTTGGTTAGATGCATGTTTGTAACCTGTCACCAGTCACCACCTACTTGGTGGATCTGTAACCTAAACTCTTCTTTGCAATGAAAAGAAACACTATCACTGTGTTTTCCTGAAAAAAAATGGTAGTTGGCGAATAACCATTATTTCAAGTCAAGGGATGTACTTGGTGTTGCACTCAAAGCTGAGATCGCAGGCCCGTAGTAGCCTTGGGAAGGAATGCAGCAAGTGCCCTTGCCGGCCCAAAAGAGATGAATCTCAAGAAAGTTCTTCGTGACAGGAACAATGTACTGCTTCCTAACAGCAGTGTAAGATTTCCCGCCTGCCGCCTTCCTTATGTCAAAGTTCTGCTCTTTACGCACACCCTATAGCAACAAATTCAAGAATAAAAAATATTTACTGGATTATGAGCTAATAAGGTTATCACTTATGAGCAAGACAGGAACCTACCTGGACATATATATCGAAAACCCTTCTCCCTGTGCTCTTCCAAGACTGACCGTCTGGGAAGTCGAACTCTGCAAACTGAAGTGTAACTGTATAGTTTCCATTTTGAAGTCCAATACCAAAGTATCTTAAGGATGACGGTGACATCCTTGCATTCCGGAACAGCTCTGTATCAAGTGTATTCAGAAACTGGTGTGAACTGTAGATTATATAACTTCCATTAATTGCATCCATGAACCATCCAACGTTGCTAACACCCCATGTTGGTGCTCCTGTAACATAAAATGACGCAGGTCCAAGAGTGGCACCATCAGGTTCATACACAGAATTATCTGAGCCTGATACGGACCGCGTACTTCCACAGTCCACAGCGAAGGAAGAGGCTGCAAGCAGGTTAAATCATTTAATATTGCTATTAGTTTAGTAAAACTGCAGTTGCAAGTCTATAGTTCCTCGAGTAGGCACATAGTTAAAATTTCAAAACGCAGAAGTCTCACACTGTGGAGAACCAAGAAAACATGGTGTATTACGCTGAAGGCACCCCCACCCCGTAGGTAAGACACTGCATATGTAACAAAGTGACATTTTGAACCCAAAATACAAGCTAAGAGAACCTACTTATATACTTGCAGGTCTTGAGGAGATACTGAAATATTCACGAACCTGTTGCTGGAACTATCGGCCACGAAATTGTTTGTCACCAGATTCCTATGTAGGATGAACACCAGGCAAACATTAGAATACATTGTTCATACTCAATAGCATATTTAGGACTTTTTTGCTATAGCTTAAATAAGAAAACTTAAGTTACTCATAAATAATTCGCTCGATTTTTTGCTAGGCTGTAAGACTAATATCTCACTTCACAAACACTAGGGGCCGTAGGCATCTTAATTTTTTTTTATAAATACTTAAGATAGATGCACCAAAACAGCCTTTCAGAAATAGCAAATAGGAATCTAGCTTATCTCATGTGTACATATAAGCTAAATGAGTCAGCCCAGGAGTCTAATTTAGGCAAACATGCCCTTAGTTGGGCTGGATTTAGTGCAGCCAGTAATGAGAGTTTCAGAACATAGAACTTACAATTGTGAATCTTTAGCCCAAGAAGGAACGCTTCCTGAGAGCTGGTTGTAAGAAAAATCTCTACAAAGTAATAGAACGAAAGCACCATTAGGAATTACATAAACACAGCCCTGCTTTTATTGTGTAAATAAAACTGAACCACATTACTTACAAATTTTTAAGTGATGATCCTATTGAGCTTGGAAGGCTTCCTGAAAGGCTATTATTCCCGAGAAATCTAGTGACAACAAAACTTATAAAGATTAGCAGAAGAATGATGAAAGTCTTCCTTTCAGAGAAATACGCTTTGCAAATCAAGCGAGTCCATACAAGAAGGTGAGTGAGTTCAGATTCAACAAGGTTTGTGGTACTTGTCCGGTGATATTATTGAAACTCAAATCCCTATAATAACAACAAAAATGAGAAGGAAAAAATGTAATCAGCCAGTGTATAATCCATAGTAATGCATTTAACTATCCTGCATGAAAGGCAGTTGGCTGTAGTTTAATGTCGCGATAAAATGCTTACAGTAAGCTTAAACTTGTGAATTTCGAAAAGTCTATTGATAAGAGCTTATCAGACATCCTACAGTTCCTCAAAACCCTGCCAAAAAACATATTACATGTTTTAGGATTGAACTTGCAGATTTATGTAATTGAGCCATTAACTGGATGACAAGTTATGCATACAGGGTGTTCAAAGATGTCAGATTATTGAGGAATGCCAGTGAAGAGGAGCTCCCATTTAATATATCACCAATTCGTCTGCACCAAGTAGATTATTAGTTCTCCCTGCTGCAACCTTCACATTTAAGAATGACATTTAGCTCTTATCACCGGCAATAGGCACTTATAAGCTTGCCAGTTGGACAAGATTGGAAAGAGTAGCTGGAATTGGACCTTCAAAAGAATTGCCTTGAAACCTCCTGCAATTCCATAGTTCTAGTTAGACATTTAAAGCGTCATTTCCTGCAATAAATATTCTTTGAAATTTTGTAAGCAACATGCGGTGTTTTCTTTTTTTTTTTTCAGAATTACTATGACTGTGATCAGTTGTGATCTTACAGCTCTGTTAAACTACTCCAACTCCCAATATACTCTGGTATTTGCCCAGTAAAATCATTATCTGATGCCCACCTAAACGAAGAGAGGAGAAGTACAGAAGATTGAATAGTGTGGAACATTATAATATATCAACAACTATAGGCATACAATTGTTTCATTTTTGTGAGCTTGGAAAGTGATGCTGGTAGTGGACCACTAAGGCCAGCACTGTCAATGTACCTGTAATTGAGAAATACAGAACAATACGCATTAGACAAGGAGCTGACTAAGCCAAGCGAAAACAAACTGGCTTGGCAAGAAAATAGAGTCCCCAGAATTCAGTAAATACGTACAATTGCTCAAGTTTTGCCAGGTTTCCCAGTTCTGAAGGAAGCGAGCCACTAAAATTGTTTGAGCTAAAGCTCCTACAAATACACCAAAAATTCCAGGTTAGGCATGCAAACTTTATAATCTAAAAAGCATGAAGGCTATCAGCATAGTTACCCTCAAAAAAAGTTGTATGGTGAAATACAGTCACAAAGCTATAAAAAAACATTTCTTACAGTACTATAAGATTCAAAAGGTTGCCGAGCTCCTTTGGTAGAGGTCCAGATAATGCATTGGTACCCAAACTCCTTATATGTTGAAAGAGGAAGAGCGGGATCAAACGCCAAGAGAAAAATGTATTCATTTAATGCAATCATGTTTTGAGTTGTGAATCTCACATGTACTGCATATTAGTCAGCTCCCCGATGAACGATGGTAAAGGCCCTGTTAAGTAATTTTGTGCTAAATTCCTGAAACAAAACCGAAGCAGATATAAAATAATTGAACTTGGTGTTTCAACTTAGTACACTAGTAGAGGATAAGAAATACTTCCAAATTCATACAGATTGGTCAAGGCTGTGAGGTTCCGCAGCTCTTCTGGTATGGGACCCACCGCGTCCAGGGCGTATATTTTCCTGCATCGCAAAGCATCCCATCAGCTAACAACTTATGGCTCTACCAATCGCACCCATTGGCCGAAGGAACGAAAGCCGCCGCTGGAACCGGCATTCCATCGAACAGGCTGACCGCGGGCGGAGCACTTACAACTTGGTGATGCGGCAGACGGAGGTGTTGCCGCTTCCGGTGCAGACTTCGCACTTGATGGCCGGGTTGAAGCTGGGGTCGCTGTCGATGTTGGTGCTGTCCGTGGCGGCGCCGGTGCAGGGGTCGCCGCTGATGTTCCATGACGTCCCCGCCTTCTGGCCGAGCTTGGCGAACACCGCGTTCAGCGCCACCGCTGCGACACGAAAAGGCAAAAAAGGAATAAGTCACCGCTTCACCGTCTGATGGCGATCGGACGGCTGACAAGCATCAGGAGCCACCGAATCATTGGCACCCGCACCCGCACCCGGAAACAGCTGGCGGCTGGCGCCTGCCATGAAAGCTGGCTGGTCGAGGAACGAACAGCGAACAGCGTGGGAAAATCAACACTTCGGATTCAGGAAAGACCGAAAGATGAACTCGAGCATGCTCACCGTCGCCCGGATCGGTCCTTGCCGCCTGCTGAGCATGGGCAACCGTCGCCAGAAGCAGCAGCGAGAGTGCGGCGCCATGGAGCTGGAGATGGAGGAGCTGCCTCCCTCTCATCCCCGTCCCTACCTAGCTCCTTTGCTCCCCTACTTCCTCTGTGTCTGCTCTACAGCTCTAGCTTAGCTCGGTCGTGACTGGTGAGCCATCGTAGAGCCGGGAAGATAAAACCCCAGAAGGACAGAGAGGGACACGTTGTGGGGCTCATGGAGACATTGTTCACGCCATGCGACGAGGATCGGTTCACGTAGCGGCCGTGAAAATAGGCAAAAAATGGGACATGTCGATTTGGTCCCATGTCTAAATGCACCTATTATGAAAAAATGTATTTTATATGAATTTTGAAATGTTGAAAAATTCCGAAACAAAATTCCGGGTGTGCATCTGAAACATGCTACGTTCTCACACAAAGTTTTGTAGTGAGAAGATATTTTTTGAGGTTTGTAAAAAAAGACAAAAAATGTCTTTTGTGAAAACTATTTTGCAACACAAAAAATTGTCTTTTTTACGCAATTCACGTAAAATGTCTATTTTGTCTCTTTTTTGTGGATCTATACCTACGAGCCAAAGTGAATTTCCGCACAAAAATGTCTCTTTTTTGAAACTTTGGCACAAAATAGACGGTATGAAATGTTTTCCACAAAATGAAATGTTTGCACGATGACACGGGTTGGGGCATCGTGCTATTTGGAGTGAGGCGACATACGACCAACCTGTACGAGAAGACCAAGTGCCCAAGTGGAGTATTGAAGGGTCACTTCCTTCTCATTTAAACAGTCTTTCACTCCGCTATATTAATATAGTAAAAATATGATGTAACTGCTGGACATCATACAATCTGGCCTAAGAAAAAAAATGCCAACAATGACATCTTGATTAAGAGAAGATAACCCACATAGTCGTGCCATCGAATTTGTCCCACCATGCTCCTAGGACTGATCTAGAGTTTCTCCCCGTACTCAAGAGGAGCGGGGAAGGGTACACCAGATACTGAAGCCCCCACTTGATCACCCCGATCAGCTAGCTGATCCAACACGTGTGGCCACTGGTGAAGCCGCCACTACCCCACCACAAACATGAGGGGGAAGAGCCGAAGAAGCTGCCAAGCTTTGACACTTCAACGCGCGGCGCAGAACACAGATTGTCTTTGTCCTCCATTATTTTCTTCTTAATTTGTACGGAGTACGAGGGGAAGAGTTCTTAATTTGTACAGTATGAGGAAAAGGATTTTCGTTGACTTGTATTGTGGTCATCTGAGACAGGCGCTGGCATGGATGGAGACGGATGTAACCGGAGCCGACAACATTTGGACGTGTCCGTCAATGCGAGAGCCTATATATGGTGGAGAGAAGAAATCGATACCGACCTTTCTTTTGACGAATATAGGAGCGATAGTGCTGATTTCGTTCCACTTTTTTACCCCGTTTAGGTTGATCGTTTGAACGCTAATTACCTATTCAGGAATTTTTCATCCTTGTTGCCCCGTTTACCAAAAAAATGTGCCACTTCACCCCATCTAAGACACGCCATTCATAATTTCACATATATTGGTATCATCAGGAAGTTGCATGCAATCATCTATCGGTGCTTACAGATCAACACATACTCCCATGCTCTAGATTACAAGTTTTAGCCTTTTTTCTGAAAGGTACGTATCTAATCGTCTTTTAGATATGGGGTTAGATGGAATGGCCCCGTTCTAAATTATAAGCCAGCAATACACCTCCAAGTCTTGCTACGACCTTCTCTTTCACGGGGCCATTCTATCGAGATCTTGGAGGCTGAATTAGCGCACTTGGGCCCTGCCACGGGTCAAGTTCTTCGTTTGACTAGCTTGCCAAGACCGATACTAGACGGGCGAGAGGCTAGCACGGCGGGATCTCCAGCACCCTCCCCTGCCCCCGTGCGACCAAACGATTGAGACCATGAAACACCTTCTTGTAGGCTGCTCATCCTCATGATCGGTTTGGTACGAGGTGATGTCCTGGATCCGATCCACGGTTGCCCTCCCAGAGGAGGACGAGGTGAACTTCGTTGATTGGTGGTTGAAGGTGTGTCACTCCACCCCCGCGCCTTGTGCAACGGTACTTTGTCATTGGTCACGCTGACGACCCGGTGGATTCATCTCTCCGAGACTAGGAGGGTTGTTGGACACGATTCGATCCGAGGCTCGATCTTGTGCACATGCTAGGGCGAAGGGCATGCGTGGCCTAATACCTGCCGCTTAGATCTAGTGGGTTGAGTTGTCCGGAGTGTACGCTTGTTATGAGCGTGTATATATTTGTACAAACTCTTTATTTTCTATCAATGAATCGAAACACAAGCCTTTTTGCGTTTTCGTGAAAAAAAAAATCAAATACTAAGGTCAAAAGGGATTCCATACAAATAATTTCTATAGATTGAAATCCTCCAAAAAAAATATGAAATTCCTCCCATCCAATGAGGGCCTAGAAACCAGGAGGAAATTGCACAATTCAGTATCGCCATAGACAGACACTTCACAAGGAAGCTCATGTGCCCGAACGAACCATCTTCAAACTTGAAAGTCAAAAGCGAAAAAATTATTGCAAAATTTTATGCGCGTCCAAAGAGACCAAAGAATACATAGCTTCACCTACACACGTGCACATAAAGCTTTACTTGTTACCCCTGTACCTGCTACTCCACTATACAGTTCCAACGCCAATGCAAGTATGAACCCTATCAAACGAAATCAAACCTACATTCACGCCAAAGCTGACTGTACTGACACACCATCGCAAACCGCACTGTGTTCTCAACAAAACCTGTGCCACAAGAAGTCGGCATGAGTCAATCGATCGACCACAAGAATCATCTTAACGGCCTTCATAGATAACTGAGCTCAGGATCTGCGACGAGCCACTAGCGGAGTCTGGGGCCCTCGGTGCCGAGCTCGACTGCCCACTAACATCGGAGCTCATGTAGCTGGTATCGCCGCCACCCTTGATCTGCCACTCCGTGATGTAGCTTGGCTTCGTCACCACGTCGGGCGCCTCGACGTCGCCCGTCAGCATCGCCACCACCCTCGACATGGAAGGACGCTGGTGAGGCGAGCCCTGGGTGCAGACTAGCGCCACCTTGATGGCCCGGAGAGCCTCCTCGCTGTTGAACTCTTCGAGCCGGGGGTCGAGCATGTCCAGAGGGTGATTGTCCTCGTACAGTTCCCAGACCTGAAAGCGTTGAGATGGTATAGGTTAACTTGTTTCGATGATGTCTTGCTCCAGGAAATGATCTTTTAACCAATACCAAAGAGATCACTAGGGCCTAGGGCTCCTCACTGAGCTTACCCATTCGAAAATGTAAACCTTGTCTTGGTCCGCCTTAGTGTAATAATTAGGTCTTCCAGCTAAAGTCTCCAACACCACAACGCCAAACGCAAACACATCAACCTTCTCGGTCATATGGCCTCGCATGGCATACTCAGGTGCGAGATAACCACTTGACAAATGGGAGGAAAATCTCCATTAGCATACATATAAAAATATTACGTAAACATAAAGGTCGGCAAGATGGAAATGCACTTACAATGTACCAGCAACTTTCGTGCTGACATGTGTCTCCTTGTCATCGTAAAGTTTCGCGAGCCCGAAATCTGAGATCTTAGGATTGAGATTCTCATCAAGTAAGACATTGCTGGCCTTTATGTCCCTGTGCACGACACGGATGCTAGATTCTTCATGAAGATAGGCCAGACCTCTTGCAATGCCTAAGCATATCTCAAAACGTGTTGGCCAGTCTAGGTGTGACCTCCCTTTTCCTGTAAATGTAGGTTAAAATTCTGAGTTGTCTACACTAAGCCTGAATTGGCAGATTTGTCGATATGTCAGTCAATAGAATTTGTACCAAACAGAGCATTGTCCAGGCTTCCATTCTCCAGGTACTCATAAACAAGCAATGGCTTATTGCCCTCAAGGCAGCAACCATACAACTTCACGAGATTACGGTGTTGCACTCGAGATATAGTTTCTATTTCTGTTGCGAATTCCTTTTTCCCCTGGTGAGATGCTTCAGACAGCTGCTTCACTGCCACGAACCTACCATCAGATAACTTTCCCTGCAAAAAGGCACATTTTTCAGAAACGAAAGTTCCAGGTAAGACACTGCCAAACATCATTTACTCAAGGTATACTAAGATAAATCCTCCTTCGTTTCAGGAATTTTCTTGACATGTACATGCAGAAACTAAAAATACAAAATACAACTCGTATAAACAGGTCTGTCTTCTATAAAGTTCTAATGTTTGCTTATACTAATAGCTTATCAGAAGCTACTCCCGTAGAGAGATATATAAAGAAAATTCCAAAAAACTGTAAGTACGGGATGAACCAACCTTAAAGACCGACCCATATCCTCCTTGACCAAGAAGGTTATTAGAACTAAAATTTTCAGTAGCTGACCTCAGTTCACTATAACTGAGGACATTAGGTCTTCCCACAATACTGTACAGCTCTGCAAGACATCACAAGATTACTTCGACTACTCCTTTGCTCAGTTAGAACATAAAGTGGTCCCAGTTTATCTCTTACCTTCTTGCTCCAATGATCGTTTTCTCCTTTTCTGTATCCAAACAAAGAGCCCGGCAAGTGCAATCAATCCTAAAACTGCAACACCAGCTACAACTCCCACGATCAAACCTGTTTTACTACCATTCTTCTTTTCCGCAGCATTACGCACTGTAGGGGTGAAATCTGCCACAAAGTACAATTGTTAGAATAATGTGATACCCACAGAATATGTACATTTCAAGTGAAGGTTAAATTAAAGGTTCTACTATCTGTATAGCATCAATCCTCATTTTTATATGAATACTCTAGTATTTTCGTTTGCTTCTATTTCGAACTGCTCAGGATTGCATCAGCATAACTGAAAGTTGATTTCTCCCAGTCAAGCTGGACAATATATGGTAGTTAGAATTAACATCATTGTTTCAAGTTAAGGGGAGTACTTGGCGTTGCACTCAAAGCTGATATTGAAGGCCCATAGTAGCCTTGATCAGGAATGCAGCAGGTGCCCTTGCCGGCCCAGAAGAGATGAATCTCAAGAAAGTTCTTGGTGACAGGAACAGTGTACTGCTTCCTAACAGCAGTGTAAGATTTCCCTCCAGCGGCCTTCTTTATGTCAAAGTTCTGCTCCTTGCGTTCACCCTATAAAAACAAGAAAAAGAAGATATGACTGGCCTGTAAGCTAAGTGCATTGTTTATCACTTACCAGCGAGAACCTACCTGGACATATATATCGAAAACCCTTCTACCTCTGCTCTTCCAAGACTGAGCGTCTGGGAAGTCAAACTCTGCAAACTGAAGTGTAACTGTATAGTTTCCATTCTCAAGTCCAATACCAAAGTATCTTAAGGATGACGGCGACATCCTTGCATTCCGGAACAGTTCCGAGTCAAGTGTATTCTGAAACTGCTGTGAACTGTAGATTATATAACTTCCATTTGATGCATCCATGAACCTTCCGACATTGCTAACACCCCATGTTGATGCTCCTGTAACATTATATGATGCAGGTCCAAGACTGGCATCATCAGGGTCATACAAAGAACCATCTGAGCCTGATATGGATCGACTGCTACCACAGTCCACAGCAAAGGAAGAGGCTGCAGGCAAGTTAAATTGTGTATTGGTATTAGTTTGGTAAAACTGCAGTTGTAGGTCTATAGTTCCTCAAGTAGGCATATTCTTAAGAATTGCAAAAGGCGGAAGTCTCACACTGTGGAGAACCAAGAAAACATGGTGTATCACGCTGAAGGCACTCCCACCCCTTAGGTAAGACACTGCAAATATAACAGAGTGACGTGTTGGACACAAAATACAAGCTGAGAGACCATACTAACTATCTCTTCGGGTCTTGAGTAGATATTATTAAAATATGGACGAACCTGTTGCTGGAACTATCTGCCGTGAAATTATTACTCACCAGATTCCTAAGAGAATGGATAATAAGCAAATATTAGAAGGCATTGTTCATACTTCATAGCATATTTAGGGTTTCTTTTGCTATATCTTAAATAAGACAACTTTAGTGAGACTTAATTAACTGGCTCGATTAGTGCTAGGCTGTAAGATTAGTGTCTAACTTCACAAACAATAGGCATCCTACACAATATTATAAATGCTTATGAGATAGATGCACCAAAACAGACTTTCATATTTATAAAATATGATTCTTGCTTATTTCATGTGTACACTATAAGCCTAATAAGCCTTAGTTGGGCTGGATTTGGTTCAGCCAGTAATGGGAGTTTCAGAACATGGAACTTACAATTGTGAATTTCTAGCCCAAGAAGGAACACTTCCTGATAGCTGGTTGTAAGAAAAATCTCTACATAATAAGAATATGAAAGCACCATTAGAAATTAAATAAACATCTCCCTGCTTTTATTGTGTAATACTGTAAATAAAACTGAACCACATTGCATACAAATTTTTAAGTGAAGATCCTATTGAGCTCGGAAGGATTCCTGAAAGGCTATTGTTCCCAAGAAATCTAGTCACAAGAAAATTTATTAAGATCAGCGAGAAGAATAATGAAAGTTTTCCTTCCACAGAAATACGCTTTGCAAGTCAAGAGAGTCCATACAAGAAGCCGAGTGAGCTCAGGTTCAACAAGGTTTGTGGTACTTGGCCTGTGATATTGTTGAAACTCAAATCCCTGTAAAAAAAGCAAGACAGGAAATATGTCATACAACAACATACAATCCATAACAATGCATTTAAGTACCTTGCACAAAAGGCACTTGGCTGTAGTTTATTGTCGAAATAAAATGCTTACAGTAAGGTTAGACTCGTGAAATTCGAAAAGTCTACTGATACAAGCTTATCAGATATCCTACAGTTCCTCAAAACCCTGCAAAAAACATACATGTTTTAGGATAACAACTTTGTGAATTACAACAAACTGGGACTGCAATTTGTGTCATTAACTGAATATAACAAGTGATGCATACAGGGTGTTCAAAGATGTCATATTGGTGATGAATGCCAGTGAAGAAGAGCTTCCATTTATTATATCACCGATTCGTCTGCACGACACAAGTATATTATTAACTTTCTATGCTGCAACCTTGACATAAGAATGATACTTAGCTCTTATCACTGGAAATGGGCCACTTACAAGCTTGTCAATTGGCCAAGATTGGAAAGAGTAGCTGGAAGTGGACCTTGAAAAGAATTGCCTTGAAACCTCCTACAATTTCATAGTTCTAGTTAGTTATTTGAAGAATCACTTTCTTGATGGATGCAGCAACCTAGAAGTGAAAGAAGAGAGATCTCTATCCTTTCGAAAATAAAAGGAATTGAATCTATGCAACTAGAAGCACAACTTAGTTCTGAAGAAAGGACAGAGTATTTCTAGTGATTCAATGCTTGCTAACGCGATCACTTTATCTGAAACTAGCAACCGTAAGTATGGATAGTGAGGGAAGGAAGATGCAATGTTTATCAAATACTCATCAACATTTAAGACCTTATATATAAATGGACTGTTTTGCAAGAGGCCACACACGGAGACAAGTGTGGTCAAGAAAGGCTCTAGGAACTAAAAATGCCTCTCTGGCACAAATACAGTTATCTACTTAAATGAATCTCCCACTTTCACACCATATTATGTTTTGCACAATCTAAATCTCAGCTTGTATATAACTATAGCAAACTGCACAAATACTCTTTCAAACCTCCCTGCAAAAAATATTCTTTGAAACTGTAAACAACATATCCATATTCTTTGCAGTATTTTCATTTATTTAGAGAATTACTATGACTGAGATCAACAGTGATCTTACAGCTCTGTTAAATTACTCCAGCTCCCAATATAATCAGGTATTCTCCCAGTAAAATCATTATCTGATGCCCACCTAAACATAGAGAAAAAAAGTACATAAGATTCAATGGTGTGGAACATAATAATGTCAACAGCACGTTAACTATAGACATACAGCGTTTTCATCTTTGTGAGCTTGGAAAGTTCTGATGGTAGTGGACCACTAAGGCCGGCACTGTCAATGTACCTGTTATTGAGAAATAGAGAAACAGCACAGAATTAGACATGGAGCTGACTAGTCCATGCGAAAACATAACTGGCTTGGCAGAAGAAAATTTGATCCCCGAGAATACTGTAAATACGTACAGTTGCTCAAGTTTTGCCAGGTTTCCCAGCTCCGAAGGAAGCGAGCCACTAAAATTGTTTGAGCTGAAGCTCCTATATTATTACACCAAAAATTCCAGGTTAGACATGCAAACTTTATATTCTAAGGAGCATGAAGGGGTATTTTGATAGTTACCCTTCAAACTGAATCTAACTCTAAAGTTGGATGATAATAAAATAGAATCATAAAAAAAATCCTTACAATGATACAAGATTGGAAAGGTTCCCCAGCTCCTTTGGTACAGGTCCAGATAGCGCATTGATGCCCAAAGACCTTTATGTGTTCAAGAGGGAAAAATGTGAGACTAAACATTGAAAAGTAACAGCACCTTTATGTCATCTCGTGGGTTCATGATTAAGAATCTCACATGTACTGCATCTGAGTCAGCTCCCCGATAAACGATGGTAAAGGCCCCGTTAAGTAATTTTGCCCCAAATCCCTGAAACAACATGGAAGCAGATACAATAATAACCTTGGTATAGGAGATTGGAATATTATTATACAGCAAAATTGCGGTTTCAAGTTCAATAGAGTATATGCTAGTAAGAAATAGTGTCGGTTTTTCGAGTCCATACAGATTGGTGAGGGCAGTGAGGTTCCGCAGCTCTTCGGGTATCGGGCCGACGGCATCCAAGGCGTATATTTTGCTGCATGGCGACAGGGTAGCACGTCGTCAGGTGCGGGATTCCGTCGAACAGGCTGCGTACGCGGTGGAGGGGGTTGGCACTTACAGCCTGGTGATGCGGCAGACGGAGGTGTTGCCCGCGGAGGTGTTGGCGGGAGAGCAGACGCACTTGATGGCCGGGTTGAAGGGCGGGTTGTTGTCGATGTTGGTGTTGTCGGTGGCGGCGCCGGTGCAGAGGTCGCCGCTGATGTTCCATGACGGCAGCGCCTTCTGGCCGAGCTTGGCGAACACCGCGTTCAGCGCCGCCGCTGCGAGATTAAAAAAAAAAGAGCCGGGTCAAACAGACGAAATGGACATCCACGTCACCGTTGAACCGTCCGATGGGGATCTGACGGCTTAGAGGCGGCAGGAGCCATCCAGCCGCGTCGGCGAAACCGGACATGGTTTCTGACTTTTTCTGCGTTGAGTAGCCGAAGTCAAACGCCGAAATACTACGAGGGACGTCGACGTGCCTGGATTGACCTTCCGACCGAGACAGACATCCGGAACGAGTTGGTTTCTTGGAATAGCAAGACAGATCATGCGTTCATACTTGCTTCAGATAAAGGAGCTAGAAGCAAGCAGCGCAAACATGCAAGAGAAAACAGAGAGCGTCGTCGCAGGGCTTTCTTCAGCAAGCCAGGAGTTGATCTAATTAACTGAGCAAAGCAGAGGCGAATCACTGGGAAATTGGCCATTGGAGCAGCAAAAACGAGCTCTAAGGATTTTCTTTTGGAAGAAAATTAAGGAACCAACCAAGAAAGAAACTGGATGATCATGAGGATCCATCCAAGAAAGACGAATATCAAATGAAGCGTGCTCACCGTCGGATGGGTCGGTCCTTGTGGTCGCCGTCTGCTGAGCATGGGCAACCGCCGCGAGAAGCAGCAGCGAGAGCGCCGCGCCATGGAGGAGCTGCTGCTGCCTCATCTCCCTCCCTATCTCTGCGTGCGTAGCCTAGCTCGGCCCGTTGTGACTCTGTATGTGTCTCTGTGAGCGATGAGAGCCCGGACAATAAGAAGATAAAGCCTCGGAAAGAAAGGGACGTGTGTATGTATGTTTGGTGGGGCTCCTGGAGGCTGGAGGGCGTTCACACGACGAGGAACGATCCAGACATGTAGTAGTATAGCCACTACCAGCTAGCCAGCTAGGTACATGCATCTGTACACAGTTTCTTTCCTGAGGGAAGTCAGCACTAGTACAGTACTACTCAAGTGGAAGACCTAGGTAACGACCGAGAAGCAACTTGGTCGCTCGCTCGTTCCCAAGTGGAAGACCTAGGTTTAGGTTAAGGCCACTTGACCAATTAGCTCCACAATTGGGAGTGTTATGTTATCTCTTCATAATGGAACCCCAAGCTATGCTTAGCATAGAATAAGAGTTTGATAATTGAGAGCTCAGGCGTTGTATATTGCGTCCGCGAGGTAAAAACCGTGTTAATTTAGTGCGGGGGGGACTGCGCGCTGCTCCAATAGAAACGGCAAAAGTTCTGCATTAAGCGCGGGATATGTTGGGTGCCGATTACCGTAAGCGCTATAAACTGAGCACGAGCGCATCGCTCAACCGCTGCTAAACCTTCACTTCCTCCAAAAAATACCCATCTTGCCCGCGTCACATACCGCTCAACCGCCGCCGCGCACGCGCCCCAATGGCACGTTCTACGCCGAGATTCGCGGCAGCGACGACCGTATCGTCCTCGGCGCGCGTTCGACGCGGCGGCGTGGCGCCTCGGCCGTCCATACACACGGAAAGACTTCCACGACGCGTGGACGCGCGGGCAGGCGGAGATGCTCGCGCCGCCGCCGCGCCTCGTCACCGAGGAGGAGAAGCGGTGCCACAAAGCACAGACGCAATATACAACGCCTCTACCACGCTTAGGAGGACGAACGTCTGAGGGCGGAGCGGGCCGCCCACTTTCTTAAGGACGTTGACGCCGAGGTCGTCTTCTACGCGCAGAGAAAGGAGGAGCTTAAGGCGCAGTGTACGGCAAGAAGGGCCAACAAGGCACGCCGTCAGGCGTTCATCGAGGAGCAGCTAGCCGGCCCACTTATTTTTATGTTATGCACCGTATGTTGAACTATATTCTATGTAATATATCTAGTTTATTTTCAATCTATTTTTTCTAGTTTGTTTGATCTTTGTGTGATGCACCTATGTAAAAAAATATGTGTTTCAGCGTTGTATTTTAGCGCGTCTGATGAAAGCGCTTCTTGCAACCCAAAATAGCGCCTCCGGTTTATGCATGCCAGCGATGTGCGTGCGCTGCAAATAATATTTTTTTGGAGTTGCTCTAAGGGAAACTGTAAGGGCACCCAAAACTTTTCCGCTTTGACATAAAACTTCAGTCAGAACACCGAACACCGTGCTCCCCCCCCCCCCCCCCCCCCCCCGCGCGATGTGGCCAGCGTGCACGTTAAAGCCTTCCAGGGCCAGGCCCGGGAGGTACGGCAGAATCATCCGTTTCCGCACAGCCATGTCGCCTGGAGCATAGAGCAAGCCTTCCCTTGCACGCGTGGAGAAGGAACGTGAGACGGCGTGTCGGTTGCGGAACACGTGCCATAAGTCCCCTCAACAGACCCACTCACTGCCCTCACTATCCCTCGTCTCACCTATCTGTCGCATCACGCCGGCGGATTCTCGCCCGCGACCATGACTGTCTTCTCGACCGCGACAGCGCAAGGAGGATCCGGAAGGCAACCACGGCGGCTAGCATGTGACTGCGACCGCCTCCTCGACCATGACCTCGAGTGAACCACACCATCGACGTCCCCGTACAACAGTGCCTCGACTTCATCCCTGGCCGGTCAGCAATGGCGGTAAGGCATGCAAACACCATCACCGCTTCCGAGATCTGTTGCTAGATGGTCTCTGAATGGTTGTTCTATGACATGCACGGTAGATCTGCTAGGGTTTTTAGTTGATTTGACAACCGCACCGATTTTGCCAAGATTGAAGTCATTGCTTGATGGTTTTTTGGTTTCCACTATCATAGTAGCTCGATAGCAGTTGGTAGATTGCATTCTCATCCGATTTGCTTAGGATAGTATTGTGGATGCTCTAGATTGATTTCCCATTTACTGTTTGTTCCACTGCCCGATGATTAAAATCTTGCACTTGGTCTATCACTCTGATGATATGCAATTAACCGGTGCTATGTATATAAGCCATTGCGATGTAGTGTATTTTAGCTTTGGCCAAGGATTAAACCAGGCATTTTAGGGATAGGGCTAATGAATCTAGTGTCATGTGTACACAAATATGTTCTGCACATACCTTGATTCCCGACTTCGTCTCTGAAATATGCTCCATGTTAGCTATATAAGGCCCCAATGTACTATTTACTCGTGTTAGCTTGTTGCTAATGATTAAAGTCCAATGTCGACGAGGTGATTTGTACCGATATGGTCTGTTGTACAACTACATGGATTATACATGCAACTTGGTCGATACAGATTCATCTTGCTGACAATTCCATGCTTTGTACATATAAGACAACCATTTGACTGAAGTTCAACCAATTTTGCTTGCATTGCAAGCTAATGATTAAAATAAACCACCTTTTTGTTGCAAGAAATAGTCCTATCATACCATATGCTCTGTACAAGAACATTTCATTGTGCATTTCAGTAGGTATGGTATAACCATTTCTTTGCACTAGGTGTGATTATTATATGAGGCACAATTTTCTTCTTCCATATGTTGTTCAAATGTGTGCTTCATGAGCCGATGGTTTGCTTTGTATGCATTGCCTCACCTTTGGTTTTTTTGTAGATGCTACAACTTGGAGTCCCTATCGAGGTGCAACCGAAAGAGGGCTACAACAAGAGAGCTAGGGGAATGCCACCAACTATTGGCCGCTTCCATGAGGAGGTGTCGCCTACAAACTTCTGCAAGGTGCTGATGGATCCTAGTCTTCCTCTCCTAGATGCCTTCAGGCCCTACCTAGGGTCGGTGCTAGGGAAGGTGGTCGTGGAGACCAACATTGGCTGCCATTGGAAGATAAACATCAAAGAGGTCAGTGACAAAGCCCGCCTCAAAGTTGAATGGACCGACTTCGCCATAGCTCACAACTTGAAGATTGGCTACTTTATGTTCTTTAAGAAGCTGAGTGAAAAGGAATACAAGGTCGTCGTCTTCGACTACTCTTGCTGCGAGGTGGTGGCCAGGTGCCCTCAGCACACGGAGTCCAGCAAGAGGATCATCGTGCATAATGTTGATGATTGGCTGGCCTTGTTGTCTGTGATGCCCTCCTAAGTAGACTAACTATGGGTGTGTCCCGTGAAACTGCCTAAGTAACGTACTATCTTACGTATGGATCTAATGTGGCAAGTACTGCTTAAATATGTAGCATGTTGTTTAATTATGTGTTGTTCTTTCTATTGTTCTTGCTATTATTGATGTTCTTGCTCTGAGAGCTGGTAATGAGAAGAGGTTACCACAGCTGCTTCATGCTGGACAACCAAACACACAACCATGTGAGCAGCCTTGAGCTAGGCATGAATATGCAGCCCACCAAACACCCACACTCATACCCACTGTCTATCGAGGGCCAAGAAAATGTCCACCTGGACTACCAAACGAAGTGCAAAACATGGCCCAGAGTGCGTTTCCGCATGACCATGCCCCCAGAGCATGGCCCCTGGGAGCTCCAAAATCAGCACAGCCGACCAGTCACACCATTTGTGTGCAGACGAGAACGAGGTGGCGCTGGAGGCCTTGGAGGAGCTACGAACAGAGCCTGAATAGATCCACCACTCGAGTTTAGAGAGATCTTGCTTGGCCCTCGCTCGTGGCTATGGAATGGAGGGAAAATGCCAGCGGTGTCGGATTGTCTCGACCTCACCCGCGAGATAGGTGGTGGCGGTGGTGATGAGGACGACAGAGAGAGAGAGAGAGAGAGAGAGAGAGAGAGAGAGAGAGAGAGAGAGAGAGGGGTGGGGTGTGGAAAGTGGGCCTGGGTGGCTAAGCATTGTGTTAGGCGGGTCAATCCATGATGTGGAGACAGACATAGACAACATCCAAACACCCAGAAAATTAACCCTAAATTTAGGACCATACTGGGTAATATTATGTTTTTTAGATAAATTATGTGTCTGAGGTGCCATTAAGGGGTCCATTTTGAGCGTAAGGTAGGGGTTTGGGGCGTTTTGGAGTTGCCCTAAAGTTCACAAAGCAACATGTGTATGTGTGCTGGGGCTCGTGGAGGCATGTTTCCATGATGACTTGACGAGCATCGATGGATACGTCACGTAGCCATCTAGGTACAACCAGCTTTGAGCATCTCCACTAGCATTTCCAAGAAGGTCTTTCTAGGCTGATTTTTTTATCCGGACGGTGAAAATTCGTCCATCCGCGTTTCCAGACGCCCATTTTTCGTCAGATTTGGCCCATATTACATCCGGCGTTCCCGGGCCGAACCCGGGGCGCTAGGAACCGTCTGGGAACGCCGAATGAAGCGAAATCAGCGAGAAAAAACCCCGCGTCAGTGGCCCCGCCCTGTCAGCGTGTGAAACCGATTCATCCTCGTCCCGTCGACTCGGCTCCCATGACGGACCGCCGGGCAACGACCGCCCGTCTCTTCAGCCACGCGTCGCCGTAATGGCGCGCCACCGCCAGGCCACCTTCCATGCCGCTACACCCCTCCCGCGTTCGCCGCCCTTTCCTCTTTCGTCTATAAATGTTGGCGCCCTCGCCTTCTCCGAGAGCACACATACTCGCCTCTCATTCCCCACCCACAAGCTCCATCTTTGGCGATGAGTAGAAGAGCTCGGCGGCAGCAATGGCGGAGAGGTATCCCGAGACCCATCGGCAGCGAACGACTTCGACCGACGTTCTCTGTAGCCTTGGTAAGCATGGCTACTCTACGACGCCGGCTATCCAGCGCCGCCAGACTTCCGGTGCCCGCCGACATGGAAGCTTAGCGCGGGCGGCGTGCCCATGCCACCGGTGCTAGGGGACGGCGACCTCGTCGAGGAGATCCAAGCGGCCATCTCCGCCATGGAGGATCCGGAGCTTGCTGAGGACCCCGACAACCTCGTGTACTGGGAAAACTACTTCGCCGAGCGCCGAAACCAAGAATTAGCAGCGCACAAGGGGGGAGGTCTGCCACCGAAGCGGCACAACACTGCAGCACGGCGTTGGTGGTGGAGCGCACCAGGGCGGACGCTGGCGGGCGTCCTCGAGCACATAACCGCTGGCGACCGCCCTAAGTTGGGCTACCCTCCACGCTCGCCACCGTCGGCCGCCCCGCACCGTACGGCGGCCAACTTGCTGCCGAGGAGGATGAGCGGCCTCTCCTCAGCGTCACGCTCCTCCGGCTCGGCTCCGGCGCAGTTGCCGCGTGCCACGCCTCCACTCTGCCCGGTGAAGCGGGAGATGGAGTCGTTGGTGCGCTCGCTGTCGCAAACACGTCCAGGGGCCTCGTCATCAACAAAGGCCGCGCGCCGTCGCCGCCAGTCGGCCACCTTCGGCTGGCGAGGTCGAGGCTACGCACGCCGAAGCCTGAGTCGGCTGACTAGGTCGTCCCCGTCGATGAGGACGAGTTCGTCCTCAAGATGGCGTTGGAGCGGTCCTGAATGACGTGCTGCCGATGAAGGCTTCCGATGCCTACGCCTGGTCCAGGGCGGACTAGGAGCAGGCGGAGGTCGAGCGCGTCTAGTGTCTGCACAAGCAGGCCGAGCGACGGCGACGACAAATGTCGACTACACCTCGTTCTATCGCCACTTCGGCATATGAACGGCACGCCAGTCGGCTTCGGCATCTGCATCGGCGTCGGCATCACGTAGTATTAGTTTTTTTAGTTTTTCTTAGTCTACTGCAGTCAAAATTCGGGTATATGTCTGAATTTGGTATAATATATACGAACTCGCCTATATCCTTATAAAATTGTCTATATTCGTTTAAATTTCTCTGAGTTTGTTTGAATTTTTGCCGAATACGAAAACTCGGCATGAAAATGCGAGTAGAAAATTGACCGTTTTCAGGTCGAATGTTATATCCATCTGACGCTATTTTAGGGCCGGAATTGTACTTGGGAACGCCGAGGTGCTCTACCTACCATCTTGCTTGCTCGTTACCAAGTGGAACAAGTAAACAAAATTAAGGGCCACTTGACCACCTCGGTTAGCCCAGTACATGTGGCTTCGGTTAGTATAAAATGAGTATATGAGTATAATCTGGGATGTTGGATTGGAACTGGATGGCCGCTCCCTCTGCAAGTCGTCCTTGGTGAATGTGCAGGCGCTTGCCGCTCTCACATGGCCCACGACGCCACCGTTGCAAGGGGATCGGAGGAAGGTAGGTTGCCGTTGCCGTTGCCGTTGCCGTTGCCGTTGCGGTTGCCGTTGCCGAGCTGGACATCTTTGACATTTGACCTCGGGCGCCGCAGAACTAGAAAATGCCTCGTCCTTGCTTGTACTATTTCCTTTTGGACTTATCCTCGTTGATTTTTCCAGGGTGTGTGCGCGTCTTTGGACGAGTTCTTCGGAAGACGGCGGACAGCATCTTGGTTGACTTCTTTCGTTTTTTTTTTGGTTAATTGGGAATGGTTCCAGCGTTATATGGACGCAAATTGATGGAAAAAATTACAAAAACCCACCACTTTGGGGGCTAGGATTTTTAAAAACCCATCACCTTTGCCGTTTGTGACAAAAACCACCACTTCCAGCGTAACAACGTGACAGATACCCAGCACTCTCGCTTAACCCTTGTTGTCTAGCGGTTAAACTCGGTTATGATAGGTGGTCCACCAATATTGGTGTCTGACGACTCCGACCGGCCGGCCGTTAATGGCGTCGTCGGGACAAAAGGAAACGAGGCGGTCGGGCTCGACCAGACCATTGTCCACTCTCGCTCTCCCCCGCGGCTCTCACCACCGTCCAGCCGTCGCTATCGCGGTCGCGCCTCCGCTGCCGCCATGGTTTCCTGGACTGATGGAGAGACGAGCGGCGGGAGCCTGCTGTCTCAATTCAACGATGGGGAGGATCTGAGCCCAGAGATTTGGGTAGGTGTAGAACTAGGGTTAGGGTTTGGTTAAATTTTGAGGAATTGTTCGATTTATTCGATTTTGTCAGTTGGCTTCAATTTATTTGTAGGGTTTACGTAGCAGATACCAAAAGAATTAACTACGTGGAGCACCTGAATGCCCAAGGATCTATCTAGAAGTAATGCAGTAACGGAGGAAGATAGCGGTAAAATACCTTTGAAGATCGAGAGAGCGTTACGCTCATGCAGGAGCATGGATGATGTACCCGTACCCGTCCGACCTCAAGGTCACGAAGCTCCTCGCACATCACCCCTTGTCCAGGTCCTTGTACGATGGCCCGAAAGTTTCAATACCCCCACCGAGTTATCACATGCATACGGTGCAATGCGACGACTCCCGAACTCGTTGATCCCTGTTGGGATTGCAGAAGTAGACCTCCTGGCGGAATCAATTCAGCACAACGGCGTGCCGCAGATGCGTCGATTTTTCGTGCATAATCCTTTCCCTAGGACCGTGCCACGGCAAAATCAACTGGAGAGAGAAAGGGGGTATTCTCCGAGTAAGAACGCCTCAGAGAATATCTTATTGGGTGTCTTTTAATCCTCTTATGGGCACCCCTTTATATAGGCGGAGAGGGGCGTGCTCTCCCTATTAGGTGCCCCATGTGGGACTAAATTTGACAAGGAAATAAGAGAAAACAGCTCCCAACCGGTTGGGTGTAATACCTCGGACCTTACGCTCTAAGCTCAAGCCTGGATGAAAAAAGTGGACAGGACGTACTACCGTGGGGCCGCGCGGCCACACACAGTAGGCCCACCTCGTGGAGCAGGACACGATACCGGCCAACCATCCCACCCACTTTTAGAACATCAGGACTAGAGCGAGCGGCCTAATTGACAGGTAATACGACCGAGACATACACAAATGAGTATGTATGTCGGAGACTTACAATAGACATCATAGTCACACAATCTAGAAACAGAAATATTCAATGTCATACAGCAAGATCCAAATATCCTAAATAGATATAGTAGTTTAGGATACTTCCTCATACATCAAGCAACATAGTATCAAGCGGAAGCGGAAAACATGATCCGAGTATGGATAAGAAGAAAATTGGTATAGATGCCCTAAAAATAAGCATATCCCACCCATAGATCTCACGGATCTCCATCCCTAGAATCTCTACACCGGACAGTCGTTGTCACCATCATCCGTCTCCTCAATCCAGTAACCCTCCTGAGAGTATACATGTCCATTTGAACCAAATATTTAGCGTGTGTTAATGCATCTAAAGGGAACAACCTGGGGGTGACACAATTGCAGCGAAAGATAATATCTACAAAGTGCTATGGAGACACGCTACACATCCGATCAACCAAAGATGGACATACGCTCATTAATTAATATCACAGTTATATAAGCAACATAAATAAACATCGCTCGCCCTCCTTCTCGCTTACTAATGGCTCTAAAATATAGTCATCTACGTCCACATTTAAACTAAATATTATTCAAAATTTTGATGAAATATCTCTCTAAATCCTGCCACTAATGCTAATATTAAGAGGGGTATGCAATTCTTTCTTTTATATTTTTTCCTGCGCAGATAATGTCGTTTAAAGGAGGAAATGACTACATTAAAGTCAAAGATACGAGATTTCCAACAACCAGAAGAAACCATGAGTCGTAAGACGGAGACATATGCTTTAACGACCAACTATACAATCGGAGCAAAAAAATTGGCCGTATAGCTCCGATCGTATAGTTGGCGCCACCACCGTTAGGTCAAACAGAACAACTTTCGTTAAGGGACCCCTATATAAAGAAGCTTCGGACGATGAGAAAACAAGCCAGACCTCGCCAAAAAGTCTCTACCACAGATCACTAGCCGCCTCCAGATCTCCAAACCCTTCTCCATCTCCATAGCCATATTCCACCACTTGTAATAATAGATCTCTTCTTTGATTGGCAACATTATAAGACTATTGCTATCAATCTTATGATTTTCATTACAATGTTTGTGATTGTTGATCTCATCTCTATATGTGAGTAATTCTCCTTGGGCTAAGGGCTTCGGCCTAGTCATGTAGCAATTGTGCATGTTATTTATCATAGATGGGATCATGTATTAGTTTGTATGATATGATGATTATTGTATCCTCTCTTGCCTCAATCCAAGGACTTGTCAGGTACCCAAGACCCCGAGGGTTGAGCCAGGTATAGGGAGTATGAGTAATGACTGATCTGCAGGTTGGGAACCCCAGTGACAGAAGGGGTAGTACGGCTGTATGTGAGGGATTTACTTGGGATTAAAGGGGACATCACTACGCATATCCTTAGTTCTCTTTCTTCTATGGATGAGACTAGTAGGTTATTGCTATAAGCGGTTGCGGAGGCAATAGAAATTATGGATGCACTGTCCACATATAATTTATCTTGCTCTAACAAGTACATGCATACTTTATTTCTATCTTTTATTTCTATCAGATGTTTTGCACAGCTACAGGTGAAACCAAACGCCCTAGGCCCTCTCTCTCCATCATCGACAACAACAAAAAGACGCAAGCTATTGGTCCAGTAAAAACACAAAAGGAATTCTAAAACTCCCAAAGGTCCGTTAAAGTAACTTCACTACGCATTCGTTTCCCGAGGACTCGATAACCTAGGTCTACTAGGGAAAAAGAAGCTACCCTACATCCGTAATCCGTATCGAAGGTACCAACCCTTTTTCTGGCGCCGTTGCTGGGGAAGCAATAGCTACCCTGGTGAGGTTATTAGGAACCTTGCTAGTTTTAATTCTTATTTTTAATTTTGTTAGTTTTCTTTTAGTCTTTATTTGATAAACCAAAAAAAATAGTTAGCCTTTAAATTCTTTGTTTAAGAAAACCCAAAAATATAGGAAATATGGCTGAAAATAAGCTTGGGGAGTTTGCTACTCCTAATAATGATTATTTGCGTACTCCTATTATTTAGCCAGCAATTGTTGTTGATGACTATGAAATTAAGATCCATTACTTAAGTTTGATTCAACATAATCAATTTGGAGGCTCGGTTGTTGACGTTGCATGTATGCACTTGAATACTTTCACTGAAATATGTGATATGATGCGTATAAAAGATGTTGACCCTGATGCGGTCAAATTAGGTCTATTTCATTTCTCTCTAAGAGGGAGAGCAAAATAATGGTTGGTATCTTTGCCTAGAAATACTATTACATCATGGGTGGGATGTACTTCTTTATTTATGACTAAATTTTTCCCACCTGCAAAGACTATGCAACTCCGATCTAATATTACTGGCTTTGGACAGGAAGAGCGTGAGCCACTAGCGCTTGCATGGGAGAGGATGAAAGAATGCTTAAGAAACTGTCCTAGTCATGGGATAGAAGATTGGTTAATCCTCCATTTATTTTTATAATCCTCTTAATCATGTATCTAAGTCTATGCTTGATACTGCAGCTGGAGGAACATTCATGGGTAAACGTATTACCGCAGCAAAGCTGCTGCTAGACAATATGCAAGACAACCATGCTCATTGGCATGTGGAAAGATCAAACACGAAGAAGTTGAACGCTATTTCACCACAAGAAAATGAAGAACTCAATGCTAAGTTGGATGAGCTCATACTAGCCGTAAAATGTAAGGAAACCCAGGTAAGAGCCACCCTTGAAATAAATATTGAAGAAATAGACTATGTAGCTCGTAATGTTTATAACCCTGCTTGGAAGAAGAGTTACAATCCTAACTTTCAGAAACATTATGCTAGTCCTACAGATAATTCCAATAATAATATGGAAACTAGTAATGGTAGTCTCCACAATATTCTTGTTAAAATAACGGAGAACCATGATGCCATGCTTGGTAAATTATCTAACCAAGCTGTTAGTTTGAGAAATGATTTGTAGACCCTCCAAGAAAGAACGAGGATCATTGAGGCACAACTAGGTAAGATAACCGAGAGTCAAACTCTCATTCTAGCTAAATTTGCAGGTAAAGTTGAGCCCAATCCTATTGAAGAACTCAAAATGATGAGGATTCAAAGGGAGGAGCCTAAATAACTTGATTATAGTAATGCCCCTTCACCAAGCTACACCATCGAAGATCTCGTAAAGTGGATCAACGTCAAAATTTCGATAAGTGAAGGTAACGATGAAGCCATGTATCAACACTTTGTTGATCAAGTAGCAATTAAGGTACGCAATCTTGAAGAGGAATACAAGAAAATCGCTGAAAAGTTACCTGTTAAACTAGATGACATATTTGAGCCTACTATTAAAATAAAGATTGGGACTAATGAGATAGCTGCACTTTGTGATCTAGGTGCAAGCGTCTCAACAATTCCAAAGAGCCTTTTTAACAAGTTAAATCTTGGCTCCTTTGAAATCACTGAATTAGATTTGCATCTTCCAGATTCTACCTACAAGCAAGCTGTAGGAATTAAGGAGAACACTTTAGTTTACATTAAAGGTTGTCCTGCACTAATTGACTTCGTTATTATTGACATACCTGAAGATACTATTGCGCCTATAATACTAGGTCGTCCTTTCTTGAGAACTATAAAGGCTTTAATTAACCTCCATGAAGGGAACGTGAAGTTGTAATTACCTTCGCGGGATCCTTTTGTTATCCATTTCCCCAGGAAAAAGAAAGCCAAACATGACGAGAAGGAGGCCATCACTTAGAAGGCCTATTAATTTGGAGTGGGTGTTCCACTTATCTGGGCCAAGTGGGTATCGTAAAGGTCAAGATATTAACCATAAAAGAGCGCTTCATGGGACGCAACCCATGTTAAATAAAGGTTTGAGTTAAGTTTTTATTTTTTAGTTTAAGTTTATGTTTAATAAAGAGTGCTAGAAAACTGCATGTGAGGAGAAGAAGTTCGGTAGTACTTGAAATTCTGCTACATACATGTTGTAGTTGGTCGACAATATTTACTGTCAATTTTCTGTCATAAACAAGGTATATCACTAAGTTACATGAAAAGAAGTAATTTTCGAAGAAACAGAAAAAAAATTATGCGTACAGAGAGTTTAACGACCAACTATACAGCGGGAATAAAAATTCTGGCTGTATAGTTCTGGTCGTATAGATATCTTCGCCATCGACAATTTTCTTTTCATATATGCAAAGAGTTTAACGACCAACTATACAGCGGGAACAAAAATTCCGGCCGTATAGATATATTTGCCATCGAATTTTTTCTGTAATATGTACTGAGAGTTTAATGACCAACTATATGGCGGGAATAAAAATTCCGGCCGTATAGTTCCGGTCGTATAGATATCAGCACCTCTGTACTAATTCTTTTCTAATGTACTGGGAGTTTAACGACCAACTATACGGCGGGAATAAAAATTCCGGCCGTATAGTTCCGATTGTATAGATATCGATACCTTTGTATATTTTCTTTCGCAAGGACAGATAGTTTAACGACCAACTATACGGCGGGAACATTTTGTTCCGACCGTATAGTTGCGTCCGTATAGCTACGCTGCCAGGAGGAAACCCTAATATTTTGATAGAAAGCCAATTATACGGGAGGAACACATGTTGCGCCCGTATGGTTGCGCCCGTATAGTTGTGTCCGACCACAAAATCGCATGGGAAGGTACCTCCAACTCCAAAACTTCAATCATTTTTCTCTCTTCTACCTTCAAACTCTCTCAATACCTTAAGAGATCTTCATCTCCACTCAATTTTGTTCGATTTCCTCACACACGAGTGATCTACGGTATGTTTCTCCTCTGATCCCCTAATTACCTTTTTCAAATTCATCTTTGATCTATTGTCATTATCTGACATGGGTATACCCTACAGGTACTCGAGCTTGGTATATACGGCATGAATACAGCGGAAGCCCACGGTGGTCGCCAAGGCCCAAATGGAGAACTCGAGTAACCTACGGACTCTCGATTGCTTGCGAAACAAGAAGAAGCTAAAGATAGAGAGTTTAAAGGGAAACCCTAACCTGTAACCGACTCGACCTACTACCCGAGACCTAGCCTATCTATATAAAGGCTAGGAGTGGGTGGCGAGGAGGACACACGCAACCCTAGTTTCCAGAACCCTCGCTAGATTGCATCTGCGCACCATTGTAATCTTCGATTTCTCTGTTAATTCCACGAGCAGACAAGCAGGAGTAGGGACCTCTACGAGGCCTAAACCTGGGTAAATCTTCGAGTCCCCCTGTGTGCTTGTTTGCTAGCTGATTGATGCTTCCAGCGCTCCCTCCTTCTCCAAAACCCAAGTCCATAACAATGGGCATTGATGAGTTAAACCCTCGTCAATTGGTGCCATCTGTGGGAACTGGGAGTGCTGATGTTGCGGCTTCTTCGGCCCCATCAACTGTGATCTACAACTTCGCAATAGCGGAGATTCGCCAGCTCTTCGGCGCGTTCGACTTCACCGTCTACACGTCGGCCACTCACCCGGCTTTCGAATCTGTGGGTGATGGAATTAGCCTGGCAATCGGGAGCTTCCGCTTCCAAGTTGGTCAAATGGGCACGCTTCGCATGCCTGACCTGCCGACAACACCATCGATTGCTCTAACATCGTGGTTCCCTCCGCCGATTGGCACCCTCAGTGAGCTCAATGCATCGACAACAGTCGAGAATACGGATAGCGACAGCAGTCGCGAATCCGATCTGGGTGATCTAGCAACTGAAGATGGAGCCTACGGTTCCGGATCTGAAAGTTGTGGGAGCAGCAGCTTCCCCAACCAGTTCATGCGTGTCATCATCAACGCGGGCGACTCCTCTGCCAATCGTGACAACACGGGCAACAGTGGCAATGGAACCGACCCGCCAAACGGCGGCATACCTAATGGAGGACCACCCAATGGTGGACCACCCAACGGCGGCCCCACTAACGGCACCCCCATCAACAACGGAGGGGCATCCGAACTCCCCACCATGGTGAACGAGCAAACTGGCGAACATGTCGTGATCAGGCTCAACGATCTCGAGTGGGCCCACTGCCGAGAAGCCCTACGAGGCCACCCTCTGCCCTTCGGCTCCCTGCAAGAACTGTTGATGGGCTACCATTGGCTCCTGAAAGAAGAATACAAACGCCAACTTCAAACAATCGTGCAACTCGAGGCGCGTAAAAAGGCGGCAGACGAGTCGAGCCTCCGACGAGCTGGGCTCTCCTCCCACGGAGGATCTCCTCCAAGGGCAACGAGTACATCACTAACAAGAGGCAATCTCGACTAGCCCACCTCACTAAAAAAGAGCATGTAGAAGCCGCAAAGGTCCTCGACTTCGGCTCCATGACGGTGGATACGTGTGGCAACGTGCTTCCAAAAACGCCGCAAGCTGCAGTAACGGCGGCCACCATGTACCTCCTCAACAACCAGCCGCCAGCTAGAGATCCTCGAGCTGCCATGCACCGATCTACGATCACATGCTTGGGGTTAATCGAGGCCGCTCTCGACAAAGAGCCAACACCAGAGCCTAAGAAAGGCAAGGCTCTGGCAAAACGCTATTCCTTACCCTCATCTAGCGACGACAGTCACAATCTGTCTCGACGCTGCCGCTCACGGCGACACGACCACGACTACAACGCGCATGATGACATCACGTAGCGCAAGATTGACAAGTCAAGGCGCGACATGCCCGATCGACTGACTCAGAAGACGAAGATGTGGAGCTCTGTGGTGCTAGATGCTTCAGCGGGGCCATTAGGCAAAAGAGAATGCCCAAGGGGTTTAAGCTCCCATCAGAGAACCCAAAGTTTGACGGTCTGCAAGACCCGAAAATCTGGTTAGAGGACCATATCTCCTCTGTCAGGCTCCATGGCAGGAGTCGAAGCACGACCATGCAATGCCTGCAGCTACAGCTACAAGGCGCCGTCCGGGCATGGCTCAACAATCTCCCACGCGGATCCATTCGTTGTTGGGAAGAGTTGGTCTATAGCTTTGTGCGCAACTTCAAGGGCACCTACAAAAGGCCTGCGTCAATCGCCAGCAAAGTTCAGGCGAATTGCTACGCTCGTATATCCAGAGGTGGTCCATCATCAAGAACTCCGTAGAAAATATCTCGGAGGATCGCGCAATAGACGCATTATGCGGCGGCATTCGCCGCATAGAGCTCAGGGAGGAGCTGGGCCGCTCGAAGCCCAAAACCATTGACCACCTGATGGAAATCGCGAATCGGTGGGCAGATGGAGAAGATTCGGTGAAAATCGCGTTCACTCTGACGATGAAGCAGAACTCGAGCGTAGGCGAGATCGCCGAAGCAAACATCGAATGCGCATCCACGATGACTGCGACGATGTCAACATGGTCGCAGCCAGCTACGCCGATAGACGCGACGACGACCACAATAACGGCTACCGTAGCAGTGTACACCGCGACTCCGAGAAAACCACGCAAGTATGGCAGCGCCGCACTCGCAACAAGGCACCCACAACATCCATTGAGGATAAGATGTCCGGGCCATGCACGGTGCACTTCTACATCGACAAGCATGATGGCAAAAAGAAATCTAGCCACCTCCTCAAAGACTGCCACGAGTTCCTCAAACTTCATGAGGGTCTGGCTCGGATGAATCGTGACGTAGTCAATAGGGGCTACGGAGCCTCCCCAGGCACTATGGCACATGGAGCTCCTCCACCACCACCCGGACCACCGCCAAACGCAGCTGCGCCGGACCAGCACCAGGGAGGCGAGCCGTACCCACGGGCCATGGGTACCATGATGATGCAAAAGGGTTGCCCCTCTAATCGGGTGCAAAAGGCCATCACTCGCCAAGTGAATCTGGCGACAAACTCACCACCATCCACCACTGAGTACCTCAGTGGAAGCGACTCCTGCATCACCTTCGACAAGCGCGACCATCCGCGCCAAGTACCTTGTCCAGGCCATTGTCCCCTCGTACTTGAGGCACAAATTGGAGGCTTCAACATGAGCCACGTCTTCATGGACGGCGGAAGCGGCATCAACCTTATGTTCGCGAGTACCTTGCGAGCAATGAGGATCCCTTTGACCTGCCTAGAGGCCTCGGACACAACAGTCCACAGCATTGTCCCAGGCAAGGGCGTATATCCCTTGGCAAAATCAACCTCAACGTCATCTTCGGCACGCCGAAAAACTTTCGACGCGAGTGCATCGACTTCGAAGTCGTCGACTGGCCCTCATAGTACCACTTCATAATCGGACGTGTCGTGTTCGCTAGGTTCATGGCAGTGCCACACTACGCCTATCTGCAGATGAAAATGCCAGGCCCTAACAGCATCATCACAATCAACGGGAGCTTCAAGAGGTCCGACAGTTGCGACAGGGAATTCAACAGAATATCCTAGTCCTTCGGCATGTAGGAGGAACTCGCAAGACTGAAGGAGTCGACAGACAACAATATGCCTCCCATGAGCCGGCCAAGTTCACCCGACCTGTCCTTCGATTCATCAGTGCACACAAAGAAAGTTCAGGTCCACCCATCAGATCCCACCAAGACGGCCCTCATCGCCAACAACTTAAGTCCCGCATAGGAACTCGCGCTTGTCGAATTCCTCCGTGAGCACTGGGAAATCTTCGCCTACTGTCCAGCGGACATGCCAGGAGTTCCCAGGGAATTCGCCAAGCATGCACTCAATGTCAAACCAGACGCAAGGCCAGTCAAACAAACAATTCGGTGACTGTCTGAGCCAAGAGCAAAAGCAGTCGGAATGGAGATCAATAGACTCCTCGATGCCAAATTCATATGCGAGATCAAGGAAAGTACTTGGCTCGCCAACACGGTGCTAGTACCAAAAAAGGACACGGATATCCTACGAATGTGCGTGGATTTCACCTCTCTGAATAAGCACTGCCCGAAGGACCACTTCCCGTTGCCATGAATCGACTAGATCATCGACTCCACCGCGGGATGTGAGCGCCTATGCTTCCTCGACGCCTACTCAGGATACAATCAGATTCGAATGAAGGAGGAGGATCAAGAGAAAACGGCGTTTACAACGCCTTTTGGTGTGTTCTGCTATAACACAATGCCCTTTGGGCTAAAAAACGCAGGAGCCACCTACCAGCGGTGCATGCAGGCTTGCCTCAAGAACCAACTTGGTCACAACATCCAAGTCTATGTTGACGACATCGTAATCAAGACCAAAGAGGAAGCTTCACTAATCGACGATTTATGCGAAACCTTCGCCAACCTCGACCGCTACCGGATCAAGCTCAATCCGGACAAGTGCGCCTTCGGCGTATCATCTGGGAAACTACTCAGGTATCTCATCTCCGCGAGAGGGATCGAGGCGAACCCGAAGAAAATAAAAGTTGTACTGGCCATGGAGAAGCCGAAGAACATAAGAGGTGTCCAGCAGCTGGTTGGGCGAATCGCGGCGCTCAGTCGATTCATCAGTCGAATGGGTGAAAAGGCACTGCCCTTCTACCAACTTCTCCGCAAACCTGACAAGTTCGAGTGGACCAACGAGGCATGATGGCCCACAAGTATAGGGGGTGTATCGCAGTATTTTCGAGGGAAGTGAAACCGAATTTATTGATTCGACACAAGGGGAGCCAAAGAATATTTATAAGCCTTAACAACTGAGTTGTCAATTCAGCTGCACCTGGAAACAATCTTGCTCACAGCAGTTTATCAGTAGCAACAGTTTTGTAGTAGGAATAGTAAAGTAACAGCAGTAGTAAAGCAAAGACAGTAGTAACAAAAGCAGTAAACAGTGTGATTCGAGTGCGGTAGGCATAGGGATGGATGGACGGGCGTTGCATGGACAAGACAATTCACATAGCAATCAGAACATAGGGTAATTGCAAATAAATAAGATAAAGCATCCAAGTACTAGACAATCCTAGGCATGTGTTCCATATATAGTCATACGTGCTCGCAATGAGAACTTGCACAACATCTTTTGTCCTGCCAGCCCGTTTGCAGCGGGGCCTATAGGGAACTACTGGCAATTAAGGTGCTCCTTTTAATAGAGCACCGGAGCAAAGCATTAACACTCCATGAACACATGTGATCCTCACATCAAAGCCATTCCCTTCCGGTTATCCCGATTTCTGTCACTTCGGGGCCATAGGTTCTGGACAACAACGTGTGTATACAACTTACAGATAAGACCGAGAACAATACTATCATAATGAATCAATAACATGTTCAGATCTGAAATCATGGCACTCGGGCCCTAGTGACAAGCATTAAGCACAACAAGTCGCAACAAAGTCATAAAGCACTAATAAAAGATACTAGGCACGATGCCCTAACAATGTGATGCCATTACATGAACGATCTCATCCAATCCCTACCATCCACATAGCCTACAGCGGGTGATTACTCACTCATAGATGGGGGAAACATGGATGGTCGATGGAGAAGCGATGGTGATGATCTCCTCCAATTCCCCGTCCCGGCAGGGTGCCAGAATGGAGTTTCTGGTGCTGTTTCGTGGAATCTGGTGGTGGCGGCGGAGCGGAACTCCTTCTGGAAAAACGTTGAAAACCCCCGAAGTTTTTAGGTCAGAAGGCTTCTTATAGGCGAAGAGGAAGACCGAGGGGGTGCCTAGGGCCACCACACCCTGCCCTGGCGCGGCGAGGCCCAGCCCGTGCCTAGGGGGGGGTGTGGCCAGCCCTTGGCCCTCCTCCGTATCGTTATTTGGCTCCTGGAGTCTTCTGGAAAAATAGGCACTTTGGCTTTTGTCCCGTCCAATTCCGAGAATATTCATTTTTTGACTTTCCTGGAACCAAAAACAGCAGAAAACAGGCAGCTGGCACTGTGGCTCTTGTTAAAGGTTAGTCCAAGAAATCATATGAAAAGTACTCCAAAGTGTGGACAAAACACAAGAAAGTAGATAAAACCAAGCATGGAGCATCAAAAATTATAGATACATTTGCAATGTATCAACATCCCCGAGCTAAACTCCTGCTCGTCCTCAAGTAGGTAAGTGATAAAAAGAAAGAATAATTTTTGAGGTGACATGCACCATCAAAGACTCGATCAAAGTATTTGTAAAACATTTGAAGCTGGGATCATAGTACTTCAATCATAACATGAAAGACAAAGTTCTAGCAATAAGACAAAGAAACTATGATGCAACATGAAAAGGCACAAACAAAAGATTCATGAATAACAATGCTTTGCAAGACGTTTGTTTGTTTCTCATAAAGGAAACATCGCATAGTGGCATTCAACTTGTCCTCATAGAGTAGCAAACATAAATGCATAGGACACCTTCAAAGTTTACAAGAGTGACTAGATACAAATAGTTTAAAACAAGCAATATCAAGGTATGCATCAATCAACAAGTCTTGGGACAATGCACATAGAACTAATAATGGCCACTATGCTCTCAAGAAAGTGCTCATAGAATGTGTGGAGACTCAACAAGTAAAAGAAAAGGTTTTGCATAGTTTGAAAGGCTCCCAAATGCTGAAAGTATGGTACTCATTAGCTTTGAGCTCTCATTGCCCCTATCATAAGCATCTTTAATGTGATTAAGGTGAAAGTGACACAACTAAGAGGATATGCTTGACAAGTTATAAATTGAAGTCTCATGCCCCTTACTTACGAAGACCGATCCTCATGCTACTCAACTTGAGTCACGAGTAAGCTCTTGTCATTGTAAGTATATACGTATCATAGAGAACCGCCAACGGGGTACCCCTTGCACATGATACAGGAGCTATCCCATAATCAAAATGACAAGGCAAGCAGACAATGAGCATCTCAGCGATCTTTTTATTTACTATGTGCATTGATTTTTATTGAGGATGCTTCATAGAATGCTCATCATGGTTATGCTGCACGTTTCCACCATGATTAGGCATGGCTTAGGCTAGCGGCCCAGGCGTTTCTCTAACATACATACAAACTCCATGATCTTACAAGTTCCACTTTTATTTCACACCGCCGGGATCCATAAGCAAAAGAACATGATATCAACGAGGTACAAAGTACCAGTGCAATGTTGAAAGCATTCCCCATGATACATGGTTCTGCTAACTTCAACTTATAAAGCGCAAGCATATACGCAACAAAGAAGGACACAATGGTTCAAGTTTATTATGTGCAAGAAAATAAAGTGTGCCATCAAGTTCGTGAGAGCTTTACTAACTAACTTTCTCATAACAAGCAATCATTTTATTCGGAAGAAAACAAGGCATAATGAATATGCACGGAAATAGTAAATGATGCTAATAGGTAGGTATGGTGGACACTTTGGCAATATTTGGTTTAAGGGAGTTGGAAACATGAGTAAAATACTCAGTGGAAGTGAAGGCTAGCAATAGTAAGGGAGCGACAAACGAGAGAGAAATAATGGACATAATCATGCAGAGCGACAAAACATCATTGATCAAAGCATAAAGTGATACTACAAGTTGAAAACTAAGGGATAATAAAGGCTTATGGGGACTTGGGATAGTCATAACATGGTGTGAGCATGTGCCAAGTCAACCCAAATAAAGCATCAAAGGAGAATACCACTATACTATGCTTTAATATGCTAAAACAACGCATGATTCATCCAAGGCACATTAAGCAATCTCAATTGTTTATAACAAGTCATGCTACAGCAAATAATAGTAAGCATAAAGCCAAAATAATATCAAGCATGGCATGACAAAGCATAGGCACAGTCAAAAACAAGCTCTCTTTAACACTTAAGCATGAACTTTCCTACTCTTTTCCAATCCAAACCAAACTATTTGAAAACCAATGCACGAAAGAGGAGGTCCAACCAATTTATTCAGCAAACTAAGCAAACCAAGCAAACAAAAAACCAAAACGAAAACGAAAAATAAGACGCTTCAAGAACAACACAACTGTGCATGAAACAATAAAAATGAAGTGTTTCGAAGAAACCTGGGATTTTCATTGATGAAGAAGGGGATGCCTTGGGCATCCCCAAGCTTTGACGCTTGTACTTCTTGGATATTTCTTGGGGTGACACGCGTGGCATCCCCAAGCTTGAGCTTTAGTCCATCCTTCATCTCATTACTCATTCCTTCCATACACCTGAAATTTTTCCTTCATACAAAACTTCACACAATCTTTATTAGCAACATTAGTGCACTTAAGATAAATAAGTGTTAAGGTTCAGTTATAACACCAAATAAACTTCCATTAGTACACTATCTATTGTAGCGCTTCCCTCAAAAATCTCAATTCCCCAAAAGAACTCAAAAAGGAGCCAACTAGAACCAAATGCAGAAAATGGCAGAAATGTGTCAAAACAGACCAGCAGGTAAAGACGAATTTTTTCGAAGACCTTCTGTTGCTCACATCAAAAGGTGTTAAACTAATGAAAGTTAGATAACAACCTGGGGAAGAAGCACAAAAATTCACGCCTCAAAAAGACGTTCAAATATTTTACACGAATTTTTACGGTGAAGCACAGAAATCTGTTTCGGGACAGCAACTTTCCCAATCATTACTTCTCTCTCTGTCGTGGTGGTGTCACGGCAGATGCCATGTATAGGCTAAAGGTGGGGACTGATACTCGCTAGGGGAATCCAGGGAGGGATAGTGAAGTGATTCTCCACACAAGAGCTTGTATTGATTTACTTCCAAGGTTACAAGTGCTCCTAGAGCTGTATTGGCGAGAGGAGGAAGAAGGAGCTCTCTTACTCTCACCCACAGATCTCACCTGAAACCCTAGACCTTAACAGAATCGTACCGAGACCAACCAACCAACCCCTTCTACAGATGCCCTAGCCCCTCTTTTATAGGGGAGGCTTGGTTTCTGCCTAGGGCATACGTGGAGGCATATTCCTAAGAATATGCCTCCTCCCAAAGTGGTAAGCCGACCGGGGTGCTTTTTCCCCCGCGTCACACATGCTTTAGCTACGTGAGCCACTGCGGCGCCCTCGTCAGCTAACACGAGCGTCGTCATGCTTGTCGGCCACGCCCCGGTGGTCATGTCCTTGCTCGCTTCTCTCAGGCAGTGCGTACCGGGGCTCCTTTTGACCAGCGAGATTCCTTCCTTCTCCTAGAAGCTTGTTGTGACCCGGATGATGGTTCATCCGGCCATACCCTTTCCTGCATACAGGTAAAACATACACTTCTGACTTACCGCTTAAGTCAGATGAGGCCTAGTTAGGCAAACGCCCCCAGGTCCGGATTACCCCGTGATTCGGCCTGCCTTGAGGTGACCCGGCCAGCATCTGCTTTGGCCTTGCCGAACATCGGCTAACTCGGCCTTTATACCCTGGCGTCACCCTACCCGGGGGTATCCCCCCAACTTTAGTCCCCGAAGCTGGTGCGGTCTTAGCCGCCTTGGCCGCTAAGGCCACACCAGGTTCCATTTTGTACCCCTGTCGTTGTTGCCGAGTTACCTCTGTACCTCGGACGCTTGGATTTACGTTCCCTTCGCACATTGCAAGTTTTCACTTGCCGGCTGGGTTACCACAGTTCCGTCCGGGTCTTACTTCCTTCTCTCATACGCTTGCCCATGTGAAGGGTAATCATTATGTCGTCTTATTTTAAGGGACGGTACAGTAACCGCCGCAGTAATTGTCAGTTATCACTGTACGTGGGTCACGTCACGCCTGCCTCCTCGTTTACCGCATCAGCGCGTCATGTCACAGGACTCTCTCCGCCCTGTGGCCTTCCGTGTGGCTCCTCACTGATTGGTCCGGACGGGTAATACACAGCCACAGCGTGTGGCCGGTCCACAGGGCGCGATCCCACTCACTCCTGATGGGAGTGGTTAAATAGCGGAGGGGTGCCTCCCTTAGGATTTTTCCCCCGCCGCACCCCTCTGCCCGCTGCTATTCCTCTTCGTCTTCCTCGTGACCGCGCCGCCGCCAGCACTGCCAAAAAGCAGCGTCGCCGCCGCACTTCTCCATTGCACCTCTGCGTCACCGTCACTGTGACGCAAATATCCCGCTACGGGTCCTCGTCAATCCAGGCCACTGTCCCCCGCCGCCTCTAGCGCCAGCGAGGGCTTCGAGGAGCAGATGACGGAAGAAGAACTCGCCATTGCTGAACAAGAGATGGAGGAGGACGCCGCTGCTGTGGATCGCGGCGTGTGGGCCGGTTCCTGGGTCTGCCAGGACGATCTGGACTAGCTCTACCAGACCAGACGCATCCCCGCCGGCGTCGCCGCTCGCCTCGCCTCCGCCGAGTTAGCTCCTTCACCCAATCACGGGGAGTTCGTTGTGTTCCTGTCTCACTTTCAACGGGGCTTCGGACTCCCGGTGAGCGATTTCTTCCACGATTGGCTCAGTACCTACCATCTCCAGCCGCACCATCTTCCAGCCAACGCCATTACTTCTCTCTCTGCCTTTGCTTCTACAATCGAAGGCTACGCCGGATTATGGCCCACGAAGGAGCTGTGGATCCGGTTTTTCGCCCTTCGTCGCAACGTTATTCCCGACATCCACACTGATCCGGAGGACAAGCGGCTCACTCAGTTCGGAGCGGACTCCATCTCACCCCGGAGGTTCTCTGTTTTCCCCTAGGTCACAGGGCTAGAATCCTGCAAAGGGTGGGCCCAGACGTTCTTTTACGTCCGGAACACGGGCATCGAAGATTTGATCCGGTTGCTCCCCTATATACCGGGTCCGCCGAACCCGGATCTGTGGGACGCCGTTCCCAGGAAACCTATGGCCCTGGCCAACCAAGTGAATAAAAGGTTCGCGGAGCTGAAGGAGCTCGGGTTGCGCAACGAGGATGCAATGATCACTTTCGTGCGCAACCGAATCTCCCCTCTCCAGAAGCGCACCCACAAGGTGTGCCATATGAGCTACGGCCGCGATCCCAACCGGACTTCATCTTTCGAACTGAACAACACGGAGATCTTTCGCCGGGTTAAGGCTCTCTTCACCACTCACAAGGACTTCTCCTCTGACTGGACTTGGGGGATTGAGCATTTCTGCCGTGACCGGCTTCCTCTCGTGGTAAGTTTCATGCTGCAAACTTACCCCGGTCTAATCACGTGTCTGTTATTGTTGCATTTTTGACTCGTTTGTTTACTCTTTTCCTCAGCTATTCCTTCAGCAGACGCTCGAGGACGGCACCGATCCGACCCTTAAGTGGGCACCGGACCGGGTGACTTCGGACGAGGAGGAGCCGAACCAAGAGATGTTTCTCCCCATGACCGACGCCACGAAACGACCCACGGGTAACCTCACTTCTGCTAGAGATTGGCTCGATGATGAAGATTAGTCGGATATCGAGATAATTGAACCCTTTGAGGCTGTCCCCCTTTCTTTTGCTTTTCCGCCATCATCTCACCCCGGTGGTCATATCCACGAGGATCCTCCCCTCGCTACGGACGAGCCAGTTCCGGTGGCGTCGAAGAAAAAGCGTGGGGCTTCCTCAAGCTCTTCCTCCGGACCTTTCCAGCCCATTAAAAGGCGAAAGAAGGCCCCATCACGAAGGGCTCGGAAACCCAGAGCAGCCAAAACCTCGGATGCGTAAGTCCTTCTTTCTTCTGTAACTCGTTCTTCCTTACTTCGTCGTAATTTTTCTTCTGACGTTACTTGATTTCACAGGGCTCCGGTCGAGGTCCCTCAAAGTGGATCCAGTATCTCTTCGCCTCTCCGGCCTAGCCCTTCACCCCGTCATGACGACGAGTCACGTCAGTTGAGCCCTATTCCGGAGAGCTCTGCGGCCGCTCCGGGTCATCCTGGAGCGGGGGGAACCGGCTCAACCGGAGCAACGGCACCCACCACCTCGACAACGCCACAACCAGCAGCCACTAAGGCTACCTCGACTTCAGCATCCATTCCAGTATCAGCAGCCAAATCAGCACCATCTCCACCTCCGGCATCAGCACCCACTCCAGCTGCGAAAACCTCAGCGGCAGCACCAAGTCCAGCAACGAGAGTACCAGCACCTAGTTCCTCTGCATCTTCCGAATCCTCTCAACCTCGGCAGGGGAAAACCGCTGCTACGGCTTCTTCTTCCCAGCAAGCCAAGGGCAAGAAGATTCAAGACGCTGCCAAGCCCAGTGCTGCCGAGCCTGGGCAACGCACCCTTGAGTCAATGCTACCCAAGAAGACATCAGCGGCAAAGGAGGCGCCTGCCGAGCCAACCGAAGCCCAGCAGTTGGTTTTGCACACCAGCCCCGCCCTTGCCCTGGTGGAGAGGAAGGAAGCACATGCAAAGGGCTTGGTGACGCCCCATATGCCCACGGGGGAACGGTATCCTCCGAGCCTGATGGAGTTTGTTATGAACTGGAACAAGGCCGAGGTAGTCCAGGAATCAGAACTCCCAGAAAAGTTCGGTCCTGCCGAGTTTTCCGCGCAGATGAATACTGCCGCAAAGGCCATTAATCTTGCTGGACGAATGATGGAGGTACGTCGTTTCTCCTTTGCAAATTGTAGATAATAACCATTAGTCCCCGAGCCTCTGGGGGAGTAACTTGTTACTCGGCCGGATGCTCTTTTATAGAACTAACATAGCTCCATGATAACCTCGAACATGCACACACCTAGAGCCCGGTTAAGTTCCACTTGGCCCGGATTTTAGTACACTTCAAACATGCACACACATAGAGCCGGGTTAAGTTCCACTTGGCCCGGATTTTAGTACACTTCGAACATGCACACACCTAGAGCCGGGTTAAGTTCCACTTGGACCGGATTTTAGTACACTTCAAACATGCACACACCTAGAGCCGGGTTAAGTTCCACTTGACCCGGATTTTAGTACACTTCGAACATGCACACACCTAGAGCCGGGTTAAGTTCCACTTGGCCCGGATTTTAGTACACTTCGAACATGCACACACCTAGAGCCGGGTTAAGTTCCACTTGGCTCGGATTTTAGTACACTTCGAACATGCACACACCTAGAGTCGGGTTAAGTTCCACTTGGCCCGGATTTTAGTACACTTCGAACATGCACACACCTAGAGCCGGGTTAAGTTCTGCTTGGCCCGGATTTTAGTACACTTCAAACATGCACTAGGCTGACTTAAGTTTCTGTATCTTTTTTAGGTGACCACCAACCGCCGAAGTGCTGAATTCCAGCGCTTGTTGGATACACACAAAAATCTTCGCACTAAACAGGCTGCACTCATTACGGAGTACGAGAAAAGGGGTAAATTTCTTTCTTTAACGCTCCTTGATTTCCCTTCCACTTCCTTTGCCGAACTGATCTGATTGTTCGGTTTCCGCAGCTGGGGTGGAAGCTGAAAACAAGATAATGCGGAAGAACTTGGAGCAGATCAAGGGTACGTCCTCCTTGTCTGTCTTTACCGTGATTTCCATCGGCTTTCCTCCTTGGCTCGGCAAACATTCATTCTTCGGCACTGCCGGGCCAACGCACTATTTCAGCATTGCTTGAAGAAAGTGTGCATGTGCCTGACATGATGCTGCATTTTCTCGAACAAGCAGGACAGCACCATGCCGAGCTGAAGAAGAAAGATGATGAGCTCACCCTCCTCCGGACCAAAGATGATGAGATAGCGAAGCTCAAAGCTGAAATGGCTAAGATGAAGGCGCAGCACCAAACCGAGTTGAAAAAGGCTGGCCAGGACTACACCGAAGAACGCGAGCGCCTCAAACTCCAAAATGTTAAGGACCGTGAACTTCTTCAGGAAGCCGAGGTCAAACTTGTGTCGGGAAATGCTGAGCTCGAGCAACTTCGGAAGAGGCGTGAAGCTTGCACCAAGGAATTGACCCGGATTCACAGTCACATCTCACGTAATTTCTTTTCCTTTATCCGCCTTATTTCTCTGGGTTACTTCATATGCCTTGTTTTCTCAACTTTGTCCTTTGCCTTGTTTCCCAGGCCATTTTCCAGAGGGCACCGCTATTGCAAGTGCAGCTGTCGCCAATTTCCGCCGAGAAAGGGGTACTCCGGTCGCTCGTGAGGGTGAGAGCATTCCCTTTGACATGGAGGACTTGTTGGTCAGCCTGTCGTCTCGCGTGGAAATCATCAAGAACTACGGCAGGGACCTCCTCGATGTTTCAGTCCGGGTCTTCAACGCCTTCTGGCCCGCCGATGATGCTCCAGAAAGAGTCACACAGCTCGCTGAAAGGCTTTCGGAGATCGAGACCCAACTCGACCTCTGGCGAGAATCCGCTGGACGTGCTGCAGCCGATACCGTTCTTCACCACATTTTGACGTGGTACGAGAAGATAGATCTCAGCCTCCTCACACGCCTGCGCACCGGATCCAAATGGACAGATGACCCGGAGTGGGTAGCTCGGCGCCAGGCTTGCGTCCACAACCTCATCGAATATGCCCCCATTCATGAATGGACTGAGGGTCCGAGCTTCCTGGAAGCCGCAGGAGAAGAGGAAGTTAAGAACATTGAAGATGACTCGGGTGAAGACGAGGAGGACACTGCCTCGGATATCGAAGAGGGCGACGATGATGCCGCACTTCCTCCTGCTGCTCCCTAAGTGAAAACACTTGAAAATTCATGAGATCCCCGGTATGCCGGGTGGAATTGTATTCCAAATACATGTGATATTTTGCTACTGAGTACTTATGCCGGATTAACTTGGGCGTAGTCCCCGAGTTTCTTTTTCTTGTTCGTTCAATCTTTTTGCTCGGATCATGTCTACCTTGATTCGGTTTTACAACTTACGAATCCGAGCTTGAAAGGTTGTCTTAACAATACTGGAAAACTTTTAGACTTAGCTCAAAAATAAAACTGCATAATAACTTGAAAATAAATACAGGGTTAGTCCGAAAAACAAACGTCGGCTCGAATAAATTCTTTTCCTTAGTCGTTTTTCATGTGCTACGCAATTCCAAACTTGTTCTCTTGCTTGCCATGAAGCCAATTCTTGTTGGACAGCAGCAAGTCGAAGAGTTGGGTTTTTGGTGCTCACACACTACTAATCTGAGCTAAGTAGAATAACTTACTCCAGCTGACGCACAGAAAATAACAAACATTATTAAGGCAGTCCCCGAGTTACTGCTCGAGGTGCCAACATTTCATTGATAAGCTCATTGCCGACATACATACCGACATATGAGATAACCCGGATACATTCACTTCTTAGCTAGGTGTAGAAAGGCCGAAGTAGAGCTATGTTCCATGGTCGCTTTGATTCCTCTCCGGACCTGTCCGCCTTGTTCTTTTCCTGTGGCTTTGCATCTATAAGATAGTAAGAATCGTTGTGCAATGTTTTGCTCACTATGAATGGCCCTTCCCATGGGAGGGATAATTTATGCATTCCAGTAGTATGTTGTACCAACCGGAGCACCAAATCGCCTTCCCGAAAGACTCGGGGGCACACTTTCCAGCTATGATAGCGTTGGAGATTTTGCTGATATATGGCGGATCTGGACAGTGCCAGTTCTCTCGCTTCTTCGAGCAGATCAATATCATCTTGCCGGGCTTCTTGCACTTCGGCTTCTGTGTATTGGGTGACCCTAGGCCAATCATGCTCTATGTCGGCTGGTAATACAGCTTCTGCCCCATATACCAGAAAGAACGGCGTATAGCCTGTTTACCGATTCGGAGTCGTTCTTAAACTCCACAGTACCGCTGGTAGTTCTTCTATCCAGCACCCCGCTGATCTTTGTAGCGGCTCCATGAGCCGGGGTTTTATCCTGGATAATACTAATCCGTTGGATCTCTCCACTTGCCCGTTCGATGCGGGGTGGGCTACCGAAGCTACGTCCAGCCGGATCCTCTTATCCCGGTAGAAACGAGCGAATGCTCCTTCCGCAAAATTTGTGCCATTATCAGTTATGATACTGTGTAGATAACCGTACCTCAAGATGATATCTTTGAGAAACGTTATGGCCGTAGCTCCATCACATTTTCTTATAGGCTTTACCTCAATCCACTTCGTAAATTTGTCCACCATTACTAGAATATGAGTCATATTTCCCCTTGCTGGTTTGAACGGGCCAACCATATCCAAGCACCATACGGCAAACGGCCAAGTGATTGGGATGGTGTTGAGTTCGGACATTGGCATATGTGTCTTGGTAGCGTACCTCTGACAACCATTACATTTTCTCACCAGATCTTCTGCTTGCTCTAAGGCATTTGGCCAATAGAATCCGTGTTGGAAAGCTTTTGCTACCAAGGCTCGGGATGAGGCGTGATGCCCGCATTCCCCCTGATGTATATCTCGGATGATTTCAAGCCCTTCTTCCGGGTCAACACACCGCTGGAGGACATTGGTCATGCTTCTTTTGTATAACTCGGAATTGATGATCGTGTAGGCCTTTGCCCTCCTCTGTGTTTGCCTGGACAGCACCTCCTCAGTGGGTAACGTTTCATCCTTTAGGAATTGAAATATAGGCAGTGCCCAAGCCGGTATTGGTCGCACGGGGAACACGTCCTCGTCTATCTCCATCTGATCCACCGGCATAACTTCAACCGGACCATGCTGAGCAGTCCCCGGGTTTGGCGAGGCAGTCCCTGGGTTTTGCGCACCACTTCCCGTGTCAATGTCCATGGGCACAGCTCCAGATTATGTGTCCTCCGGGACGTAGATTGACTCGGATTCTGGGGATGGCCTGATGGATGGTTTCTTGAGGTGCTCTAATGCTACACCTGGTGGAATTTCTTGTTTGGTTGACCCGAGCTTCGATAGCATGTCGGCAGCCTCATTTTCCACCCGGGATACATGATAAAATCCACATCCCTCAAAGTAACCAGAAATCTTCTGCACATGAAATCTGTATAGTGCCATGTTTGGATCAAGGGCGTCCCACACTCCGGACACTTGCTGCACCACCAAATCCGAGTCGCCAAAGCATATGATCCGACGTATTCCAATTTCTTTTGCTACCTTGAGCCCATGCACAAGTGCTTCATACTCAGCGACATTGTTTGATGCGGTGAAGTGGATCTGCAGCACATATTTCAACTGGTCCTTCTTTGGCGATGTGAGTACAACTCCAGCACCTAGCCCGGTTTTGGGTTTTGATCCGTCAAAGTGCATTCGCCAATAGTTCGGATCAGGAAGCAGTGGTTCGTACTGTACCTCGGCCCAGTCCACGAAAAAGTCCGCCACAGCCTAAGACTTGATGGCTTCTCTCCGGTCATATTGTGGAGCATAAGGAGCTAGCTCAATTGCCCATTTTGCAATTCTGCCACTTGCATCCTTGTTACTCATTATCTCGGATATGGGGGCCTCACATATGACCCGGATGGGATGCTCCTCAAAGTAGTGCTTCAGTTTCTTGGCGGCCATGTACACGCCATATGCCACTTTTTGATAATGTGGGTAGTTCTGCTTTGAGGTTGACAACACTTCACTCAAATAATACACCGGCCTTTGCACCGACTTACCTTCCTCAACGTGCTCCACCACTATCACTACACTTACAACTCGGTTGGTTGCGGCTATATAGAGCAACATTGGCTCCTTTGATAGTGGTGAGGCTAGCACTGGTGCCGTGGCTAACATTTTCTTTAGGTGAGCAAAGGCTTCATCAGCCTGCGGTGTCCAAATGAACTTATCCGACTTTTTCATGAGTTGGTAAAGAGGCAAAGCCTTTTCTCCCAACCGACATACAAACCGACTTAACGAGGCCAGGCAACCTGTGAACTTCTGGACGTCGTTAAGACACTTTGGCAGTTCCATTCGTTCGATGGCCCGGATTTTGGTTGGATTAACTTCGATACCTCGGCTAGAAACCAGAAAGCCGAGCAATTTTCTAGTCGGGACACCGAAGGTGCATTTTTCCGGGTTAAGTTTCATCCGGAACCTTCTTAGGTTTACAAACGTTTGCCTGATATCGTCAAGGAGCGTTTTGCTTTCCTTGGTCTTGATAACCACATCATCCACGTACACCTGTACATTTTGACCTATTTGGTCGTGCAAACATTTTTGCATACATCTCTGGTACGTTGCCCCTGCATTACGTAAACCAAACGGCATGGTGCGATAGCAATAAGCCCCGTATGGGGTAATAAACGCAGTCTTTATTTGATCATCCGGATTCAGAGGTATCTAGTGGAAACCAGAATAAGCATCAATGAATGACAATAGTTCGCATCCAGCAGTTGAGTCTATGACCTGATCTATTCTTGGCAGCGGAAATGGGTCTTTTGGACATGTCTTGTTCAGGTTCGTGTAATCGATACACATACGCCAAACCACTGCCACGTTCGGGTCATCCTTCTTCTTTTCCACCAGCACCGGATTAGACAGCCAATCCGGGTAAAGAACTTCCATGATAAATCCTGCAGCTAGCAACCGAGCTATCTCATCTCCAATGACTTTCCTCCTATCTTCGGCGAAGCGGCGGAGAGGTTGCTTCACCGGCTTGGCTCTGGGTCTCACATTCAAAGAGTGCTCGGCCAACTCCCTCGGAACACCTTGCAAGTCATGTGTGGACCAAGAAAAAATGTCCCGATTCTCACGGAGGAAGCTGACGAGCTCGCTTTCCTATTTATCACTTAGCCCGGCACCAATTGTTACAGTACGCTCTGGGAACATGTCATCAACGGGAACCTTCTTGGTATCTTTCGTGGTCTGGAAGGAGACAGTTCCATGCGGGTTACTCAGCGCCGGCATATACTGCTGTGCGGACTGAGCCAATGCCGCCACCTCTTGAATTTTTCTTTTTTCCTGCGCGATCACAAGTGACTCGGCTAAGTTTGATCCGGCCGACGCACACTCCATGGAACGTCGGAAGTCCCCAGCAATGGTAATCACTCCGTTTGGTCCGGGTAACTTCATCTTCAAGTAGGTGATATGACAACTTGCCATGAACTTGTTCAGCGCTGGCCTTCCGAGCAACGCATGATACGCGCTTTCTAGGTTCACCACCTCGAACTCCAGATTTTCAGTTCGGCAATTGTCCCTTGTGCCGAACAAGACGTCGACCCGGACCTTGCCTATGGGCTCGCAAGAAATGCCGGGCACAATGCCATGGAAAGTTGTCCTCGTGGCCTGGAGCATGTTCTCCGAGATACCCAACTTGCGCATTGTGTCCGCATACATGATATTTATGCTACTGCCGTTCTTGATCAGTACCTTGGAGAACCTTACGTTAATGCTAGGTCCAATGAACGTAGGATCCAGCACCAACGCATACGATCCAGGGCTCGGCATGAGCTTGGGATGATCCCTAATGCTCCAGGTGATTTCCTGATCGGACCAAGGCATGTACCTCGTCACTGCCGGCATTACAGCATTCACCTCCATATGCCTACGCTGCAAGCTTTTTCTATTAGTTTCCTCTGTGGTAAATACACAGTTGCTCTGGTGATGCTCCCTGTATTCGTTTCTCCCCTCATTTCCGAGGTGCCTCTGATCCGGCTGATGCTGATTTTCTACCTGATGCACTGCATCCCTTCTTTCATTGTTATCATACCTCGGCGGAGGGGGAGGCAACATTAGCTGTTGTGTGTTCGCTCCGGAGAGCAGTTGCTGCCGGGGTAACTCCTGCCGAGGCTGATCATTCCGGGGTGCCTGAGCATTCCCCGAACCACCTTGCTCGATCTTGTGCATCCACTCGCATTGCCTCGTCATATGACCCGCTGGGTTGTTCGGATTTGGCGTGTGAAACTTACACGGCTGGTCCAACATCGACTCGTAAGTATACCTCGGACGGTCTTTCCTTTCTTGCCACTGCTTATTTTGCTCCGGTGTCCAAGTTTTCTTCCCATCGTTCCTTGGGGTCCATTGACCTCCAGTTTTCTGGCGCTGGCTACCCCCTGCTCCGGTTTGATCTTGATTCACAGCTGCAACTTGGTGCGAACCGTACCGGTGGTCCGGTCTATCATCTCTCCTTTTTCCTCTGTAATCATTCCTCCGGGATGATCTGGATCCATCCCTCTGATAGTACTCATCGCTTGACTCATTTGAGGCGAGCCTCGGTTGGGTCGGGTCACCCAACGCATATGAATCTGCAATCCGGATCATTTCTGCCAATGTTGCCGGCATTTTCCGTTGCAACTTCATCCACAATTCGCTTCCATATCTGCACCCCTATGCAAACCATGCTATGGCCTGTGATTCTATCACGCCCTCACATGAGTTTCTCATGGTACACCACCGGGTCAAAAACTCCCGGTCTGTCTCATTGGGTCTTTGCTTGCACATAGCTAGGGTCTGTGGCCTATTTGGCCTTTGATACGTACTCGAAAAATTGTTGATGAACATCTCCTCGAAATCTATCCAGCAGTTGATGCTTCCTGATGGCAAATTGTTCAACCACACCCTTTCCGGGCCTTCCAACATCTGGGGTACATACCGTACGACCCATCTCAGGTTGCCTGTGGCAATTTTTACAGCCGTAGCATAGTTTATCAGCCAATCCTCTGGCTTGGTACTACCGTCATAGGTCTTGGTGCCCCTGGGCAGTTGAAAGTTCGGTACTGGTGGCTCTTTCATGATCCGGGGTCCAAAACATGCTGGACCCGGTGGACCTTGACATTCAATCTGTTCCGACCTATACAGTCGATCTAGTTTCAACCTTGCATCGTCCGGCATCAAATCCCTACTTCCCAATCTCGACCCTATCACATGATAGTCCGGTCTCGGGTATCCCGCATTTGCCATCTCCGAATCACTGTCGTTGTACCGGTTTTGCTCTTGCGGCGCACCTTTCTGTTGCATACCTCGGCCGACACTGTGCTCTTACCTCGGCATGTTCCGCTGCTGCGGTTGTCTTGCCCCTGCTGAGTTTTGCTGCCCAGCATTGCCGTTGACAACGTTCCTTTGACCGGCATTGCCTTGGTCACGGTTACCTCGGCCAGCTTCGCCTCGGCTGACACTCCGTCGATCATCATTTTTCTGCGCTTCTTTTTCTTTCCTTGCCCGTGTCGGGTCATACGGGACAATCTGTTTGTTCCGTCTGGCCGAGGTTACCACCTCCTCTCTCCTTGGAACACCATGAGGGGACGATGCGGATCCAGCGGATTTCTCCGGGTTACCCATCGCCGAATGGACGATCTTGGAGGTCCCAGCTCTCTCCGGGTTTTCCCTAAGCAGTTCCTCGTTTTGCCTATTCGCAATCCGAACCAGCTCGTTAACCCGGTCTTGCTGCCTTTGCCGGGCTTCACCCGTCAGTCCCTCTAACTCAGATGCAGCCGCATCCGCTGCTCTGAGGTTCTTGGCCGGGGTACTATAGCTCGGCAGCCCCATAGAAAAACAGTTTTCTGACTCCTCATTTCCTGCATCACCTTCTCTGTTCATCTCGCTCATGAGATTTCTCCCTTTAACTCTTACATTATCAACCTTGTTCGCCTTAGCGTACTCACGCAGCGTCATGTTCAACGAATGCTGGGCCGCGGCTATTTTCTTTGCGCCCTGTAGTATTTTCTGCCTAGTTTCTTCCAGCTCGGCCTGTGCACGAGCCGGATCTACCGCTGCTACTACAGGGTTTGCCAAGCTATCCATTGCCTCTCTCAACACGTTTTCCGGCCTCTCGAGCGGAGGAACTCTACCTTTCCTTGGTGCCTTGGGCGTCACCTCCGGATCTTTGCTCACACCCGCACCTGGCACTGTCATCATTACCTCTGCATGGTCCGGGGAACGAGCGATACGCTCCCCGCGAGCCACAGTGACCGGCGGTTCGCCTGCTTCGACGACGTGGCGCGGATGAACGCTTGACACGTCCACCGCAACGTAGACCTTGTGCGCGCTGAGCTTGACGAAGATGCCGTTGCGCGGGAGAGGGCGCGTGCCGAAGCAGCCTGCGTTGTCGCTGACGAAGTCCCGTGCTCCAAAGCGCTGAACGAGCCCGGAGACGATGCGCTCGCCGGTGGCGATAAAGTTTCCCGTCCGGATTTTGACCCCTGCTAGCGCCGCTAGCCCCACGGTGGGCGCCAACTTTCGTGGTGGTGTCACGACAGATGCCATGTATAGGCTAAAGGTGGGGACTGATACTCACTAGGGGAATCCAGGGAGGGATAGTGAAGTGGTTCTCCACACAAGAGCTTGTATTGATTTACTTCCAAGGTTACAAGTGCTCCTAGAGCTGTATTGGCGAGAGAAGGAAGAAGGAGCTCTCTTATTCTCACCCACAGATCTCACCTGAAACCCTAGACCTTAACAGAATCGTACCGAGACCAACCAACCAACCCCTTCTACAGAAGCCCTAGCCCCCCTTTTATAGGGGAGGCTCGGTTTCTGCCTAGGGCATATGTGGAGGCATATTCCTGAGAATATGCCTCCTCCCAAAGTGGTAAGCCGACCGGGGTGCTTTTTCCCCTACGTCACACATGCTTTAGCTACGTGAGCCACTGCGGCGCCCTCGTCAGCTGACACGGGCGTCGTCATGCTTGTCGGCCATGCCCCGGTGGTCCTGTCCTTGCTCGCTTCGCTCAGGCAGTGCGTACCGGGGCTCCTTTTGACCAGCGAGATTCCTTCCTTCTCCTAGAAGCTTGCTGTGACCCGGATGATGGTTCATCCGGCCACACCCTTTCCTGCATACAGGTAAAACATACACTTCTGACTTACCGCTTAAGTCGGATGAGGCCTAGTTAGGCGAACGCCCCCAGGTCCGGATTACCCCGTGATTCGGCCTGCCTTGAGGTGACTCGGCCAGCATCTGCTTTGGCCTTGCCGAACCTCGGCTAACTCGGCCTTTATACCCCGGCGTGACCCTACCCGGGGGTATCCCCCCAACACTCTCATTAGAGGTTACTTTTGGCACAAAAAGCAAATAAAAAGGATAAGGAGCGGTTATTGCAGAGGTAATAACTTCCAAGACTCATCTAAAACTTTTGGGTTATCTCCCAATAAGTACTTTTCTTTAATGCCTTTAAGTTAGGCATAAGCAAAAACTAAAAATAGATAGAATAGAAGTAAGCAGAGATAATCATGGTGAAAACATTGTTTTGTTCAATGAAATCCTTTTGTTAACAAGGTTGATCAGGTCTTGCTACCAAAACAATATCATATGAGACAAAACTTTGTATTCCACTAATGATTATGTTACCTCAACCTTGATAGCAATGGTCCCGATCATAATAGTTTCAAATTTTTCTCTTGGTATGGGACAATATATTTCTCCAACTTGAATGCCTTCAACATGTTCAATTGAATTCAAACCATAAGTCCTTTCAATCTTCTTGGGGAAATAGACAATATGTTCCTTGTCATTAACATTGAAGGTCACCTTTCCTTGATTACAATTAATAACAGCTCCTGCAGTATTAAGAAAAGGTCTCCCAAGAATAATAGACATATTATCATCTTCAGGCATTTCAAGCACAACAAAATCAGTTAGTATCAAGCAATTGTGAGTCACCTGAACAGGTATATCCTCACATATACCCACAGGAATAGTGGTAGATTTATCAGCCATTTGCAAAGATATATCAGTTGGTATTAGTTTTTCAAGTTGAAGCCTCTTATAGAGAGAGAAAGGCATAACACTAACTCCAGCTCCCAAATCACACAAAGCAGTTCTAACATAACTGTTCTTAATAGAGCAAGGGATAGTTGGAATCCCTGGGTCTGCGAGTTTCTTAGGAACCTTACCATTGAAGGAATAATTAGCAAGCAAAGTAGAAATTTCTTCATTAGGGATTTTCCTTTTATTCGAGACAATGTCCTTCATATACTTTGAGTAAGGTGGCAATTTAATAGCATCAGTCAAAGGAATTTGCAAGAATAAAGGCTTCATCCACTCACAAAACTTATTATAGTGTTCATCTTCCTTTGACTTGTGTTTCTTATAAGGGAAAGGCATAGGTTTTTGGACCCAAGGTTCTCTTTCACTACCATGTTTCTTAGCAATAAAATCTTCTTTGGTGTATTTAGTATTCTTAGTGTGGTTTTCAGGTTCTTGTTCAACTTTTTCTTCATTAGGAACAACATTTTCTTCATTACCACTTTCAGTTTCAGCATCAGAGATAGATATACTATTAGGATCTATAGCAGGTTCAGAGGGTTCTACAACAGTTTTATGTTTCTTTTTTCCTTTTCTTACGAGTAGAACCATCATTTTCAGCTTGTTGAGAATCCTGCTCAATTCTTTTGGGATGCCCCTCAGGATATAGAGGATCCTGGGTAGCAGCTCCACTTCTAGTTCTAATTTCATAAGCATGTTTTTCTTTAGCAGCATTAACTAGCAAGTCGTTTTGCACTTTAACAAGTTGATCTATTTGAGTTTGAACCATTTGAAAGTGTTTAACAATCATTTTAACATCATTAGAGGTTCTTTCTACAATCTCTTTCAACTCAACAATAGCTCTAGTGTTTTCCATTAGATGATTTTGCACCCTTTTATTAAAGTTATCTTGCTTAACAATAAAGATATCAAATTCTTCTAAGCATTGATCAGGAGGTTTCGAGTAAGGATATCACCTTCATCAAAGTGTTGGAAAGAGTGTACCTCAATAGTGGATGAGTAGGGAATAGGCTTACATAATTCTTCTATAGGAGGTAAATTCTTGACATCTGCAGCTTTAATTCCCTTCTCCTTAAGACATTTCTTAGCTTCCTTCATCCCTTCATCATTTAATTCAATAACTCCCCTCTTCTTTGATGTTGGAATAGGCACAGGAATAGATGGTTCAGGTACAATTACTTCAGGTATAGCTTGTTTAGGAGGAGTCCAATCTTCATAATTCTTGCTTATTTTAGCCGTTAATTCCTTAGCTTCCTTTGGAGTCCTATTCCTGAAAACACAATCAGCACAACTATCTAGGTATGTCCTAGATTCCTCGGTTAGTCCATTATAAAATATATCATAGAAGCTCATTCTTAGGTAAAGGACTTCCAGCATGTGCATGAATCAAAGCACAAAACCTTGCCCAAGATTCGGGCAATAACTCTTTTCTCCCTGTTTAAAATCAAAAAGTTCCTGCAAAATAGCATGTCTAGCACTGGGAGGAAAATATTTCTGCAGGAAAGTACTAATCAAGCACTCAGGGCTATCAATAGATCTAGGAGGTAAATTACTAAACCAAGTTTTAGCTTCTCCTTTCAGTGAAAAGGGAAAAATCTTAGCAACAAAGTAAGTACGCATCTTAATATCATCAGAAAACAAGCCACTCATGGTAGAAAGTTCATTCATATGTGCTACCGCACTTTCATTCTTAGTCCCACAAAAAGGTTCTTTCTCGACAATAGCTATGTAAGATAGATCGAGAGAGAATTCATAATCTTCATCTATAAAGTTTATGGGAGAAGCAGCAAACTTAGCAGCAGGATATAATTTTGGTCTAATAGTACGCCTCTCAAGGAGACTCTTAGCAGCGCTCCTATCATGGGTGTTCTTACATTCTTTAATAAACTCATCGGTCATCTCAACATAACCATCTTCAATATCATAACTCTCACTAGACTCAGGTGAGCTAACAGGTGTGGTAGTGTCTTCATTAGGAGTTTCAGTATTTCCAGCTATAGTTCTAGCAATCGTAGCATCTAGGAAATGACCTAATGAACCACTCTTATCGAGCACAGTAGAAGCAGCATCATAAGCATCAGAAGTATCAGATTCAACAGTAGTAGCAGTGTGTGTAGCATGTGTATGTGGTGGTGTAAGGAACTTACTCAAAACAGACGGTGAATCAAGAGCAGCAGAGGTGTCCAGAACCGCACCTCTTCTTGTAGTGGATGGTAAAATAGGAACCTTGCCATCACGAGACTTACCCATGATGGATGGATAGCAGCGAACAATAGAGAATCCAAGTGAACTTGATAAATAAAGCTACGTTCCCTGGCAACGGCGCCAGAAAATAGTCTTGATGACCCACAAGTATAGGGGGTGTATCATAGTATTTTTGAGGGAAGTGAAACCCAATTTATTGATTCGACACAAGCGGAGCCAAAGAATATTTATAAGCCTTAACAACTAAGTTGTCAATTCGGCTGCACCTGGAAACAATCTTGCTCACAGCAGTTTATCAGTAGCAACAGTTTTGTAGTAGGAATAGTAAAGTAACAGCAGTAATAAAGCAAAGACAGTAGTAACAAAAGCAGTAAACAGTGGGATGCGAGTGCGGTAGGCATAGGGATGGATGGATGGGCGTTGCATGGACAAGACAATTCACATAGCAATCAGAACATAGGGCAATTGTAGATAAATAAGATAAAGCATCCAAGTACTAGACAATCCTAGGCATGTGTTCCATATATAGTCATACGTGCTCGCAATGAGAACTTGCACAACATCTTTTGGCCTACCAGTCCGTTTGCAGCGGGGCCTCTAGGGAACTACTGGCAATTAAGGTGCTCCTTTTAATACAGCACCGGAGCAAAGCATTAACACTCCATGAACACATGTGATCCTCACATCATAGTCATTCCCTTCCGGTTTTCCCGATTTCTGTCACTTTGGGGCCATAGGTTCCGGACAACAACGTGTGTATACAACTTACAGATAAGACCAAGAACAATACTATCATAATGAATCAATAACATGTTCAGATCTGAAATCATGGCACTCGGGCCCTAGTGACAAGCATTAAGCACAACAAGTTGCAACAAAGTCATAAAGCACTAATAAAAGATACTAGGCACCATGCCCTAACAATCTGATGCCATTACATGAACGATCTCATCCAATCCCTACCATCCTCATAGCCTACAGCGGGGGATTACTCACTCATAGATGGGGGAAACATGTATGGTCGATGGAGAAGCGATGGTGATGATGATGGCGATGATCTCCTCCAATTCCTCGTCTCGGCAGGGTGCCAGAACGGAGTTTCTGGTGCTGTTTCGTGGAATCTGGTGGTGGCGGCGGAGCGGAACTCCTTCTGGAAAAAAGTCGAAAACCCCCGAAGTTTTTAGGTCAGAAGGCTTCTTATAGGCGAAGAGGGAGACCGAGGGGGTGCCTAGGGCCACCACACCCTGCCCTGGCGCGGCCAGGCCCAGCCCGCGCCTGGGGGGTGTGGCCAGCCCTTGGCCCTCCTCCGTCTCGTATTCTGGCTCCTGGAGTCTTCTGGAAAAATAGGCACTTTGGCTTTTGTCCCGTCCAATTCCGAGAATATTCATTTTCTGACTTTCCTGGAACCAAAAATAGCAGAAAACAGGCAGCTGGCACTGTGGCTCTTGTTAATAGGTTAGTCCAAGAAATCATATGAAAAGTACTCCAAAGTGTGGACAAAACACAAGAAAGTGGATAAAACCAAGCATGGAGCATCAAAAATTATAGATACATTTGCAATGTATCAAGGCACAGGAAGCATTCGAAGAGCTCAAGCGCCTACTGTCCACCTCGCCAGTACTGGTGACCCCACGCGAAAGGGAACCACTGTTGCTATACATCTCTGCCACCAACTAGGTGGTCAGCACGGTGCTTGTGGTAGAACGAGCCAAGGAAAACAAGGTCCACGGGGTACAATGCCCAGTCTAGTACCTCAGCGAGGTACTCACGCCAACGAAGCAGCGGCACCCGCACTACCAGAAGCTGGCGTACGACATCTTCATGACAGCCCGGCGACTGCGCCACTACTTCCAGGAACACCCAATCGTGGTAGTCAACGACGCCCGCTTGGGCATATCCTCAACAATCCTGACGCCACCCAGCGAGTCGCGCTTTGGGGGATCGAACTGTCTCCACGAGACATTACATATGAAAAACGCGATGCAATCAAGTCACAAGGTCTCCCTGACTTCCTCATGCACTCGATGGAGAACCAGCTCCCTGAAAAACCAGATATGTCCTACCTCTGAACAATGCACTTCGACGGATCCAAGCAAAAGGATGGAGCGGTGCAGGTGTCATACTGACATCGCCCCAAGGAGACAAGCTGAAATATATTCTACGAATGCAGTTCACCGCCTCCAACAATGAAGCTGAATACGAGGCCCTGCTACACGGGATGAGGATGGCAAAAGCCTGCAGCGCCAGGAGGCTCATAATGTATGGTGACTCCAAGCTGGTCATCAACGAGACAATGCACGAGTGCGACGCACTAAACGACAATATAATCGCCTACCGCGACCTCTACGACACACTCGAAGGGGACTTCGATGATTGCGAGTTGCGGCACATAGGCTGCGAAAGCAATGAAGAGGCAGACGCACTCATCAACATTGGCTCTACCTGCGCCCCCATACCACCTAGGGTATTTCTCGAGCGCATTTGCGAACGCTCCATCAAACCAAAGGCCGCAGAGAAGAAAACAAGCGCAACAATGGACTCGGGGGCTGCGTCGCCCAATGTGCCAATGGCACTCGACGACTTGGAGCTTGACACAGGACTCGAAGGACCGATGAGTGTCATGATGATCGAGCCAACTTGGACATAACCGTACATCACATACCTTCTCAGCAAGAGGCTACCAGACGATCCAACTGACGCACGACACATTGCGCGGCGATCCAAGGCATTCGCTGTTATCAATGGCGAACTATACAAGCACAACATCACAGAAGTACTCCAACGATGCGTCTCCAATGCCGATGGAAGAGCTATTCTCCTTGACATCCATGAGGGGACTTGCGGTCACCACGCCGGCAGTCGTGCCCTCGTGGCCAAAGCTCTACGGGTTGGATTCTACTGGCCTACGGCCATGCGTGACGTGAAGGATATTGTCCAGAAATGCAATGCTTGCCAGTGATTCGCGGACAAGCCACACGCACCTGGCGTGGAACTCCGGCCAATTCCATTGGCCTGGCCCTTCGCGCAATGGGGACTCGACATGATCGGCAAGCTCCCAAAGTCCTCATGAGGAGGCTACATCTACCTCTTGGTCGCAGTTGACAAATTCACCAAGTGGATAGAGGCCATGCTAGTGACTAACCAGTCAGGATACAACGCAGTCAAGTTCTTCGAGTCCATCGTCTATCGCTTTGGAGTACCACACAGTATCATCACGGACAACAGGATGAACTTCGCATCTAAGGAGTTCCAAGAATTCTGCGAGAATCTGGGAATCAATGTCAGCTATGCCTCCGTAGCACATCCACAGACCAACGGTCAGGTCGAAAAAGCCAACGGGCTCGTCTGCGGCGGCATCAAAAAGCGACTCCTCAGGCCACTTGAACAAGCCGCAGGCTGCTGGCCAGACGAGCTGCAATCGGTACTCTGGAGCCTGCGCACAACTCCAAACAGTGCCACAGGGTACACCTCGTTCTTCATGGTGCACGGTGCTGAAGCGGTGCTACCTACAGAGGTACAATACAAAGCATCACGAGTGGTCGCTTATAGCGAGCAGGAATCAACTCTTGCACTCGAAGACTCCGTCGACCTCCTTGACAAGGCACGGGAAATCCCCGTGGAAAGATCAACGATCTACCAGCAGAACCTGCGCAACTACCACAGCAGAAGGCTACGCCCCAGGTCCTTCGTCGAAGGAGACCTGGTTCTGCGACTAAAACAGCAAGGGCATCTCAAGCTCGAGTCCCCCTGAGAGGGACCATACGTGATTACATAAGTAATCCCAGGTGGCGCCTATCGCCTTAAAGATTTCGAGACAGGAGTCGCGTACTCCAACCCCTAGAACGTCGCGCAGCTACGACGCTTCTACCCTTAGTCGTCTTTTATTTTTTACATTGAAAATAAGGCTACTCAACCAAGGCTACTTAGCCACACATTGTACCCCGTACTATCCTGTGAATAAATAAAGCTAAGTGCCCCAAAACTCTGTGTTCTTTTATTTTTTGCAAATTATCCACTCGGGGGCTGCGCCACCCTATACACATATGTTCTACGAACCAACGCGATATCCTGAGTAGCTGACACACTAATCGAACCCTTAACAAACACCAACCCAGTTGCAACGCACCTGATAGGTTGGCAAGGTGCTGAGATAAACACAAGTCGGGCTAATGAAAAAGAATCGCATAAGTGCAGCGCACTCGCAAAACATACAAGCTAACAAGATCTTTATATACATCAATGCCAATCAATTATACACAGCATATATATATGAACTTTACAACACTGGTGCAACTATGTGCAGGATACAAACTAAACTACTGTTGCAACAAAGGAACGTTTGTCTGCTCCTCGAAGAAGTCGACGATTTCCTCCGCTAGGCGATCCACCGCCTGGTAGTGAGGAATCATGTTCCAGGTCGAACCTGCTGGCGGTGCTGGCGGTCCGGCAGCAACCGCTGCAACATCCACATCAGGCCTGTGCAGTCGCACCAGCGACAGAGCAGCCTTGGCACCATCCACTAACTGTTGCCGTACACACTCGCGGACTGCACTCAAGTCTTGAAATTTGGCAAGAAGGGCCAGTAGGCTCGATGGAACAACGTCCAGCGGGAACATCGTCTGATAAATATTCCTCAAGCAAGATTGCGACTTCTTCAGGAAGTGAAGCACTCGCGAAGCACGATCCTGCAGGGTCGCAAGTTCGATTGCACAATCATGATCCACCCAGAAGTACCCACTCACCTGAAGCTGCTCTTGGGTCAGACCATTCATGCGAATGGCAATCCTGTCCTTCTCATCTTGCGGATGGCACACACTGACAACTATACCAAGCAAAGGCAAAAGTATGAAGACAACGAACTACTGCGAGTGACTACAAGAAAAGATAAGGAAGAAGAAAGCTAACACTTGAATTGGTCGCCCAACTGCGTCACCTCCCTAGCAGATATTGCTCTCGGGCGACGGCCTTCTCCGCCCTCGACTTCCATACATCCGCGTTACCACGGAGCACAGGAAGTTCGTGCTCCAACTGCTTCACGCGGTCACGGAGTCGCGAGAGCAGAGACAGCTCATCCACCCTTGAGCGCGACTGCACCAAAGTATCATCAGTGGATGGCATATTCCGAGGTTGACTCGAAGGACCACACGATGTGCCCTATCACAAGCCAAGCAAGAGATAATAAGAAGACTAAGGCGATGCATGGACAAAAGACTCGAGTGCATTCAAGCATAATAAAGTATCAACAGATACACTCGCCAAAGGCATGTTCCAAATAAAAGAGACAAGCTATTAACTATTATAGACATGACTACTAAGGAGCAACTGGCTTCTTCGATTTAGACTTCGGTTTTGGGGGCCTCATTGAGTCTGTGGCAGTATCAGATGCCACAGACTTCCCGCTGACCCCTGACACCGCAGCCTTCACCGCCTTCTTAGCTTGCTGCAGTTCCTCAGAGTACTTCGCAACTGTGTTGATTAGCTGCGGCCCGTATTTGCCACAGGCAGCTGCAGAAGGAGCAAAGACTACCTGTTGGTCATCCGCGCTGACAGGCATTGCCTTGGAGACCGCAGCAGGATCAACCTCGACTCCATGGGCTTGAACCATCGCGAGTGACATCGAAGCGGCAGCCGCACGGAGTGAGTTCTTGAAGCTTGCAGGAATGCCTCTAGCAAGGAACTCCACCAGATCATCTACATTTTCGATTAACTCAGCCTTGGGCACCAGCTCCTCACGGAGGCGACTGAGCACGCCCTTGGCCTTGGTGAGCGTCCCCTGAACGGCAGCACTGCGATCTTCGATTGCCGAGATGGCACCTGCCAAGGCATCATCACGACGGAGTGCCTGGGCGTCGAAGCTTAGACCGCTGGCATCTACACAAGAATCAAGCATCGACACAAAAGTCAGCACAACAACAAATTCGAAAGAAGGGGCATGACGAAAATCCAAACGAAGGAATACCTGAAAGAGCCTTGGCAATCGAGAGAAGCTGTTCTTCGAACAACTTCTCCCTAGCTACGATGGAGGCGCGCAAATCCTCTTCGCGTTTCCGCGATTTGTCATGTGTTGCGATTGCCTCATCACGACTCTTCACCGCCGCGGCGAGCGCCTTTTCGAGGGAAGTGGCCTCACGAAGGAGTGCATTATGCTCAGCTGTGAAACAAACAAAGATAGACCGCCAGTCGAATATATCACAAGGATGAAGAAGAAGAAGCAAAAAACACTCACTTTCAACCACACGATGGCGATTGTCCAGCATTGCATGCTGGCGACCCATCGCAAGCACCTGCTCCGCCAAGCGAGCAGCTTCCTTCACAACAAGCTACGACAGGAGAACCAGCAAAGGATCAACAGATGATATGCATGATACATTCGACTGCAAAAATCAGACGAAGCAACATTAAACATACATGATCCTCCAGTGACTCCGAAGTTGATTGACGCGCAGTCGTCTGGACAACGATCTGATGCTCCACATCGTGTGGAGAACTTGATGAATTGTGCCTGGAGTGCGCCACCAATGGAGGAGAAGGAGTCCGCTCAGCCGCTTTCTTGGCCTTGGAGGTCGCGACTCTAGATTCTTTCAACAATTGGACGTCGCCAGAAGATGACGACGCCGGCTCACTGCAGAACAAAACCAACATCAAGAGAATGCAACTCCAAAGAAGAACCAAAAAGAAGACTCGTATACTTACCAATCAAACTTGTCAAAATCGAAGGTTTGGTCCCCCGACTCCGACGATGACTCCTTCGGCAGCCGCATCTTCTTGCGGGAAGACGGCGCCACAGCACTCATAGGAACAGCAGGTATTGCCAACTCTGCACCTATAGGTGCGCCTCCCGAAGTCGAAGGAGATGATGCATCTGAATCCTCGCGGCGCGAACACTTGCGAGCGTCCAGACTGCTAGACTCGGGGGCTTCCTCCTCCACATCAGATGGGACGGTTGACTCCGACTTGTCCTCTTCTAAAGCTTCACGAGGAATAACCCCCTTAGGAAGAGGAGGCATACAGGAAGATACCTTCCAATCTTGCATACAGACAACAAGTCAGCACAATTTCAAGGAAAAAGAAGCATTCGACAAACAAAGCTACTTCGTAGCACAACTGTACCTCAGGACGAGGATTAGTAGCATCGAATGGAGGCATGACTATTTCACTAGGGAGCACATCCTTGGTGGTGTACTTGGTGAGCAGTCGCACCCTCTTATCTACTTCACTCACGGAAATGCCATCGGTAGATACGCGAGTGACATCGTCCATGCCAGCCCACTGGAACATAGGGTGAACTCTAGCCTGCAGGGGCTGGACGCGACGGCGCAACCATGTGCGAATAAGGGCACAGCCTTCCTCTTCTTTACCCATGCGACTCTCGAGGTCGCAGACGCGCTCGTACAACACATCTGTCTCCGCAGACTCGTCGGGCATCACCATGTTCTTCCAGGAGCACCTCCTGTTACATGGTGTCATGGGATCGAAAGGCGCGAGTCCGAAGTGGTCTCCGTCAGCCTTCTGGTCGCGAATGTAGAACCACTTGTCCCTCCACCCTTGGACGGACGCCATGAGTTTGATGTCGAAGTACATGACGGAGGAGTCGGCGTGGATACCGCAGCCTCCTACATCGTAGACTACGGAGCCAGACGCCGACTGGCGCTTCAGTTTGAAGAGACCAAAGTGTGGCTCGATTCCGAGCCAGCACTCGCAAAGTGTAATGTAGCAAGCTACATGGAGGATGGAGTTGGGGGATAGCTAGTGCAGCTGGAGCCCATAGAAACAAAGAAGGCCCCTGAAGAAAGGATGCAGGGGCAGTGAGAGACCGCGGATGATGAACGCTATGAACATCACCCGAAAACCGACAGGAGAACAAGGGGTTACCTCACCACCTGGGACTCACGAGTCAGCGACCTCGGGAGACAGAACTCTGTCTTGGCGCAGGAGACGGAGCTCAGATGACTTGATCACGGACGTGCGCCACGCGCCATTGGTGACGCGAGTGCCCACGCCCTTCTTCTTTCCGGCGACGGCGGTGCTGGTGCCTGATGACCCACAAGTATAGGGGGTGTATCACGGTATTTTCGAGGGAAGTTAAACCCAATTTATTGATTCGTCACAAGGGGAGCCAAAGAATATTTATAAGCCTTAACAACTGAGTTGTCAATTCAGCTGCACCTAGAAACAATCTTGCTCACAGCAGTTTATCAATAGCAACAGTTTTGTAGTAGGAATAGCAAAGTAGCAACAGTAGTAAAGTAAAGACAGTAGTAACAATAGCAGTAAACAGTGGGATTCGAGTGCGGTAGGCATAGGGATGGATGGATGGGCGTTGCATGGAAAAGACAATTCACATAGCAATCAGAACATAGGGCAATTGCAGATAAATAAGATAAAGCATCCAAGTACTAGATAATCCTAGGCATGTGTTACATATATAGTCATACGTGCTCGCAATGAGAACTTGCACAACATCTTTTGTCCTGCCAGCCCGTTTGCAGCGGGCCCTCAAGGGAACTACTGGCAATTAAGGTGCTCCTTTTATTAGAGCACTAGAGCAAAGCATTAACACTCCGTGAACACATGTGATCCTCACATCAAAGCCATTCCCTCCGGTTATCCTGATTTCTATCACTTCGGGGCCATTGGTTCCGGACAACAATGTGTGTATACAACTTGTAGATAAGACCAAAAACAATACTATCATAATGAATCAATAACATGTTCAGATCTGAAATCATGGCACTCGGGCCCTAGTGACAAGCACTAAGCATAACAAGTTGCAACAAAGTCATAAAGCACTAATAAAAGATACTAGGCACCATGCCCTAACAATCTGATGCCATTACATGAATGATCTCATCCAATCCCTACCATCCCCATAGCCTACAGCGGGGGATTACTCACTCATAGATGGGGGAAACATGGATGGTCGATGGAGAAGCGATGGTGATGATGATGGCGATGATCTCCTCCAATTCCCCATCCCGGCAGGGTGCCAGAACGGAGTTTCTGGTGTTGTTTCGTGAAATCTGGTGGTGGCGGCAGAGCGGAACTCCTTCTGGAAAAATGTCGAACCCCCCGGAGTTTTTAGGTCAGAAGGCTTCTTATAGGCGAAGAGGGAGACCGAGGGGATGCCTGGGGGGCCCACACCACCCCCTGGCGTGCCCTGGCCTGGCCCGCGCCACCAGGTGGTGTGGCCACCCCTGGCTCTTCTCCGTCTCGTATTCTGGCTTCTGGAGTCTTCGGGTGAAATTGGATTTTTGGCATATTTTCTGGGATTTTTCTGATAGTTGATTTTCTGCACAAAAAGTAGACACCAAGGCAATTCTACTGAAAACAGCGTCAGTCCGCGTTAGTTGCATCCAAATCACACAAGTTTAGAGGAGAAACAATAGCAAAAGTGTTCGGGAAAGTAGATACGTTTTGGACGTATCAACTCCCCCCAAGCTTAGCTTATTGCTTGTCCTCAAGCAATTAAGTTGAAAACTGAGTGCGATAAAAGAACTTTCACGAACACATTTGCTTCATATGATGTAAATATTCTCGGCAATGTGATCAACTACTTAGACAGTTCATAATAAAGAGTATGCAACTAAGTTTACTTAATAGGCATTGCAAGCTATGAAGAGATTCCAACTCAAAAATAATAAGTAGCATGAAGTATAAACATAAGCAACATTACAATGCTCATAAAAAGGTATGATAGAGTGGTATCTCGCTTGCCTTTGATTATGAATATCAAGGCACCTCTGAAGTTCAAGTGATGACTAGAAGTAAGATATCAAGGATACAAGCATTAAAGTCATAACACAAATAATCAAGTAATGGGACAAGCACAAAGAATGACAACTATGCTCTCAAGAAGGTGCTCAAAGAATAAATGGAGACTCAACAAGTAAAGGAAAAGGTTTTGAATAATTTTGAAAGGCTTCCAAATGTTGAAAGTATGATACTAATTAGTTTTGAGCTCTCATTGCCCCTATCATAAGCATCTTTAATGTGGTTAAACTGAAAGTGAGGTCCAATCTGAGTTATATGCTTGACAGACTATAAACTGAAAATCCCAAGTCCCTTGAGTACGAGGGCCGCTCCTCATGCTACTCAACTTTAGTTACCGGTAAGTTCTTATCATCGTAAATATGTGCGTATCATAGAGAACCGCCAACGGGGTACCCCTTGCCCGATGATACGGAAGAATCCCCATATCAAAATGACAAGGCAAGCAGAAAATGAGTATCTCAACAATCTTCTTATTTACCATGGGAAAATGGTGCTTTTTTTCTCTCTTTCCTCTTTTCATAAATCTCTCTTTTTTTTCTTTTTCTCAATAGCTATCTCTCTCTTTTTTATAAGAAGAATGCTTCATTGATATCATTATGGTTACGCTGCAGGTTTCCACCATGTCAGCATGGATTAGACCAGCGGCCCAGGTGTTTCTCTAACACACATACATAACTCCATGGACTTACAAGCTCCCCTTTTATTTCACACCGATGACATCCGCAAACAAAAGAGCAAGGTATCAACTGGGTATATATTTACAAGTGTTGAAAGCGTTCCCCGTGACAGCACGGTTCTGCTAATCCCCAGCCTATAATTTGCAAGCATATAACTTTCATGGAGAGTCACAATGGTTCAGGTTTATTAAGTGCAGGAAATAAAGTATGCCATCAAGTTCATGAGAGCTTTACTAACTAACTTTCTCATAACAAGCAAACATTTTATTCAGAAGAAAACAAGGCACATTGAATATGCACGGAAGTAGCAAATGATGCTAATAGGTAGGTATGGTGGACAGTTTGGCAATATTTGGTTTAAGGGAGTTGGAAACATGAGTAAAACACTCAGTGTAAGTGAAGGCTAGCAATGTAAGGGAGCGAAAAACGAGAGAGCAATAGTTTTCATTATCATGCTTGCAACAAAACAGGACTACTCATGGCATGAAAGTGATTCAAGATCCTCAAGGAAAAATAATTCATCGAGGCTTAACTGATTATTACAGTCATGTGCATGCGTGAGCATGTGCCAAGTCAATTCAAATGAAACATTCAGAGGAGGATACCACGGTGTCATACCAAGTTATGAATAGAGTAATGCAAGCGAACATTCATAACATATGCTACAAACTATTAGCAAGCTGGAACTAATCATACGAAAGCAAGAACTACTAAGCATCCAAAGATAACATACACCTTACACGCACAGACTAAGCATGCACACAGTGATGAGTATATGTACAAAAATGAAAACAAATAGAGTTCATTACCAGCCTCTTACCACGCCTCAAGTTGTCATTAATCCTCATTATTGCTCTTCACTTGTGTGGCTTGAATAATAATATGAAACCAATATTCCACTGAGGACTGTCGAACCCTGTAGCAAACTCACAAAACCAAAGAAGAACAACAAATATTTTTGTTGTTTTCGATTTTTTTAAAAACAAGAACCAAAAGGAAAAACAAGCAAAGCAAAATCTTTTTGGGTTTTTCTTCAAATGGTTCAAACAAAGCAAAAAAGGGAAAATCAAACCAAGGCAAAAAGAAGAAGCAAACCAAAGAGAAACAACAGAAATACTTTTGGTCTTTTTGTGTTTCAGAAAGCAAAAGCAAAGAAGAACGAAAACTAAAAAGAGAACGAGAACATGAATATACAAAGTACCGACGCAACATGATATGGAGATGAGTGCGGTGTCGGTGTACCTCCCCCCAAGCTTAGGCTTTTGGCCTAAGTGGGTATCAATCCCAAGCTGGCTAGGATGAAGTGTCACCGTGGTACGATGAAGAGGTCCCCTCGTCCTGGTGCGAGCTCGAGTATGTCCCTCTGTAATGTGCGGAGTAACCATAGGAGGGCACATCCTCCTGGTGCTGCTCGTGGAAACCCAACACGCGAAGCTACTCGTCCACCTCCTCCTTGGAGCGCGACCACGGTCTCCTGTGAACACTAAACAAAGAAGGTTGTGGCAAAAGGATCTCCCTTTCATCCCCGTCAGTGAAAAGCATCATATATACTAGACTGTCCAAATCAGAAGTAGCAGTGACAAAGTGATGAGTTTTCATAGCAACATGGTCCAGCCTCTGTGGTGCCAGTATAGGATCATTGGGATCCACTAAAAGACCTAATGCATTGACTATACGCGAGCTAATGATGCCCCCATAGATAGGCCCCCTAGAAGCTAGGCGGCGAGCAATAAGCGAGCCAAGATTGTACCGAGTATCATTGTTAAGCGCAACAGCAAGGAATGATAAATGATAGTTGGAGATATTATTTGTGTTCACCCTACCAAATACGCTAGTAGCAAGATAATGTGCAAAATATCTAAGAGCAGGGAGTTAGATATTTCTTATCTTTCCGCGTTGCGCCACGCGGTCATCATCATTGGTTACCCCTCGGTAAAGATCCAACAAATCAGCGGGTCGCCGTTGAATTTTCTTCACGGTCCCTGTCATGCGTACACCTACAATACTACAAAATCTCTCCAAAGGCATGGTGAAGGGCAGATTATAAATTTTGAAAGAGACAGTCGACTGATAGGATGTGTTAGTAAACGTGAAGCTCTCAACGAAGGTTTTAGTGAGCATAGCGTATTGCTCGCTCTCATCTTGCATATATGAGGTCAAACCAACGCTCTCAATCAGTAGCAAGAAATCATCAAGAATACCTGCAGCTTGTAAGAAAGTAAAACAAGGAAAAGTGGATGGGTGAGCATCCCCATCATCCCTTTCATTACCAATACGAGTTGCAATGAGATCTTCGTTGTATGATGGCCTAAACTGAGAGGCTGATCTTGAGGGCCTCGACCTCCTAGGTGCATCACTCTCAAATATCTCTCCAAAAGTATGGTTGTTCATGCTTGGTATTCTGAAATTTAAACACCTATTAAACAAGTGATTGCAAAGTGAATATAATGAAGGATTCTACTCATATAGACTTGTAAGAGGCCTAAACATGCATTAAAACTATATCTCTAAGCATCAAATAAGCTTACAAGCTCTCATAACCAGTCACCTACAGCAGCAAAATACTCAATAAATAATCCACTAAACACAAATCTACTTGGACAAGGGGAGGAGTCACATACCAGGGAACAAATGCTCCAAATTTCAGCAAGAAAGATGGGTTGAGCAAGGAGATCAAAAAAATCGAGAGAAAGCACAACAAGAACGCGATTTTGAGCAATGAACCGGAGCTTACTCGGGAGAGAGAAGAAAGTGGCAGGTGAGAGAGTTAGTGGGGGGGGGGGCAGGGGTGGCCCACACCAGGGCATGGCGCCACCTAGGGCAGGCCGCGCCACCAGGTGGTGTGCCTGCCTGGTGGGTCCCCCTGGTACCTCCCAGGTACACCTCTGCCCCTTTTTTCATGCAAAAATTTAATATAAATTTTCTGGAATTTTTCGAGACACTTTATTTTTGGGCATTTTCAGGCATAGAAGAATGATTTTCTAACAGACATATTTTTTTTGGAAATGATGCAAGGACAAAACAAGGCTAGAACTACAGAAGTTCTAAGATACTCTAACATGCAAGCAACTAACAACAAAAAGAAAGCTAAACGAAAGCAAAAACTAAAATGGATAGTACTAGAAGTAAACGGAGATAATCATAGTGAAAACATTGTTTTGTTCAATGAAATCCTTTTGTTAACAAGGTTGATCAAGTCTTGCTACCAAAACAATTCCATATGAGACAAAACTTTATATTCCAATAATCATTATGTTACCTCAACCTTGATAGCAATGGTCCCAATCATAATAGTTTCAAATTTTTCTCTTGGTATGGGACAATGTATTTCTCCAACTTGAATACCCTCAACATGTTCAATTGAATTCAAACCATAAGTCCTTTCAATATTCTTGGGGAAATAGACAGTATGTTCCTTGTCATTCACATTGAAAGTTACCTTTCCTTGGTTACAATTGATAACGGCTCCTGCAGTATTAAGAAAAGGTCTCCCAAGAATAATGGACATATTATCATCTTCAGGCATTTCAAGCACAACAAAATCAGTTAATATCAAGCAATTATGAGCCACTTGAATAGGTACATCCTCACATATACCCACATGAATAGTGGTAGATTTATCAGCCATTTGCAAAGATATATCAGTTGGTATTAATTTTTCTAGTTGAAGCCTCTTATAGAGAGGGAAAGGCATAACATTAACTCCAGCTCCCAAATCACACAAAGCAGTTCTAACATAACTATTCTTAATAGAGCAAGGGATAGTTGGAATCCCTGGGTCTCCAAGTTTCTTAGGAACCTTACCATTAAAGGAATAATTAGCAAGCAAAGTAGAAATTTCTTCATTAGGGATCTTCCTTTTATTCGAGACAATGTCCTTCATATACTTTGAGTAAGGAGGCAATTTAATAGCATCAGTCAAGGGAATTTGCAAGAATAAAGGTTTCATCCACTCACAAAACTTATTATAGTGTTCATCTTCCTTTGACTTGTGTTTCTTATCAGGGAAAGGCATAGGTTTTTGGACCCAAGGTTCTCTTTCACTACCATGTTTCTTAGCAATAAAATCTTATTTGGTGTATTTAGTATTCTTAGTGTGGTTTTCAGGTACTTCCTCAACTTTCTCTTCATTAGGAACTTCATTTTCTTCACTACCACTTTTAGTTTCAGCATCAGAGATAGACATACTATTAGGATCTATAGCAGGTTCAGAGGGTTCTACAACAGTTTTATGTTTCTTTTTTCCTTTTCTTACCAGTAGAGCCACTATTTTCAGCTTGTTGAGAATCCTGCTCAATTCTTTTGGGATGCCCCTCAGGATATAGAGGATCCTGGGTAGCAGCTCCACTTCTAGTTCTAATTTCATAAGCATGTTTTTCTTTGGCAGCATTAACTAGCAAGTCGTTTTGCACTTTAACGAGTTGATCTATTTGAGTTTGAACCATTTGAAAGTGTTTAACAATCATTTTAACATCATTAGAGGTTCTTTCCACAATATCTTTCAACTCAACAATAGCTCTAGTGTTTTCCATTAGATTATTTTGCACCTTTTTATTAAAAATATCTTGCTTAACAATAAAGATGTCGAATTCTTCTAAGCATTGATCGGGAGGTTTAGAGTAAGGGATATCACCTTCATCAAAGTGTTGGAGAGAGTGTACCTCAATAGTGGATGAGTAGGGAATAGGCTTACATAATTCTTCTATAGGAGGTAAATTCTTGACATTTGCAGCTACAATTCCCTTCTCCTTAAGACATTTCTTAGCTTCCTTCATCACTTCATCATTCAATTCAATAACTCCCCTCTTCTTTGATGTTGGAATAGGCACCGGAATAGAAGGTTCAGGTAAAATTACTTCAGGTATAGCTTGTTTAGGAGGAGTCCAATCTTCATAATTCTTACTTATTTTAGCCATTAATTCCTCAACTTCCTTGGGAGTCCTATTCCTGAAAACACAATCAGCACAACTATCTAGGTATGTCCTAGATTCCTCGGTTAGTCCATTATAAAATATATCAAGAAGCTCATTCTTAGGTAAAGCACAAAACCTTGCCCAAGATTCGGGCAATACCTCTTTTTCTCCCTGTTTAAAATCAAAAGGTTCCTGCAAAATAGCATGTCTAGCACTAGGAGGAAAATATTTCTGCAGGAAAGTACTAATCAAGCACTCAGGGCTATCAATAGATACAGGAGGTAAATTACTAAACCAAATTTTAGCTTCTCCTTTTAGTGAAAAGGGGAAGATCTTGGCAACAAAGTAAGTACGCATCTTAATATCATTAGAAAATAAGCCACTCATGGTAGAAAGTTCATTCATATGTGCTACCGCACTTTCATTCTTAGTCCCACAAAAAGGTTCTTTCTCAAAAATAGCTATGTAAGATAGATCAGGAGAGAAATCATAATATTTATCTGTAATGTTTATGGTAGAAGCAGCAAACTTAGCAATAGGAGACAATTGGGGTCTAATAGTACGCCTATCAAGGAGACTCTTAGCAGCGCTCCTATCATGGGTGTTTTTACATTCTTTAATAAATTCATCGGTCATCTCAACATAACCATCTTCAATATCATAACTCTCACTAGACTCAGGTGAACTGACAGGTGTGGTAGTGTCTTCATTAGGACTTTCAGTGTTTCCAGCTATAGTTCTAGCAATCGTAGCATCTAGGAAAGGACCTAATGAACTACTCTTATCAAGCACAGTAGAAGAAGCATCATAAGCATCAGAAGTTTCAGATTCAGCGGTAGTAGTAGTGTGTGTAGCATGTGTATGTGGTGGTGTAACGAGCTTACTTATAACAAATGGTGAATCAAGAGCAGTAGAGGTGTTTAGAACCGTACCTCTTCTTGTAGTGGATGGTAAAATAGGAAACTTGCCATCACGAGACTTACCCATGATGGATGGATAGCAACGAACAATAGAGAATCCAAGTGAACTTGATAAATAAAGCTATGCTCCCCGGCAACAACGCCAGAAAATAGTCTTGATGACCCACAAGTATAGGGGGTGTATCGCAATATTTTCGAGGGAAGTTAAACCCAATTTATTGATTCGACACAAGGGGAGCCAAACAATATTTATAAGCCTTAACAACTGAGTTGTCAATTTAGCTACACCTGGAAACAATCTTGCTCACAACAGTTTATTAGTAGCAACAGTTTTGTAGTAGGAATAGCAAAGTAGCAACAATAGTAAAGTAAAGACAGTAGTAACAATAGCAGTAAACAGTGGGATTCGAGTGTGGTACGCATAGGGATGGATGGACGGGCATTGCATGGAAAAGACAATTCACATAGCAATCAGAACATAGGGCAATTGCAGATAAATAAGATAAAGCATCCAAGTACTAGATAATCCTAGGCATGTGTTCCATATATAGTCATACGTGCTCGCAATGAGAACTTGCACAACATCTTTTGTCCTGCCAGCCCATTTGCAGCGGGGCCTCAAGGGAACTACTAGCAATTAAGGTGCTCCTTTTAATAGAGCACTGGAGCAAAGCATTAACACTCCATGAACACATGTGATCCTCACATCAAAGCCATTCCCTCCGGTTATCCCGATTTCTGTCACTTCGGGGCCATTGGTTCCGAACAACAACGTGCGTATACAACTTGTAGATAAGACCAAAAACAATACTATCGTAATGAATCAATAACATGTTCAGATCTGAAATCATGGCACTCGGGCCCTAGTGACAAGCATTAAGCATAACAAGTTGCAACAAAGTCATAAAGCACTAATAAAAGATACTAGGCACCATGCCCTAACAATCTGATGCCATTACATGAACGATCTCATCCAATCCCTACCATCCCCATAGCCTACAACGGGGGATTACTCACTCATAGATGGGGGAAACATGGATGGTCGATGGAGAAGCGATGTTGATGATGATGGCGATGATCTCCTCCAATTCCCCGTCCCGGCAGGGTGTCAGAACGGAGTTTATGGTGCTGTTTCGTGAAATCTGGTGGTGGCGGCAGAGCGGAACTCCTTCTGGAAAAACGTCAAACCCCCAGAGTTTTTAGGTCAGAAGGCTTCTTATAGGCGAAGAGGGAGACCGAGGGGGTGCCTAGGGGGCCCACACCACCCCCTGGCGCGGCCTGTCCTAGCCCGCGCCACCAGGTGGTGTGGCCACCCCTTGGCTCTTCTCCGTCTCATATTCTGGCTCCTGGAGTCTTCGGGTGAAATAGGATTTTTGGCATATTTTCCGGGATTTTTCTTGATAGTTGATTTTCTGCACAAAAAGTAGACACCAAGGCAATTCTGCTGAAAACAGCGTCAGTCCGTGTTAGTTGCATCCAAATCACACAAGTTTAGAGGAGAAACAATAGCAAAAGTGTTCGGGAAAGTAGATACGTTTTGGACGTATCAGTGCCCGCAACAGCGAAGCCGCCCTTCTTCTTGGTAGCAACAGTGGCAGGGGCGAATTCATTGTAAAGTGTTACGTTGATACTAGTTTTGTCACAAGATACAAAATTAAATTATCTCAATTTAGACTATGGGTGGCACAATATAATGGAAAGGATGTTCCATGATGGATTTGGATGAGTTCCAAAGTTGAGATATTGTGATGGATACTACAACAAAAGGCTAAGAATATGACTACTATTGTAGCAGAAAATGAGGGCATTTGTGTTAAGTAGTTTGTTATCAAACTAAGTGTGGTTCAAACTAAGTGTGGTTCATAGCGGGATAATACTATGAAGATAGATTGTATGACAATTGTATCAACATAATTTAATCCCAAGGAACTAAAGGTCTCACCAAAGGACCAAATTTATACAATGCCATCTCATTGGAGAATGAGTAATGCGTAGAGACGCAAGGACATGCAAATACACACGGACCTGGAAGTGTCAGATCCGAAGATTATGTTTACCACTAGCAATAGTGTCTATACAACACCAGAAAGCCATAGGTCTTGAATGCACAAGTTTTTAACTAGATTATTGACTCTAGTGCAAGTGGGAGACTGTTGGAGATATGCCCAAGAGGCAATAATAAAGTGGTTATTATTATATCTTTATGTTTATGATAAATGTTTACATCCCATGCTATAATTGTATTAACCGGAAACATTAATACTTGTGTGTTTTGTAAACATAAAAGAGTCCCTAGTAAGCCTCTTGTTAAACTAGTTTGTTGATTAATGGATGATCATGGACATTGGATGTCGTTAATAACAAGATCATATCATTAGGAGAATGATATGATGGACACACACCCGTAGTAAGCATAGCATAAGATCAAGTCATTAAGTTTGTTTGCTATAAGCTTTAAAATACATAGTAACCTAATCCTTCGACCATGAGGTTATGTTAATCACCATCACCGGATGGGTACTTTGATGACATCAAACACCGCTTCGTAACTGGGTGGTCATAAAGGTGTCATTGGGTATTCTGAAAGTATGTGTTGAAGCGCATGGACCAAGATTGGGATTTGTCCATCCATATGACAGATAGATATGCTCTGGGCCCTCTCGGTGGAATGTCATCTAATTAGCTTGCAAGCATGTGACGGGGTCACAAGGGATGACATAACATGGAACGAGTAAAGAGTACTTATCAGTAACGAGGTAGAACTAGGTATGGAGATACCGACGATCAAACCTCGGATAAGTAGAGTATCGCGTGACAAAGGGAATTGGTTTCGTATGTTAATGGTTCTATCGATCACGAAGTCATCGTTGAGTATGTGGGAGCCGTTATGGATCTCCAGATCCCGCTGATGGTTATTGATCGGAGAGGTGTCTCCATCATGTCTGCATATTCACGAACCGTAGGGTGACACACTTAAGGTTCGAAGTTGTTTTAAGTAGATATGGAATGTGCGTTGGAGACCGAATGTTGTTCGGAGTCTCGGATTGGATCCAGGACATCACGAGCAGCTCCGAAATTGTCCGGAGAATAAGATTCATATATTGGGGATCATTTTCTAAGTTAGGAAATGTTCCAGAGTATTTGTATGGGGATTCTAGAAGGTTTCGGAATGTTCCGGAAGGTTCTGGAAGATTTCTTGGAGTTTGCTTGAAAACCAAGAAAGGATCAAGGAATCCTTGTGGGGTAAGACAAGGATTCGTGGGGGAGAAGGACTCTCCCCCCACCTCCTTGATCCGTCGGCCAAGGGAGAGGGAAGTCCTACAAGGACTCCACCTCCCCATGGCGCCTCCCTCCTTTAAATAGAGGGGTGGAGGCGCCACCCCCTGGCCACCTCCACTCTTGCCCTAGCCGCCTCTCTCCTCCTCCTTTCTTCTGCTCAGGCTTAGGCGAAGCCCTGCAGAATTCTCTACTCCACCACCACCACCACGCTGTCGTGCTGCTGGGATTCCGTGGAGAGATCTACTACCTCCGCTGCTCGCTGGAACAGGGAGAGGAAGGTCTGCTTCGACTCCGCACGTGTGACCGACTGCGGAAGCGCTGCCGGAACGCGGCGCCGGAAGGATCGTCTACTCGATCTTGAGATCGGCAAGTGATCGACTACATCAACCACGAGATCCGATCTCGTAACGCTTTCGGGTCTACAAGGGTTAGTACAGATTTATCTCGTTGCACATGTCTAATAGATTAGATCTTGGCTTTTATCTAGATTAGATCTGGGTTTTGTTCGTTCTTGCGGTAGAATTTTTTTGTTTTCCATGCTACGAACCCATCATAAAGCATACACAATCACTCGAATCTGCGATTCGACTATGTACATGGGTTACTCCCATAGGGAGCACCGGAAATAAATTCGACTGAAACAAGCAAACAAAAGATGACAACAGTCGCAAAAGTTCTTTAATCCCTGCTTGAGTCTTCGACTCAACCAGGCACTCGGGGGCTACTCCCATAGGGAGCGCTGGTCACGCACCCTATGATTATTTGAACATCGTACTGTGCGTCGATAACATCCACACTCGAAGCTTATGGCGACACCGCCTCATAATTTTTCCCTGCAAGAGATTGCGTCTCCTGGGTCACCCGAATCATCTTCGCAATGATAAATTTCGGATGCCGCGCCTGCAGCCTGAAGATAAGACCTAAATAAGGCCTGGCAATGCATTTGCTGCGCACTACCAGAAATATATCCGTGCCTACAGGTACGATGAACACGCCTTGACGGACGCGTCGAGTGCTCACACCCATATACTGGAATTTGACTCCTATAAGACCTTCGTGGCTTGAGTCGAATTACACCAGCACTTTTCCGAATTCGAGTCCGGGGACTCGAGTTTGAGTAGATTGCGTTGTTTTACCCTAAGGTAGTTAACTGATACCGATACATTGGTTAAATCAGGCACACAAATCAACAATCCCTATGACACAAATAAAGCAGTCGAAAAAACATACTCAGTCATGCACTCGAAAGGCTTCATAAAGTCCCCAGCCGAATCTGCGATTCCACTAGACACTCAGGGGCTACTGACATGGGTATACCCTATAGGTACTCGATCTTGGTATATATGGCCTGAATACAGTGGAAGCCCACAGTGTCTCCAAGTCCCAAATGGAGAACTCGAGTAACCTACGGACTCTCGATTGCTTGCGGAACAAGAAGAAGCTAAAGATAGAGAGTTTAAAGGGAAACCCTAACCTGTAACCGACTCTACCTGCTACCCAAGACCTAGCCTATCTATATAAAGGCTAGGAGGGGGCGGCGAGGAGGACACATGCAACCCTAGTTTCCACAACCCTCGCCAGATTGCATCTGCGCACCATTGTAATCTTCGATTTCTTTGTTAATTCCATGAGCAGACAAGTAGGAGTAGGGACCTCTACGAGGCTTGAACCTAGGTAAATCTTCGATTCCCCCTGTGTGCTTGTTTGTTAGCCGATTGATGCTTCCAGTGCTCCCTCCTTCTCCAAAACCCAAGTCCATAACAATGGGCATTGATGAGTTAAACCCTCGTCATTATCAATCTAGGGTGAGACCTACTATGAATCAATTTCCATGATTTTCTTTCCTAGATTATTATCTTGAGGAGATTCTTTACTGTGTTTTGATGAGGAATATATTATACTTACTATTGTTGGATCAAAAGGTTTTATTTTTTTGCCTTTCTTCAATGTTTTAGATGATGAACACAAGGAGCCAAACTCGTGCTCGTGCCACCGCTAGCGGTTCTCAGGCTGCCACTCAGGAACGCATGGGGATACGGTTCAGGGATGAGGCCCATCGTGATTGCTTCAACAGGATCAAGAATCGCGATGTGAAGGCCACCAAGTAGGCTTTCCCCATTATATTGAACCAACTCGGTATTTCTGATGACTTTAATTTACTCTGCAATAGAGTTGGCCTGCAAAACTTTGTGTACAATGATTTACCTAATTATCGCCGCTTAACCATTAAATTTCTAAGTTCGTCGCAAAGCAGCGTTAAACAATGGCAAGGAGAGGACACTGTTTCTTTCCGACTGATGAACAACAACTACTGTCGTTGTATTGGGAACGGCAGTACCTAAGAAGGTTAGATAGAGGTGTGGGGACTAGTAGGGAAGCTATCGATGGCGTCCGCAGGCGGGATTGGATACAAGCAAGTGTAGCTGGCCGCAGGAAGTACCCAGGTTTGGAGCCCTCGTGATGAGGTAAAACTCCTACTCCTGCCGATCTAACTATGAGCGATATACAAACTACAAGTGCTCCTCGAGTTGTATTCTCTAGCTACTGTCTTAAATGCACTGAGACCAACCCTTTCTACTAACGCCTTGCCTCTCCTTATATAGACAGAGAGGCAATGGTCTCAATGGCCAATCCGACTGGTGGGCCCCACAGGCGGGTCCCAGCCGGCTGGTCATCTACAGTATCCGGTACAACATGTCCCATCGGGGTATGAGCGGGATGGCTGTCGTAGGCACAGTGGATGCCGTGCGAGCCTGTCGTCAGCATCGGGCCACTGTTCCTGCGTCATCCCCGCAAAGTCTTCGGTATGGCCGAGTAGTTTCCAGTCTTGTCGTCGTACAGGGCGTACCACGCACTGACCCGCACGTCGTCGTGTCTCCTTGATTGGTTCCGGCTACGCTGTCGTAGCCAACTGCTTCTCGCCGATCCGGCTACCATGCGATAGCCGGCCCGGCTTGCCTTGTCCGGCTGCACCTGGCCAGCCGGACGCGATCCGACCGCCTTGTTTCTTGTCCGGTTAGGGTATCCGGGGGTCATCCCCCCGACACTAGCCCCCGAGCGCGTGTGGATTTCGCCCTTAGGCGAAATGTGCGCGCGCTCCATCTTTGTTTTGAATTTGTGACCGGCTACGCCTGGCGGTTGCACTACCCGTGACGTCAGTGCTGACGTCGGCCACGTGCGCACGCGCCATCATTACTCTGCGGCGGGCAGCATAACATCCCGTCGCACGTCGCCTCAGGAAACTGCCGCCTGACGCTTCGGTTCCCACTCCAGGATCCTCTGCGCACCCCGCGTCTACACATGGGATCCGGGCGGTGGTTGCGGTGAGGATAGCCTAGATGGGTGCCGCGTGGCACAGCGGACGGTTGCCCTTCCAGTCTTTTAAAGGGGCGCCTAGGGGGCAGTATCTTTCTTCCGCTCCCCCACTTCCAGTTGCGTTCGTCCTCCTCTGCGCTCCTGCCCTCTGCACCTTGCCGCTGCTGCCGCCGTAGCACACTGCGCCGCCCATTTGTCGTCGTCGGTGGTATGGGTCACCATCAAACGTCCTCCACCGCACCCTCCGACGAGCCGGAGATGGCCGCTGAACGTGGAGCATGGTGTGGCTCCTCCGTCACGGAGGACAACATCCAGAAGAACCACGCCACCCGCATTCTTCCGTCGGAGGAGGAAGTGGCGGTGCAGCTCGCACCGGCGGGAGAGGAGTCGCTGCATCTGGCGGAGGGAGAATGGGTGGTCTTCCTCTCGCACTTGGCGCGCGGGTTCGCGCTGCCGGTGCACCCGTTCTTCCTCACCTTCCTCGCCTTCTTTGACCTCCGCCTCCATCACCTCGGCGCCAATGCCATCAGCATGCTGGCGCATTTCATTGCATTTGCGAGAGCTACCTCGGGATCTAGCCGGATCTCGGGCTCTTCTGTTGGCTCTTCCGAGTCCGACCGCAGGTCCAATTTACCAAGGGGCCGCTAGTCGTCTGCGGCGGCGCCTCCATCTACTCCCGCGTGCAGACCGGCTACCCGAAGTTCCGGCTGCACGACACAGTACGACTGTGGCAGCAGTCGTACTTCTATGTCAAGAACCTCACTGTCGTCGACCGGATCAACCTTCCGGCGTTCCAGGACGTGGAGTCCAGCCGGCAGCATTGGGACCTGAATATATACGGCGAGAAGGCGGAGTCGGACGCGATGCTGAAACGCATGTGTGCCTTGTCACTGCCGGATTAACCGGCCAGGACATCACCCTCAACTGGATGTCCCGGCTGATGATGCCGCTGCAGCAGCGAGCGCACAAGATGTGCTTCTACTCTGGCCGGCTGGACCCGACCCAGCTGTCGCGTCGCGATCCCCGCTACCACAACTTGAAGGAATGGGTGTGGACGATCACCAAGGAGCGGCTGCCGGAAGGCTGGACTTTCGGGCTGGCGCCCTATAGTCGGGACAACCGCGCGCCCCTGGTAAGCTCTTCCAGCCGGAATTTTTGTTTCTCTTGCTCTTCTATTTTGTCTTGTCCGACTAATCTTTTGCATTCGGGAGATCTTTCCTTACATCCTTCATGAGGTGGGCGATGCCTCCCTCGAGACGTTCATGCCCGACTTGCCCGAGCCGCATGCTCGGCGGTCTGGCGAGGAGTCGGACGGGGATGGGGATGCCTTCCCCAGCCGGAACGATGAACCGGCCGCCGATCCCAAGGCGGAGGTCGATGAGGAGGAGGAGGCTGCGCCGGCCCCTAGTCCAGCACGGCGCCTCGCGACGGACGGCGACTCCAGCCAGTCTGGCGCTGGCGGGAGCGACTCCAGCCGTTCCAGCGCCAGCCGGCCTGCCGTGGAGGAGCCGGCTCCTAATAGGAGCCGGACCAGCGCCCTTCCCCCGAGCCGCCTTGGCCGGAAGAAAGGGCCGCCCCCGGTGGTACAGGGGTAAGTTCTTCTCCGACCGCCCTTACTATTTTTGCTTCTTTTGGTTGCCTTTGGCTTACTTGCTTCTTTTTCCTCCTTCCCTCTTATGTCTTTTTAGCACGCTAGTCTCCTTTGGAGCCGCGAGCCCGGCGCGAGCGCCGACTGGATCGCCACCTCGCGTGCCAGCCACATCTGTTTCCGCCCCTCCTTCTTCCGAGGTGTATTTGTTTGTCTTGTTTTGTCTTGAAACTCGTCCGTCTGTAATGGCTGCCTCTGGCGCCGGGTAAACTTATGGGAGCTTCGTCTCCTCTTTTCCTTTTAATGTTAATTTTGAACTAGCTTGGTTTCCCTTCAACTTGTGTGCTTTGCATATTATTTCAATATTTCGCCGATTGACTTTATTTGGCTGACTTCGCTCGGCTACACGCCTTTAGCCGGGGGAACCGCACCTCTAGTGGGGGCACGCTAGCGCACCCACTGGGTGTAGCCCCCGAGATTCGGAGTAGCTGGCGTAGCCAGGTACTTCGAATCTTCCTTCTTTCCTCGAGTCCTCTAACTTTATCCGACTAGACGCGTCTTAGTCGGTTTCTTCCGCTGGCTGAACACCTTTAGCCGGGGGAACTAACATTCTAGTGGAGGCGCGCGAGCGCACCACTGGGTGTAGCCCCTGAGATTCGGAGTAGCTGGCGTAGCCAGGTACTTCAAATCTTCTTCGTCTTCTCTTTCTCCTGCCCTTGCCCTCACCTGGGCTCCGAAGACACAGCTAAACGCCCTTAGCCGGTTGGGAAACTACAAGATTCCACTGGAGGCGCGCGAGCGCACCCAGTGGGTGTAGCCCCCGAGATTCGGAGCGCTTGATGAAGGCAAGGACTTCGAATCTTCTTCTCTCTTCTTCCTGACTTCCGACTCAAAGTAGTCGTACAAGAATATACATTCTCACATGTTAATAGGTTAGTCTGCTAAACTGTAGCCGGGAGGGGGATTTGTTTTTTTGAAAACTAGCTTGCGCCTTTCTGGACACTTGGTCGCTTTCCCGTGTGCTCTGTTGTTTTCGTTGCGTCCTTGCCGGGCAACCGGGTTGTGGTCTGCAGCCGGAATCGAAGGGAGCTGACAGTACATCACGCACGGTACTAACGGCTTAGCAGCCGGATTGTCTTAAGCTAGTTGCGAGGCTGGGACGCCTGATTTGTCGTGTCTCCTCCTTGTTTTTCATGTGGGATGCCTCGGGCTTTTGCTCTTACTAGCCGGACAGCCGGGTTGTGGTCTATAGCTGAGATGAAGAGTGGGCCTCTGACATCGTCGCACATTACTCGGCCGGTTTGTTGACTTAGCAGGTCAGGCCAGCCGGCAAGCCCCGGGTAGGGGTTGCCGGAGCCGAAAAATCAGAACCGGAAAACAGATGCAAACACATTTCTAGCAAGGACCCCCCAAGCATCTCATAGGGGTCCGCATTTTCATTCATGGGGTTTACGGGATACATACACTGTCTGGTGACTAGGTGTAAACCGGGCACAGCAAGGCCGCGTTCCAGGGGCGCTCGGTCTCCTCGTCCGATTGTCCATCTTGTTCTTGCGCGGCTGCTGCGTGTCGATGAGGTAGTAGGAGTCGTTGGGCAGTGCCCAGCTAACGATGAAGGGGCCCTCCCAGGGTGGCGATAGCTTGTGCATGCCCTTCGTGTCCTGTACCAACCGGAGGACGAGGTCGCCTTCACGAAACGCGATTGGGCGGATCCGGCCTGAATGGTAGCGGCATAGTCGTTGCTGGTACAGGGCCGATCTGGACAATGCCAACTCGCGGGCCTCCTCAAGGAGGTCCACACCATCCTCCCACGCCACTTGCTTGGCCTTTTCGTCATAAAGGAGCTTGCGTAGAGAGTCGAACTCGATATCCGCAGAGAGGACGGCTTCTGATCCGTAGACCAGGAAGAACGGAGTGTAACCGGTTGATCTATTCGGCGTGGTGCAGAGGCTCCATAGCACAGCCGGAAGCTCCTCGATCCAGCATCCGGGTCACCGCTCCAATGGCTCGATGAGGCGCGGCTTGATGTCGGCTAGCACTAAGCCATTTGCCCTTTCGACTTTCCAATTAGACTGCGGGTGCACGACGGAGGCAAGGTCCAGCCGGATGCCCTTGTTGCTGCAGAATCGTGCGAAGGCCCCCTTGGCAAAGTTTGTGCCATTGTCGATGATGATGTTGTTGGGGTAGCCAAACCGAATGATGATGTCGGTGAAGAAGGTGACGATCGTTGCCCCGTCCAGCTTCCGGATAGGCTTGGCCTCGATCCACTTTGTAAATTTGTCCACCACCACCAGTAGATGGGTCATGCCTGCGCCCGCTCGCTTGAAGGGGCCGACCATGTCAAGGCCCCAAATCGCGAAGGGCCAGGTAATCGGTATAGTCTTGAGCACCAAAGGCGGCATGTGCCTGAGTTGCCCGAAGCGCTGGCACCCATTGCACGCACGGACTAGTTGTTCGGCGTCCTCGAGGGCGGTGGGCCAATAGAAACCATGGCAAAACGCCTTGGCGACTATCACCCTTGACGAAGCGTGGGACCCGCACTCGCCCTGGTGGATGTCCTTGAGTAGCCGGTAGCCCGTGTCCACATCGACACACCTTTGGAAGATGCCGGATACGCTGCGCTTGTATAACTCTTTGTTGATGATGGTGTACGTGTGCGAGCGGCGCTGGATTTGCCTAGCCTCCACCTCGTCATCCGGAAGCTCCCTGTTGGCGATGTAGTTCATGAAGGGCTGTGCCCAGGATGGTATTTCCCGGATGACGAGGATGCTCCCGCTCTCCGGTTGATGGTCGTCGGGGGGTCGTCCGGATGAGGCACTTGGGACGGTAGCCCCCGAGCCGCTTGATGAGTCAGCAGCCCCCGGGTCTTGCGACCGGAGGGCACTGACTTGCCGGAGTTGGTGCGGGCCTTCTTCTTTGGAGGTTCTGCCGGCTCTGCCTTTGTTGCCCCGTCAGCCGGAGCGCTCCCTGCCCATATGATGGAATCTGACTCGGGTGACGGGTTGATGGAGGGCTTGCACAGGTGCTCCAAGGAGACCCCGGGTGGGATCGCCTACCTGGAGGATCCGATTCGGGCGAGCGAATCGGCCGCCTCGTTGTTGGCACGGGGGACGTGATGGAATTCACATCCGTCGAAGGAGGCGCTGAGCTTCTATAAGTGGAACCGGTAGAGAGCCATGTTTGCATCACGGGCGTCCCATTCCCCGAATACTTGCTGCACCACCAGATCCGAATCGCCGAAGCAGAGGATCCAGTTGACACCAATCTCCTTGTCTAGCCAGAGTCCGTGCGTCAGTGCCTCGTATTCAGCTACATTGTTGGAGGCCTTGAAGTGGATCTGCAGGACGTACTCCAGCCGGTCTCCCTTGGGCGAGGTGAGCATGATGCCGGCTCCCAAGCCCCCGAGCATCTTCAACCCGTCGAAGTGCATTTTCTAGTGGTCCGAATCCGGAACCGGTGGGAGGTACTAGGTCTCGGCCCAGTCGACGAGGAAGTCCGCCAGTGCTTGCGACTTGATCGTGAGCCAGGGCTCGTACTGGATGGAGTAAGCGGCGAGCTCGATGCCCCACTTGGCGACTCAGCCGGTGGCGTCCTTGTTGCCAATGATTTCCAAAAGGGGTGCGGTGCACACGACCTTAATCGGATGCTCCTAGAAGTAGTGCTTGAGCTTCTTGCATGCCAGGTACACGTCGTAGCACATCTTCTAGTAGTGGGGGTAGTTCTGCTTGGAGAGGGAGAGGACCTCGCCGAGGTAGTAGACGGGCCTCTGAACCGGCTGAGCCTTGCCTTTCTCGGGGCGCTCCACCACCAGGACGATGCTAACGACCCAGCTGATGGCTGCTATATAGTGAAACATCGGCTCCTTGCTAGCCGGCGTGGCTAGAACTAGTGTTGTGGACAGCATGCGCTTGAGGTCATGAAATGCGGCGTCGGCTTGTGAAGTCCAGGAGAACTTGTCAGTCTTCTTCATTAGTTAGTACAACGGGAGTGCCTTCTCCCCCAGCCGGCTGACAAAACGGCTGAGAGAGGCCAGGCATCCGGTGAACTTCTAGACTCCAAGCAGGCTCCTAGGCGGCTGCATCCTCTCGATGGCCGCTATCTTCTCCAGATTCGCTTCGATACCTCGTTGCGATACGAGGAAACCGAGCAGCTGACCGGATGGGACTCCGAAGACGCATTTCTCCGGGTTCAGCTTCATCTGGTATTGTCGGAGGTTGCCAAATGTCTCTCCCAAATCTTCGAGGAGGGTGCGCTTCTCCTTGGTCTTGATGTCCACATCGTCCACATATGCGTGCACGTTTCGGCCTATCTGCGAGTGCAAGCATTTCTGCATGCAGCGCTGATAGGTAGCGCATGTATTCTTCAAACCTAAAGGCATGGTTACATAGCAGAAAGCCCCGTAGGGGGTGATGAATGACGTCTTAATCTGATCAGCCAGGTTTAACCGGATCTGATTGTAACCGGAATAACAATCTAGAAAAGACAACAAATCACAGCCGGCCGTGGAATCGATGACTTGATCGATACGAGGCAGTGCGAATGGGTCTTTCGGGCATGCCTTGTTCAGGCTGGTGTAGTCGATACACATGCGCTAGGTCTTGTTCTTCTTCTTCAGCACCAGGACTGGGTTCGCCAGCCAGTCCGGGTGGTACACTTCCATGATGAACCCGGTTGCAAGGAGCCGGGTGATCTTTTCACCGATAATCTTTCTCTTCTCCTCTACGAACCGGCGCAGAGGTTGCTTAACCGGTTTGGCATCCGGCCGCACATGAAGTGAGTGCTCAATGAACTCCCTCGGCACACCTGGCATGTCCTTGGGTGACCATGCAAAGATGTCCCGATTCTCACGGAGGAAGTCGACGAGCGGGCCTTCCTATTTGTTGTCCAAGTTGGCACCAATGGTGACAAACTTGGTCGGGTCGGAGGGGTCGAGCAGGATCCTCTTCGTCTCCTTTGCCGGCTGGAAGGCTCCTTCTCCAGCCGGTTTGCTACTAGCCGGCATGTATTGCTGGGCCATGGCCGCATTGCTCATGATCACGCGCTTCTCCTCGGCTATGATGAGGGCCTCTGCCAATTTGGAACCGGCCGAGGCGCACTCCATCGACCGCCTGAAGCAGCCTACGACGGTGACCACGCTGTTGGGTCCCGGGATTTTTGTCTTGAGGTATGTGAACTTGGCGAGGGCGGGGCGCCCGAGGAGAGCATGGTAGGATCTCGTCAGGTTTACCACCTCGAACCAGATCGGTTCGCGGCGGAAGTTCTCCTCGGTCCCGAAGATGACGTCCAGCTGGATTTTACCCAGTGGGGCGCAAGCCGGCCCCGGTAGCATGCTATGGAACATTGTGGTAGTCGGGCGCAGGTCGCATTCACGAACGCCCAGCTTCTCCAGCGAAGGCCGGTAGAGGAGGTTGAGGCTGTTGCCTCCGTCGATGAGGACGCGAGAGAAACGGCAGGTGTGCGCGTTGGAGACGATGAGGGGGTCGAGCACCATGGCGTAGCCCCCGGGAGTCGGCAGCTGTTCCGGCTGGTCCTCTCGGCTCCAGGTGATGGGGGTTTCCGACCAGTTCAGGTACTAGGGGACCGAAGAGACGATGGCATGGACCTCCTTGGAGCGTCGCCTGCGGCTGTGCTTATCGTCTAGCTCCGTCTCGAAGATGTGGTAGGCGGCGTGCGGCTGGGGGTAGCCGTTGTTGTTGTGGCCACCGTTGCCGCCGTTACCATCATTGCCGGCTCCCCTAGGCGGTGGTGGTGGTCCACCAGGAGGGGGCGGGGGAGACGTGGCTGGCTACCCTGGTCTTTTAGCTGGCGAGTCCAGCTGCAATTCCGGGTGGTATGCGTAGCCGGTTTGAAGGGACCGTTGTGCCACTTGTACGGGTCGTCAAACATCTAGTCGAAGGTGATCCGTGGCTTCTGCCTCCTTGCATCTTTAGCCGGCGCGTCGGGCGCACCCTCCACAGCATTGACCTGCCGCGCGTGGTAGCGGGGCTTCTGTTGTCTGGCTTTGCTGTCCCCATGGAACCGGTTGTCGTTGCCGTGGCGTCTGGAGGATCTGGCTTCTCCAGTCGGATTGCTCGAACAGTCGTAAGCCGGCTCCGTAGGAGTCAGACGCCCGTCAGCATTTACTCAGAGGGGTTTCTTCATGGCGGCATCTGCCGTGGCGTACTGGTCCGCAACCGTCATGAGCTCCGCCATGGTTTTCGGCTCGTCACAGAGTAGCCGGTGGCAAAGCATGGTGCCTTCTCGGCAACCCTCGATGAAGAAGATAATGGCCTGGCTCTCCAGGATGCCCTCGCAAATGTTGCGTAACTCCATCCACTTGGCGAGGTACTCGCGGTCACCCTGGACGCGCAAGGCCAGGTCGCTTGGGCGTCCCGGACGCTTGTACGTGCCATTGAAGTTGCGGACGAACACCTTCTCGGAGTCTGGCCAGGCGTTGATGCTGTTGGGCCCAAGGCTGTTGGGCCATATCCTTGCCGACCCAGTTAGCATAAGAGGGAGGTAGCGCACGACTGTGCGCTTGTTCCCATGGGCAATGCCGACTGCCGTAGCATAGTCGGTCAGCCAGTCTTCCGGCTTCATACTGTTGTCGTACTTGGGGGTGTCCCTGTGCAGGGTGAACTTATCCGGAAACGGCTCGTTCCAGATGCGGGGTCCAAAACAAACCGGTCTGGTGGAGTCTTCTTCCTCCGTGACGCGCGCTTGAACGAGGAGCTCAATGCGGTCACGGGCACCCGGACGATCTGGGTTGGGCGCTCCCACCCGGCCCGAGAGACGGGAACCGGCGGATCTTGGTGCTCCGGTTGGTGGAGGGGGAGGCGGTGGGTTGCTGTTCACCGTTTGCTCCTGGCGCGGCTGGCCCTTGTTACCAGAGTTGCGGCGCCTGCTGCGGGCCTTAGCCGGCTGAGGGGAGGATGCCTGTTGGGTGTCGCAGGGCATGCCCTTGCTGTTGACAGGCAGCTTGCTCCCCCAAGAGTAGCTGGGGTCCTCCTGCATCTGCCGGTTGGCATCAGCCTGCTCATCCGTGATGCGGAGGAGCTCCTGCACGCGAGCGTGTTGGCGGGCTTGCTCCTCGCCCTCTAAGTTGGGTAGTTCTTCTGCCACGGCTCGTGACGCGCGCAGGTTCTTGATGGGCGTGCTGTAGGTGGGCCGGATGAGGGCGGGAGCGGGATCCGGCTCCCCATCCTTTTCCATCCTTCCGCCCAGCTCGCCGCCCCGGCGCCGCATCTGGCCGCGCCGGCTCGGCTTCGCGGTAGCCGGAGTGAAGCCATGCACGCGGTCGTACTCGCGCCGGGTGATCTCGAGTTGCTTGCGGGTTGCCGCCAGCTCCATGGCCTCCTGGAGGAGGATCTGTCTCTCCATGGCAAAGTTGGCTTCCGCTTCCTCCGGGTTATCCCCGAGGTTAACCAGCATCAGGAGCTGATCAATGGCCTCCTCCACCGGATTCCGAGGTTGTGGAGGCGCGGAGGTTCCGCCCTCTTCTGCGCCCCGCTTCCGCGGTTGGCGGGGGTGGGAACTGGAGCCAGCCATCATGACCTCCATGCCGCATGAAGTGACAGAGGCGCTATCACCCGGATGCGGTAGCTCCGCGATGGAGACGATCTCCCTAGGGAAACGCTCCGGGACGGTGGCGACGTAGACGGGGAGGTCGCCGAAGAGCAGGATGGAGCCGCTCGCTGGGAAGGTGGTTCCGGCGAAGCAGGAAGCATTGTCGATGACGCAGTCGAACTTGCCGAGCGTGAGCACCAGTCCAGAGGCCACGCGCTCACCGGCTGAAGTGCGGGGTCTCATGCGGAACGTGACTCCGGTCGAAGCCATCCGCCCCATGGTGGGCGCCAACTGTCGTTGTATTGGGAACAACAGTACCTAAGAAGGTTAGATAGAGGTGTGGGGACTAGCAGGGAAGCTATCGACGGCATCCACAGACGGGATTGGATACAAGCAAGTGTAGCTGGACGCAGGAAGTACCCAGGTTCGGAGCCCTCGTGATGAGGTAAAACTCCTACTCCTGCCGATCTGACTATGAGCGATATACGAACTACAAGTGCTCATTGAGTTGTATTCTCTAGCGACTGTCTTAAATGCACTGAGACCAACCCTTTCTACTGAGGCCTTGTCTCTCCTTATATAGGCAGAGAGGCAACGGTCTCACTGGCCAATCCGACAGGCGGGTCCCAGCCGGCTGGTCATCTATAGTATCCGGTACAACATGTCCCATCGGGGTATGAGCGGGATGGCTATCGTAGGCACAGTGGACGCCGTGCGAGCCTGTCGTCAGCATCGGGCCACTGTTCCTGCGTCATCCCCGCAAAGTCTTCGGTATGGCCGAGTAGTTGCCAGTCTTGTCATCGTACAGGGCGTACCGCGCACTGACCCGCATGTCGTCCTGTCTCCTTGATTGGTTCCGGCTACGCTGTCGTAGCCGGCTGCTTCTCGCTGATCCGGCTACCATGCAATAGCCGGACGACTTGCCTTATCCGGCTGCACCTGGCCAGCCGGACGTGATCCGACTGCCCTGTTTCTTGTCCGGTTAGGGTATCCGGGGGTCATCCCCCCGACAACTACACTTTAACATTAGATGAATGGTGCGCATGTTTTAATTTGCCAAACAATGATGTTCATGCCTTGCATGCATCCTTTATTGGCTTAAGTCCTTCCCCTGAACAATACTATAATGGAATGAGCTTCACTAGTAGAGTGAACAAGGGGAAGAATATTCAACATCCTGGAATTCGCCATTTGTTCTATGTTATTGCTAACACCTTGAAGGCATGTAATGAGTTCACGAGACTCAACGAGGAGGACATCCTAGTCCTTGCAGAGGCTGCTTACATCAACTGCAACCTGTCACTCAACTTGGGTGTCAGCCTTGTGTGCTACCTGGAGCACTAAGCCTCCCAAAGCCAAGGGCCAATCATAGGTGGAGGCGTCATCACCATGCTTGCCACTGCCCTAGACATCAACCTAGGTGAGTTGCAACCCGTACTAGGTGAGACACGTGTTGGTTTCTCCACTTTGAGAGCCTGTGGAATGCTTACTAGGAGAAGTGGTGTTTATTACCTGCATATTACTGGAGTTGGGCGTCTCTACCCCGCTCCTATGCCTAATGGTCTTTTCTCTATCGAGGAAGGATGTTTGCTATATGACTTGCAGGTTGAGCAACACCAACCCGAGGAAGAGACTCCAGAGGAGGATGAGGACCAAGAGGAGGAGCAAGAAGTTCCTTACCACGAGGAGCAGCCACAAACCCAGTTCGCCACATACCAAGATTTCCAAGGACTTGGAGGGACTGTGGAGAGGATTCATAGCCTCTCTTTGAACCTCCGAGAAACAACTAGTAACCTATCAACTCAATTCGCGAACTAGAGTAAAAACTTTTTCCCGCCACAACAATGATTTAATGGGCTTGCAAAAGCCTAAGCTTGGGGAAGTTTCCTCATGTATCTTTATTTGGCGTTTAATTTATTTTATTTATTCCGATGTTGCTTTTTATTTGAGTTTATAAGCACTCGTGTTGGTTTCCCCAACACATATTCTTAAGTTATTACTATTTGTTTTCGATATTTTCTAGCCGAGCTTTGCCGCCAAATTTCTATTCTTTAATTCCCTCTCTCAAAAACAACAAAAAGATCTCTCCATTTATCTTTATTTTCCCTCTTTATTTTCTTTCCGTCTCGAGGTCTTCATATATATTTGCAGGAGAGTGATCGACTTCGAGTTTCCAAGAAACAAATAAAAAAGGAAGAGAGAAGTGGAACCAAACATGATAGGCATGCCTTATGACTCCCACTTTTGAAGTTTGAGAAACCCATGCTAGTTAATAGTAAATGTTGAGATATTATATTGGTGGAGTGAGTCTTTGTATTGTAGTAAGATTTTTCATTTGCATGGGTATTTAATTGGGTTCATTTTGTTCCAGCTCTCGTAATTAGCCAAGTCTTGCCTAAAATTGCTAAACAATTGTAATAAGAAAAAGTCTAACAATTGAAGGCTTGGGTGTTGTAGTGCTTAGTATTGAATGTTTATTTCTAGAGACACTGAACACCACTGAAAATGTTGACTTGATAGCTCTCTTTGAAAGGATTTGTTCGATTGAATTAATGTTTAGCGGTTTTTGTGAGCATGCCAAAGTTTGACTTGTTAATCATAAGAATGATATAGCTTTATGCATGTTAAACTTCATGGGATGCCAACAACTCCGCTGGCCTACAAACGATCTTCATGGAGGAAACTCCTAGATTTCAGCTATGAGTTGATTAAACACTTGTAGCAGCAATGCTATAGTGGGTAAGATTCTTGGCACTCCCGGGTAGTTGTAGCCATGATGGAATCACTCCTCTCGCTGTTATGAGTAATCATTATGCAAAAGGAACAAAAACCTTAGTGATGCCACGAGTGTCCATCACAGCCCGATAAACTAATAAAAATCTTTGGCATGCTGTTAATTACTTAAAAACTGAAATTCTTGAAGGACAGTGAATAGAAAAGTAGTGCTTGAAAAGCCTTGATTTATTGATGTGGGAGAATTGACATACTCTAGTGTATATGCTTTCATGACAACTCTCACACTCTTAATTTAAATGATTATACTTTATTATTCAAAGGCAAGCCTATGAGTTGATTACTTGACATGGAATAAAGTTTACTCATTTGAATCATCCATGTTTACAATAATTTTGCTACACTATAAGGATGCATGAAACCCGTATGATATGCTTGCTATTACTCTATCTATGCTGAAGTTTTTCAGATTTATCAAGTGGAGGAAACATGAGACTACTAATCATGAGTAAGATCACCAACTAGTTATTTCAGTTTAAATGCTGAGTTCCTTTTCGATTTTAGTTTTCTTGCTCGGGACAATCAAGTTTAAGCTTGGGGAGGTTGATGACTCTGAAATATAGCCATCTACGTCTGATGGCCCAAAATATATCGAGCTCGTTGGGGAACCCCAAGAGGAAGGTATGATGAGCACAACAACAAGTTTTCCCTCAGTTATGAAACCAAGGTTATAAATCCAGTAGGAGCAAGGAAACACCCCAAAGGTGTAGCTAGCTAAACTTTGGCAGGGCGCACTACCGATGCCAGCAGCAACGTGGATACCTGCACAACACAACCACAGAACTCTGCCCCCAACTTGCGATGAGGTTGTCAATCTCACCGGTTTTGCTGAAGACAAAGGATTAAACGTATCGAGTGGAAGAAAGTAATAGTTTGCAGAAACTAAACACAAAGCAGTAAACAGTTGATTGTAGATTGATGGCAAAAGAAAGGACCAGGGTCCATAGTTCACTAGTGGTGGCTCTCCTTAAGATAGATGACATGTTGGGTGAGCAAATTACAGTGGGGCAATTGACAAACATCGAGAAAGCATACAAGCATGTACTGATCATATTGACTCCTTTGAGATTCGATTGGGCATTACAACATTATACATAGACCGCCATCCAACTACATCTATGACTAATAATCCACCTTCAGGTTATCATCCGAACCCCCTCCAGTATTAAGTTGCAAGCAACGGATAATTGCATTACGAATTGCGTGTAAAGTAAACAATACGATTGTTCTATAAACAAAGGATTGTTGTTTTCTCCCTGGTAGCAACAACACATCTAGTACCTAAGAGATTTATGTCACTTCCCCAGATTACTATAGGCATGAACCCACTATCGAGCATAAATACTAACTCTTGGAGTTGCTAGCATCTACTTGTCCAATATAGCTACTAACAACAGAAAGCATGCAAGATCACAAATAACAAAGACATGATAGAATCAATAAGCAATCTGAAATAGCATCTCAATATCCATCGAATCCCCGCAAACACAACATGTATGATTACAAATAGATGATCTTGATCATGAACGGAGCTCACAAGATCTAAACATGATAACACAAAGGAGGAGAACCAGCCATCTAGCTACTACATGGACCCGTAGTCCAGAGATGAACTACTCACGCATCACACCGGAGGCTTGCATGATGATGAAGAAGGCCTCCAGGGTGAATTCCCCTCTCCGGTAGGGTGCCGGGAAGAGCTTCAGATCCCTCTCGATCTAGGGATGGAGATGACGGCGGCTACAGACTCTTTTGTGGAAATTTGATCAGGTACTTAGGATTTCTGTATCGGAGGCATCTTATAGGTGGAAGGAGAGGCCGAGGGGGTGCCTAGGCTGGCCACACCACCCCTGGCGCGGGCCAGGCCTGGCCGCGTGGCCAGGTGGTGTGGCCGCCCTCTGGCCTCTCTCCATCTCGTATTCCGGCTCCGGGTGTCCCTCGGTGAAAAACTGACTTTGGCTTTTGTCCCGTCCAATTCCAAGAATATTCATTTTCTAACTTTCCTGGAACCAAAAACAGCAGAAAACAGGCAGCTGACACTGTGGCTCTTGTTAATAGGTTAGTCCAAGAAATCATATGAAAAGTACTCCAAAGTGTGGACAAAACACAAGAAAGTAGATAAAACCAAGCATGGAACATCAGAAATTATAGATCATTTGCAATGTATCAACATCCCCAAGCTTAACTCCTGCTCGTCCTCGAGTAGGTAAGTTATAAAAAGAAAGAATAATTTTTGAGGTGACATGCACCATCATAAACTTGATCAAAGTATTTGTAAAACATTGATTACTGGGATCATAGTACTTCAATCAAAACATGAAAGGCAAAGTTCTAGCAATAAGACAAAGCAACTAAGTTGCAACATGAAAAGGCGTAAACAAAAGATTCATGAATAACAATGCTTTGCAAGACGTTTGTTTGTTTCACATAAAGAAAACATAGCATAGTGGCATTCAGCTTATCCCTCATATACTAGCAAACATAAATGCATAGGACACCTTCAAAGTTCATAAGAGTGACTAGATACAAATAGTTTAAAACAAGCAATATCAAAGCTATGCATCAATCAACAAGTCTTGGGAAAATGCACATAGAACTAAGAATGTCCACTATGCTCTCAAAGTAGGTGCATAAAGATAGAAGGTGGAGACTCAACATAAAAGTAAAAGAAAGGCCTTCATAGAAGGAAGTAGGGATTCAAGTTTCATAAAGAGCTTCCAAAAATTATGGTACTTATTAGCTTTCAGATCTCATTGCCCCTATCATAAGCATCTTGAAGTGATTAAGGTTAAAGTGAACAAACTATAGTGTATATGCTTGACGAAGTATAAGTTGGAAATCTCATGTCCCTTGAATACGAGGGCCGCTCCTCATGCTACTGAAGTTTAGTTACCGGTAAGTTCTTGTCATAGTAAGTACATGTGTATCATAGAGAACCGCCAACGGGGTACCCCTTGCCCGATGATACGGAAGAATCCGCATATCAAAATGACAAGGCAAGCAGACAACGAGCATCTCAGCAATCTTCTTATTTACCACGGGAAAATGGTGCACTTGTAAATATCCATCGAATCCCCGCAAACACAACATGTATGATTACAAATAGATGATCTTGATCATGAACGGAGCTCACAAGATCTAAACATGATAACACAAAGGAGGAGAACCAGCCATCTAGCTACTACATGGACCCGTAGTCCAGAGATGAACTACTCACGCATCACACCGGAGGCTTGCATGATGATGAAGAAGGCCTCCAGGGTGAATTCCCCTCTCCGGTAGGGTGCCGGGAAGAGCTTCAGATCCCTCTCGATCTAGGGATGGAGATGACGGCGGCTACAGACTCTTTTGTGGAAATTTGATCAGGTACTTAGGATTTCTGTATCGGAGGCATCTTATAGGTGGAAGGAGAGGCCGAGGGGGTGCCTAGGCTGGCCACACCACCCCCGGCGCGGGCCAGGCCTGGCCGCGTGGCCAGGTGGTGTGGCCGCCCTCTGGCCTCTCTCCATCTCGTATTCCGGCTCCGGGTGTCCCTCGGTGAAAAACTGACTTTGGCTTTTGTCCCGTCCAATTCCAAGAATATTCATTTTCTAACTTTCCTGGAACCAAAAACAGCAGAAAACAGGCAGCTGACACTGTGGCTCTTGTTAATAGGTTAGTCCAAGAAATCATATGAAAAGTACTCCAAAGTGTGGACAAAACACAAGAAAGTAGATAAAACCAAGCATGGAACATCAGAAATTATAGATCATTTGCAATGTATCAACATCCCCAAGCTTAACTCCTGCTCGTCCTCGAGTAGGTAAGTTATAAAAAGAAAGAATAATTTTTGAGGTGACATGCACCATCATAAACTTGATCAAAGTATTTGTAAAACATTGATTACTGGGATCATAGTACTTCAATCAAAACATGAAAGGCAAAGTTCTAGCAATAAGACAAAGCAACTAAGTTGCAACATGAAAAGGCGTAAACAAAAGATTCATGAATAACAATGCTTTGCAAGACGTTTGTTTGTTTCACATAAAGAAAACATAGCATAGTGGCATTCAGCTTATCCCTCATATACTAGCAAACATAAATGCATAGGACACCTTCAAAGTTCATAAGAGTGACTAGATACAAATAGTTTAAAACAAGCAATATCAAAGCTATGCATCAATCAACAAGTCTTGGGAAAATGCACATAGAACTAAGAATGTCCACTATGCTCTCAAAGTAGGTGCATAAAGATAGAAGGTGGAGACTCAACATAAAAGTAAAAGAAAGGCATTCATAGAAGGAAGTAGGGATTCAAGTTTCATAAAGAGCTTCCAAAAATTATGGTACTTATTAGCTTTCAGATCTCATTGCCCCTATCATAAGCATCTTGAAGTGATTAAGGTTAAAGTGAACAAACTATAGTGTATATGCTTGACGAAGTATAAGTTGGAAATCTCGTGTCCCTTGAATACGAGGGTCGCTCCTCATGCTACTCAAGTTTAGTTACCGGTAAGTTCTTGTCATAGTAAGTACATGTGTATCATAGAGAACCGCCAACGGGGTACCCCTTGCCCGATGATACGGAAGAATCCGCATATCAAAATGACAAGGCAAGCAGACAACGAGCATCTCACCAATCTTCTTATTTACCATGGGAAAATGGTGCTTTTTTCTCTCTTTCCTCTTTTCTCATATCTCTTTTTTTTCTTTTTCTCCTTTTCTCAATATCTGACTCTTTTTTTATAAGAAGAATGCTTCGTAGACAGCTCATTATGATTACGCTGCAGGTTTCCACCATGATAGCATGGATTAGACCAGCGGCCCAGGCGTTTCTCTAACACACATACATAACTCCATGGACTTACAAGCTCCCCTTTCATTTCACACCGACGACATCCATAGACAAAAGAGCATGATATCAACTAGGTACAAAGTACAAGTGCAATGTTGAAAGCGTTCCCCATGAAAGCATTGTTCTACTAATCCCCAACATATAGGTGCAAGCATATACAACATAGACGACACAATGGTTCAAGTTTATTAAGGGCAAGAAAAGTAAAGTGTGCCATCAAGTTCGTGAGAGCTTTGATCACTAGTTTTCTCATAACAAGTTTAATCCGGAAGGTAGATAAAAACATGAATATACTTGGAATAGCATAAGCTAATAGGTAGATATGGTGGAATCTTTGGAATAACTTGGTTTTAGGAGTTGGATGCATGAGTGGAACTCATACTTGGTTGTGGAGGCTAGCAAAAGACTGGGAGCGACAAACTAAGAGAGCAATAATGGCCATAATCATGCAGAGCGACAAAACATCATTGATCAAAGCATAAAGTGATACTACAAGTTGAAAACTAAAGGATTATAAAGGCTATGGTGACTTGAGATAGTCATAACATGGTGTGAGCATGCGCCAAGTCAACCCAAATAAAGCATCAAAGGAGAATACCACTATACTATGCTTTAATATGCTAAAACAACGCATGATTCATCCAAGGCACGTTAAGAAATCTCAATCATTTATAACAAGTCATGCTACATCAAAGAATACTAAGCCTAAAGCCAAAACAATATTGAGCATGGCATGACAAAGCATAGGCCACAGTCAAAAACAAGCTCTCTTTACCACTTAAGCATGAACTTTCCTACTCTTTTCCAATCCAAACCAAATTATTTGAAAACCAATGTATGAAAGAGGGGGTCCAACCAATTTATTCAGAAAACTAAGAAAACAAAGCAAACGAAAAACCAAAACAAAAACGAAAAAGAAGACGCTCCAAGAACAACACAACTATGCATGAAACAATAAAAAATGAAGCTTTTGCAAGAAACCTGGGATTTTTATTGATGAAGAAGGGGATGCCTTGGGCATCCCCAAGCTTTGACGCTTGTACATCTTGGATATTTCTTGGGGTGACACGCGTGGCATCCCCAAGCTTGATATTTAGTCCATCCTTCATCTCATTACTCATTCCTTCCATACACCTGAAATTTTTCCTTCATACAAAACTTCACACAATCTTTATTAGCAACATTAGTGCACTCAAGATAATAGGTCTTTAGGTTCAGTTCCAACACCAATAAAACTTCCATTAAAACACAAGATATTGTAGCTCTTCCCTCAAAAAGCTCAATTCCCCAAAAGAACTCAAAGAGGAACCAACAAGAAGCAAATGCAAATAATGGCGGAAATCTGTCAAAATAGACCAGCAGGTAAAGATGAATTGTTTCGAAGACTTTATGTTTCTCAAATCAAAAAGTGTTGAACTAACGAAAGTTATATAACAATCTGTGGAAGAAGCATAAAAATTCACGCCTGAAAAGGGTGAACAGAGATTTTACACGAATTTTTACGGTGAAGCACAGAAATCTGTTTCAGGACAGCAACTTTCCCAATCATTACTTCGCTCTCATCAGAGGTTACTCTTGGCACAAAAAGCAAATAAAAAGGATAAGGAGTGGTTATTACTGAAGTAATAACTTTCAGGACTCATCTAAAACTTTTGGGTTATCTCCCAATAAGTACTTTTCTTTAACGCCTTTAAGGTAGGCATAAGAAGCAAGAAAAAGAATCAAGTGTTCTCAAATGAAGAAGCATTAAAATCAAATTTTGTTTTCATAGGAGAGGCAAAATAAATCTTCTCTCTCTTCTTAGGGAAGTGTTCTATACCTTTCTTGAGTGGGAGTTCATATTTAATGGTGCCCTCTTTCATATCAATAATGGCACCAACAGTTCTAAGAAAAGGTCTTCCTAAAGTAATAGGACAAGAAGCATTGCATTCAACATCCAAAACATAGAAATAAACGGGGACATAGGCATTATTAACCATAATAAGAACATCATCAATACTCCCCATGAGTTTCTTTTTAGCATTATCATCAAGTGGGACATTCAAATAACAATCTTCCAATGGTGGCAAATCAAGCATATCATAGATCCTTCTAGGCATAATAGAAACACTACTATCAAGATCACATAAAGCTTTGAAATCAAAATCATTCACTTTCATATGAATGATGGGTTCCCAACCATATTCTTGTTTTATAGGAATAGAAGCTTTGTGTTTCATCTTTTCTTCTTTAATCTTTATGAGAGCATCAGTAATGTGTTTTGTAAAGGCCATATTCATAGCACTATCATTAGGACTTTTAGCAAGCTTTTGTAGGAACTTAATAACTTCAGAGATATTGCAACCATCGAGATCAAAATCATAGTTATCATCTAAGGTAGTAGAGCTATAACTAGCCTCAACACTAGTGGTAGTGATAGTAGAAACACTAATGTTCCTAGCAATTTCATCTTCTCTTTCCCACTTAGCATGCAATTTAGCTAATAGTCTAACATTTTCATCAATTCTAACTTGTATGGCATTAATAGTTGCAAAGGGATTATCAATAGTTTCATGTTTAGCAGCCATTTTATTCAAAGAAGATTGAGCTTCAGCCAATGATGCTATATTTCTTTCAGCATTAGAGTTTTTCCTCAATAGTTTTATTGAAAGCAGTTTGTTTACTAATAAAGTCTTTAAGGATAACTTCAAGTTCAGAGGGTGCACTCATATATTGTTGTAGGAATTTCCATAAGCATTACCATTGTTGGGAGGATATGGCCTATAATTGTTGTTACCATAAGCATTGTTGCCAAAATTAATATTTCTTATAAAGTTCACATCAACTTGCTTTTCTTGAGAAACCAAAGAGGCTAAGGGGACATTATTTGTATCAATATGAGCTTTCCCATTAACAAGCATAGACATAATAACATCATTTTTATCACTCAAGGAGGAGGTTTCTTCAACAGAATTTACCTTCTTACCTTGTGGAGCTCCTTCAGTATGCCATTCAGAATAGTTAACCATCATATTATCCAGAAGCTTTGTTGCAGCACCCAAAGTAATGGTCATAAAGGTACCTCCAGCAGCAGAATTCAATAGATTTCTTGAAGAATAGTTCAATCCTGCATAAAAGGTTTGGATAATCATCCAAGCAGTCAGTCCATGAGTGGGACAATTCTTTACCAAATATTTCATTCTTTCCCAAGCTTGAGCAACATGTTCATTATCAGATTGTTTAAATTTCATTATTTCACTTCTCATAGATATAATTTTAGCAGGAGGTAGTATTTTCCAATGAAAGCATCTTTGCATTTAGTCCAAGAATCAATACTATTCCTAGTTAAGGAATTCAACCAGTCTTTGGCTTTTCCTCTCAAAGAGAAAGGAAACAATTTAAGCTTAATGATATCTCCATCTATATCCCTATGCTTTTGCATCTCACATAGTTCAACAAAGTTATTTAGATGAGTAACACCATCTTCATTACCAATACCAGAAAATTGTTCTCTCATAACAAGATTGAGTAAAGCATGCTTTATTTCAAAGAAAGTAGCTTCAGGAATAGGTGGAGCAATAGGTGTGCTCATGAAATCATTGTTGTTGGTGCTAGTGGAGTCATACAACTTAGTATTTTCAAGAGTAGTCATTTTTTGTGTTTTTAATAAAGAAAGCAAACTTGTAAAACTAATTTTTTGTGTTTTTGATAAAGAAAAAACAAAGCAAAAGTAAACTAAGCAAAACAAAAATAACAAAGTAAAGAGATTGGTTATGAGGGACTCCCCTTGTGAAGATGTCCTTGACTTCCCGGCAACGGCGCCAGAAAAAGAGCTTGATGGCCCAAAATATATCGAGCTTGTTGGGGAACCCCAAGAGGAAGGTATGATGAGCACAACAACAAGTTTTCCCTCAGTTATGAAACCAAGGTTATCAATCCAGTAGGAGCAAGGAAACACCCCAAAGGTGTAGCTAGCTGAACTTTGGTAGGGCGCACTACCGGTGCCAGCAGCAACATGGAGACCTGCACAACACAACCACAGAACTCTGCCCCCAACTTGCGATGAGGTTGTCAATCTCACCGGTTTTGCTAAACACAAAGGATTAAACGTATCGAGTGGAAGAAAGTAATAGTTTGCAGAAAGTAAACACAAAGCAGTAAACAGTTGATTGTAGATTGATGATAAAAGAAAGGACCGGGGTCCATAGTTCACTAGTTGTAACGTCCCAGCATTAGAGCTTAGAAATAAGCTGAACACAGGTGTGTGCATTGCATTCATGCATAGAAAATCCGAATAATTTTCGTGCTTTTAAATAAAACTTGCCAAAGTGATTGAAGCTTCTCTTAACTTGGTGGAACTGAAGTAGATCACCAAGTTGGCTGTGATAAGTTTCAATATGACCTTTATTAAAAACCTTATCTTTGGGTAATATAATTTGATCTAAGGGTAGATCAAATGTAATAAAACTAAGTCACAACACACTACTTAATAAGGAGTACTTGATCTTATAGAGATCATTACATGGTATTCCATACCACAACTCAAGAACGAATACTTAATATTCTAAAGATGATATTAAGAGGTGACATTCCTATTTAACCAAGTCCTACTGTCTATTGATCATCAATGTGTGTGATCAATGCTTGACCTAGCACTCATTGACTTGTTAACCTTTAGCTTTGACCTATTGAGTTAACCTTTTAAATACCTTAAGTAAATTAATCTGAAGGAAGAACTAGATATGGTTGAGTGTACCATCATCAATGGAATGTGATCCTTAGTGGAGATCAAACCATTTGATGTTGGAGGAGTTAACTCACTCATGAGTTAACTAGAAGCAGTACCTAAACCCAAGAGTTGAGCTAGTAATTGAGGATCTATGAGAAAGCTAGTTGTATTAGTACATTAGATAACAATCTTGTTAGGACAAGTGGATATAGACTTAGAATAAGCTTGCTTAACCAGATAAGTCTATAGAGAGACTCATACAAGTTTACTACTTAGTTGATTATAGATCTTGATCAGACAATTAGAAGCCTAAGCTTTGTATGATCAAAGGATGGTGGTCATTATTCTCAAGTCACTTGAGAATAGATGATTAGGTGTTGAATACGAGTTATGAATATATCAAGTTAGGTAAAGTCCTAGTAAGCTGAATCATCTAGCTTGATCATTAGAAGTCAAGCTAGAGCATGGTGAAGTATTTGATGAGTTGTATGGAGTAGTTGGAGGCATAGTAGCTTAACCAAGTTAATATAAGGACAATTGGTATTATGGGAGTAGTACTATACCTATTTCAAAGGATTGATATCCTTTGTATGTATAGTGAGGATTGTAGTCTTCCAAACCTTGGAAGTGGTTGCAAGATGAGGTTAAGGAAGTTAATAGATGGAGTTCGCAGTAGCTACATTGATAGGTGCATCAATGGTAGTTAATTAAGAGGAGTTATATACTAGGAGTAAGGAAGGAGTAATGTTGAAGGGGCATGACCATGTCATCATATGATGATGGATATGGTGGAGTTAGATGATTATCTTATTCAGTAAGATGTGATCTTTGTGAATAAGATAAGAAAGATATATGGAGTATATTTATTAAAGGAATTCCTTATCTCAAGGTATCCTTAGTGAGGTATTAAGGTAAGGATTCTTTAGAAGCCTTAACCAAGAATATATCAAGCCATGACAAGACCCATGTCTACCGTATTATTTCAGATCCTAGAATCAAATGGATAGTGAAACCATTTCCTATTCCTAGGTAACTATTGAACAATACCTCTTGGACAACTAAAGTTTCCAAGAGGTAATTAGAGAACCAAGTGAGTATTTGAGAAGCCTTGTCCATCTGATTGTCTTAGACCCTAATAAGAACTTAATCTCATAGAATCATCAAGGTTACATTAGGTAAGTGTTTTGTAGTAATTCTAAACTCTACAAATCAAGTAGAACTGGATTTGGCAAATCACCAAATATGGAGGACCATGAAACTTATATCATCCCATTATAAACCACATAGATTAATCCCTTCTTATGTATATATGTAAATCCTTTATGAAGATAAGTAGGAACAAAATTCTATATACATGGATACACATTTCAAACCAATACCATTAAGATTGCCAAGTGAAATCAGAATCATATTTGTGAAATCTTACTAAAAGAAACAAACCCTAAGAAACCTAAATTATATTTACTAAAAAAAAGGAACCCTTCATATAGTTATAAAATATCTTATATACAATAAGAAATGCAGGGGAAATAGTATAGTTCTTTTATACAATAATATTTATAACTTACAAATCTCTGGATATTTAAATCCCTGAAGAAAATCCAAATTTAAAAAGATTTTGTAAAAGAAGAGAAAATAGAAAATGGTAAAAGAAAAGAAAGAAACTAGTTTCTACTCACAGCCCACTTCTTCTTCTACTTAACCACCGCCCAGCTCACTTCGTAGCAGCCCAACACCGACCCAGCATGGCCCAAGCCCAGATACCCTTTCGCCAATTCTTTTTCCTTTCTTCTTCCTCTCGTTAGAAGGACCGCGCTGGGAAGTAGCTCGCTGGCGAGCGCTTCACCATCCGCCGCCGCTGAGATGATCGCTGCGATGTGATTCGTGCTACCGACGCTGCCCTCATCTATAAGAACCCGTCCACGCGTAGAGCAAACCCTATTTTCTCTTCTTCCTCCTCCTTCCTTATCCACCGAAACCTTACCACGCCGGAGCTCCGAGTCGCCGCTGTTTCCGATATCACCTTGGAGTTCTAAGGAACCGTTGGAACCATCTCGAAGTCCTTGTTCTCCCAGGCCAGGCCAGGGAGCTCTCAGTTGGCTCAATCGATATCTCACTGCCGCCGCCGTTCACCGGAGTTTCCCGTCGATTCCGGTCACCATTCACTTCATCGACCGCACCATCGCATTCCTGGTGAGTCACTGCGTCTTCCAGTACCCCCCTCAAATCCTCTTTCGTTTTGCATCACCGTCGCGCCGTAGACCGCCGTGCAGCGCCGCTGTTCGCCGTCGCAACCAGTGCTCCGGTGACCTAGAAATGGTGTCGTTGCCACTAAACGGCTCAGCGTGCACGTCCGCATCCAACGCAAACCCTCTCGCGAGCAGGGATGGTCAGGATCGCCGCCGGTGACCTCGATCTAGTGGTGGAGGTCGTCGCTGATGTCACCATGACGCCATGCCGACATCATCCCTGCCACCTCAGCTCAGTTTGACCTGGTGGTTGCTCACGTGGCAGCCGATGTGGTCTAACCCCACTTGTTCGTGTCTCTAGGTAGAATTGAGGTGGGTGAGAAAAACCCGGCGTCACCATTGATTGGGCCATTGCCCATGTGGCGAATGACGTGTGACCCCACTAGTCAGTGACTAAGGGTAGGAATCACCTTGGTACAAAAAGTATTGTCATTCAGGTAAATAGTTTAAATAGTATAAATCAAATATAATAATTTCCAGAAATATAATAATTTGATTAAATCTTATAAATTGAATGTCTTTTGTTTTATAATTCAGAAAAATGCATATAATATATCAAAATGCTTAGAAAAATAAAATCTATAGTTTAACTTTATTATCAAATAGTATTGTGTTAATTATTTAACTAATTATTATTTAATAAAGATTTTATCTATATCTATATCTATACCTATACCTATTGATGGGTTCGTAGCATGGAAAACAAAAAAATTCTATGGCAAGAACGAACAAAACCCAGATCTAATCTAGATAAAAGCCAAGATTTAATCTATTAGACATGTGCAACGAGATAGATCGGTACTAACCCTTGTAGATCCGAAAGCGTTACGAGATTGGATCTCGTGGTTGATGTAGTCGATCACTTGCCGATCTCAAGATCGTGTGGACGATCCTTTCGGTGCCGCGTTCCGGCAGCGCTTCCGCAGTCAGTCACACGTGCAGAGTCGAAGCAGACCTTCCTCTCCTCGTTCCAGCGAGCAGCGGAGGTAGTAGATCTTCTCCACGGAATCCCAGCAGCACGACGGCGTGGTGGTGGTGGTGGAGTAGAGAATTCTGTAGGGCTTCGCCTATGCTTGTGCAGAAGAAAGGAGGAGGAGAGAGGCGGCGGAGATTTGGTGTTGTAGAGGAGGGGCAAGGGGTGGCGCCTCCCCCTTCTATTTAAAGGAGGGAGGGCGCCTGGGGAGGGGGAGTCCTAGTAGGACTCCCCACCTCCTAGGGCCGGCGGATTGGGGAGGGGGGAGGAGTCCTCCTCCCCCACGACTCCTTGTCTTGACCCATCAGGACTCCTTGATCCCTATCTTGATTTTCAAGCAAACTCCAAGAAATCTTCTAGAACCTTCTGGAACATTCCGAAACCTTCTAGAATCCTCATACAAATACTCCGGAACATTTCCTAACTCAGAAAATGATCCCTAATATATGAATCTTATTCTCCGGACAATTCTGGATCTCCTTGTGATGTCTCGGATCCAATCCGAGACTCCGAACAACCTTCGGTCTCCAACGCACATTCCATATCTACTTAAAACAACTTCAAACCTTAAGTGTGTTACCCTACGGTTCGTGAATATGTAGACATGACAGAGACACATCTCCTATCAATAACCATTAGCGGGACCTGGAGATCCATAATGGCTCCCACATACTCAACGATGACTTCGTGATCGATTGAACCATTTACATACGAAACCAATTCCCTTTGTCATGCGATACTATACTTATCCGAGGTTTGATCATCGGCATCTCCATACCTAGTTCTACCTCGTTACTGATAAGTACTCTTTACTCATTCCGTGATATGTCATCCCTTGTGACCCAGTCACATGCTTGCAAGCTAACTAGATGACATTCCGCCGAGAGGGCCCAGAGCATATCTATCCGTCATATGGATGGACAAATCCCAATCTTGGTCCATGCGCTTCAACACATACTTTCAGAATACCCAATGACACTTTTATGACCACCCAGTTACGAAGCGGTGTTTGATGTCATCAAAGTACCCATCCGGTGATGGTGATTAACACAACCTCATGGTCGAAGGATTAGGTTACTATGTATTTAAAAGCTTACAGCAATACGAACTTAATGACTTGATCTTATGCTACGCTTACTATGGGTGTATGTCCATCACATCATTCTCCTAATGATATAACCTTGTTATTAATCATATCCTAATGTCCATGATCAGAAAACCATGATCATCAATTAATCAACAAGCTAGTTCAACAAGAGGCTTACTAGGGACTCTTATATGTTTACAAAACACACAAGTATTAGTGTTTCCTAATAATACAATTATAGCATGGGATGTAAACATTCATCATAAACACAAAGATATAATAATAACCACTTTTATTATTGCCTCTTGGGCATATCTCCAACACCTATACCTACCTAATCTATACCTAATAATAAAGGACGGATTGTTTCTTCCAGTCTAACTTTTTGTGTGGCAATTTTGCCCTCTAAAGCCATAATAATTATCCACTGTGCCACCGGTAAGTCATAGGTCCTTTTTTCCTTCCCCAAAGCCACTTCCGAAATCGATCAGAGTGCCGGTGCCGGTCTTTTATCACTCGTTGCGCTGCTGGGCTGCTTTCTGTCACGGACCTCATGCAAGGCCATCAGTTTTCAATTTTTACCTGTGTAAACGAGAGAGCAAAATATAGGGCTGCTTTCTGTCACGGGCCTCATGCAAGGCCATCAATTTCCGATTTTTACCTGTGTAAACGAGAGAGCAAAATATAGATATTTTCTACAGAAATAGTCCCGCCTCGCTTCCTTGATCCGAGTTCTACCGGTTTATATACCTTCACAAATTGAAAGGAATCAGTTGGCCCTAGAATAAACAGGAAGCATCAATTTGAGATCTAATGAATCGGATCAGGGGGGAGAGAGAGCACTATATGCCATCAGAAAAACTACGAGCGGGGGGACCTAGAAACACAACGGGAGCTAGCGCCCACAAGACGGGCCGAGATCTCAGCAAGATATTGCGGCCGCCAGCGTCCCCTGGCGTGCATGGCGCAACTGCTACAAGTAGCCGGTGAGGTGTGGGGATTCAAGGAGGAGGATCAAATAATGGCGCGTGCTATGGAGCAGAGGGCCGATTGGAATGGGCTTGGTGCGACTGGAGCCGGCGCGAGGTCTCGTGTGACTGATGTGCGGGGACGAGCTCTGGCTGGGAGGAAGGGACGGAAAGCGAGCAACGTTGGTCAAAGATCGATGGAAGCTTTTTTTTTTGACAAAAAATATCGATGGGAGGTAGCTTTGTTCACGCGAGTGTTTTTTTTCGGGTTGTTCTCGCGAGTGCTGTCGATTGGTTGGGCTTTGTGCGTGCTTATTGGGCCGTCTGGTCTAGGGAAATTTTCTACCCTTTGCCCTTTAACCATTTTCTTTCCTTTTTTTTTAGAAAAAAACAAAGGCCAGATGTGCGTCCCGGAGGTTCCTCTGAAAGCACGAGCATCCCTCCAACGCTAGCTATCTCACCTACTGTATCAAGGGTTTGCCAAGCTCGTGCAACAATTCTTGATAAGTTTTTTTTGGCAACAATCGGTTTGATTTTGGATCAGAAATCACAAGCTGAATGAATGGACAAACAATGACCACTGTTTTTCTATGAAGACACGACACTTATCGTTTATCAATATATATATAGGATCATCACTTATCTTTGACACTTTCAAATTAATGGGTGTGACGGACATTACACTCACTCTCGTAGATGCCCTGACCACTCCGCATGGCATACTCATCGGCGCCACCGACCGCCGCAACAACTTGGACCCTGCACTCTAGCTCCTTCCATACGGAGATCGACATTGGTGTGCCCTGCAAGGTGGGCCGCCCCAACATCACCCGCTTCGGCTGGCCAACAAGGAGATATAGCTTATTTTAACAATGAATTTCGGCATGTGCACTTAGGTGACTGTTTAGTACGTACCTATAGTCCTTAATATAAAATGTTTTGGGAAATTAAATACGGAACAAAAGGAGTAGTGGTCAGGTCGGCTGCACACACCGATTGTATTCGTGTAAGAGCCAGAGTCGGTCGGTAGTGGCCGTAGGGAGATAAGGGCATCGGCTACTACCGTGAATGTACTGGCTATCGTAGGAAATACAAGCAACACCGGGGTTACACGAGGTAGTTGATAATGAAGTTTAACCCGGAGCAACGCCGGGCACTTGTGCTAGTAATAATAATAATAATAATAATAATAATAATAATAATAATAATAATAATAACAATAAAAGACGGATTGTTTCTTCCGGTCCAACACATTTTTGGACGATAATACCCCTTCCGATTGGGGATATTACATAGTTTGCTACCGCCGAGTAAAAACGAATCGTTTCTTGCTGAGTTTGTTCGTCTAGCACCTGTATCTCTCCTGCCGACGTTGTCTCCCGTCCAGCTCCAATCCCGCAGCGGAGGAGCGGATCGGAGACGAGCCAAAGAAGACGGCGCCTTGTGTGCGTGGGGTGCAGAAGTGTTGCACGTAGACGCGAAGAAACAAACGTGCAGGTCAGCTGTTTGAGATGAAGCAGGAGATCATGCACGTGTGCGGTGTGCTCATGGAGCTCGTCCATGGCACGCTTGGGAAAGTAGCAGAGGTACATACACATGCAACTGACACCGAGGAAGAAGACAACTTGGCTATTTGACACCGAGGAAGAGCTCGTCCTGGTCCATCCAAGGCGACGAGGAAGAAACTGACGAGGTTCCATTCCCAGGGTCAGTTGGGCGCAGGAAACAGCACCGTCACCCTCCAGGACGGACCCGGCCGCCAGCTGTACCAGCTAGAATCAAGATCGGGGCAGTCCTTTTACGGCTGTGTGGAATGGTTCTCGAAGAGAAAACCTGCTTAGAAGCAGAAACTGACGAGGCTCCATTCCCAGGCTCGGCATCGCCCTCCAGGATGGACCCGGCCACCGCGGGCGCCGCACATTCTCACGCCGTCGTACCACCCAGAACCAAGATTACGGGTCACAGCAGTCTTTTTACGGTCGTGCGGTTAGGTCCTCACGGGAAAAAAATGTTCATCATTAACGTCAGGAGCCAGCGACCTCTTTTCGACTTGCACCTGGCCCAAGCCTGGGTCACCGGCGGCAGCCCTCCACGCTTGGATAGGCGCGAAGAGAGAAGGCAGATGTCACGCCCCGAGACCCGGTCCGGTAGAATGACAACCGCCACGCGTATATAGATATGGAGGCCTATATATCCGTAAGGCTAAAAACACAGCTATAAGCCAGTACAGTGGACATCGAGAAGCTCACTAACAACATTTTATTACAAGATTATTTACATATTTACAAATGAATACAAGTAGGTTATCTAATTCGCTTTCCGTCCACCGGTCCAGCCTAATCCTCGGATGACGACATCTTCGGCAGCGCAACTCTAATAAAAACATTGGGAGCAGAGGTGAGTACAAAAAGTGCTCAGCAAACTGATCATACACACAATCATATAAATTGTAAAATAAACTTTGATTTTCCAAAATGGTGAATAAAGTAATTAGGCAATTTAAAAACCATGGTGCCACACATTAAAGTAAGCATTCCCAAACCCGGGAGTCACAGGGGTTAATATTAACACTTTTACACTCTGTAGAGGGTACTCCGACGCCGACAGCCTCAACTAGAACCACACATGACTCTAGAAGAGCAAAGCCCTTTAACCCACTAGAACCCAAACACCTGAATTTACTTATGTCGATCGCTCCTACGGATCCATCACCGACATGTTCCGTTTCAAGGCCGTCCCTAGCGGAGAACTTAGCCGGTCCCATACCTGGACTGGTTACGTAGCACCAAGTTTTACTTCTGAAAATGAGTTATTATGATTTCTCACATTGTTCACTTTCCTAAATCCATATCAATGAATAATACCCGATTCGCATCGGTGGCTTGGACGGATACATCACCACATACGACACCGGCGTATTAATCTATAGATACTTCAATTCATATTCACATATCTTACAAATATAACATTCAATTTTAGTAACAACATATATTCTACAAAATATATGAGAGATGTATGCCTGATAATAAACATGCCTTCATGAAATAAAGAACCAGATCAATAATATAAGCAGTACAAACACGACCAACTCTCCAAATTAACGCAGTGGCTCTACTCTAAAATCCATCAGTGCCTCCTGTACGATTTAATAGCATCCCTGGCTCTCAGACTCCATCGCCTCCAAAACATATGTACGTATGGTGGCACTCTCTTTCTCTCGGTGGTCTACTCTCGTTTCTGGCTCTCACTCTTTTCTCCTAGCGAATCAGTGTGATGTGGTGCAGCTGCGGTAGCAGCAGGAGCGTCTATTTATACTGGGAAACAACGTCGGTTTGCCACCAAAAATATCTAGTATGACCGTTTTGCCGACTGACCAACACGATCTAGGTGCTCTTCCTCCTAGTGAGTCAAGGATATACGTGTCAGGCAATAGATCTTGTATTATCAGAGGGCCAAAGGCCAGAATATATAGTACAAGCACAGGTGCAAATATATAGAAAACCCCCTAACATATGGGGAAACTACAATACACACAGATATACTCTAACACCCCCCCTCCCCTCAAACTCATGGTGGATCCACAACACTGAGTTTGGAGAGTAAGAAATCATGCTGAGCGCGAGTTTGTGTCTTTGTAAAAAAATCTGCCAACTGCAAGTCTGAAGGCACATAATGGAGCGCAACAACCTGATCCTGCACCTGAGCACGTGTATAAAGCATCAACACCAATATGCTTGGTCAGCTCATGCTTGACCGGATCACGTGCAATACTGATAGCACCTGTACTGTCTGACAAAAGTGGAGTGGGCGTCGTAACAGAGACCCCAAAATCTGCAAGCAACCACCGTAACCAGGTCACCTCAGCAGTCACCGAAGCCATAGCCCGCAACTCAGCCTCAACACTCGAACGGGAAACCGCTACCTGTTTCTTCGTCTTCCAAGCAACAAGCGAACCACCAAGAAACACACAATAAGCAGAAAGTGAACGACGATCCGTAGGATCATTCGCCCACGTAGCATTCGAGTAGCACTGGAGCTGGAGAGAGCTAGAACGAGGGAAGAAAAGGCGACGAGTAATCGTACCACGAAGATAGCGAAGGACACGGAGGAGATGACCGTAGTGGACAGTGGTAGGAGCTGAGACGAACTGGCTCAGAATATGAACAGGATAAGAGATATCAGGACGGGTGACAGCAAGATAAACGAGACTCCCAACAAGATGGCGATAACGATTGGGATCGGGAAGAGGATCACCATCCGTAGGACGAAGCTTAACATGAAGCTCCATAGGAGTCTCAACGGTGCGCTCATCCGCAAGAGCAGCCCGAGCAAGAAGATCCTGAATATACTTTTCCTGAGAAATAGAAAACCCATCAGAAGTGGATGAAACCTCAATCCCAAGAAAATAGCGAAGAGGACCAAGATCAGTCATAAGAAACTGATCACGAAGACGAGCCTTGACAAAGGCAATATACTCAGAATCATCACCAGTAATGATCATATCATCAACATAGAGAAGGAGAAGAGTGCGTCCACGAGGAGAAGTGTGAACAAAAAGCGCTGGATCATGAGAACTAGGAGAAAAACCAGCAGCAGTCACCACAGAGGCAAAGCGCTCAAACCAGGCACGAGGGGCCTGTTTCAGGCCATAAAGAGAACGTCGAAGACGACAAACCATCCCATCAGGAACAGAAAACCCAGGAGGAGGTTGCATATAAACCTCCTCACTCAACTTGCCATTAAGAAAAGCATTCTGAACATCAAGCTGGGACACAGACCAGCGTCGGATAGAAGCAACAACAAGAAGAGTACGCACAGTGGTCATATGTGCCACAGGAGCAAAGGTCTCATCATAGTTACGACCATGTTCCTGCTGAAAACCACGAGCCACAAGACGCGCTTTATAGCGCTCAAGAGATCCATCAGAGCGGGTCTTAATTTTATAGACCCACTTACATGTGATAGGACGAACACCAGAAGGGAAGAGACAAGATCCCAGGTGCCTGTGCGCTCAAGCGCAGCAATCTCCTCAGCCATGGCAAGCTGCCATTCAGGATGACACGCAGCATCCCGATAAGAAGTCAGCTCGGAAACTACAGAGAGGCCATACTGACTAGGGGAGTAACGATCTGGAGCACGACGCTGACGAACAGGTCGTGAGGAAGAAAGCTCATCCGCGGAAGATGACTCATCAGAAGAGGAGGAAGAAGGAGGCGCAGAGGAAGGATCCGAAGCTGGAGACCGAGGAGAACTAGGGGAACTAGACGGAGGAGAGGATGGCGCCGAAGACAAAGGAGACGCAACACAAGGAGGAGGTGAAGGAGAAGAGACAGCGGAAGGTGTATCAGGAAAAAGAAGAAAGGAGAGATCATCCGTGGGGTAAGTACCAGAGGTGGGGCGAGGATATAAAGGACGCGTTTCATCGAACGTGACATCACGAGAGATGCGCATGCGACGACCAACGGGGTCCCAACAGCGATAGCCCTTATGCTCATCACTGTAGCCAAGAAAAACACACTCAACAGACTGAGCGGTTAGTTTGGTGCGTTCACGAGGAGGGAGAAGGACATAGCAAACGCAGCCAAATAAACGAAGAGCCGAGTAGTCTGGACAGGATCCAGAGAGACGCTCGAGAGGAATGCCACCCTGAAGAGCAGCGGAAGGCTGAATATTAATGAGGTAAGTCGACATAGCGACAGCCTCAGCCCAGAAATGCCGCGGAAGAGAGGAAGCAATCATCATAGCGCGGGTAGTCTCAAGAATATGGCGATGCTTACGCTCGGCGACACCATTTTGAGCATGGGCGCCGGGACACGAGAACTGAGCAAGGGTGCCCTGCTCAGCAAGGATACCCCGCAGGTGCTGAGAGATATACTCGCCTGCAGAATCAGCACGAAAAACACGAATAGGCGTGGAATACTGGATACGAACCATAGCCACAAAACGCTAATAAATACCAAGCACCTCGCTGCGAGAGCGCATAAAAAATAACCAGGTGTACCGTGAAAAATCATCAATAAACAAAATATAGTATCGATGGCCCCCTTTTGAAGCAAAGGGAGCCGGACCCCACACATCTGAATGAACTAAATCAAAAGGTCGCTGAGATACAGACACACTAGTAGGATAGGGAAGCTGAATCTGTTTACCTAACCTACAACCCTGACACGAATGTAGCGACGATACATCTCCTGAGACAAGCCCCAGAAGATCACGACGAACTAAAGAAGATAAACGGGAGTCACAAAGATGACCCAGCCGATGATGCCACTGCTGAAAGGAGCCAGTGACAGAAGCAGCAACCGCAGAAGAAGTGGCAGAAGAAGTGTCGGCAGAAGGAACGCGAAGCCAGAACATATAGTACAAGTACAGGTGCAAATATACAGGAAACCCCTAACATATGGGGAAACTACAATACACACAGATATACTCTAACATCACCAACGGACAGGCTAACTGGCATGCATCAGTCCGCGTTTGGAGAAACTTTGCCAACTAATGCTGTCAACAAGGAGTGCATGCCTTCTAATATAATGTCACGTTTCCTCCTTGTCAAAATATCTAGAAATAATACTACATACATGCGAAGCTCCTACACGTTTCCTTCGTAATTAAGTGACATCCAGGAACCATGCCGACATGACTCCAAGGCAAAGTGCACTTCTATTCTTTTCTCTCATACACACTAACTCACTATAGTACTACTTCTAGTTAATCTCCATCGATGCATGGTGGACATGCATGCACAGGTCAGGTTGACTTTCTATTTTTCATTAATTCTAATTCATACTGTATGTCAAGATTTAAACACTGAAATCAAGATAATTAGAAGTTCATTTTTTTTACTTAACTTAAATAAACAACTTTCAAAATCAAGGTTTTTACAGCAGAGGCACGGGGTGGATCTTGTCTCGCCTGAGCAGAACACCTAAGCAAGGGGCACTGACGGCGGAGCCCTCCACGCTGGGCTGGGAATGAGGAAGAGAGTGGGCGGGGCAGAGCTTGGTGCGAGCGGCAGACTGCATGCGGTCGAACGAAGCAAAGGAGAGGGTAAAAGAGAGTTATGCTTTTCTTTTAGTAGTAGGTAAATAAAAGAGAGTTAAGTGGCCATGTAAGTTTGCAACGTGAACTAGCCGGGCTGGGCCATATGTGCGTTCACGCCTGGTGTACCAACAGAAAACGAGTGCTGCTTCGACCGTCACGTGGAACCAACCTAATACAGACCACGTTTAGTCCCATCCTGCTTTTTTACGTGGAGCTCCACCTGTTTATATATGTTTTCACGTTGCTTGGAGTATCAGCCCGTTAATCAACAAGTAGCCGTCGTTGTTTGCTTTGGAGATATATGGTTGCTTAACTGGGATTGTGTGGTGCTGCATGCTGCGCATGGTGCAAGATTAAAGGGTGTTTGGTGTGAGCTAATCAAGGATTGTGGGCTGCCTTGCTGCGCATGATGGTGCAATATTAAGGCGAGATTGTGTGGTGTTGCATGCTACGCATGGTGCAAGATTAAAGGGTGTTTGGTGTGAGCTAAATAATCAAGGATTGTGGGCTGCCCTGCTGCGCATGATGGTGCAATATTAAGGCGAGATTGTGTGGTGCTGCATGCTGCGCATGGTGCAAGATTAAAGGATGTTTGGGTTGTTTGGTGTGAGCTAAATAATCAAGGAGTGTGGGCTGGTTGTTTGGTGTGAGCTAAATAATCAAGGAGTGTGGGCTGCCCTGCTGCGCATGATGCAATATTAATAAAAGTACGCTGATGCAATATTAAGGCGAGATTATGGGCTAGATACATCTGAATCTAGAAAAATGTGAAAATTGAATTCCTCTCTAAGTAGTAACTAAGCGGAGAGGTTGTGGACGAATTAAACGGGATGGTTCAACAAAGAATAACTTCTTACGCCGCAACAATGCGCGCCGGCATTTTGCTAGTAAATAATAATACTTCGAAAATTCATATTTTAATATTGGTAAATAAGAAAAAAAATATACCAAAATTCTTATAAAAACAAGATCTACATTTACAAACTTGTTTCAATTATTTTTGTATTACTTAACTAATATTTATTATTTATTTAGTATTTATAAAGTGAATAAACTTATAAAAAACATATCTTATTATTTTAAAATCACAAAAATACTTATAATATACCAAAATGATCACAAAAATAAATTCTACACATTAAAAATGTCAACTATGACTTTTGAAGTAAAATAAAAGATAAAGGTGTAACAAATCTTAATTTAACTATTTTCTTTTATTTTAATTCATTAAAAATATATAAACCTTTACTATTGTCTTTAGTATTAATTGTTTAAAGTCCACAGATGTAGTAATAAGTCAATTAATGTTAAGTGAAGCTAACATAAGCCTAACCATTTTAAGTTGTATTTACTAAAACTACCCTTCAGAATTAAATAAAATTTTCTCTCCAAAGATAGTTTACCAATTATAAAATCAACTAAAATAGTATATTGTTTATCACAAGAAACCTATGCACTTGTAATATAACCAAACTTTTATTTACTAATTCCTTCACCAGTTTAGGAGTCCACTTAAAGATTTAAACCAAATTCCAAAATAATTGAAGTAACACCTATTATTACTTATTAAGTATAACCATTGATTTTAAAATAGAAAGGAAATGCATCCACTTATGATATGGTTGTTTAATGTAGTAATGTCTTCCTTTTTAATAATCTTAGCTAATAAGAAAACCCTAAAGTGTTAACTTTAACTTTAAATACTTGTTACTTTGTAAAAGTAATCTTCCTCAAAAGTTATTCTTTTAAGCAACATTAAAAGTAAACCTTGAACACTTCTATAAAGACTCTAATTGAGTCTTAATCTTGTGTAAGAAATATTTCAAATACCACACCCATTTGAGTGTTTTAATATTGCATATTACTTATTGTATTTACTTATTGTTTCACACACACACTCTCACAAGCCTTAATAAGACGCACAAGTGTGAATTTGTTATAAATGTGAACACATTCTAAAGAACTAATTCCCAGTTTCCAAACCCTAGATTAGATACGACTATTCCGGGGACTCGCCTTTCTCAAATTGCATTACATTACTTATGTATCGTTGCATCTTGCTTCTTTAAACATTAGTCCTTACCGGACCAATGATGTTATTTATAGAATTTGGATCTTCTATTGTCTTGAAGACCGTGAGCGCATAATCTTGCAATCACAAAAGGCAAGTTCACAACTTGCTCATGTCCTTTGATTATTTTCTATGCTTGTAACTCAACTATGTCATCACCTGCATTTCAAAAAGGACAAAACAAATACTATTTTCATAATAATATGATTATGGATTATTTACCAGATGGTAATAATCTACTGATACAGTTTCAGTGGTAAAGGAACATAATATCTAGGACTTAACAACCAATGTCTCCAGTGATTCTAGCGCCGTATATTACGCGTCAACCATGAGATTTGGAGTGGGACAGAGAAGTCAGTTGTATCTTTTCCCTTTCATATCGAGGCAAGTTGACCTTATCGTGAGGCTGTTGATTTCTCGTGGAGTGCCAGAGAATCCAGTACATGGGTGGGACCCCTTAGTTCCCCACGAGCTAGGTGTCTAGATTATCTGTGCATAGCTGTCTAGGTCCGAGTTCACCATAGCTGATGGTGACCGCCAGTCAGAGCTACTTACAGAGTCTTCAGGAACTTATTATGGTTATAGCTTGCCCTAGTTGGAGGCTTAACGGAGGTGTAGTCAGCCCCGGAGGATCGTGCAGACATATGGGGTCGCGGAGAGGGCAGCGATTGGCTTGGATCTTAAGTTGGGCCTCAAACCAAGGAAGTTTGAATGGGGACATACTCCCGGTTGTGCAACAAAGCTTATGGTCTCTTGTGGGAAAAGTGACGCACCTTTGCAGAGTGTAAGAATCGTGACATGTTACTCCCTGTTCCGGGAAGGAGCTACGAACGTGGCAGGAAAGGAACTCCATGAAGTTTTGGTCAACCTGTGAAGGCTGTCGGACATTGTTTTCAGAATAAATGCAACCTTCGAAGAAATGTTTATGAAAACCTGCATTGCCTACGACCTATGGTCTTTGGCTGTAGATATAGTGCATCATACACTCCTTTTTAGTGAACTTGCTGAGTACACTCGTACTCAACCGTACCTTCTTAACCCTTGCTAGGTTCTAAGTCATTGAAGACGACGTCAACATCAATTTTTGCTCAAGAAACCATCATCGACAACTCAAGTTATTCAATAAAGTTAATATATACATCAGTTGAAGTGAAGATAAAGTGTCGGTTTAGATAGGAGTAGATTCTCTAGCCACAAAACCTATTTCTGTAGAGCATTGCAATAGCAGCAATGGCGAGCCAAATAGTTTAGATGCTAGTCTTGGTTACTAGATATTTCTGAGTTAGTATTTCTGGTTCTTCTTTGTAAGAAGTTCTTTCTCTCTCTTTAACCTAGAGTGTTCTCTGGATCTTCTGTCAAGAGTCGAGTTGTAATCTATAGTCATGCCTTGGACCTGCTGTGTTTCTGTTGTACCACTATGAGGGATGTAATACTAGTGAACGGTGTTTCATTGGTGTTATGTCAATGACTATAGTGTACTACATCATGCAGTGGTATGCTGGGTCACCGCAGTAGTGGTGACTCTCCTTAAGATACATGACATGTTGGGTGAACAAATTACAGCAGGGCAATTGACAAACATCGAGAAAGCATACAAGCATATACTAATCATCTTGACTCCTTTGAGATTCGATTGGGCATTACAACATTATACATAGACTGCCATCCAACTGCATCTATGACTAATAATCCACCTTTAGGTTATCATCCGAACCCCCTCCAGTATTAAGTTGCAAGCAATGGATAATTGCATTACGAATTGCGTGTAAAGTAAACAATACGATTGTTCTATGAACAAAGGATTGTTGTTTTCTCCCTAGTAGCAACAGCACATCTAGTACCTTAGATATTTCTATCACTTCCCCAGATTACTAGAGGCATGAACCCACTATCGAGTATAAATACTAACTCTTGGAGTTGCTAGCATCTACTTGGCCAAGATAGCTACTAACAACGGAAAGCATGCAAGATCACAAATAACAAAGACATGATAGAATCAATAATCAATCTGAAATAGCATCTCAATATCCATCGGATCCCCGCAAACACAACATGTATGATTACAAATAGATGATCTTGATCATGAACGGAGCTCACAAGATCTAAACATGATAGCACAAAGGAGGAGAACCAGCCATCTAGCTACTACATGGACCCGTAGTCCGGAGATGAACTACTCACGCATCACACCGGAGGCTTGCATGATGATGAAGAAGGCCTCCAGGGTGAATTCCCCTCTTCGGCAGGGTGCCAGGAAGAGCTTCAGATCCCTCCCGATCTAGGGATGGAGATGACGGCGGCTACAGACTCTTTCGTGGAAATTTGATCGGGTACTTAGGGTTTCTGTATCGGAGGCATCTTATAGGCGGAAGAAGAGGCCGAGGGGGTGCCTGGGCTGGTGATGTCTACACACTTCTATTCTTGTCGACAGTTGTTGGGCCTCCAAGTGCAAAGGTTTGTAGAACAGCAGCAAGTTTTCCCTTAAGTGGATCACCCAAGGTTTATCGAACTCAGGGAGGAAGTGGTCAAAGGTATCCCCTCTCAAGCAACCCTGCAATCAAGATACAAGAAGTCTCTTGTGTCCCCAACACACCCAATACACTTGTCAGGTGTATAGGTGCACTAGTTCGGCGAAGAGATAGTGAAATACAAGTGGTATAGATAATTATAAGTGGTAACGGTGATAGAAAATAACTTGATGGCGTGGAAGAGACTAAAGGCAAACTGAAATAAAGATGGAAGTAAGCAAACGTATAACAGATCTAATAGCAAATGGTGTTTCAGTGCTTAGAAATAAGGCCTAGGGATCATACTTTCACTAGTGAACACTCTCTCATATAAATATCTTCTCTTTATGATACTACTCTTAACTACTCTCCGGTTGAACACTCTAATCGATGGTAGGGCTATAACAGCACACCTCAAAGTAAGCCTTTCCCATCTAGAAAACCCCACACTGTCACCTTGAGCACTAGATGGTTCCAACAAACACCACAATTTCATAAAGACATCCAACTCTAAATATAACTCATAACAAGTATTTGTAATCTCTAGCCTAAGTGTCACCATGGTGTGCACGCTGTCACTTTCACACACATGGGGAGAGCAGAGATCTATTGAAGCACTTGAGTAGCAAGGTAGATCTACTTGATTATAAAGCGCATGAATACAACATGATCATGCATAGATAGAGAGATGAACACATAGCTACCGGTAGAACCCTTAGCCTCGAGAGAGAACTACTCCCTCCTCATCATAGGAATCAACAACGGTGATGGAGATGGTGGTGGAGATCGATGGAGATGGCTCCAGTGGCACTTCCCCGTCCCGGCAGGGTGCCGGAATAGAGACTTTTTGTCCCCCGAATCTCCCCTTCGGTGGTGGCGGCGCTGCAGAACTTTTCGTGGATTTCTGATCGACTACTTAGGGTTTTGGTATCGGGAGGACTTTATAGGCGAAGGAGGCAAGGTCGGTGGCCGGCTAGGGGGCCCACACCATGCCCTGGCACAGCCTGGGCTGGCCCGTGCCAAGGTGGCGTGTGGCCACCTTGTGGCCCCTCTCCGACTCTCCTTCTGGCTCAATGAGTCTTCCGGGAAAATAGTAACTTTGGCTTTTGTCCCGTCCAATTTCGAGAATATTCATTTTCTGACTTCCTGCAACCAAAAATAGCATAAAACAGGCAGCTGGCACTGTGGCTCTTGTTAATAGGTTAGTCCAAGAAATCATATGAAAAGTACTCCAAAGTTGGAACAAAACACAAGAAAGTAGATAAAACCAAGCATGGAACATCAAAAATTATAGATACATTTGCAATGTATCAACATCCCCAAGCTTAACTCATGCTCGTCCTCGAGTAGGTAAGTGATAAAAAGAAAGAATAATTTTTGAGGTGACATGCACCATCATAAACTAGATCAAAGTATTTGTAAAACATTCGAAGCTGGGATCATAGTACTTCAATCATAACATGAAAGACAAAGTTCTAGCAATAAGACAAAGAAACTATGTTGCAACATGAAAAGGCACAAACAAAAGATTCATGAATAACAATGCTTTGCAAGACGTTTGTTTGTTTCACATAAAGAAATCATAGCATAGTGGCATTCAGCTTGTCCCTCATAGAGTAGCAAATATAAATGCATAGGACACCTTCAAAGTTCATAAGAGTGACTAGATACAAATAGTTTAAAACAAGTAATATCAAAGCTATACATCAATCAACAAGTTTTGGGACAATGCGCATAGAACTAAGAATGGCCACTATGCTCTCAAAGTAGGTGCATAAAGATAGAAGGTGGAGACTCAACATAAAAGTAAAAGAAAGGCCTTCATAGAAGGAAGTAGGGATTCAAGTTTCATAAAGAGCTTCCAAAAATTATGGTACTTATTAGCTTTCAGCTCTCATTGCCCCTATCATAAGCATCTTTAAGGTGATTAAGGTTAAAGTGACACAACTAAGAGGATATGCTTGAAAAGTTATAAACCGAAATCTCATGCCCCTTGCTTACGAAGAACGAACCTCATGCTACTCAACTTTAGTCACAAGTAAGCTCTTGTCATTGTAAGTACATGTGTATCATAAAGAACCGCCAACGGCGTACCCCTTGCACATGATACGGGAGCTTTCCCATAATCAAAATGACAAGGCAAGCAGACAATGAGCATCTCAGCGATCTTTTTATTTGCTATTTGCATAGGTTTTTATTGAGGATGCTTCATAGAGTGCTCGTTATGGTGATGCTGCAAGTTTCCACCATGATTAGGCATGGCTTAGGCTAGCGGCCCAGGCGTTTCTCTAACACACATACAAACTCCATGATCTTACAAGTTCCACTTTTATTTCACACCGTCGGGATCCGTAAGCAAAAGAACATGATATCAACGGGGTACAAAGTACAAGTGCAATGTTGAAAGCGTTCCCCATGAAACATGGTTCTGCTAATTTCAACTTATAAAGCGCAAGCATATACGCAACAAAGAAGGACCCAATGGTTCAAGTTTATTAGATGCAAAAAAAGTAAAGTGTGCCATCAAGTTCGTGAGAGCTTTAATCACTAGTTTTCTCATAACAAGTTTAATTTGGAAGGTAAACAAAAGCATGAATATACTTGGAATAGCATAAGGTAGTAGGTAGATATGGTGGACTCTTTGGAATAACTTGGTTTAAGGAGTTGGATGCATGAGTGGAACTCATACTTGGTTGTGGAGGCTAGCAAAAGACTGGGAGCGACAAACTAAGAGAGCAATAATGGCCATAATCATGCAGAGCGACAAAACATCATTGATCAAAGCATAAAGTGATACTACAAGTTGAAAACTAAAGGATTATAAAGGCTATGGTGACTTGAGATAGTCATAACATGGTGTGAGCATGCGCCAAGTCAACCCAAATAAAGCATCAAAGGAGAATACCACTATACTATGCTTTAATATGCTAAAACAACGCATGATTCATCCAAGGCACGTTAAGAAATCTCAATCGTTTATAACAAGTCATGCTACATCAAAGAATACTAAGCATAAAGCCAAAACAATATCAAGCATGGCATGACAAAGCATAGGCCACAGTCAAAAGCAAGCTCTTTTTACCACATAAGCATGAACTTTCTACTCTTTTCCAAACCAAAACCAAACTATTTGAAAACAAATGTATGAAAGAGAGGGTCCAACCAATTTATTCAGAAAACTAAGAAAACAAAGCAAACGAAAAAGAAGACGCTCCAAGAACAACACAACCGTGCATGAAACAATAAAAATGAAGCGTTTGGAAGAAACCTAGGATTTTTATTGATGAAGAAGGGGATGCCCAAGGCATCCCCAAGCTTTGACGCTTGTACTTCTTGGATATTTCTTGGGGTGATACGCGTGGCATCCCCAAGCTTGAGCTTTAGTCCATCATTCATCTCATTACTCATTCCTTTCATACACCTGAAAATTTTCCTTCATACAAAACTTCACACAATCTTTATTAGCAACATTAGTGCACTCAAGATAATAAGTCTCTAGGTTCAGTTCCAACACAAAACTTCCATTAAAACACAAGCTACTGTAGCACTTCCCTCAAAAATCTCAATTCCCCAAAAGAACTCAAAAAGGAACCAACAAGAAGCAAATGCAGAAAATGGCAGAAATCTGTCAAAACAGACCAGCAGGTAAAGACGAATTTTTTCGAAGACCTTATGTTGCTCAAATCAAAAAGTGTTGAACTAATAAAAGTTAGATAACAACCTGGGGCAGAAGCACAAAAATTCACGCCTCAAAAGGACGTACAGAGATTATACACGAATATTTACGGTGAAGCACAGAAGTCTGTTTCGGGACAGCAACTTTCCCAATCATTATTTCTCTCTCATTAGAGGTTACTTTTGGCACGAAAAGCAAATAAAAAGGATAAGGAGCGGTTATTATAGAGGTAATAACTTCCAAGACTCATCTAAAACTTTTGGGTTATCTCCCAATAAGTACTTTTCTTTAACGCCTTTAAGTTAGGCTTGATAGTTTGAGAAGATGCTCACATAAGAAATATGAATTGAAGTAAAAGAGAGCATCAAGAAGCAAATTCAAAACACATTTAACTCTAACCCACTTCCTATGCATAGGAATCTTGTAAATAAACAAATCATGAAAGCACAAAGCAACAAGCATAGGAAAGCAAAACAAGTGCAACTTCAAGACTTTCAACATAAAGAGGGGAAACCTAATATTATTAAGATTTATAAGACCATGTTTCCCTCTCTCATAATAACTTTCAATAGCATCATGAATAAAATCAACAATATAACTATCACATAAAACAGTCTTATCATGAGCCACATGCATATAATCATTATTACTCTCCACATAAACATAGTCATTATTATTAATTGTAGTGGGAGATAATTCAACAAAAGAGCTATCATTATTATTCTCATCACCATATTCATCAAATATAGGAGGCATATTGTAATCATAATTAATTTTCTCCTCAATAGTAGGTGGACTGAGAATATCATATTCATCATTGTAGTCATCATAAATTAGAGGTTTGGTATCATCATAAGCAATAGAATAGCTATCTTCCAAAGCTAGGGAACTAAAAAGATCATTTTCATAAAAACTAGCTTCCCCAAGCTTAGACTTTTCCATAGCATTAGCAATAATGGTGTTCCAATAATTCATACTAATAACATTGCTATTGGCACGCAAACAAAGTTCCATAGGTTTTTTAATTTTCTCTTCAAACACTTCATGTCCTAACTCAAGATAAATACTATAAAGCTCTCTATTTTTGTTGTTGATTTGCATTAAGCCTAACTAGAGAAAACAAGAAACAAAAAGATGTCTTGTAGAATCTAAAGGGAATAACTTTGAGTACTCACACTGGAGGATGTGAGTACCTTTTACCTTACCTCCCTGGCAACGGCGCCAGAAAATAGCTTGATGTCTACGCACTTCTATTCTTGTAGACAGTTGTTGGGCCTCCAAGTGTAGAGGTTTGTAGAACAGCAGCAAGTTTTCCCTTAAGTGGATCACCCAAGGTTTATCGAATTCAGGGAGGAAGTGGTCAAAGGTATCCCCTCTCAAGCAACCCTGCAATCAAGATACAAGAAGTCTCTTGTGTCCCCAACACACCCAATACACTTTTCAGGTGTATAGGTGCACTAGTTCGGCGAAGAGATAGTGAAATACAAGTGGTATAGATAATTATAAGTGGTAATGGTGATAGAAAATAACTTGATGGCGTGGAAGAGACAAAGGCAAACTGAAATAAAGATGGAAGCAAGCAAACGTATAACAGATCTAATAGCAAACGGTGTTTCAGTGCTTAGAAACAAGGCCTAGGGATCATACTTTCACTAGTGAACACTCTCTCATATAAATATCTTCTCTTTATGATACTACTCTTAACTAATCTCCGGTTGAACACTCTAATCGATGGTAGGGCTATAACAACACACCTCAAAGTAAGCCTTTCCCATCTAGAAAACCCCACACTGTCACCTTGAGCACTAGATGGTTCCAACAAACACCACAATTTCATAAACACATCTAACTCCAAATATAACTCATGACAAGTATTTGTAATCTGTAGCCTAAGTGCCACCATGGTGTGCACGTTGTCACTTTCACACACATGGGAGAGCAGAGATCTATTAAAGCACTTGAGTAGCAAGGTAGATCTACTTGATTACAAAGCTCATGACCACAACAAGATCATGCATAGATAGAGAGATGAACACATAGCTACCGGTAGAACTCTTAGCCTCGAGAGAGAACTACTCCCACCTCATCATGGGAATCAGCAACGGTGATGGAGATGGTGGTGGAGATCGATGGAGATGGCTCCGGGGGCACTTCCCCGTCCCGGCAGGGTGCTGGAACAGAGACTTTCTGTCCCCGAATCTCCCCTTCGGTGGTGGCGACGCTGCGGAACTTTTCGTGGATTTCTGATCGACTACTTAGGGTTTTGGTATCAGGAGGACTTTATAGGCGAAGGATGCAAGGTCGGTGGCCGGCCAGGGGGCCCACACCATGCCCTGGCGTGGCCTGGGCTGGCCCGCGCCAAGGGGGCGTGTGGCTACCCTGTGGCCCCTCTCCGACTCTCCTTCTGGCTCCGTGAGTCTTCCGGGAAAATAGTAACTTTGGCTTTTGTCCTGTCCAATTTCGAGAATATTCATTTTCTGACTTCCTGGAACCAAAAATAGTAGAAAACAGGCAGCTGGCACTATGGCTCTTGTTAATAGGTTAGTCTAAGAAATCATATGAAAAGTACTCCAAAGTTGGAACAAAACACAAGAAAGTAGATAAAACCAAGCATGGAACATCAAAAATTATAGATACATTTGCAATGTATCAGATGGCCACACCACCCCCTGGCGCGGGCCAGGCCTAGTCGCGTGGCCAGGTGGTGTGGCCGCCCTCTGGCCTCTCTCCGTCTCGTATTCTGGCTCCGGGTGTCCCTCGGTGAAAAACTGACTTTGGCTTTTGTCCCGTCCAATTCCGAGAATATTCATTTTCTGACTTTCCTGGAACCAAAAACAGCAGAAACTAGGCAGCTGGCAGTGTGGCTCTTGTTAATAGGTTAGTCCAAGAAAGTGTATAGAAAGTACTCCAAAGTTGGAACAAAACATAAGAAAGTAGATAAAACCAAGCATGAAACATCAAAAATTATGGATATGTTAGCAATGTATCAACGTCCACATTTAAACTAGATATTATTCATAATTTTGATAAAATATCTCTCTAAACCCTGCCAGTAATGCTAATATTCAGAGGGGTATGCAATCCTTTCTTTTATATTTTTCCTGCGTAGATACGAGATTTCCAACAACTAGAAGAAACCAGGAGCCGTAAGACGGAGGCAGACACTTTAGGTCAAATAGAACAACTTTTGTGAAGGGATCCCTATATAAAGAAGCCTCGGGCGATGAGAAAACAAGCCATACCTCACCAAAAAGTCTCTGCCACAGATCACCAGCCGCCTCCAGATCTCCAAACCCTTCTCCATCTCCATAGCCATATTCCACCAATTGTAATAGTAGATCTCTTCTTTGATTGGCAGCATTGTAAGACTATTGCTATCAATCTTATGATTTTCATTACAATGTTTGTGATTGTTGATCTCATCTCTATGTGTGAGTAGTTCTCCTTGGGCTAAGGGCTTCGGCCTAGCCATGTAGCAATTGTGCATGTTATTTATCATAGATGGGATCGTGTATTAGTTTGTATGATATGATGATTATTTTATCCTCTCTCGCCTCAATCCCGGGACTTGTCAGGTACCCAAGACCCCAAGGGTTGAGCCAGGTATAGGGAGTATGAGTAATGACTGATCTGCAGGTTGGGAACCCCAGTGACAGAAGGGGTAGTACGGCTGTATGTGAGGGATTTACTTGGGATTAACAGTGACATCACAACGCATATCATTAGTTCTCTTTCTTCTATGGATGAGACTGGTAGGTTATTGCTCTAAGCAGTTACGAAGGCAATAGCAATTATGGATGCACTGCCCACATATGATTTATCTTGCTCTAAAAAGTACATGCATACTTTATTTCTATCTTTTATTCCCATTAGATGTTTTGCATAGCTACAGGTGAAACCGAACGCCCTAGGCCCTCTCTCTCCATCATCGACAACAACAAAAAGACGCAAGCTATTGGTCCGGTAAAAACACAAAAGGAATTCTAAAACTCCCGAAGGTCCGTTAAAGTAACTTCACTACGCATTTGCTTCCCAAGGATTCAATAGCCTAGGTCTACTAGGGAAAAGGAAGCTACACTACATTCGTAATCCGGATCGAAGGTATCACTTACCGACGAGAAGGCGGAAGAACATCCCATTCGTTGGCAATTTTATTAACCATTCCATGAGTGTTGCACTATTTACTAGTCATGTCTTAGTCAAATTAAGGGCGGTACTTTAGTTATGCTTGTCTATGATCGATAAACTGTGCTCCAAGTCGTCCATAACTGCGGACACGGCTTTCAGAAAGATTTACCCTGCAGGGGTGCACAAATAGCAACACACACATGATCAACCTCGGGAAGAACCAAATAAAACGCAACGAGACTTCATGACAATTCATTCACATGATTCATAGATTATTTCAGGGGGCCACCCCCAATAAGTTACCAGTTACGAAGTTGGCGATGGACCCAGGGTGTGTGGTGACAGCTGTAAACGACCGGGAACCCAAAAGTGTGCCTAGGCTTGTCGATACAACATAAACGTGGCACGGGGTCCCTAAACAATATAGGTGCTCCATGCATAATCGTAAATAAAACAGTAAAGCATGGCATAAGTATAGGATAGTAATAAAACCACAAACTAGTTTGTGGCCCCAAGAAATAAAGTTCGAATCAAGCTCGGGCGAAGGGGGATCTACAGAGTCTCCCATATGTGGATAGTGCGAATAGTCAAGGAACAGGAATCAAGTACTCGGGGTCCTATGGGACACAAGTGAGGTTAAAGAACCAAATAGCAGATAATGCTCACAGATGCCTCTTTCATTAGTTCTCTACTCAGATTAAGTTGTTTAGGTACCTCATTCTTCAAAGGCTCGCACAAACCCTACACATGCAATTCTACGACTCGCCTGGCTCAACAACTCCTGCAGTAATGGCTCATGGGATGGATGTACAAGCTTCAGTGGGGTTTAAAAGTAAAGGCTATGGAATACTTGGGATTCAATTTAATGCAGTCGCGATGCAATGATGCAAGAGTAAGATAGAAGCATAGGTACTATATGTATGCAAGCATGGGGAATTGCTTGCCTAGTAGTTTAGTTGTGGAATAAGAAGGATCCGGGTAATACTCCTGAGGCTCCTGGTATTCTCCTTGCTCAGTGTCTATCCGGATAAAAACCAAACACACAAGGGCTGAAATAAATACATTGCACAATCATATAAATCATATGCATCGAGCAAACAAAGTATGCCATGATGGAATGATGCACAATTGCATGGTATAACATAGCATGGCATGGGTGAGGTGTGGAAACAATAATAAAGCACTTTATTAATTTATTTAGGCATGTTTTACCCTCATAATCAGTTCGGATTATTCAATATTTATATGATGCATGCTTCAATTCATATCATGGAATGCATAATCAAAACGGGATCATCGTGCTGATCGATTTAGACATATTATTTGTCAAAATTTGGAAATACGGAATTAAAGTTATAGATTTATTTAGAAGGGATTTCTATTTTCGTGCCCCTGGTTCGTTAGTTGTACTTAGTTTTCCCCAGCCGCTTAGTATTTCCTCACTTTTCCCCTCCCTCCATTCCGAAAACCTCACATGCGCTCGGACGGGGGGATGCCGTCAGGTCAAAGGCTTGACCGTTACATGCTGACAAGTGGGACCGGGTTGGGGCGGGTCCTACATTGAGCATTACGTTACGTCGCCTCAACCGTTACGTGCTGGCAGGTGGGGCCATGTTGGGACGGGTCCTGCATACGTGGTGAAGGGTGGGGCCGTGTTGGGACGAGGCTTGCATACGTGGTGAAGTGTGGGGCCGCATGGAGACACGTCAGACCGTCATTCTCGCTCCGAGCCTGGAACAGCTCCCACACCGCCCCTCCACTCTGCTCCCCCATCATCGTGCCTCCTACCTAAGAGCCCTCCTACCTTATGTCTTCCTCGGCCCCTGAGCCGCCCCTCCCCCTAGTCACGGAACCCACTCTGGCTCCTCTTCCTCCCCCGCTAGATCTACCCCTTTCGCGGAACAATATGCAATGCTAGCGGCTGTACCGGTCCTCCCTGTCGAGAGTGGAGAAGATTGGGTGGAATCGGAGGGATCTAACGCATGGATTTCATCTGGGTTAGTATTGTTTCCCTTTGTGGATTGATTATAGGCAGTAATTGAGCGCGAATCGCAGGTGCTCAGCTAACTGCCTTGCTTTTCGAATATGATTGATCTAGCGCTGGCATTTCGGCTGGCGGTTAAACTGGATACTAGCGTAATTCGTGGTTGTGAACGGTATCTCTCTGGATTTTACTTCCTAGTGGTGGTTGCAACCTCCATAACTCTCAGAGATTTGAAAGATAAAATATATTCTAAATTCCCTGGAGCAATGGCGATTCAGTTGATTTGCAATATTTCAATATTAGCAAGCAAAGATTGCTCCCACTAACTAGCGAAGCTGATCTGGTAATGCTTTTCTCTTTGAATGTTGCTGAATGTTTTGGTCGAATTCGTCTCCATGTGCAACCTAAAGTTGAACACACAGAAAAGAGGGCTAAAGCATCATCTGGTGGTCAGGCATCATCAGGTGGTCGGGCATCATGTGTCTCTACTATCTCTGCTAATAGTGTGTGCCCCCACGGTCCTTGTAGGTCCACATCAGTACCATCTGTTCGTACTGCGAGTATAAGCCAAATCGCTTGTGCAGCCGATGCGAAGGACGAAGCAGAGCTTGCCGAGGGAGCGCCTCCACTAGATGACGAGGATGAGTTGAAGTTTCCTGAATTGGTAGATAGATTCAGTAAATAGGCACTAGAGGATCAATACATCGAGGAATTGGCCCATGGTACCAGATTTGATGACACTGATGAAAAAGAGAACAAGGAGAACAATGACAGTCTCGTTTTAGCCGAGTACGATGGTGAGGACTTGCCAGTAATTGAGTAGGACAGGAACAATCCTAAGATTTCAGAAGGCACCGTATTTGAAATGATGCGGCACTGTCATAATGCCCTTACTACATATTGCATCTGCACCAATAATGATTATGTTGTTATTAAGAATGAGCCAGCAAGGTTCACAGTGAAGTGCCCATACAAGAGGTGTAGGTGGAGGATGCACGCATCCACTATGCTCAGGAGCAGTTTGGTTCAGGTATTACAACCAGTTGTGTATTTTAGATCATTGTGTAGAATTTGTTAACCGTACCTGATATTTTCATTATGTTTTCAGATAAAAGGTAACTAGTTCGAACATTCTTGTCCACCTCAAGGGGGACAGCCAAAGGAAAAAACAAAACTAACAAAGACTAGGTGGTTGGCATATGCAATCATGGATTGGATGAGAGCGAACCCATCACTTGGTGCAACAACGCTCATAAAAAAAGTTTCTGAAAGTTTAATATTATAGTACCTTACATGCGGATGTTCTATGCAAAGTAAATGGCTCTTGATAGGATTAATGGTCCATGGAATGAAAGTTTTCAGTTGCTTTACAACTTCAAAGCTGAAGTGGAGATGGCTAGTCAGGGTAGTGTTGTATAGATAGACAGGCATATAGTTCAGTACAAAATAAGAGGGAAGACAATGGATAAGGAGTGCTTTAGAAGGGCTTTTGTTTGTTTTAAAGCTTGTTGGCAAGGGTTTCTGGATGGTTGCATGCCTTTTTTGGCCGTGGATGCAATAGCTCTTCACGGCAGATTTAAAGGACAGCTAGTAGCTGCTACTGCAGTTGATGGCCACAATTGGATGTTCCCTGTTGCTTTTGGAGTTTTGGAGATTGAGTCAGAGGAAAGTTAGACTTGGTTTCTAGAGAATTTGCGCAACCTTATAAGTCATCCACCAGGACTTACTATCCACACAGACGCTTGAAAAGGTTTGGAGAAAACTGTAGAAGCAGTATTCCCCGGAGTGGAGCATAGGGAATGTATGCGACACTTAGTGCAGAATTTTACAAAAAAATTCAAGGGTAAAGTTTATACTGACAACCTATGGCCAACTTCATACACATGCAGTTTGAGGAAGCATCTGTATCATTTGGAAGTGTTGTATAAACAAAAACTTACGGTGAAGGAGTAGTTGGATGCACATCATGGAATGGTGTGGTCAAGAAGCCAATTCAATGAAATTTGCAAGGTAGACTATATGACAAGTAACCTTGTAGAGAGTTTCAATGCAAAGGTCAAGTCATTGAAAGGGCTTATGCTGTGGCAAATATTTGATAAGATTAGGCAGATGATCATGATAAAGATCGATTTGCATCAGAGAATTGCATCAACAGTATATGCTGGCCAACTCATCCTCCCATCTTTGATTAAGGCATTGCATGCCAGGGCAAAACAATTGAAGATGAAATGCATTAGAAAAGGAATGGAGGTTGAGGTAACGTACACTGATAGTAAAGATAGGCAATGGAGGTATCCAGTGAGTTTGGCTGACAGGACATGCCATTGCAGGCAATGGCAGCTCCGTGGGAAACCCTGCATACATGCATTGTTTTTCATGGGTGTTCTAGGAGGTGAAGAGGGTGAAGTTGATCAATACGTGTTGGAGTATTTCTCCGGTGCCAAATTTAGGGTAGCATATGCTCAAAATGTTCCAGCCTTGTTGGGAAAATATCAATGGATGGAAGTGAATCCAAGCTTCAAGCTATACCCTCCAGTTTTTACTAGACCAGCAGGTAGGCCAAGGAAGAATAAGATGAGATATAGTGCAGAGGGTGGTGCACCACCTCGACGACGTAAGTGCAAACGTTGTGGGATCCTAGGGCACATTGCTAGGCTTTGTAAAAATGTAGTGGACCCAGCTTATGGAATGGATGATCAGGCGGGAGCAGCAAATGCAGATGAGAATGAAGCATATGAATGAGAGGAGAATGAAGCAATGGATACATTACAGATTGAACCAACAGATCGAGAGGATATTGAACCAGATGCAGGGGAGATTGAACCAAACGCAAGGGATTTTGAACCAGATGCAGGGGAGATTGAAGCAATTTATTCATAGGAAGTAGAGTTCAAAAGTAAAGGAATTACACAAGAGGATATTGAAGAAATGATGCCAATGAATTTTGAACTGTATGAACCAATGAATTGAAACATGGTTGAACCAATTGTACGACACACTGAAGCACTTGATTCATTTGATGCAGAGAAGAAGAACAAAGTGAACAAACGAAAGAAGCTGATGGTGGACTCCGAGAATATTCCAGCTAGGATCACCCGGAGCAAGGTGGCGAACTCCGAGAATATTCTAGCGAAAAACACTAGGAGCAAGAAAAAATGAATTTGAACTATTAATTTGAATTTGTATGGTGATTTTGAACTACTGTCAATATTTGTATTGAATTTGAACTACTGGCAATGTTTGTGACGCTTCCAAGTTTGTATGTTGGATAACCCCATAATGTATGTGTTATTGCAAGTTTCTATTGTCATAAACCTAGTTGCTTAGCACTGCTCAGTTTTGCCCTCTACATGTGATCAACACATGGGGTTTAGCTAGTTCATGGCTTAAACCATAGCAAACGTTGACCAATTGATCCAAAATTTGGCACACTTGTGTATCGTGGATTGATTTACCATATGAAATTGGAAATTTTGGATTTACTTGTAATCAGCCACATTTTTCTTTTTCTAAGTGATTAAATTCAAATAAATGGTTTTAGGGTTAGTTTAATTCAAAAAATAAGTCAAAACATAGTGCAACCTTCGCATGGAGTCTTGTTATGTTAACTAAAACCTAGCATGAATAATAAAGGAAAAGGAAATAAAGAGAAATGGACTTCTCCCTTAAACCGCTTATTGGAATGAGCTACTAGCTATGAAGATGCATGGCTTTCTACTCAGTCAACCTCCAAGATAACCCATCCCAAAACATACTTTGTTTAAATGAGGCCAAATTTGGCACACTTGTGTATCTTTGAGTTGCAACCAATATAATGTCGGCCAAGATGGATTATTTTGTTCAAATAACACATTTTCCATTTGTTATGCCAAAAGCTTGAATTTCCCTTAGTCATTTTTTATCTGAGCGCCCTTGTTTTCCTTAGCTCTACTCTCCCCTCCCGCTAAAGTTTTCCTCACTTTTCCCCTCCCGCTAAAGTTTTCCTCACTTTTCCCCTCTCTCATGTCTCAGTTTGGCTAGCGCTCTGATTGGTCGAGATGTATGTCACACGGATCTTGGACAACCACTGTTGGATACATCATGATCCAATGGGCTAGAGGTCTCTCTTTCCCGATGGGCGCACCTAACCTTGTACGTAGAGGAGAGCCCGATAGGCTGGATGTCTCTCAGTTTGGCTACGCTCTGATTGGTCGAGATGTATGTCTGATACGTACATTTTCCATCACTATTCTATGTCTTAATTCACTATTATTCATTGATATATTTCGTATAGAGAGGTGATACTTATGTTATTTCATCTATTTTTGCATGGTTGGTGACTTTTGGAGCATGGACCGCTGCAGTCAGGATTCCGATGGAAAGGTGTTGTTTGGAGGCAAAATTCGCGAAGATCAGAAAATTCGGGAAAATATACGGAAAATCCTATTTTCCCAGAAGACTAAGGATACCAGAAGATGGAGTGGAGGTGGGCCACAGGGGGCCCACACCACCCCATGGCGCGGGCAGGCCTAGGCCGCACCTAGAGGTGGTGTGGCCTCCTTGGCCCACTCCAGCCTCTCCCCTCTAGCGTATATCATCCTCCCGAAACCCTAAGACTCGGGGAGCGACCACAGAAAGATTCAGCCGCCTCTACGGGGCGGAAAACACCGAGAGAGAAAGATCTCTCCGGCAGACAGATTTCTGCCAGGGGAATTCCTTCCCGGAGAGGGAAGATCGTCGCCATTAACACCACCATCAAGCTAGAATTCATCGGGATCATCATCATCATCAGCAGCACCATCATCACCATCAGCACCCTCATCACCATCTCCATATTGCTGTAACAATTGAGTTGAATCTTGCATAGTTCATAGGGGAAACTTTCCCGGTGTTGATTACTCTTTGTAGTTGATGCTATTGAGTGAAACATTGAATTATTGTTTATGTTCAGATTGTTATACATCATTATTCCATCTCTGATCATGATCCATATGATGTCGTGTGAGTAATTTGTTTTGTTCTTGAGGACATGGGAGAAGTCTTGTTGTTAGTAGTGGAGTTGCGTTGAGAAAGATTCAATAGATTGTTTTTTAAGTTGTGGTGTACTTCTTCTAGTGGTGTCATGTGAACGTCGACTACATGATACTTCACCTATAAGGGCCTAGGGGAATGCATTATGTATTTGGCTACTAATCGTAGGGGTTGCCGGAGTGACAGAAACCTGAACCCCCGTTAGGAAACCATTACACAAGGGACGTATGGGTCTTAGAGTTCAAAGCTATGGTTAGGTTTCTACCTTAATTACTTTCTTGTACTTACGGATGTTTGCAAGGGGTATAATCACAAGTATGTATTAGTCTTGGATGGGGCAGTACATTAGCACAGGTTCACCCCCACAACACTTAGCAAGCTAAAGAATATTAATCGACTATATGAAGCGAAAGCACTTGACAGTCTTCCCATGTGTCCTCGAGAACGTTTGGTCATCTTAAGTAATACAACCGGCTTGTCCTTTGCTGCATAAAGGATTGGGCCACGTGCTGCATTTTTTCCTATTGTCTTTTATTTACTCGTACTTTGTTTACTTGCTTTATCGAAAAACCCTAAGAATCCGTTTGCTAAGTATTTGCAGAGAATTCCTGATCCATACCACTAGCCAGCACCTTCTTCTCCTCGTTGGGTTCGACACTCTTACTTATCGAAAATACTGCGATATAGCCCCTATACTTGTGGGTCATCAATGTCACACGGATCTTGGTAATGCGCTGAGTTTCTTATTTGGTAATGCTACTACCACTGCTAAGGTAGTAGATAAGCCACCACCTACTGAGAAAGATGTTTTCAAAATACCTACAAGAATTATTGATCCTGTTATGGATAACTACTATGTTGGGTATGGAACTGTCCATCCCGGTGATCATTTACTCTTTATACACGAATTATGCGGGTTGTTCATGTGTGCAGGTATTACTACAGATCAAGTTAAGAAGAAGTTATTCTCATTATCACTGAAAGGAAGAGCTGAGGAATGGTATAAGCTGCTGAAGAATGGTCAAGCTCTGGAATGGGAGGAAATAGTGCCTCTCTTGTATTCAAAGTTTTATCCTCCTAGTGAGATTCATAAAGATCGGAATCAAATATACAACTTTTGGCCTCTTGATGGAGAGAGTACAGCTGAAGCTTGGGGGAGATTGAAGTTACTAATGCTCAAATGTCCCATTCATGAGCTCCCCAACAATATTATTATCAATAACTTTTATGCAAGGCTCCCTCTACATGACAAGGATTTATTGGATGCTTCTTGTGCTGGATCATTCACTCGTATGGAAGAAGAAGCTAAATGGGACCTTCTAGATCGTATTCAAGACAATGCTGAAGCTTGGGAGAATGACAAAGGTAGAAAGTCAGGTATAAATTATGATTATGAATGCATTGAATCTTTTATGGGAACTGATGACTTTCAAAATATTAAAAATGCTTATGGTTTAGATTCTCAAGCTATTGCTTCTTATTTTAAGGCTTTTGCTTCTTATATTGAAGTGCCTAAAAAGAAGTGGAATAAGTATCATGAACCTTATAAAGATATTACTAAGAGTGTTCCTGCAAGAAATACTAAAGTTTATACTACTAATCATGTCTTACCCAAACCTTACATTGAGAAAATGCCTTTTCCAGTTAAGGTAAAGGAACATTCTATGATAGCTAGTATGGTTAATGAAAGTACAAGTAAAGCTGTTGAACCTGATAAACAAATGGTTGATGAACCTATAATAGCAAATGTGAAAGACTTTGTCACCAAGTATGAGGAAGAGGGACACACTATCCTTTGTAAGGATACCTCTAATATTATTTCACATAGTAGTGCTATGAGAGCTAGTATTCCTGTGTTTTCTATTAGAATAAGTGATCATTGCTATGATGGTCCTTGTGATAGCTATATTGTTAAGTTTATGCATGATACTGAAAGCTACTATGAGAGAGGGAAAAGTGTTCTTATGCATCTCAATAATATCAAGTTTCCTCGTTTTATGCTGAAAGTTTTTATGTTGCACTTCTTTTGCCTTCTTATGCAAGTTGCCTCTGGTTTCAATAACTTGTTTGTTTACAAAATCTCCTTGCATAGGAAGTGGGTTAGACTTAAATGTGTGTGTGTTTTTTCTTCTTAATGCTCTCTTCTTCAAATCATATCCCTATGAGAGCTTCTTCAAAATTATCATGCCCATCTTAATGGCTATAAAGAAAGAGCTTTATGGGAGACAACCCAATTTGTTTTTGCTTTTAGTTTGTTTTTGTTTCTTTGAGTCTTGGAAGTTGTTAATTCAGTAATAACCGCTCCTTATCCGTTTTGTTTGGTTTTTGTGTCAAGATCAACCTCTAATGAGAGAGAAGTAATATTTGGAGAAGTTGCTGCCCCGAAACAGATTTTTGTGCTTCACCGTAAAAATTCGTGAGAGACCTCTGTCTGTCAGATTGAGCTGTAAGTTTTTGCGCTTCTGCCCCAGGTTGTTATTTAACTTTCGTTAGTTTTGCACTTTTTGATTTGAGCAACAGAAGATTTTCGAAAAAATTGATCTTTACCCGCTGGTTTGTTTTGACAGATTTTGCCAATCTTGCATTTGCTTCTTTATTCGATTTCCTTTTTCAATTATTTTTGGGTTTTCGGAAGGAGTTGCTACAATAGCTTATGTTTTGATGGATTTCAGTTGAAGTTGGACTCAAAAGGTTTTATCACTTCACTTATACTAATGTTGCTAATGAGAACTGTGTGAAGTTTTGTGTGAAAGAAATTTCCAGGAAGTGGAGATAATGGTGTAATAAGGAAGAGAAAGGTTTTATGACTCAAGTAATAAGTGTATGAAGATGAAGATATTGATGTTATTCAAGTGATGACTTCGGAAGAATCTACTAGATACCAAATTCAGAGACCTGCAGAGTCCGTTTCCAACTAGGTAACAGTTCTGGTAAGAAAAGTTCCGCAAAAATACAATCCAACTATATTTTTGCAGTTTTCAGTTAATACGGAAAGCTACAAAGCGAAAAAGGGACGAAAATGGAGCATGGGTGGCTCACACCACCCTGTGGCGTGGGCCCACCCCTGGCCGCGCCACCAGGTGGTGAGTCCACCCCGGACTCCGCCTCCGACTCGTTTTCTCCCAGTACCTTCCTTTCGATATAAAACTTCGTAATATATAACCCCTCGGATCCCCCGAGGTCCGTATATCGTGTTTTCGTCATGTTTTTGTTTCGATCTGTTTCTGCCAGGACATACTCTTTGAAGGTTTAGAAGCACAATGGTGTCTGCCAAGGTTAAAGGGAAGGAACCTATGGAGGAAGACCTCCAAGACCTCAGGAAGGAGAAGGAGATCAAGAGTGAAGGTGAAGAGGAGGCAAAGCACACCGGCACTACCGTTGCAAGCATTGGAGTGGTGGCGAACCCTGCCAGGATCAGAAGGACTGCACGGATGTCAACTGGAGGGAAGCCTCCGCGTCACTGCTTGGCACCACGGACACCTCCTCCACACACCAAGAATCCCTTCCATACCTTTATCCATAACCATGCAGGAAAAGAAGACTCCAAGTGGGAAGAATGAAAAAAGAATAGCAAGAACTGGAATTCTCAACACGACATGATCATGAGCCGCATTGAGCAAAACTCACAGCTGATTCGTAATCTCACCTTCGAGATTGAGGACTTGGGGAAACTGATCAAAGAGCTCATCGAGAGGATACCACCACCACCTAAGGAGTAATTCGTCATCAGGTTTGGCATCCCCTTGGTTTGTTCCAAGCTTGGGGGAGTGCCGCGATATCATATCACTATCTTCTATCTTTTTACCTTATTAGTAGAGTCATATCATGAATAGAGGAGTTATTATGTAGTATGGTTTGCATTATGGAAGTGTCCCCTCTCTCGTTAGATTTGTATCCCTTGGTGTGAGTTTCCGTTATGGAATATTAATGAGAAGTTCTATCATTCACTCTTTTGCATAGCTTATGTTAGTTTTCAATTCGTGGTTATATGATTGATCTTGTTGTTAGTATTGGTATCACTTTGGGATCATTGAGTTAATTTAGTTGGTTTTGGCAAACCTGACTCGGTCAGTAGCAACACCTTTTTGAGAGTTGAAAAGAAAAAGATAGAAGTACTCTAGAGAAAAATAATTTCACCATCTTTCTTTCTTGATATTGCTCATAAGTCTAGTATTCTCTTGTTAAGATCTTTTGTGCTTCCAAGGAAGATTGCATGTTTGTCTTTATCATTTGTATGTTTGTTTGTTTCCTTCAACTCTTATACTTGCTACCCAGCCTTGCTAGCCAAAAACCTGTACTGAGAGGAATCCTTCTCGTACATCCACTTCCTTAAACCAAAACCTTTGCCATTTGAGTCCACCATACCTACCTAGTAGCATTATTGCTATTCCAAGTAAATTCTTGTTTTGTCTACCTCCCAAATTAAACTTGTTATGCGAAATTTAGTGATTAAAGCTCTCACGAACTTGATGGCACACTTTATTTCCTGCACTTAATAAACCTGAACCATTGTGAACTCTCCATGAAAGTTATATGCTTGCAAATTATAGGCTGGGGATTAGCAGAACCGTGCTGTCACGGGGAACGCTTTCAACACTTGTAAATATATACCCAATTGATACCTTTCTCTTTTGTTTGCGGATGTTGTTGGTGTGAAATAAAAGGGGAGATTGTAAGTCCATGGAGTTATGTATGTGTCTTAGAGAAACGCCTGGGCCGCTGGTCTAATCCATGATGACATGGTGGAAAACTGCAGCGTAACCATAATGATATCTATGAAGCATTCTTCTTATAAAAAAAAAGAGAGATATCTATTGAGAAAAAGAAAATAAAAAAAGAGATACTATGAAAAGAGGAAAAGAGAGAAAAAAGCACCATTTTCCCATGGTAAATAAGAAGATTGCTGAGATACTCATTGTCTGCTTGCCTTCTCATTTTGATATGGGGATTCTTCCGTATCATCGGGCAAGGGGTACCCTGTTGGCGGTTCTCAATGATACGCACATACTTACGATGACAAGAACTTACCGGTAACTAAAGTTGAGTAGCATGAGGAGCGGCCCTCGTACTCAAGGGACTTGGGATTTTCAGTTTATAGTCTGTCAAGCATATAACTCAGATTGGACCTCACTTTCACCTTAATCACCTAAAGATGCCTATGATAGGGGCAATGAGAGCTTAAAGATAGTAAGTATCATAATTTTTGGGAGCTCTTTATGAGACTTGCAATCCCTGCTTCCCTCTTTGAAGGGCCTTTCTTTTACTTTGTAGTTGAGTCAGTAAACCTACTCCCTTCTTTCTCAGCAAGTATTTTGAGTTAATGTGTTTCATTCATCCATATGATGATTTATTCAATCATGTCTCTTATGTTCCTTGTTTTGCACATTGCTCTTATCTTGATGTTTACTACTTTGAAAGCTTTCATTGAAAACCAGCTATTTGTGAACTCCAGCAAATTATCAACTATTCTTCGACCAAGAGCTAAGTTTGCCATTACCAATTATGATTCACTTTATGTATCTTTATTGTGTTTCCTTTACTCATTGCAAGGTGAGTTATATAATAGTGAGTTGTATTCTATTATGATCTATGTATTTGATGAATGTGATGCTTCTTGTCCGTATTCTTTTATCGACTCTTCACTCCATAAACCTGAGGCCATGTTTATTGAGCTCAGTCTCGCTTGGGGACAAGCGAAGTCTAAGCTTGGGGGGAGTTGATACGTCCATTTTGCATCACTATTCTATGTCTTAATTCACTATTATTCATTGATATATTTCATATTGAGAGGTGATACTTATGTTATTTCATCTATTTTTGCATGGTTGATGACTTTTGGAGCATGGACCGCTGCAGTCAGGATTCTGATGGAAAATGTGTTGTTTGGAGGCAAAATTCACGAAGATTAGAAAATTCGGGAAAATATACGGAAAATCCTATTTTCCTAGAAGACTAAGGATGCCAAAAGATGGAGTGGAGGTGGGCCACAGGGGCCCACACCACCCCATGGCGCGAGTAGGCCTAGGCTGCGCTTGGAGATGGTGTGGCCGCCCTGGCCCGCTCCAGCCTCTCCCCTCTGGCGTATATCATCCTCCCGAAACCCTAAGACTCGGGGAGCGACCACAGAAAGATTCCACCGCCTCTGCGGGGCGGAAAACACCGAGAGAGAAAGATCTCTCCAGCAGATAGATTTCTGCGGGGGGAATTCCTTCCCGGAGAGGGAAGATTGTCGCCATCAACACCACCATCAAGCTGAACTTCATCGGGATCATCATCATCACCACCACCATCATCACCATCAGCACCCTCATCACCATCTCCATATTGTTGTAACAATTGAGTTGAATCTTGCATAGGTCATAGGTGAAACTTTCCCGGTGTTGATTACTCTTTGTAGTTGATGCTATTGAGTGAACCATTGAATTATTGTTTATGTTCAGATTGTTATACATCATTATTCCATCTCTGATCATGATCCATATGATGTCTTATGAGTAGTTCGTTTTGTTCTTGAGGACATGGGAGAAGTCTTGTTGTTAGTAGTGGAGTTGCGTTGAGAAAGATTCAATAGATTGTTATTTAAGTTGTGTTGTACTTCTTCTAGTGGTGTCATGTGAACGTCGACTACATGACACTTCACCTATAAGGGCCTAGGGGAATGCATTGTGTATTTGGCTACTAATCGTAGGGGTTGCCGGAGTGACAGAAACCTGAACCCCCGTTAGGAAACCATTGCACAAGGGACGTAAGGGTCTTAGAGTTTAAATCTGTGGTTAGGTTTCTACCTTAATTACTTTCTTGTACTTACGGATGTTTGTAAGGGGTATAATCACAAGTATGTATTAGTCTTGGATGGGGCGGTACATTAGCACAGGTTCACCCACACAACACTTAGCAAGCTAAAGAAGATTAATCGACTATATGAAGCGAAAGCACTTGACAGTCTTCCCATGTGTCCTCGAGAACGTTTGGTCATCTTAAGTAATACAACCGGCTTGTCCTTTGCTGCATAAAGGATTGGGCCACTTGCTGCATGTTTTCCTACTGTCTTTTATTTACTCGTACTTTGTTTACTTGCTTTATCAAAAAGCCCTAAGAATCCGTTTGCTAAGTATTTGCAGAGAATTCCTGATCCATACCACTAGCCAGCACCTTCTGCTCCTCGTTGGGTTCGACACTCTTACTTATCGAAAATACTGCGATACACCCCCTATACTTGTGGGTCATCAATGTCACACGGATCTTGGCTAACCACCATTAGATACATCATGATCTGATGGGCTGGATGTCTATCCCTCCCTTTCCCTGTCGCACATATACCAGCCGCATCTTCCTCCCCTCATATCGACGTACGGTGGCGTGGACCTACGCGTGGGGGTCGGAACGGCTTGCGGCGGCGTGGATCTAAGCGCAGCTGCTAGAACGGCGTGCGGTGGTGAGGATCTAACCGTCTGAAATTCCCATCTCTATTTGTCTCACTTCCGTTCACATCCTCAGATCTGTTGCTGATGAAAGACACTGATGGAAGCCATCATCCGCAACATTAGTGCGAAGGGGTGGTGCCGACAGTGGCCATCGATGAAAGACACCTATGGAAGCCATCATCCGCAACATCTACGGCTGTGGTGCCGACAGTGGTCATTGATGTGACGACGATTGAAGCCATCATCTACAACATCTACGGTTGTGGTGCCGAAAGTGGTCATCGATGCGAAGACAATTGAAGCCATCATCTGCAACATCACTATGACGACGCAGATCAAGCCCTTGTGAACCAAACCTATGGGATGCAGGTCGCGGCCGCGGCTAGCACGTCGAGGTGCACTTTGACGGCGAAGGCCGGATGGGAGCACTTTGCCCGTACTTCTTGGAGTACACATACGTCAGGGAGGGCGCCTAGCTCACCATCCACTTAAAATTGGGACAAATTTAAGCCCAATTTGAACTAAAATTCCGTGACTTAAAATATATGTATGATTTGAATAAATTTGATATGTATTTGAGCCATGATACTAGTGGATATGCTCTAAAGCTGATTCATAAGTAGTAGTACTTGCTTTGATAATCTCCGGTGGGATTGTATAAATTCGATCGAAATATGTATGATTTGAATCTAAATTGATATGTATTTGAGCAGTGAGGATGGTGGATATGCTCTAAAGATGATTCATAAGTAGTACTCCCTCCAACCCAAATTAGTTGATTTAGATTTGACTAGATTCGATTGTATCTTGAGGAATTTGAGTCAACTAACTTGGATTGACAATCTGAGCCACTAATTTGGAACGGGGAATGGATGCTGCCGCCAACACTGTAACTCTACATGGCAACCACGATGGCAGCGACAGAACAGTCAAAAATGATAGGCCCCAACTTGACCCTCTAGGCATTTGGCACACTAACTATGGGAAGCTAGACCCAATGGCAAGCAACTCGGGCCCCACAATGAATTCTGTTGATAACTTTGGGATCGCTAGATCCAATGGCAAGCAACTTGGGTACCACAATGCATTCTCTCAACCACTTTGGGACCGCTAGATCCAGTGGCAAGCACCTCAGGCACCGCAATGCATTCTCTCAACAACTTTGGGACCGCAAAGTGACTAAATTAGCAGGAAGTCACAACCATCTATTGAATAACAATTCTACTCTCTAAATTAGCTATCTATTCAACTAATCTTTACACGTGCCACCCTTCACCACAGCCGCATACTATAACTGCTAGACGCGAATGACAACTACTAAAACTGCCCACATGAATCTACTATTCCCCCTCTTCACTTGAAGTTCATGTTTTAGATTTTCTACGACTTGATCAGATACGGCAAGATCAACCTCAGGTGTTAACTTCTCTTTGCCAATACGCTTTGAACTCTTCCTGGATAGTACGCTTCAGCTCGAATATCAACAGTTTTTATGGGCCAATTCATCACCTAACTTGGCAACCATCTCCTCCAAATCCATCCTATGGCTAGACCACTGAGTTGATTCATCTTGGTATGCAATGTACCATGGATCATCGACCTGTGTAACACACTGTAACAATCCCAAAACAAACCAAATTGGAATCAGTCCGACAGGCCATGTCAGCACTTCAAATTCAACGGTAGTACAAAGAGAAGGAGCTACATGCACTTCCGACGTGGTAGGAGAAGGAGAATGTGGCCATGACATGATCGATTCCCACCCTCGCCGGTGTACCCGCTACGACCAGACATTGAGGACTAATTTGCACCTACAATATCGAGGAAATTACGAGAACCAAATCAATTAGGGTGGGCGGAGCAGGAGCGGATGTCTTAGCAAGCACTACTAGCAATTGATGCGACTGTTCATCGAGCTATGGCGGCGGACCTGCCTGCGGTCGGTATTGCCTCAACGTACAATGCATGCGGATGAAACAAGTGCTAGAGCCATGGTTGAGGTGCAGCGCGGTAGTTCGTCTGATACCACCGTAGGACAGATTCGGCGACGCGCCGCCGACGATGGCTGCTCTGTCCGCCGGTGGGATATGAGCTGCTCGGGGCTGGGGGCAGGGAGCGGATGAGAGAGAGAGAGAGCTGGCGTGTCATACATGACCCCACCTATCAATTATTTCATATTTGCCAATTTTGCATATCTGCCAAACTTTTTTATTGAAATTTGCATATTTGCCACATGACCACCACATGTCCGTGACACACAAAATGGCAAATATGCAAGTTGCAAAGTAAAACGTGGAAAATATGCAAATCCCCCCTCCAGCCCTACATGACGGCCCCACTAGTCATTCGCTACGACGGCCCCATAGAACGGCTCCACATTGTGGCCCCATTGTTCATTGGCTTCGACAACCCTATAGAATGACCCCATTTGTCATTGGCTGCACCGGCCACACAATCAGGAAAAACGGGGCGAACAAGTCAGCGAGAGACGGATGGCTGGTCCGCCGTGTATCATGGCCCCACCTGTCAGCATGTAATGGTCGAGGCGACGTAACGTAATGCTCAACGCATGACCCTCCCAACGTGGTCCCACCTGTCAGCATGTAACGGTCAAGCCTTTGACCTGACGGCATCCCCCGTCCGAATGTGAGGGTTTCAAAATAGAGGGAGGGATAAAGTGAGGAAAAACTAAGCGGCTGGGGAAAATTGAGTACAATTAACAAACCAGGGGCACAAAAATAGAAATCCCTATTTAGAAAAGGCATTTATTGACATTTAAATAATTAAGAAATTTTAAATTGCTCAAAAATTATTTTGGATGGCATATTTGAATTCTTGGCATTTTTCTGATTAGAAAACATATATTATTTGCAAAATTTAAATTTTATAAATTTAAAATTATTATTTAATGCAATAATTCCAAAACGGGTCAAATCTCAAAGGTTTAACTAGTTAGGGTTGACTCAGGTCAAATTTGAATTTAGATCTGGATGGGGTGGAGTGGTTGGGTGGTGGAGGAGATAAGGAAGGACGGGGAGAGCACATGGGGTGGCTTTGATTAGCTTTTGCAGAAGTGGAGGGAAGAGGGCTCGAGCTAGAGTTTTCTTGACTCTCTCTCTCTGTCTCTCTCTTTGTTTCTTGCTCAAGGGAGGAAGGAGAGGGGGACTAGGGAAGGTGGTGATTCGGTATTTTCCCAACAAAGAGATGGGAAGGGGAGGTGGTCATGGCACCACAAGTGCACATGCACAAGCTCAAGCTCAAAAAGGCTCACGGTTTTGGAGAGAAACTAGGGTTAGGGTTAAATGGGGTAGGTTTAGATAGAGTGGAAGGCTAGGTTAGATTAGTTTGGTTGATTCAAATACAAAAATACCATTTAGTTTGAATTCAAAAACAAAGCTCAAATAAAATAAAATAAATAGAAGAAGGTCAAGGGTTATGATTGCATGGGACATGCAACAAGTGACATGTATGCATGTGAGTATATTTTGTGTAAACAAAATATTTGGCACATGTAGGTGATGTGAAGATTTGCCAAAATATAAGATGCAAATAAACCAAGATTTTGAGAATGGAAATGTTTACATGGCATGTTTGGATTGGCTTGGCTCAAGCCACGAGTAGTGTTTATTATTACATGCTCTAGAGGGAGCCATTATTGCATGCATGCACTAGGAAGGATGCTTTTATATTACATGTGGCTCTATTATGTGAAAAACAACATAGACACACATGCATACAAGAAAAAGAGAGTGCATAAGAACTAGAAGGATATATAACAATATTTAGATTAAAGGATCCCCATGTTGGCATGGTTTGGATAAAACCAAGTGGAACAACATCCTTAATACCAATGTAGAAGATAAGAATCCATAATATAGCATGTAGGCATGATTTAAATCCACAAAGATTCAAATGAGGACCCACTTATGCTATATATGGTGGAATTCAAGTAAATCATGGTGTCAAGTGTATATAGGGATATTGTGGCGAGGGTCCACACATTCATGCATGGGCATGATTTAAACTCAAGCAAATAATTAAGGAGACCACATATATATATGCATGGTAGAATCATTGAGCAAGATTGATATGAAAATATGTGGTAGCATGTTAGTGAGGGAATGGAATCAAATAGATATGCCCCAACTCTATTTGGGCATCAAACAATTTAGTAATAAGCAAATGCAATATATTAAGAAGAAAAATATTGATAAGACAATGCAATATGAGGAGAAGAACCAAATGAAAAAGGTTTTATATGATGTTCAAATGCAATGTGGCATGGTGACATGAGCATGATGCAAGAAAAGACATGTAGGAAGTAGGAATATATATACTAGGCAAGTAGAGGCGGGTGTTCGAAATGAAGGTGATCCTCGCGTTCCCAAGTTGATGAACAACGGAATGGTGCAAGTAGACTTGTTGTGAGTCTTGCATTTTCTTGTTAGCAACAAAGGAATTGAAGAACCTGGAGGATTGTTGTGAGGCGATAAAGTTGGATTGAACATAGCTCCAGTGCTCTCGAGGAACACGATAAAAGAATAGACACACTTCTTGAAAGAATTATGAAAAACTACGTCTCGAGGAGAGAAAAGACAGACACATCGTTAGGAATCAAGATCAAAAGCTGTAAGTGAGGATGATTCTTGCTCTCGTCGAAAGAAAATATCTACTTTGGAGAAGTTATTAACCACTATGAAAATAACATTGTTTCTTCTCTCGAATTTAAGAAAAGAAGTTTGGAGAAACAATATTGCCTTCTCACAATAGAGTTCCTAGATATCAACGGAAAGATTAACATAGGGGACTTCTCATATTAGATTCTTCTTGCGCTGGTAAGAACCAAAGGATCACGGAAAAAGAGGTGTGCAGATTCATCTTCGAGAGAAAGAGTGACAAGAGTTTCTGGTGGAATCCTGAGAAAGAAGTTCAATATAGGATATCTGGAGTTATTGTAGAGGTGCTTATTACTTTCCTTAACCATGAGGTTAATGCAATAGATTTTGCGATTGATGGCATCAACCATAATTGGCTTTACCAAGAGAAAAGGATTTGGCAAGTTGGAGTAACAAATATATCTTCCATCCATCTTGTTTGATGATGTCGAGCACCGGTAGAAAGAAGAGGATGGATAAGATTTTGCATTTGCTTCCACCCGATCATTGAAGATTTTCCTCCGTGTTGAAATATATGAGACCATCAACAAGAGATTATTGATTACGTTCTTTACAGAACCCTCCGGAAAAACAAGGATGGAAGTAAAGTATCAAGAGATAATGGCCACTTATAACTTCCGTGGAATGAGTAAAATTGCATTAATCCCCCAATTCAATGTACAAGAGCAAATTATAAGAGTAGTGGTATGGTACCTACTCAATCCCACACCCAAAGCATTACTTCGCACATGAATAGGAAAATCATGCAATCCAACTCTCAAAAAACAGATTGAAGATCTTGACAAGCAGAATTCATGAAGCTTCGTAAGAAAACAAGGAGCTGATGTGAACACTTTGCCGGATCCCAAGTAGATAAAGATGATGATGTTGTCGTCATGTTGGAAGTTCCCAAACCACCGGAAAAAATATATGAAGGAAGATCACTGAAACAGACGATAGGTCCAACAGATAAAACAAGAGAAGCACCAAGGTCTTGAATAGAAGAATTGCAAAAGATCTGAAAAGTCTTCATGGCATCCGTCGGAGTGAGCATAGAAGATAGAGAGGGGATTTCAAAAGGTTTCTTGATGAGCGGAAGACCAAAAGAATTTCTCATCCTTCTTAAGAAGATTCAAGAGAGATATAGTAGTCTTGGGGAAATCTTCAGCAGAATGACGATGATAACTTTCCAAACAAGGAAAAGCTCCGGAGTTGGTTGAAGGTGGAGTATGGAGTTAACAGTTGACTTGATGATTCTAGAATTTCAGCGATGTCTTTAGCAGAAGGGCGTGGCCAAGATAGGTGACTTCAGGAAGCCTGCTGACGTGCGTTGTTCATGAAGCTTGAGAGAAATAGAAGAAGATATTCTTCATATTCACTAGTGGAGAATTGCTTATCAGTGGAGCATATTTTTTGCTATTAATGGCGCATATGGAATGCGCCACTAGTGTTGCGCCACTGATAATTAAGTATCAATGGCGCATATCAAATTTGTGCCATTGATAGTGGGACAACCAGTGGCGCATCTACAATATGCGCCATTGATGTTTTACCAGTGGAGCATATATCCAAATGCGCCACTAATGTTTTATGCGCCACTGGCTGGAAAAAATATGTGCCACTGATGTTTTGTACAAGTATATAGAATACAGGGCTCTCAGGTATTTATACAAATATTTATACAGGTACATATACATGTATTTATACAGGTACACAGCAGTATAGAAACAGAGATAATAGTACAAATAGAATTATACATCATCACATCAATTAGAACCGTACATAGTGACAAGTGCCCGAATATTATACAAGTCTTGCATACAACAAGTTGATCATCATCTCATACATTACACATTAGAACAAGTTAATCATCATCATTAGCCAAGTCCTAAACTACTAAAGGATCGAGTAGAGTACAACCGCAATGGCGTGATGAGCAAGACTGGGAGCACGATTATCAATGGTCCTCAGGTTAAAAGGTTCACATGCATCTCCACATGCTCTCATGTTAATTGGTTCCTGCAAAACAAACAACTAAAAATAAGACAACAAGATTAGTGTTAGTATGTAGTGCTCTCAGATTTACAGTGTAATGCACTGTTTATTGTCATCACTGAGCTAATCTAAATAGTGGCAAGTTTCACCAGGGGTAGTATCTGTTCTTATCATCCAAGAAAGCTTCATCTGAAGAATCATTAGCCAAGGGTCAAATTCAGCAAATCAGATATAGTAAAAAGATAAATAGCTAGGAAATATCAAGTTTTTACTTGATCTGATCCTCAATTCTAACCAAGCAAAACATTGGTACTTGCACGCTACAGGTCCACCTGCAGTAGCTTAGTCACCACATGCAGCTGATGTGTTGTCAACACATTAGTGAAGGCACCAACTATAGAAAAGAAAGGTACTCCTTCAAGTGATACCTTGTCCTACGGTATGGTGGAAGGAAACCCGGTCTCACGGCATACCCAGCGTCAACAAGATAGAATTTTTCTATGAAATTCCAACTATTAGGTACATCAAAAACTGTTAAAAAATATGTGTCTGCTAGGTTTAAATTATTACCTAGAGGTAATGACAACCCATCACCCCTCTCCACAGCATCCGCAAGTATGAGGGCTTCATGAGCTGACCCCTCCCAACCAGCAAGTATATAGGTAAACCTTAAATCAAAGTCTACCGCATCCATAACATTTTGAGTAGTACCATCTTTTCTACCCCTAAAGGCGGCCGAGATATTTGTTGGGACTCTAGCCATGACATGTGTTCCATCAATTGCTCCAATACAATCCTAGTTCATAAATATGTAAGTATGAGTGGAAGGAGGACGAGATGAATATATAGAGTTTTCCAAATAAAAGTAGATTACCTTGAAGTAAGGATTGAAGCGGTTGTTTTCCTAAATTTTAGGGTGTATATTACTAGAGGGAGGACAGATCATCTCACCTCGCAACTCTCCAACAACATACAACACCGCCTTAAAATACCTACTTATTACTTCAATAGATCTTCTAAAAATCGGTTGAAGAGCTCGTAACCTTTTGTTGTGGCCAACTACTAGGAGAAACATGGCTACTTGTTCCTCAATGGAAGTATTAATACTATCTTTCAATAATTCTCTCTCTCTAAACAAATTGCACAAACAAAAAAAGGGAGATCTTTTCGTTCTTAGTTGATCTGAGCAATTTAAGTCAGTAGAATGATAGATATATCTCAAGTTTGATTCCCTAGCTATATCCATATCAATCCTACGACCTAATAACACCGGAGTTTGGTTTCTAGCTCTCCTTGAGATAAAAATCATGTAAGCTCCCAATGCAGCTGCAAGGCCGGCTGCTTGCACGATTAGTTGACGTCGTTTTTTGGCCAAATTATCCATCTAAAGAAACAAAAAAAAATCATTTTCACACACGGGAATGAAACAAACAGGACACACCAAGTATTCATCACGCATACAATTGCATAGAATAAAATCCCTACTGTCCACAACATTAATATCTGAAAATATCATATGTAACCCATAGTTTTTTGCAAAGAAACAGAGGAAGAGACTACCTCAGATGCCTCTATTGGAGAAGTGGACGGGGTGGTGCTGGCAGGAGACGACACCGGCGTGGTGGCCCTGCAGATCGGGTCCCAACGTGGTGGCGGGCTAGCGGCGGCGTCGTGGCGGTGCAGAACGACACGGACGATGGCCTTCTGCCGGCGGGACCGACGGTGGTCGATCTGGTCCAGCGGGGCGGCTGGTCGGCGGGGCAGCTGTTGCTCACAACCATGCCGTGACCCCCATGTTGGCTTCAATCGGAGCTCGGCGGCAGTGGGATTTCGGGAATGGAGGAGTGGCGGCTGGGGAGGCACAGGCGGAGGAAAGAACGGATGAGTAGCGGCTGGGGAGTTGCCCTAGCGCGGGGCCGAGCGGGAGGTCTTCCGCGGACGCGCGGGGCGCAGTTTTTCGGGTCAACTCGGCCATGCTCACATGCGAAGCTGGGTTTTTGCTTCCTAACCTGGCCAGGCCGAGAGCCGTTTTTCGCATGAGATGAGCTTAGCCCTGTGAGTCCACCCGGCCTAACAAACATCGTCTCTGGTGGAAAAAGTGGGATGAGGTGAGATTTTCTAGGTTGGCCCAGGGTAACAAACACACCCTTAGTCTAGCTCCGCCCCTATACGGCGCAAGAATGGCCGCAAGGATGACCGGCTCCTTTGGAATCTCCACCTCACAACTTTTGATGGTGTTACCAACCATGATCCCGTTCTCATTCTTTCATAATTCATTTCATTTATACAACTGCCTTTCTTTACTTTTAATGCAAGTGATAATGTAATATTTTGAAAGTAATTTGTATAATATAATTCAATGGACATGTAAGATTAAACTTTCCTCCTCGGTGCAGATCATGCAGCCAGCATCCTCTCGCTATTGCAGGTTCCACAGACTATCCATCGCCACTCTAGGCATCCAACATGACCACCCTAGGTCACCTCTATTTTTGTCGCCCTCTACGTCTTCGTCCACTACAACTTCACCGTCAGTGTCATCGTCTCGTCTCCGACTACACCACCTGCTCTTCTACTTCAACAACTGCGGACAACATCGACATCTCTCCCTTCGCTGCTCTACGCCATGCTACCGTTCTGGAGGTCTCCTCTGCTAGTCTCTCTGACATGATGACAAGTTCATGATGGTCCCTTCCCTTGCACACCTGATACTGGCAACACTAGGAATGCCTTCGTACCCGACACGTTCCCGAGTCTGGCAAGCTCAGATCGGCGCCTCGTCTTCATCGATTTTGACATGGTCTTCTTTGGCATCGCTCCCCTCCTCTACGACTGCCTCGACCGCGTCACTGACGAGTTCTTCTTTGCATACTCGGTTCTGGCAAAACCTGAGTGTGCGTTCGTCCGCGATGTGCACCTAGTTCTGGCAAAACTATGGCCGCGCATCATCCTCGACGGCTTGGACCACATCGACTTCGACATCGACACCCTCGACGACTGCCTCAACGCATCTCCGTCATCCTCCTCGCGCACTATGCGCATGCGGTTTCACGTGAGGCTACCTCGACACAAGCATCCCCAACCACGAAATCGACCACGGCGACCCTTCGCACGACTACCTCGACCTCAGCACCGCCTCACGCTCTTGGCTCCCTCGACATCGGCACAAGGGTTACCACCTCGCTTGAGCATCATCAGCTTCCTCTATAATGCAAGCTACCGCGCCATGACACCGTCCACGACGTTCCCGGTCCTACTACGGGGGGATGTCAGCCCACTGGTTCTACTTTGGTTTGTCTTCAGTCTGACCTTCCGCGATGTTCCTGTTGTTCATGACGCTACCGCTACAACTGCGGGGGACGTTAGAGTATAATATAAGTTAGGGGTAAATTAGGTAGAGATAGGATTTTGTGTCTTGTCTTATACGTCTATATATATTTGCCCATGATGCTCCATAATACACATGAATAATTTAATAAAAGAATACTCCTCCATGAGTAATAAATATCACGGATATGGTCCCTTTTTCTGGGTTTTCTCCATAAAGAAACCTGACCAAACAGTTTTCTGAACCTTGAGTTCCATCTAAGGCCTTGTTTGTTTAATCCCACAAAGGTCTGGATTGGCCTGGATTAAGGCCTGATCCGAATTTTCGAGCTTAGCGATGATTTTTTTCCAACCCAACTACGCCGCGCTGTTTGTTTATACCCGGAGTGGATTTTCTACCCAGCATATCCAGGCCATCTCTATTGACATCAGCTGGAAAAAAATATTGCCACCTGATACCTGGATTAATTCCACGATACAACCGAGCGAAGCTTTCAGCAGCGCAGGCCGGATCGCACATGCAGCTAGCATGGATTAACAGAACGGCTAGGAACTTACAAAAAAATATGGAAAATGAATTGACTGGTTCATTTGGGTTTGGGTGAATGTATGGATCAATCCAATCCATACCTGAATCTCTTCCATATCTGGATTTAATCCCAACAAAACGAACGAGGCAAAGGTATTATTGTTGTGGTTTTTTACGAAGCCTCCACAAAATTTACAGTTTACCGGTCGTCAGATCGTGAATCACAGCAAATCTCGACCGTTTGTTTGTTTAAACCGCGTCATATAAAACGGGCACCCCAAGTAGAAAACCCTAGCCGCCAGCCCCCACGCGCCCTCCCTATCCTCTTCTTCGCGGGCGGCGGCCGAAGCGCTCCGCCTCCTTCCTCCATCCTCACCGCGGTCGCCGACTTGAAGCCCAGCCGTCGACTTCCAAAACCCCATCACCCCCTGCTGCCGCACCAGCAATCAGACCCGTGCCCGGTACCCCTACTCCTCTTCTCGCTCCACCGGCTCTCTTCTTCCCATCACCACCAGCAGCGGCGGCGGCGCAAGATGGTGAAGAAAAGTAAGAAGAGCAAGAGCAAGCGCGTCACGCTTAAGGCGAAACACAAGGTGCTGCGCAAGGTGAAGGAGCACCACCGCAAGAAGCGCAAGGAGGCCAGGAAGGACGGCAAGAACCACAAGAGCAAGGTCGAGAAGGACCCCGGGATCCCCAACGAGTGGCCCTTCAAGGAGCAGGAGCTCAAGGCCCTCGAGGTCCGTCGCGCGCAGGCGATCAAGGAGCTCGAGCTCAAGAAGGAGGCTCGCAAGGAGAGGGTAAGCGCCTGTTCTGTCCAGGTTCCTTAGTGTGCTGCCAATTCTTAGTGTTTGATGTGATGTATAGCCTGATTCCACTTCGTATTGTTGTATTTCAGTGTGCACAGCTTTTAAGGATTACTGTCTCTTAGATAGTTTTAGATGATTTTGCCTAGATAGATTATTTCTTTTATTTCCTGTCGATGAGGTTATTCAGTGCCTTTTGTACCATCGGTAAACTGAGATGTTGCTGAAGGCAGAAGTTGAAATATGGGTCCATGTATGGTTGGGTACACAGTTTGTCACCTGTGATGTCGAAACATATATCAAGCTCCTTACGTAAAGATCAGTATGATAATTGTTATAAAGTTTGTTTGTAGCACCACAGATTCGCTCCATCAGAAGCATGTAATTTGCTGGGCACCAGGATACCTATTGGTCTCCAGTACCCATTCACCTTAATTAGCTATGATAGGCAATGCAGTCTGTTGTTCATTCTTCAGGTTTCCTTTATGATTGCTCTTTATTTTCATAGGCATACACAATTTTTTCTTTGTGCATGTTGAACAGTGATAATATACTGTGGCCCGTCTTTCAGGCTAGGAAGAGAAAGCTTGGATTGCCTGAGGATGAAGATATTGCTAATTTGGTAGCTGCAGCTTCTGCCCAGGGCAGTGAGTTTGCAGAGAAGGATGCAGCAAAGGAGAGTGCTTCTTTAGCAATGCCTAATACCAATGGTTAGTTTCTTTTTTTTCCAATGCTGATTTGTATTGCCTTGCTGTTTGCATATAAATTATTCACTAAAGCTGTTGAATGTGTCTCTAGATCATTCAGAGAGGGCCTTCTATAAGGAGTTGGTTAAAGTTATCGAAGCTTCAGATGTTATTCTCGAGGTTCTTGATGCAAGGGACCCAGTGGGCACTCGTTGCATTGACATGGAAAAGATGGTTAGGAAGGCTGATGCAACTAAACGAATAGTGCTGCTTCTCAATAAGATAGGTATGATGCAACTTTTGATTGACTTTAGTGAAACTAGTGTGATCTTTCCTTTTATTTCTGCATCTGAAAGTAAATATTGTGTGGGTTGTAGATCTTGTCCCAAAGGAGTCGGTAGAGAAGTGGCTTACATATCTAAGGGAGGAATTGCCAACTGTTGCATTCAAGTGCAATACTCAAGAGCAGAGGACCAAGCTGGGATGGAAATCATCAAAGCTTGAGAAAACAAGCAAGGTCTCACAAACCAGTGATTGTCTTGGTGCCGAGAATCTGCTCAAACTACTAAAAAATTATTCCAGGAGTCATGAGGTAGCTGATCTTTGTGTTCTATAGAGATGATTGGAGTCTGTTTTGTTTGCCTGTATTTATCTAGCTTCAGTCAGGAGTTCCATTGGTTGGTTGTTTTATAGGATTTCTACTTTTCTTACTTACATAACCTATAAGCATATAACTGTTGAAAATTGCTCCATTTCTTAACAGCATCTTATATACCTGTTTTGATGCATTATTTTGCCTTTTTGTCCAGTTTCATGAAACACATTAACATAGACATACAGTTAATGATTTTTTTAATATTTTCAGTACAGACACCTAAATCATCTGGACGTAGTTAAATCTGGTTGTAACAATTTTCATACTGTATCTAGGTTATTGATTCAGTCAACCTTGTCCTGATATTTTGATAATCACCTCTGTCCGATGATCTTTTTATACTTTGTTATCTAAGTACCTTCTTTTGCTTTGATGCTTCCAGTTTTACAGTGGTCTCTTAACCATTTATATACACCTGTGGAGTTGTATCTCTTGTTCTCTTTTGTTCTATGGTTTATATAATTTTCATGATTGGTTTGCTTGCAGCTCAAGCTGGCAATTACTGTGGGTATCGTCGGCCTTCCTAATGTTGGCAAGAGCAGTCTAATTAACAGCTTGAAGAGGTCCCGCGTGGTTAATGTTGGTTCTACTCCAGGGGTTACTAGATCAATGCAAGAAGTTCAATTAGACAGGAAGGTGAAGTTGTTAGATTGTCCTGGTGTTGTGATGCTCAAGTCTTCCAACAGTGGTGTGTCTGTAGCCCTTCGCAACTGCAAAAGAGTTGAGAAAATGGAAGATGTAATCTCCCCTGGTAGGTGGTATCTTGTTTCTTCATTATTCGAGCCAGCTCTTCTATTCATGCCAGTTGTTGCACTCTTGGTTTACTATGCTGATACTATATCTGACAGCAAGCTAGTATCATGTATTCGTGTGGCTAGAAGTGCATCATGCAATGTCTTATTCCATATAATTTATTCTTCAGTTAAGGAAATCCTCAGTCTTTGCCCACACGAGAAATTGCTCTCCCTGTACAAGATCCCAAGATTTACTTCAGTTGATGATTTCCTTCAAAAACTTGCTACACTCCGGGGTAAATTGAAAAAGGGTGGTATAGTTGATGTTGAAGCTGCTGCAAAAATAGTGCTTCATGACTGGAATGAAGGTACAGTTGACAAGTTATCCTTAATTTGTTAGTTATTTGCAAGTCATCTCACCATTTTGTTATTAGGTAAAGTACCCTATTATACTCTGCCACCTAAAAGGGCTTCTATGGAGGATGCCAATGCAGTAATTATCTCAGAAGACGGAAGAGAATTTAATGTTGATGAGATTTACAAAGCTGAGTCTTCATTTATTAGTGGTCTAAAATCCATGGAGGATTTCAGTCATATTGAAATTCCATGTAATGACCCACCAGAGATTGATGAAGAGATGCTCGAGGTATTTCTTAACTATAGTGATTATCCTTTATATATTTCATCACTGTAGATTTTTCAGACAAGTTATTCTTGACAGTTAATTCTATGCTTGAGTTTCTTACATCTTCTGTTCGCTATGTTCTGAGTAATTGTGATCATACAGATGCATATCCTTCTCTCTTTCTTTTCTGTTTTTATGTGGTACTTTTGGGGTTGTACTCCTGAACTTATGTAGTTCACCGATTACAGTCAAATCTCTTTTCTCTGTGCAAGGTAGTTATAAAATGTAGACCTGTCAATGGCATTTCCTAGGGTATATGTGCTTGTGTGTGAGAGATCTCAAGTTAACGTGCATTTGGAACAACATAGATGTCATTAAAGTTGCATATTACTCTACAGCTAGATAATTTTTGTCTTGCATTGAACAGGATGGCAAAACGCAGAGCGGGCCTGTCCAGGAAAACCGTGACGAATCCATGTGTGATGTGAATGACCGTGAAGGAAGCAAGACGACTAGTGGTAACACACAACATGACAAGTTGTACACTGCCGAGGGTATACTTGATCCTCGCAAGAAAAAGTTAGAGAAGAAACGGCGGAAGGGGAACAAGTTCAGCGTCCTGAATGACATGGATGCCGATTATGATTTCAAGGTGGATTATCAAATGAAGGATGCCGATGTGGATGAAGATGACAGCAAAGATGCAGACGAGACCAAGAAGAGTGAGCCCATGACTGGTGTTTGTGATGCGTGAGATGAAGTGCATGTTGAAAATGCTTTATTATTACAGTGTAGTTCCTGAATCCCGATGGACTGCCAACAGTGGGTGCAGGATGTACTTTTTGATCGCCGTTAGTTGAAGAACTGAGAAAAATACAAAAAATATATATTTGGAATTCCCAATGCATTCATGTATTGATGGGAATCCACCAAGGATGGCGTCTTGAGGCTCGCCTATGTTGCATTTGGTGACACTGTTATGGGTGAGAGAAAAATTAAAAAAGGTCGATGTCAAGACCTTTGTTAGACCTTGCAAGATTGGAAAGCGTCCTAGGTAGTGTTTTCTGGTTAATACTCCTACTTATTAGAAACACCATAGTCGAAATAGCAGCTCCTGGTGGACTGGGATCAGGTGACATAGGCATGTCACGCTTTCCTTTGATTATCAGACTATTTATACAAGGGGAACATACACATGTAAAGAGACACGTCCGTTTGAAAGAGGTAGGAAGAGGTGTGAGAAAGTCGGTTGACAAACCAACCGACATAGGGAGGATTATCATTTATAATTAACCTATAAATTAAATCCTAACACTCCCCCTAATCCTTCTTTGTCCCTGCTCGATCGACCATCTTTGAAATCATCTCCTCCAAAAACCCCGTGGGGAAAAAATATGAGGAGAGTAGAGTATGATATGTTGCTAAAACTTCTTTAAACACAGTGGGAAAATAAGGAGAAAATGGTGCAACATATAATGGTTGAATATGTTGTTAAAACTCTTTCAAACCCAATGGGAAAATAAGGAGAAAATGATACAACATATTATTATTATTGCCTCTTAACTCGATATGAGAAAACTTGTAAAAAGGGAAAACCCATGGAGTTTAGAGAACAATATATGTCGTGTATACTTTCCTAAAAACCCTGGTGGGGAAAAGGGATAGTATGACATATGATCTTATGTTGATATTATCTTATTAAAAACCTTAATGAGAACCTGTATAGTAAACTCATAAAGGAAAAAAGAGTGTAATATGATGCTTTAAATAGGAGTAGTCCAGGGTGATACTCCCCCTGTTTCTTGCAAATCCTGAAGACGTCGAATACCAATTTCATGAAAACATTTCTAGAATGTTAAAGTTGGTAGAGACTTCGTGAATAGATCAGCGATGTTATTGTCACATGATTTGACTCGCAAGATGTTTATTCCCCGACTCTTCTAGAGTTCATGGAGATAAAACAATTTAGAGGCAATATGCTTGGTGATATTGCTCTTGATGTATCATATTTGTATCTATACAACACAAGCAACATTATCTGTGTAGATAATGGTCGATGATTCAAGAGAACCAATACCACATGACTCATGTATGTGGTTTATCATTCTATAAAGCTACACATGTTAATATGGCTTTGTATTTCAGAATGATTGGTAGGTGTAGTCACTGAAGTCTATTTCGAAGACATCAATGGAGTGACACTTCTATCATGTAGATACACATTATGGGGATCGTTCAAGTAGCCAAAATCAGTGTATTTTGATGATATTGGAGTTCAAATTTCTTTGAAATTACAAGAACAGGTCAAATAATGTGTGGTGCCTTGGAGATATCGAAAGATATTCTTGATTTCCAACCAATTGTGTTCGTGGGTCCAATGGCACTAGGATATGGAACTTCAAGTCCCAACATCCCTTCTACATCACCCAGTGGTTTGAGTGAATCTTTCTCTACATCTAAAGATCGAATAACCGGCATGAAAGATGGATATGACTTGTCCATTTTAGGTTTCTCCAGTATTTATAATATAGGCAACTTAGTGCACCATCAAACTTGAGTGAGGTAGCCCGACTTGTAGTATCAAGCATTGTTTGGGTTTAACCAAATCCTTCATCTCAAAATCCGTCTTTTAGATGATCGCGTGCTTCGCCATTCCAGGAGTAATCCTTGTGTATGACAAACACGCATGGGTAATCATCATTGTAGGAGTAATCCTTGTGTATAAGAAACTCACTATGTCAGTTGTACCAAAATATACCGACAATAATAAGCCATGTAATGACTTGATGATTTTACACAATAATGCATGTTGCATTTACATTTCGATTTAGATAGAGATTCCATCGGGAATCATACATGTCCAAATCTAGTGATCCACATGAAATGTAGTCACTACATCTATCAACTGCATAGATAGATGATTTTGTAATACCAATGATATAATTATCGGAAAATTCTGAGGATTCCAATCCTATCTGGAGAGTAGGTCTCGGATCTCTGCGGAAACCCGACCTTATGCTACAAGCCCTGCTTTCTCACCACCTTGTTGTTCTTATTCTGTTGCTAGAAGAGAACATATTGAATCCCATAGGGAATTCATAAGGAAGAGCGAGGCTAATTCTGCTTGGATTGCATCCTTTGTTTGTTACAGTCCGAGCGAGTGGTTTACACTCTACCATGGCCATGGTCTTTGGATCTGAATCATTGTGAAGGTTGTTTGCAATCATACAAGAGAATATTTGTCGACAATTGTAGTCTTGATTATAAGATTCTCCAGAATCGATATTGTTGGAGGAAATTTCATGCACCCATGATGACTCTTCGTGATTTCCCAATACGCGTGAGTTCTGGTGTTCTGATGTCCCAGCCAGTGTGTGCAAGCTGAAGTTGGGGTTGTGGAGGTTTCCCTTCCACTGGGTGTATACTACCCATTAGGTGTTTATCAACGCTAGGTTGACTTGCATTTACTGAATTAGAGAATATCTCCTCGATTTTCTTTGTTGCTTGCAGGAAGCTAGATCCTGGTTAGGGGCTGTACTACTCCCCCTCTTTTCAGGTAAGGGGAGTTGAGCGGTTTTTGATTGGTACCTCCACTCTTTCGGGCGCATTTCTAGTCGAACTAAACGATTTTGTAACACCTTTGAGATCAGTAAATGAATCTGGCAGGTTATTTGCAATGTGTTGCAAATATGTGAATTTCGGACGTAAAGTCCAAATTATTGAATACGTGGATATGAGGTGAAACATGGAGTCTCAATTGATTTCCTGACATTCTGTGTGCTACATGAAATCTCCCCCTAATGTTTGGAAATAATCCACCCTTTAATATAAGCAATCATCATACTAGGCTATGGATGGATCCCTAATGAGGGATTTTCAATGGTACGTGTTGATCGACGGAGATCTGTACCCCACATAGATCCTTAGTCTGTGGGCCCAATTATGTATGCTGCAGTGGTGAGATCGGTACGCGTGAAGCGCTTCCGAACTTACGCAGATGGAAAATGCTTAAAGGATTTCCACGTATCAATTGCAGAGGAGGAGTACTGCGATATGCAGTTAGTCATTGAGCAGTGTGTAAAGCTGCATGACTCCAACGTCTAGTTGGTAATTACAATTCATTAAAAAAAGGTCTTGCAATGAGTTTGATCCTCTTAATTATGGATCGAACCAAGACATTTTGAGTATGGACTAATGGGACAGAGTGCTGAACTTCAATCCCCAAGGCCATGCAAATCATAGAAGCCACATAAGAAGAATTCTGCATCTTGTCCATGTGAATTGATAAAATTCGACTTTCAGGATAATGAGCATGTAACTTAATTACTTCTCTCATTATCGTGGTAAATGCATGGTTTCGTGTGGACATAAGGCACACATGTGACCATCGTTTAGATGCGTCAATGAATACCATGAAAATACCTAATATGATCCACACAATGAATACGTTCAAGGAACCGAAGTGGTCCAACTTGTATTTAGAGGTGCGAGGGCCTCAAAATTAGCTTTCCTATAGTGACACATGAGGTGCACACAAAGTCTAGTGAGGGAACTTGAACTTGAGCAAGTTTTGACCAATGCAATTGATTTATATGCAACATGTTCTACGGGTTGGATGCACGTGTAGTACAAGCCAAACAATAAAGAGTACTTCTTCAAATACTTGTTGCTCATCCATCGGATTGTCTCCCGTAGAAATTTATATATCGAACTAGAGTTCACTATGGAAAACTTTTCTCAGATATATAGAATACATTCAATCTTATTTATATCAGAGTGCTGATACTATATATTGTGATACACAATATATATGTTCTATTACAACATCACAAATGGACATAAATGGCTAAGTTAATTAGTAAGGAGATAATGGGACTAGTTGAAGTCTCTAAACATGTGTGTTGATGTGTACTCAATCATCATGTTCTCCGTGCTCATAGGGTTCTCGGGCTGCTGGAGAGTCATGGTGTTGCTAGGTCCAGGAGGAGCATCTTGCGAACAACCAGCTCCATTGGTGCCATTTGGATGAAGGCTGAAATTGGCTTCAAACCTTTTCCCTTGAGGTGCTTTGCGTCCTTAGGATTGCTGGTAGAGAATTGCTAGATGCTTTGGGGTCTTGCACTTGTTAGTAGGGTGTGTGTAGCATACACACCTGTCACAGAGCCAAGTTTTGTCATACTTTGTCTTTGTGGTGCCTTTTCCACGGTCTGAGTTTCGAGGCTTTTTGTTTTGATTGCGCTTACGCTTATCCTTAAAGTTTGATTGGTTGCCATTGAAGCCACCACCAAATTTTATTCCATTCGCGACATTCATATGAACTTTCGGCAAAGGTTGGGAACTAACCGGGCGTTGAGAGCCATTCTTAAAATAATCTCATCATGCTTTTCAGCCGGAAGTAGGATATGAATAAGGTCTGAATAGACCTGGTAGTCACGAGCACGGTATTGCTTCTCGAGGAGCCTTTCAGATGGGAGCATAGTGGATAGAGTTTTTCTATATTTTCCACATCTGTAGGTTCCTTCCTGCAAAAGCTTAGTTTGGAATTTATCTTATGAACCTCATGAGTGTAACCCCTGACAGACTTAAAGTCCTAAAATCAGAGATGGGCCCATTCATGGAGTGCTTCAGGCAGGACAACTTCTTTCTGCTGTTCGTACCTCGTCTTGAGGGCCTAAAACAAAGTAAATGGGGATTTCTCCCCCAAATATTCGGACTTAAGATCCGGGTGGATATGATGCCTTATAATGTAAAGGCACCATATTTCTGCTCTTCTCTCAATGATGCGACTCCGGTGGGAAGGGGGTCCTCCGGGTTCTGGATGGCACGCACTATCCCATGGGACGCAAGGACGATCTCGATATCCATGGTCCATATAGTGTAGTTGTGGTCATTAAGATCGAGTGTATCGAACTCTCTTTCAGCCATCGGTTAACTACATGGTAAACCAGAGAATATTAATTTTCGTCTGGTAAATTAAAATCCATCATGGTCATGTTGTAATGAACTATGCAAAATTAATGATGATTTCAAGAAGTGAGCTCGAAATCATTAGTGTGAACTTCAAATTGTTAAGTTTGACACACTGTAGATACTCCTCGATTTTTTTTGGGTCCATCTCTCATCACTATAGAGTATAATCTGATAAAATCAGTAGATACTCATATTTATAGTGCCTTATGTCATAACTTAATAAAATGTACGGGAGAGCACGTTAAGCAATCATGATGTCAAAATATGACAAAAAGTAGGTTTAAATAGTAGTGGTTGAAAAAAATACACACCATCTTGTGATCCCAAAACATCAATTTGACGAAATCACTTTGAATTTTGCATGGTTTGTTTGCAAGAAATTTGAGATTCTCAATTGCAAACGGATGTAAGCAATCTCAATACGAAGGAAACATGGAAATTCATTACATCATATATTGTTCTGGAATACATTAATATTCTACAGATTTACAGTACTAAGAAAATAGTGTAATTAACGGAGTCTAAAACTGAATTGAAACTAGATTAGAACTATTGTTACTAGACATAATTGCGAAATCCAGAAAATAACTGATCTCTAGCAATTTTAGCCCAAGAGGCAGCCTAGTGGGCCGGCCCACATCCTGGACGAGCGGTTAACAGGGAGTGGATAGGGATCAATCGATCCCCAATCCTCTCACGTAGTCAACGCCATGGCCAGGCACAGAGCACCAGGCACCACCGCTGCCGCATGGACACCACGCACCACCGCCGCCGGACGGGCGGTCAGCACCGGCGGCGGAAGCGCTCCCGCCGCGGGCGTCCTCGTCGGAGGAGTCGCCGGGGAGGCGAGGCGCTGTCCGCGAGCCCCAGCGCGGCCGGGCTCCAAGTGCCGGCGGCGCGGCGTCCTCTGCCGCTCAACGGCGGGCTGGGAAGCGGCAGGCCGATGGCCACGAGGCCGACGTCAAGCGCCGGAGCGCGGTGAAGGTGGAGGAGCGTCGGGCGTCAGGGACGACAGTCGGTGGCGCGACGGCGTCGGTAGCCGCGCTTGGAGGAGCGCTGCCTCGCGTGGCCGGTGGCGGGCGTCGCTGCGTCGCGAGGATGGAGACTGTGTCACCGTCGTCGACGATGTTGTCGATTGGCAACGGAATTTGATGCGGTAAAGCATCGTTTCCTTACATTTGTGTTCTTCCGTTCCTCTTCTCAACCTCTCTCTGATGTTTGCTCTCGGCAGAGGGCAGTCCTCATAACGTGTTAGAAGGAATCGAGAGGCAAAGAGAGACGGCAAATGAATCAACTAATGTTTATTCCTTTGATTATCAGACTATTTATACAAGGGGAACATACACATGTAAAGAGACACGTCCGTTCCAAAGAGGTGTGAGAAAGTCGGTTGACAAACGAACCGACATAGGGAGGATTACATAGGGAGGATTATCATTTAATTAACCTATAAATTAAATCCTAACATCAGCGAGCCCATCCAAAGGCCAGCAACAACCCAAGGCAAAGTAGCTCTCCACGCATCCACATCCTGGTACGGAAAATTTTTTGGCATGCAGGAAGAAATTGTGGCGGGTAAACGGAGGGCCTGGCGCTAGCGGCTGCTGCTCTCGCGCACCTCTCCCCGCCGCTGCTGCGTAGGATATACGGCGCTGCACCGTCGTGGGAACCAGACAGGTCCGTCCTGGGAAAGAAGCGCCGCCGTAAAATCAGGCAGTCGCGAAGCGCCGCTACGGGCCAGGGAGCACCGCTGCCCCGGACCGAGCTCCCTAATCCAGTGAACGCCGCCCAGACCGAGCTCCCTGCTTCCTGATGTCCTAGTGGATGCGTGCAACTTAGAATCCTCTCGCAGGTATGGTCTCTTTCAAACTGAACCTCTTCTTTTAGATTAGTCTGCCGTTATTTTATTTGCTAATTTTGCTTGTTAGAAATTTGTCTAGGATGCGTATTACAAACCAAGCCGATGTGTGAGCCTCCATTGTATAATAATGGAAGGCAGCCTAGAACTAATATATATAGATCAAGATATAGCAATGGGATAAGCCATAGATAAGGTCTTCACATAATCATTTCATGGATTGTGCACCTAACATTTATCTCCAGTAAAGGACAACGAGAAAGAAAGTGGAGGATAAAGAAAAAGAGCCTCATATTCTTACAGATTTTGGTTCTTGTATGTATGGCTATAAGGACAAGACAACATTTGAAGAAGCATTTGACAATATGAGGCTCAAAGTGCATAGGCAAACTTGGTTAGATAGTATCTACAAGGTGAAAGAAAAATGGGCTGAATGTTAGAGGTGTTGTTTTGGCTCACGAGTGCAAATGAACCTATTATGAAAAATGCAAAAAAAATAAAATTTAAAATGTCAAAAATATTTAAACAAAAACTTCGCACGTACATCTGAACATTCTATGTTGATACTCCGAAAATAAGTAGATGTCTTCCGAAAACTTGTGTACGCACATATAATGTCTAGATGTACATGCATATATTTTTTCTAATTTTTTTGATATTTTGAAATGGGTTCATTTGCACCCGTGAGTTGAGTTGGATTTCCGTTGAATGTTATATGAGAGATGTATTTAGCTTGAAAGTGAGAAGTACACAATTAAGTGAGAGCTTCAACAATGCGTTGAAAAATCATTTGAAATCAGATTTTTATATTCTTCGATTCTTGATGCATTTTGAGAGGACAGTAGAAGTAAAAAGAACAAAGGAATTGGAATCTGAATTTGATGCAAGAAAGAAGATACCAAGAGTTAAGATGGACACTCCTATGTTGGTGGAACCAAGCAAAGCGTACACTCCGATTATTTTTAAAGCTTTCCAAGGTGAGTATGAAAGATCGACGACTGCACGTTGTAGAGTATTGGATGGAAATAACAAATTTTCCATTGCTATTGTGAGTTTGCATGGTGATTTAAAGTTTGAGGAGGAACGCATAGTGATAGGTGATCCTTTGATCAAAACGGTTTCATGTAGTTGTGGAATGTTTAATAGGACATGAATATAATATTGTGTGGACATGGTTTGAAAGTTCTTGATTTGATGAATATAAAGACATTACCGGCACATTATGTCTTGAAGAGATGGATTAGAGAAGCTCGCAATGGAAGTATACAAGATAGGTAGAGAAGGAACGTGGTAGAAAATCCAAAACTAGAAGCTCAACTTCGATACAAGGATTTGTCTTATAAATTTCACAATATGGCACATAAAGCAACCAACTTTTCACAATGTTGTTTGCTATTGGAAACTGCACTTGATTCTATTGCTCAAAAAATAGAGGATTTGCTCAATGCACCCAATAGTGCCATGGCTCAACCATATAAAGACAAGGAGAATGTTGACCCAAGTGTGAAGCAAATAGATAAGTTGCTTAGTTCTGCACGGCTGAAGAAAAAAGAGGCCCCGACAACAAACTTAAGAAGAAAGAAAACTTGGCTTGATAAGTTACTCAAAGGAAAGCGCAAACCATCTAAAGCTACCACACAAACAAAAAAGGAAGCAAAGGTATGTTGAAATTGGTACACAATATGTTCTTACTATTCATTTGTAAACTCATTGCTAGAATTTTCATTTGCAGAAACAAAATAAAAAGGATGGAGTACAACAAAAGAAAAAAGGCGGAGTGCAACAAAAGAAAAAGGATGGTCTACCACCTCAAGTACAACTGGAGAAGTATGACAACAATAACAACAACAACAACAACAGACTAAATTTGGTGCCTCAAGAGAGCAATGCACTCATCAGTTTCACCCAGCTATTGACGGGTCCACCTTTTGATGACGAAGATTTGTTCTAGTAAGCAAGCTCGTTAGGTAGTATTTTGGACATGGTTAACTGTAGTATTTTGGGGCTAACTATAGTATGGCCTAACTATACAAGTAAAATTGGCCAGATTTCTAGACTTGTTTGGTGCACACCTATATGCAAGATGGTAACACTTGTTTGGTGCCGAATTTGTGTGCAAACTCAATCTTGTGATGAATACTTTGTCTAAATTTTAAATGATAGATTGTACCAAGTCTGAAATTTAAATGACTGTTTTTAAATCTTGTACAACACGAAGATCTACTATTTTTAAACGATTGTTGTTTGCTATAGATTGTACCAAATCAGCAATTTAAATGACCATTTTTAAATCTGAAACAACATACAAATCTGTTGTTTTTAAACGACTGTTGTTTGCAACATATTGTACCAAATCAGAAATTTAAATGACTAGTTTTAAAAGCTGGTACAACATATAGATCTGATGTTTTTAAATGACTGTTGTTTGCTATAGTTTGTAGGGAGCTGTTGTTTGCTACCACTAGATTTAGGGGTGTGCCTTGGCGCACGACCCCATGGCTCTAATACCAATTTCTGTTGTGTATGACGCTAATAAAAAAAAGGTGGTCGCAACTTTCCTGGGCAATGTGTTTTTTTATTGAAGACTATCTTTACTAAACATCCTGTAAAGAAATATGAACACCATAAAAAGTGCAGACCATAACATAAATAGAAAGTCTTAGAAAGTGATAAATATAGATATATGTTGCACACGACAGTTGGTCAATTACTATTCAACCCTATATCAACAGTATGCACTCAGATACACTTAGTAGGCTACGCGGATTTGGTGGACATGGGTGTGTGTGGGACCCTTTATGAACATATAAATAAAAAGTATACTAAATAAAACCAAAAAAATATGACACATATTATGAATGTAAAGAATGTATGCAGGTATATGCATGCATGCCAAGTTTAAAACTAAAATACTGAAACATGTAACTTGGGCGAAGAAGACAAATGTTCAAGAACCAATATAAGAATTGTACTTTTACTATTCAAAGATACAATGTTCCATTTTCTCTGTGTATGCCACGTATGACCGTATTTGTTTCTTGAAATTTTGCATAAGTATCAACGCCATATGTACATGCGACGATTTATTCCAACAAAAAATTATGGGACATTGAAATAGCATTTTCTTTCAGTTTTTCTGAAAATCAGGTTTGGGTAGGCTCAATGGCATTGCTTACGTTCTAAGTTTGATATAATTGTGAGGCCTTTTATGCACATAATAAATTATAAGGCCTATAAAAATGTATCCTGAAGTTGTTTCATGTTGACTATTGAGCACGTATCTCCCATTTAGCACGATATTCTCAATATTATTGTACTTTTCCATAGTTTGTCATGTATCTACTGTTTAGTGCTTGCTACATCACGCTTTTGTCATGTGTCTCCTGATTGGTGGCGTGCCACCCATTTTTTAAATAGTAATCGGTTGGTAAAACTCTTTGCTAATTCATTAATATACTGTTTGTCCAGAACCAGTCTTGGGTAAAGAGAACGGTGATGAAAGGGGACAATGGATAATGCGCTCGGTAATATTTTGACACCACTATTTGAAAACAGGCCAGAAATAGAAACAAGTCTTGGACATTGGCTACATCCCTCAAATTTTCAATTGTAAGTCACTGATCAGACTAACTGCAATGGACCTCGTAAAATATGAGTGGACCTATAGCAGTTTTATTTTTTTCGAAATGGGGAGCGAAGCAAAAGGCAGACAATACACAGAAGCAATACACACAACCTTTATTTATTGTAGCAGTTCTGTAAGTTTTTATGGTTGAACAAAAGGCAGGCAAACAACAGTTGGCATGTAAATGTAGAGGAAACACGAGAATATGGGCAGTATTGGCAAGGCAAGCCAATTTTGAAACATAACATAGGTTCATAAATAAGGTTGTTGGTACATGAGTTTTTCGGGAGACAGGTCAGGTCGGCGTTACCCACATAAGGCTATAAACATTAGTGGTAGAAGTTACTGCATGCCTTACCATATATACATATGCAAGGAATGGCAGGAAAAGTAACAAACCAAAGCATAAAGTAAAATATAGGTCCTGACAGTGGCAGGAATGCAAAGCACAGGGCTGTTATAGGTGCATGGTACGATTCGCGTTTGTTCCATCTATCAATTTATCACCAATCAACATGGTATGACTCAGGACTATAGCAACTGGAGAGCTAATCATCATCAGTTGTAAATCTTGAATGTCATAGGCAGATTTATTATCTTTGACCGAGTCAAGATTGCATTCAAGATCGGTATCTCTCCTATAGGCTTCTTCGAATGAGCTTCTGAGTATGTTCGCCAGGCTTGCATACATCACCTATGAAAGTATCCCAGCCTATGAAGAAATCCCAGAATGACAGAATTAAGCAAATATATTACATATAAACAGCGAAAGTAAGCAAATATACATAGAAGCCCGATTATGTGGTTCCAAGATAACAGTAGCCAAACACATATGGGCGCTCCATCTGGGTTCACAATAGAGTTGTTCTATTACTTACAGTCTTAAAAATATATTACCTGTAAATGTTTTTATCTGCTATATCAAATGCCAATTTAAGTTCCTGAAATACGGAACAAAATATTATATCTGAACCAATTTCGTACCTTCAGATTTATTTAAGAAGCAATGGAAATCCAGAAATTGAGTAGTATTTTTGTAAGATGGCAAATAATAGAGGCCGGACATCATGAACAATAGGCTTACAAAATATGAGTTCTTAAAAAACGGACAAGTACATTCAATGGTAATGTTGATGGAGTAACCACTCATGTGATATTCGAATAGCTTAAACCATGATCACAACATGATATGATAACTGCGGCCATGAATTGGTGATACGTAAGTGCAGCTAGACACAATTAGTGAGAAAATGAGATCATCTTTGAAAGCATTAGGAAGTCCAAATATACATGTGTCGATTTATAAAACGTAAATAACAAAGTTGCAGCCAGATTCAACAGTCAAAACATCAATCAATAACACAAATAAAATATAAATGAGCATAGGTGAAACAGAATTTGATGATACAGTTTCTAATGAAAACTCATATTTTTCTTTTTGTGGGAGAATGAGAATATTTATACTTGGTAAATATAGGAAAGATGTTATTCATAAGGAAAATAGCAAGGTACTTCTAACAGCAAGAAAATGATTATACCAAAGAGGCAAGCGAGGAAATGTTCTTATCAAAAGAGGTGCATCAGAAGTATTTTTGGCCACTACATGCTGGTTAATGGTGCGGATGACGTGGGTGATGGTATGGGCTTTGCAAGGCATTGGTGCCAACTACAGAGGTGATAATATGGAAAATAACCTTGCTGGAGCTGACACTCGGCATACATCTATACGCCAAGCATTTATATATGTCGAGAGACACATGCGTAGCTCGCGATCTAGAGTATGCGAGGGTCCTATGTTGGGCGCTAGGCTTGGCAAGCTTGTTGCCGGGCATTTACTCCCCTTTGCCGAGCTATGTCGAGCGCTCAACATACCATCTAAATCCGGTAGTGATGCAAAATTTATGTGGAATGAATTAGGGAAATGATTCAACGATTCATGCCTTTGAAGATAGAAATGTAATCTATTGAAATAAAAATTTTACAGAAGATAGAAAGGAACAAAGCTAGTACATGTAAAACAATTCAGTTGCCCATGCTAGTACAATATTTGAAATGTCCATACAGTTTTATTTTGGTCTGGTTCTGAGAAGTAAAGAATTCTGGTGAGATCGAACCACCTTCCATCCAAGGTTTAAGGATACCCCAAGAATCCATAGAGAATCTCTCCGAATAGAGAGAAGATCTACAGTTGCAATGCATAAGCAGATGATTACCATCGACGCATAAACATTAGGAGAAATGCAAGTAATATATCGAATTCTACTGCTGATTTGATCTTTTTTTAAATTCGTAAATTAGTGTAACAATTCAAAGTACTATGAATAATTCAACTATCAATATAAAATTCATAATAAAAAAATCTCTATGGATTCTAGGTATAGAAGAAGAAATCTGCAAGCCACTGTCATTCAGGAATAAAGAAAAGCATGCAGAATATGACAAAAAGTGTAAAGTGTCTATAAGTGATGGATGATGATATGTGCTAGAAAATGGCCACCTCACAACACCAAACTAAGAACTTCCTTGTCTCCAACAAAATGAAACTTCCTTTCCATCGTCTGCATGTGGCGACCTGCAGACAATAATATTAAAGCTAAAGTTACTTATCTACAGAAATAAGTAAGCTCACATGGGAAAATAGGAAATTTTTAATAGTGCCAACCATGAATTATTAGACTGCACAAAATCCATCTACGGAAATAAGTAAACTAAGAATCCATGTAATAATAATTGGAGGCTTGCATAAGAAGGGCCCTAACGGGCCAAAGTTTAAGCCATACTGATTGACCACCTTTCTCGCCAAGAGCGAAAGAACGGATAAGGGTTGTAAGGAAACAATATCACTGTCGTTACTTCAATAAGCCAGATTATCCATGTGGCCCTCTTCTTTCACTCAACCGTGGCTTTCTTGGTCTTCTCCCAAGAGAGAATGCATGATATCTTACATCCCTGCAAGGAAAATGCGGCTACAAAAGAAGAAAATTCTTTTGAGGCAAGTGCTGTTTGACCACTGATAGCTGCTGCTCATCTCCATCTCTACAGGAAAAATGCCACTGATCTGACCTGATTATACCTTTCCATGAGAGAATCCACCCATCGGTAGGCCCTATGAGAACAACAACGACATGCTAGTTTAATGCAGTTTCATAAGATATGTAACTTTAGCTTTAATCTTATTTCATAGAAAGGCAAATCACTCAGTTATCAGCAGTCTAATAGTGGAAAACACTCTGGTAATACTAAGCAACACATATGATTTAATAGCTTAAAGAGGCATTTGAAAATTTACATGAGTTGAAGGAGAAGCATGTGACTGACATATATGTGCCTCGCAATGTTTTATGGTCACCTCAAACGGATGCTACCAGATCTCTTACTCCATCAACACTCACTAATGACATGATAAATTACAGGAATGGAAAGATGGGAAATAGAGAGAAGAACTGTGAAGAACACGAAGACCACATCCACTTCTGCTCCACTTGCTGCAACGTCAATTCACCTGAACTATTGTCCTGAGAGCATCCACCTATCAGTAGGCCCTTTGAAAATAACAATGGCATGGTAGTTTAAAGTAGGGAACAAAAAAGATTTCTCAAACTTGTAGCAAACTAAAAATAGATAGTTGGTATGGAATAGTCTTCTAGAGAATAAAAAAGTGTGCATCTACATTCTACATAAAACGGTCACTTCGATTTCTATATCTGCATTTGTACCCCCAAGCAACAAAACATGCACAAGATGAAAATAGGTATGATGTTTTACATAAGCGCACCATAATGTGTAGAATGGGAGAAAAAATTGACAAGGAAATAGAGATTAATTGATGAAGCCAGCCTTATTTAGCCAATTTACCCGTATATAAGCTTCATTCTAAGTATTCATGTTTATTTAAAGATGGATATTACATGGTTCATATCTACCTAAATTCTTGCGCAATGTATTATGTCAAACGTGGCGTGCAATAGGCATTCATATTTTCCTTCTAAAGGTGAAACCATCCTAAGCAAAAATTAACTACTAAAACAGTATGCACAGTCTTGCCAAATTTCATCATAAGGTACTATACTGTGTATGTGCAGTCAAGAACATCCATGCTTCCAGTTACATATGTAAGTAGCAAAAAGGAAGAACAAACATTAATTAGCATTAATTATGTGAATGATAAAAACAGAAGTTAAATATATCTAAGCAATTTGCTAAATATAGTAAGCAATAAACACAAATAGCTAGTATCTATTTAGCCTAAGGGTATAAAATTTAGTAGTGCTAACTGCAGAGTATATATTAGAAACAGATCTTAACCAATAAACGTAAATAAGTGTATTATGCAAGTATCCATCAGAGGACTATATGAAAATAAATATGCATAAACATAAAGTAGTTGCAGCAATATGTAGTACCCAAAGGCATTGAAAAATACATACCAAAATTAGTATTAGAGAATGTACCTTTTTACGGGTATAAGAGGATGCACCTTGATATGGTAAACTACCAAGAAGATGTTCTATCATAGGTTCTGCAGATTTTCCTGTATGCACATGTAGGAAACCAACATCAGTCATTTCAGTCATCCAATATAAAAAAGATAAACACACAATTGATTCATTTGTCTCCCCACTAATGTCCCTTTCAAAAAAATAAGAGCTTACCACTACCCCCGTTGGTGGCTATTGTTACATGGATATGATTTTTACTTCATGCTAATTCATGAGACCTTATGTGCTTTCGAACCATAAAGTAACATCTTACCATAACAAAAGTACTCATTGATTCTTCGTTTCACAACATAATCAGATAAAAGGAAAGAACACAAAAGCTACACTCATAATTTTATCCATTCTAGATCTTCAAAATAATATCGAAAGAAAACCACACAAGCACACCTATACATAATGATTTGATAATATGGTGGAGAGAAGGTAATTACTTGCAGGTCGACTATGGGGGGCAAGGTTACTGGACTAACTGCAGAGAGAACGTTGGAAGCACATACAAAATATGTGCTTGGGTAAATACATGTTTGGAGAAAGATTTAATTTATTTTCTATTGTACAATTTTTAGAAGATACACCACCACCACCACATGACAACTTCTCATGTTATGAATTTCTGGTATATAACTCTAGCTAAAGCGTACACTAATAGTTCAGAGTGTAAACCTACCACTCAATGCAGGAACTAAATAATTTTTAGAGTTTAAAAACATAGCACATGAAGCAAAATAAAGCAAAACATCTTCTACAGCGAATCAACAAAAGCTCACCTTAGATCAATGTATCTTTATGGGTTGACCGCCGAGCATGACGGAGATAGCCAGATACTGAAAGCGGAGGAGCTCGTAACTGCATCTCTACGACCTGTTACCCGACAACTCACCGTCTTAGTATTTCTTCCTGAGCTATACACAACCTGCAACCTCACAATATGGAGATGTTCAGGGAAGGGGTTTGGGAGTCAATGTAAGGACAACCCACTGATGGTTCATCTCCACCTCCTCATCTCTAACTTGCCTACTCTCTCCCACATTAGCCACCGACCCCTTGTCGTGAAATCTATGTGATGGAGGAGAATGTAAATAGATGATGTGCTGCTATCTGCCGATCGGGCTGTCCATACAGACTAGATATATTATGGAAAAATGACTTCAAGATATTACAATAATTTACGAGGAAATGTTGAAAGTACAGACCATGATAATAATCAAATGGTTGTTTGGAACAAACCAGTTTATAGTGATTAACCAACGGATGGCATAAATTTTGGAGTTGGTACTGAACGGAAATTGTCATGCAGTTACTAAGATAGCATACCTCTTTTGACAAACCAGCCACAACACATAGTCCAAGCATGAGCTTCCATCCGGTGAATCTTATCTTCTCGAAATTTCAGCGCCATCTTAGCACACCTTGTATCCTCCTCTTTGACACACCTAAGAATATGTAAACAAAATCATCACACGACCTCTTAAGAAAAATATATTTAGGCTTTGCCGAAAATTTTAATTGTTGCTAAAATGTACCAGTCGGTTCAACAACTCAGTTTCAACTTCAAGTTGCTTTACAGCAGGTTCTGCCATCGATTATCTTTGTAATGCTCCTGGTATTTTTTTCCTCCAGTGATCTCATCTGCAAGATAATTTGTTTATGAAGGAATTTTCATGAGACACATAAGCACACGCACTATTTTATCAGCTTTAATCCAATCCACTATTTTAAATATGGAAAAGAATCAGATGTAGGAAAAAAAATCAACCGGACGCTTCATCACGATTACGAATAATATATAAATGTGGTTTGAGTTTCATAAAAATGATAATAACTTAACGGCCTAAAATAAAATCAATATTGGTTAACCTGGTGGACTGTCAACGTGTGAAACTTTAAACAATGAGTATAGTTTATGGAAATCCTGATAAAGGTGGATTACCTGATTTAAAACCGTTAAATCTTGTAAATATTGTTATATCTCAAGCGACAATACATGCATGAGCGAGGTACAAGGTAATACCATATTTTGCGGGACAGCTGGATGCAAGAAGTCAAAATTCCTTCTTAAGAAACAAGCAATTATATTCAACCAAAATACTGAATAATAATAAAACTATTGGGTCCGCAGCATAGAAAATAAAAAAATTCCTACGATGAGAACTATACGCCAAGATCTATCTACTAGATACAGAGCAACAGGTGGACATACATCCATGGAGAACTTACCCTCGAAGACAACGGGTTTTGTTAACGAGTAGGAACTCGTGGTTGATGTAGTCGTACGCTTGCCGATCTCAAGATCGTGTGGAAGTCCGAACGCCGCAAATCAGCAGCGCATCCGTCCGCGCACACCCGTTCAAGCCACCGGACAACCTCCACCTCCTCGCTCCAGCGAATCAGCGGAAGCAGCAACTCCTTCCAGACGCAAGGCCACCGGGAACATGTATCTCGCTAATCCGAGACCATGGGGGAATATCTAGAGGGGAGAGAGATCCTTCACGAGGAGGTGTGATTTGTGAGAGGGGAGAGGGGGGCTTTATATAGGAGGGAGGGAGACACCTCCCCTCCCATAGCCGGCGCATGAGGGGGGGAACTCCTCCCCTCCTTCATTCATGTGGTGAACCTCCACTCACATAAACATGGCCTCCACCCAAAATCCCACTCACATGTATTTAATTTCCATCAAATTAAATGCAACTCTCAATTAATAAAACTCTTTTATTTATTTTATTCAGGATTTTGTTAATTACTTTAATTAACAAACATTCACATAAAACCCCTTGCAACATTTCAATATCACATGCAGAACCACTTTCTGCAATTTCACCCGAAACAGTTCCGGTTTCTATCCAAACAATTCCTGTTTCTATCGAAACATTTCCTGCGCTTTGCAAACCTTTTGTCCGGAACATATGTGCTCCTAAATGGTGTCCGGCAACCCTTAAGTGTGTCACCCTACGGTTCGCGAATAATGCAGACATGATTGAGACTCCTCTCAGATCAATAATCAGAAGCGGGACCTGGAGATCCATACTGACTCCTGCACATTCAACGATGACTTCGGTGATCGTGAGAACCTTTAACGTCAGCAATTTAATCCCTTTGTCTCATGATATAATACATGTCCGAGATTCGATCATCGGTATCCAAATACCTAGTTTGATCTCGTTACCGACATGCACTCTTTTCTCGTTCCCGTGATATAACATTCTAGTGATCACATCACTTGCTTGCAGGCTATCTTAATGTGATATCACCGAGAGGGCCCAGAGTATATCTATCCGTCATCGGGATTGACAAATTCTACTCTTGATCCATGAGCCTCAACATAACACCTTCATAGCACTGAACCCACCTTTATGGTCACCCTGTTACGGTGTGACGTTTGATGTTATCAAGATACTCTTCCGGTGTTAGCAATTAACATGATCTCATGGTCTAAGGACTAAGACTACTTTGTATGATGTTATAGCAATATAAACATAATGACTTGATCGTAATGCTATACTTCGGATGAATGTTCATCACATCATTTCACAAATGCTGTGACCTTATTATTAACAACATCCAATGTCCATGATCAGGAAACCTTGATCATCTTGTTAATCAACAAGCTAGTTTATAAGAGAGGCATAACTAGGAACCCTTTTTGTTTATTAAACATACATGTATTGATGTTTCCTATCAATACAATTATAGCATGCAAAATAAACATCTATCATATACAAGGAATACATAATAACAACTTTATTATTGCCTCTCAGGGCATATTTCCTTTAGTCTCCCACTTGCACTAGAGACAATAATCTAGTTTACATAGTGATAAATCTAACACCCATGGAGTTCTGGTGTTGATCATGTTTTTCCCTAGGGAGTACTTTAGTCAATGGATTTGCTACATTCAGGTCCGTGTGCACTTTACAAATCTTTATATCTCCATCCTTGACATGCTCACGGATAGAGTGAAACCGGCGCTTAATATGCTTGGAATTCTTGTGAGACCTTGGTTCCTTGGCGTTGGCTATGGCTCCATTGTTGTCACAATAGATCACCATTGGGTCCAACGCACTAGGAACCACACCTAGTTCAGTTATGAACTCCTTCATCCAAACCGCTTCCTGTGCCGCTTCTGAAGCAGCAACATATTCCGCCTCCGTCGTTGATCCAGCCACCACAGGTTGTTTGGAGCTCCTCCAACCAACTGCTTCTCCGTTCAAGAGAAATACGTATCCGGATTGAGACTTAGAGTCATCCGGATCAGTGTCAAAGCTAGCATCGACATAACACTTAGCGACTAGCTCTTCTTCACCTCCGTATACAAGAAACATATCCTTAGTTCTTCTCAAGTACTTAAGGATATTCTTGACCGCTATCCAGTGTTCCGAACCTGGATCAGATTGGTACCTACTAGTCAAACTAATAGCATGTGCCACATCCGGTCTTGTACATAGCATGGCATACATTATAGAGCCTATGGCTGAGGCATAGGGGATCTTATCCATTATCTCTCTTTCTTCCGCCGTAGCCGGACTTTGAGTCTTACTCAATGTCTTACCTTGCAACATAGGTAAGTACCCCTTCTTACTTCCGTCCATATTAAACTTCTTTAATATCTTATCAAGGTATGTACTCTGCGATAGCCCAATTAGGCGTCTTGATCTATCTCTATAGATTTTAATGCCTAATATATATGAAGCTTCACCAAGGTCCTTCATCGAAAATTTGCTGTTTAGATAACTTTTAACACTGTTTAAAAGATCTATATCATTTCCAATCAATAATATGTCATCCACATATAATATCAGAAATGCCACATTGCTCCCACTCACTTTATTGTAAATACAAGCCTCTCCATAAGTTTGGACAAATCCAAACTCTTTGATCACCTCATCAAAGCGGAGATTCCAACTCCGGGATGCTTGCTTCAGTCCATAGATGGATCGCTGAAGTTTGCATACCTTATCAGCATCCTTAGGATCGACAAAACCCTTAGGTTGTATCATATACAACTCTTCTTCAATATTACCATTGATGAACGCAGTTTTGACATCCATCTGCCATATTTCATAATCGAAATATGCAGCAATTGCTAACATAATCCTAACCGACTTAAGCATCGCTATGGGAGAGAATGTCTCATCGTAGTCAACTCCTTGAATTTGTCGAAACCCCTTTGCGACAAGTCGAGCCTTATAGATGGTTACATTACCATCAGCATCAGTTTTTCTTTTGAAAATCCATTTATTCTCAACGGCCTTTCGATCGTGAGGTAAGTCCACCAAGGTCCAAACCTGGTTTTCGTACATGGATTCCATCTCGGATTTCATGGCTTCTAGCCATTTGTTGGAATCAGGGCTCATCATTGCTTCTTCATACGTCGCAGGGTCATCTATTTCATCAATCATGAAATTCATGATAGGATTGCTGTACAGTTCAGGAGCTGCACGTGTCCTGCTTGACCTGCGAGGTTCGGTAGTGTCCTCTTTCGGAGTTTCATGATCAATATCATTAGCTCTCTCTTCATTAGGTGAAGTCAACTCCGAAATAACTTCCGGTGCTACGCTACTCACCATTTCATGAAGAGAAGGTTCAATAACCTCTTCGAGTTCTACCTTCCGACTACTCACACCTTTCGCGAGAAACTCCTTCTCAAGAAAGGATCCATTCTTGGCAACAAAGACCTTGCCCTCGGATCTGTGATAGAAGGTATACCCAATCGTTTCCTTAGGGTATCCTATGAAGATGCATTTTTCCGCTTTGGGTTCGAGTTTATCCGGTTGAAGTTTCTTCACATAAACATCGCATCCCCAAACTTTAAGAAATGACAGCTTAGGTTTGTTTCCAAACCATAATTCATACGGTGTCTTTTCAATGGATTTAGATGGTGCCCTATTTAAAGTGAATGCAGCGGTTTCCAGTGCATAACCCCAAAATGACAGTGGCAAGTCAGTCAGAGACATCATAGATCGAACCATATCCAATAAAGTACGATTACGACGTTCTGACACACCATTACGTTGTGGTGTTCCGGCAGGCGTGAGTTGTGAAACTATTCCACAGTCTTTCATATGTGTGCTAAACTCGTAACTAAGATACTCTCCTCCACGGTCGGACCGCAGAAATTTGATCTTTCTGTTACGATGATTTTCCACTTCATTCTGAAATTCTTTGAACTTTTCAAAGGTTTCAGACTTATGTTTCATCAAATAGATATACCCGTATCTACTCAAATCATCCGTGAAAGTAACAAAATAACGATATCCACCTCGCGTCGACACACTCATTGGTCCACACACATCAGTATGTATGATTTCCAATAAATCTGTCGCCCGTTCCATTGAACCGGAAAACGGCGTTCTAGTCATCTTGCCCATAAGGCATGGCTCACATGTATCAAATGATTCAAAATCAAGTGATTCCAAAAGTCCATCAGAATGGAGTTTCTTCATGCGTTTAACGCCAATATGACCTAGACGACAGTGCCACATATATGTAGATATATCATTATCAAGTTTAATCCTTTTAGCATCAACATTATGAATATGCGTAATACTACTATCGAGATCCAATAGAAATGAACCATTCAACACAGGTGCATGACCATAAAATATATTATTCATATAAATCGAACAACCATTGTTTTCAGACTTAAACGAATAACCACTTTGCATCAAACATGATCCGGATACAATGTTCATGCTCAGTGCAGGCACCAAATAACAATTATTCAGGTTTATAACTAATCCTGACGGCATATGGAGAGGCAGCGTTCCGACGGCGATCACATCAACTCTTGATCCATTGCCGACCCGCATCGTGACCTCATCCCTTGCTAGTTGTCGCTTGTTCCGCAACGCCTGAACCGAGTTACATATATTAGCAACCGATCCCGTATCAAATACCCAGGTGCTACTGTGAGTACTAGTCAAGTACACATCAATAACATGTATATCACATATACCTTTGTTTGCCTTGCCGGCCTTCTTGTCCGCCAAATACTTGGGGCAGTTGCGCTTCCAATGGCCAGTCCCCTTGCAATAGTAGCACTCGGTGTCAGACTTAGGGCCAGCTCGGGGTTTCTTTTTAGGCGCAGCAACAGATTTGCCGCCCTTCTTTCCCTTCTGCTTGCCTTTCTTGTCCTTCTTGAAACCGGTGGTCTTATTGATCATCAACACTTGATGTTGTTTCCTAATATCCACTTCTGCAGTCTTAAGCATTGACAGAAGCTCGGGAAGAGACTTCTTCATGCCCTGCATATTATAGTTCATCACGAAGCTCTTGTAGCTAGGTGGCAGAGATTGGAGAACATGATGTATGCCTAAGTCATTGGGAATCGTTATTCCCAAGGACACAAGCTTATCGGCGTACCCAGACATTTTGAGTACGTGCTCACTAACGAAGCTGTTCTCTTCCATCATGCAGCTAAAGAACTTTTTAGAAGCATTATAACTCTCTACGGTAGCATGGGTATCGAAATCATTTTTAATTCTCCCATGGTATCAAAGGCATTGCCATTTTCGAAATGTTTTCGAAGTTCTGGCTCTAGCCCATACAGTATGCCGCAATGAACTAAGTTGTGGTCCTCCTGATGAGTTATATAGACGTTATTTTCCTCGTCAGGGGCATCAGGAGCTGGTGGGGGGCCTAGCGGCGCCTCTAGCACATATTGCTTTTGTGCAGCAGTGAGGAGAATCCTCAAATTCATAGCCCAGTTGGTGAAGTTGCTACCATTTGCAGCAAGCTTCTCTTTCTCCATGAACACATTGAAATTAAAAGCAGGTGGTGCCATCTACAACATAATTTGTAAAATATATTTAGACTAAGTTTATGATAGATTGAGTTCAACTAATCCAAATTACTAATGAACTCCCACTCAAAAACGACATCCCTCGTGTCTTTTTGGTGATTACATGAACCAAATCCACTACACCAAGTCCGATCATCACATGAGTCGGTGTAGCTTCAAAGGCGAGCATCTATATGGGCATCATATCAACTATATGACTCATGCTTAACCTTTCGGTCCGTGTTCCGAGGCCATGTTTGTACATGCTAGGCTCGCCAAGTAAGAACCTTAGTATTCGCGTGTGTAAAACTGCCTTACACCCGTTGTATGAAAGCGTAGAGTCGAGAACACCCGATCATCACGTGATGCCTCAAAACACGATCCACAAAACGGTGCATACTTAAGGAAGAACACATTTTATCTTGATATCTAAATGAGGGATCATCTTATAATGCTACCAAAAACGCCAAACTAGCAATATAAGATGCTAACATCTAATGTGTGAAGTGAGGTGATATGGTCCATGCATTTGATCTCTATCATTTGCATCGTGGTATGATCTCTATCATTCCTTTATGTGTAAGGCCAAGGTCTATGGAACTTACACGTTAAGTGAGTTGTAAGAGTATCTATCATACATCTACTTACAACAATACCATATCAAGACACTAGCCCAGCAACGATCTAAACTAGACGCCTCTAATTTATCAGTTGCAAGTTTTTACGTGGCTTAGGGCTTTCGGAGATAGAACCGGTCTTACCTACGAACATGAACCACAACGAGGATAACCAAGTTATTAGCAACTCGTTGTAAATCAGATATTGACTATAGTAGGAGAGACAGACACCCGCTAGCCACTTACGCAAAAACTAGTTGCATGTCAGTCGTGGAACCGGTCTCATGTACGATGACATGTAAGGTTGGTCCGGGCCGCTTCATCCCACTATGCCACCAATATACAAAGTACATAGAAGATGCAATAACATGATCATCATCGCCCACATATAAACATATGTGTACTACCCGTGCAAAGCACCTACACATAGATCAGGCTCTGATACCACTGTTGGGTCCGCAACATAGAAAACAAAAAATTTCCTATGATGAGAACTATACGCCAAGATCTATCTACTAGATACAGAGCAACAGGTGGACATACATCCATGGAGAACTTACCCTCGAAGACAACGAGTTTTGTTAACGAGTAGGAACTCGTGGTTGATGTAGTCGTACGCTTGCCGATCTCAAGATCGTGTGGAAGTCCGAGCGCTGCAAATCAGCAGCGCATCCGTCCTCGCACACACGTTCAATCCACTGGACAACCTCCACCTCCTCGTTCCAGCGAATCAGCAGAAGCAGCAACTCCTTCCAGACGCAAGGCCACCGGGAACATGTATCTCGCTAATCCGAGACCATGGGGGAATATCTAGAGGGGGAGAGAGATCCTTCACGAGGAGGTGTAATTTGTGAGAGGGGAGAGGGGGGCTTTATATAGGAGGGAGGGAGACCCCTCCCCTCCCATAGCCAGCGCATGAGGGGGGGGACTCCTCCCCTCCTTCATTCATGTGGTGAACCTCCACTCACATAAACATGGCCTCCACCCAAAATCCCACTCACATGTATTTAATTTCCACCAAATTAAATGCAACTCTCAATTAATAAAACTCTTTTATTTATTTTATTCAGAATTTTGTTAATTACTTTAATTAACAAACATTCACATAAAACCCCTTGCAACATTTCAATATCACATGCAGAACCACTTTCTGCAATTTCACCCGAAACAATTCCGGTTTCTATCGAAACAATTCCTGTTTCTATCGAAACATTTCCTGCGCTTTGCAAACCTTTTGTCTGGAACATATGGGCTCCTAAATGGTGTCCGGCAACCCTTAAGTGTGTCACCCTACGGTTCGGGAATAATACAGACATGATTGAGACTCCTCTCAGATCAATAATCAGAAGCGGGACCTGGAGATCCATACTGACTCCTGCATATTCAACGATGACTTCTGTGATCGTGAGAACCTTTAACGTCAGCAATTTAATCCCTTTGTCTCATGATATAATACATGTCCGAGATTCGATCATTGGTATCCAAATACCTAGTTTGATCTCGTTACCGACATGCACTCTTTTCTCGTTCCCGTGATATAACATTCTAGTGATCACATCACTTGCTTGCAAGCTATCTTAATGTGATATCACCGAGAGGGCCCAGAGTATATCTATCCATTATCGGGATTGACAAATTCCACTCTTGATCCATGAGCCTCAACATAACACCTTCATAGCACTAACCCACCTTTATGGTCACCCTGTTACGGTGTGACGTTTGATGTTATCAAGATACTCTTCCGGTGTTAGCAATTAACATGATCTCATGGTCTAAGGACGAAGACTACTTTGTATAATGTTATAGCAATATAAACATAATGACTTGATCGTAATGCTATACTTCGGATGAATGTTCATCACATTATTTCACAAATGCTGTGACCTTGTTATTAACAACATCCAATGTCCATGATCAGGAAACCTTGATCATCTTGTTAATCAACAAGCTAGTTTATAAGAGAGGCATAACTAGGAACCCTTTTTGTTTATTAAACACACATGTATTGATGTTTCCTATCAATACAATTATAGCATGCAAAATAAACATCTATCATATACAAGGAATACATAATAACAACTTTATTATTGCCTCTCGGGACATGTTTCCTTCAAAAACAAGTTTATGTACAAATACAAAATCATGTAAAAATAGAAACTCATCGGTCTGCGACTGACATGGATGGTGTTAGCCGTTAATAGTGAGGTCCAGCAGCGGATCATAATCATATTAGCCACCTTGACAGTCATGAACATATACAATCTATATTTTGTAAGCGCATGATTCCGTACTTGTTCTGCTGAATCATGATAGATTGTACCTACAATAAAAAGGTTTTACTTAGCTGAAGGATCATCCTTACCAACAAATAAGGCATGATAGTAGCAAAGCTACAATCACCCATTTTTCAGGCCTAAATCTCAAGGTTCACATGGCTAAATGTCAGGGCACATAAGCGGGTTAATAAGTACCAACAGAACTTTGAACATAAGAATTTCTGCCAGCAAGAAACATATGTGGATCTACCTGTGTGATGTGACCTCATGGGTAGTGTTGACTCTGTTCTTGCTGCATACTACTGAGGTTAGGGGTTATTGATCTAACACAAATATTGTGGCTTGGAGGGAAGAGAGGCTACGCCATGGCAAATGATAGATTCAAGAGAAGGTTGATAGAGAGGGAGGCATTGGGACTCACCAAGGAGTGTCCCTGCTCTCGCTGTGGCCCGCTGCTGATGGTCGGCATGGCGAGACAGCAAGGATGATGCAGAGGAGAGTTCGCCGTCGCCTTGTTGGTCGCTCCCGGACCATCCTCTCTGTCCTTCTCGTCGCCTTCAGCCACTGCTCCCCGATACCATATGGATTAATTAAAAGGGGTTCCATGTACTTATGTTAATTAAAAGACTACTATCTAAGATTGTTTGTATCATCGCATTTAAGGAAATGTAGCTTGAGTGATTCACATATAAAGTTTACCTCGTATTATATACAACATATATCTTGTATCCCCATCTTTCAGGCTTGAGATATTCCTGCAACATGACCAGAGAAATGGAAATAGCACAAGCGCTGAATCAAAAGGGCCATAGCTAAATTTCCAATAGGAACATGAGGAAAAGAAAAGTACCCTCCAACCTAGCACGACAAAATCCAATTATGAATCCATCGTATGCAAGCCTTTATTGTGCCAAAATTCCATTTTGTTATTGAAATTTAGAACATTCTTTTAGCACCAAAAACATGGAAGAAATGAGGGAAAAAAATTAGTGCTCCTGTAATGGTGTAGCTTAGTGAAACATCAACACAATCCATCATATTTTTTACTCAAACAACTAACAAAAGAATCATGATGAGAAGTACGAGCAACTAAAATTACTAAAAGCACGACCATAAGTATGACCAGAACATTTATCTCCTAACCATATGTTGAAGCAAATCTCAGATTCTTGGTCCAAGTCGTGGTGCTTCTACAGTGTTCCATCTTAGGGAAATATCAAGCACGGGAAACATCAGAAGCATTTGGACATGCGGCAGCTCGTGCTTGGCGAGAGTGAGGACGGCGGCGCCGCCGTGAAAAACTCGGGTCGCCACACGTGCACCTCCTTCCTGCCCAGCGGCATGCACGATGTCCGCCGCCGGCCGAGCCACGAGCTCCCCAGGACCCCTCTGCCGCTGGCCGGGCCACGAGCTCCCCAAGACCCCTCCGCCGCCGGCTGGTCCATGACCTCCCCTAGGTTCCCTCCACTGCCGGATATGCCTCGAGAGATGGAGAAGAGGGAACATGGACGATAGGTAGGGAACTCACGAAGGAGAGGGAGCCTGAGGCATCTCCGACGACCCCTTTACGCCTGCTCGGTCGTGGCAGCGACAGTTTGATGGCTTTCAAGCGAATCGAGCGATCTCCTCCCTACGGGGACGACGGGAGCTCGACCCGACGAGGAAGTGGTGCCGACAGCATGCGGAGGAAGGAGGAGGCGAGGGAGTGGCGGCGGCAGGGGATGGGAGGAAGAAGAAGAGGTTGATGGATTGGGCGGACTAGTTGGCCGTGGTGCTGGCCAATCGTGACTTCTAGGGCAGCGATGGGAGTTTGGCCAAAATCCCACGTCAAAATTTGACACCCCCATTAGAAAAATCAAATTGAGGCTGAGTTGCGGGCCTAGCCAGCGAAGGTCCCAGCGGCATCGACCAGAACCGTGTGTTCCTAGCAGTAGAAAAAACACTAGTCACGAGGGTAAAAAAGTCCTACCACGAACCAATGGTGGAGATGCGTTGTTAGTACTAGCAGTAGAAAAAACACTAGTCACGAGGGTAAAAAAGTCCTACCACGAACCAATGGTGGAGATGCATTGTTAGTAAGTCATCTGACGGCTGTAATTTGCTAATCTCTGTGGTAACTCCTAGGGGTCTCACCAATTATATCTTTAGATTTAGTTTGTAAACGTCTGAATAGTTGATACCTAGGAGCTAAGTGCAGGGAGCTATTTTGCCTTGGGTTGTTGCTGGCCTTTGGAAGGGCTTTGGATGGCTGATATGAGGGGGCATGTTGCAGCGTGGCACCTGATCCCACTCCGCTCCTGGTGGTAAACTGGTAATAAATGCGAGCTGACCCAGTATTAGGTTCATTGGCACCGTGTTCTTTGTTAGGGGAAATCCTGTTATGTTATTCATACTAACCAAAGATGCTATTCTCAATAGCGACCACCATGTGGGTAAGTTAACAGAAAAAGGTTTACATTATGGGATGCTTCATATAGCCAAGATAACAAATAGACTTATGATACATGTTGGTGCTGAGGTATCTTCTTAGCACTTGTATCTTCTGTGAAAGAATGGATTAAGAGTAATTTGTAGCTGTTATATTTCTTGGTGTTCAAACAAGAATAAACCAGAGCTGATTTTGTAGACTATCTAGGATCTTCTAAATTCTATTGTGTTTCTTAAACATGAGAACTTGAGCTGTAATATTTTTATTCTGAGACAACTGTGCAAATCCATTGGGTAAACTCCGCCAACATTGCTTTCTTGCCTAAGAAGGAAGGGGTGGAGGACATTTCTGACTTTAGACCCATTAGCCTCATCCATGGGGTTGCGAAAATTGTTGCCAAAATGCTATCTAACCATCTTGGTTCTCACATGAACGACCTTGTCTCCAATGCTCAAAGTGCCTTCATCAAGAAGCGAAGCATCCATGATAATTTCCTCTATGTTAAAAACCTTGCAAAGAGATTTCACAAAAGAAAACCCCGGGCTTTGTTATTCAAGCTAGACATCCGCAAGGCGTTTGACTCGGTCCGCTGGGAGTAGCTTCTCGAACTTCTTTATAAGTTAGGCTTCCCTAGTAGATTCTAGAATTGGATTGCCACCTTGCTCGCGTCTTCATCTTCCCGCGTCCTCCTTAATGAAGTGGTCAGCCCTCCTATCTTGCATGGTCGCGGACTGAGGAAAAGGGGCCCTCTATCCCCCTATCTTTTTGTGCTCGCCGTCGACACTCACTCAAATTCTTGACCTTGCAATCGAGCATGGGCTTCTTCACAAAATCGGAATACGTGGGGCTGTTTTGAGAACATCGCTTTATGCAGATGATGCGACTATATTTGTGGCCCCTTTCAAGCAAGACATCCAAAATCTTGCATCCATTTTGCAAGGTTTTGGAGAGGTTACCGGCTTTTCAAAAAAGCTCCGTTGTGTCAATTAGATGCGACCAA